>OZ026512.1:4721989-5321989 GCA_964019985.1 Aurelia sp. 4 Dawson et al 2005 | reverse complement strand
CATTCCCGAATTATCAATGTCCGCAGCCCTAGTGGGTTCACATAGTTCAGCCATTGCCGCTGCATTTGCAGTGTCGGGGATGTAGCCTTCCAGCCTGGGCCTTCCCTCCAAATCCCTTTCGTCATACGTTAAACAGTTTTCAAAGTCACATTGATATGGGTATGTTCCCGTAGAGGGATTCATGTCGATATCTCCTTCTTGCAATGTTACTTGCTTGAAGATGGATTGACCGAATCCATTGCAAATCCCATATTGGGCTGCTTTCATCGTGGTACCGAGTGCGTTGCCAGTAGCCTTGTTGCGAATCTGTAGTCCTGCATGAATTTCTACCTGACTTACATCTCTTAAATCTACCGGGGACGTGTTGACGATTTGAATGTAGATCTTTTCCTTGCTGTTGTCGGGAACAGCATCAGATGGATAATAATCTGTATCATGTCTGCTCTGGATTGATACGTCCGCTAGCGGAGCTTGGAAGAGGTTTAGCCCTTCTGCGTTGATCATCCTTAGAAATTTGCTCCGGAATAGATTAGCCGTTCAGCTCTTCGTACCAGTTCGTTGTGTGTGGGAGTTTTACCCCTCACTGCAGTTCCTTTTATAGGAATGGCAGCCCTCTTGACCGCTTGCTTTACTTTGGTATCGACCTTCTTCGCCACGGCTCTACTCGATAGAGCCTTATTTGCTAGGGACGTGGCTCTGCCTACAACCTTCTTTTGGAAAGCGGGTGCGACTTTGCCTTTTAGAGCGGTGCCTACCCTCTGCTTTATAGCTGCACCCATCTTCTTCTTTAGGGTTGCCCCTACCTTCCTCTTCAAGGTTGCACCTACTTTTTTCCTTAGAGCGGCTCCAACCTTCTTACCAACCCCAGCCTTCAGTCTTCTACCGATGGAGGAGCCTGCTCTCTTAGCGAGACCCTTGAATAGTCCTCCAACGCCACCGCCGCGCATGCTTCTCCGTGCCCGACGAGGAGGCATTGGTTCGTTAACGATGCCTATCGATTTGCCATCATCCCATCCTCCTATGAAGGGTTCTGATCGACCTCCTCCCTTCATGGTTTTAACTAGACCCGTCGCAGGCATTCCATCGTACGTAACCCCTAAGCTATTCATCGCTTGGTTTGAAATGTAGCGTTATGTATACCTTTCCCTTGAAATTTACAGGTTCCGAGTGCTCGTTTCGCAGGGTAATGCTGAAACCTGCTATCTGCTGATATTTTACGTCAAAGTAATGAAGATTCGTGAACTGCATCCAATTTATACCTAGTTTATTCCTCAGCGGAAACATTCGTAGTAGGGGTATCGCCCTCTCTCCAACAGGATGGGGTGCAATCAGATCTGAGAAGATGAATGCATTCACCTCTTCCCATTCATATTCGTTCGCCTTAATCCTTCCTCGTATGATTGCGCACGGATCCAGTACTTGGAATATTCCCCTCTTAGTTACCCCTTTGATTTCATCGATGGGGTTGGGAATTCCTACCATCTGTCTCACAAAATACTTCCACGATCCAAATCCTTTCACCGTTTCCTCTAAGATGCCACCTAACATGTCATTTAGCCAATTCGTCATGGCAATTGATGCCACATAGTATGGGAGATGTAAGTATATTGTTCCTTCATTCTCGTTTAGGACAAGCTTTGACAGTTGAAAATACTCTTCGTTAATCACTAATTCACGCCCACTCGTTCCATCGAAGGTTTCCTGCAGGTGTTTCTTTATCTCATCCTCCAAACCCTTAAAGGATGAATTTATCAAGTCGACGATGTTCTTCAATGTAAGTGTTTTTACCTTCTCGAAAGCTTCCTTGATGGGATTGAGCGAAAATTCTTTCTTCTTCCTAGCTTTATCATCTCTTATTTGATAATTCCAAATGTCAAATTCTCTAACATATGTTTTTTTCCTAGGGTCATATGCATAATTGCTACGCTCGAATGCTTGCCTATTGGAGTCAGACTTCAAGCCTTCCTTCTGGATCTGGATGCTGAGGATTATTTCAGTTGATTTGTTGCGAATGATGGAGGAATCATGCTCACCCAATCGCCTCTCTCCCTCGTGGACATACGTGACATCAACGATGGCCACTTGATGCTTACCGGTAAGTTGTCTTGTTGGTTTCACATCAAAGTATTTATTATGACTGTCTAGTTCTACGTGAACATAATCCTTAAGCTGCATCTCTTTTGAATGCAAGGGTTATGAATGAATCGTCGTTGAGCTTCACAATCCTAGTTTTACCACTGGAGCTTTCTAAGACCCGTACGATGAAATTACTCATATCCGTAACCGTTAGTTCTTTCCACCTGAGGGTATCAAGCGATTGGATTCCCTCTTTATCGGTTATTGCTGAAATTAACAAGGGAAGTTTTCGCACGGCTTCAACGTCGACTTGATCGCAGCATACGTCTACAACCCTTTGCTTCGTAGACACACTTGATAGTCTATAGCTTCTAACGCAACACAGCCATTTGCCTTTCAATTGACCTTTGAACGACTTTCTGATATCAGTGTGTATATTAAGTCTTTTCAAGGTCACGTTGATAATGCTACGTTCTTCCATGACTAAACATGATCTTAGCGTTGCACTTATATGATGTTTTTGTGCATGGTGTTATGACGGCGTGGGGGAGCATACGATTGAGTAGGATGGGGATGATAGCAATCGAGGCGAAGAGCTATTATTCATCCCGGCTCCCGTTATCTCCATCGTTCGGGGCTCACTAAGCTTGATTTTCGCTAGGGTTGAGGCTCATTGCAGTTAGAGCATGCATTCGTTTGGAAGAACGTTTGTTATCCCTTCACCTCACTCTTTCCAATGCCAAATGTCAATGACTAGCTCATCGCATCAGATGGGTTGCAACATTACGCTCATGTAAGGTCTCCCAACGATTGATGAGTAATTATACTTCACAGGTTCTCTTGTTGAGTGATTCAACAAGCGAATCCTTATGGTGTTAAACTCGGTTATAGCCAGAGGCACAGCTGTGAGATGCTTAGACTCTCTGTAAATTTCACTCATATTTTCGGATGCTCCATCATGCAGCGTTTTGAGAATTTTTCCAGGAATGCCACTGATATAGTTGCTTTCAAGCAAATCACATTCAATATCTATTAATTTACCGTAATCGACGTTCGAGTGAAAGCTTCCCTTGTCAGCCGCAACAAAAACAGTCCCTTTCTTTAAACCATCATTTGACATGATTTTGCCAGTCGTCGTGTTACCACCTCTACTCCATCGACAATCGCTTTCTCCTAAGAGTTTTGAACCGTGATATGTTCTAAATCTTAACGTTTTCCCAAATAAGAAATCATATAAACTGAGCGGTATTTTCAAGAATACGCCGCATTTTGCAGGGAGATCCTCTTTCAATCGTATGAAAGTGTTTCCATGATAACGCTCTTCCGTCGTAATGCTCGAATCCGCGACTCCCGTTTCTATGACGCTGGTAATTCTCGTTAGCGATAAAGGGTTACCAATCTCCAATTCATCCAATGCTCTAGAAAAAGACTCCAAAACCGTTGTACCACCTCTTGAATGGAAGTAATGCTTCTCCTTAAATGTGCGGGTGGATGTATACCCATAGCTATACGTGAACCAATGCTCATTGGGGATCTGACCACTGCGAAGTATTCGATTGTCGAGAGGCAAAACTGCTTCCATCAGGGACATTGTCCACTTCTTCCTAGGATCAAGCAGCATCATTGATTTGAATGTCACCGTAAAGTCGCTCATTAAACTCTCATAGCGAGCCTTTTCTTCAGAGCTTTTGGGAATAGTCTTTGGAATGGTGGGCGTTAGCATCACATAGAACGCGTTGCCTTTGGCATATGCTGTCACACCACCACATTCATTCATGTTTGAGTTTTCTTCTAAAGTGAAGCGTTAACCATCCACTTTTAAGGATCTCCCTAGTGTTTGTATCAGAATTCATAAAGCTAAGCCTTATGCGATTCAACCTATTGTATTTCAAATCGCAATAAATTGGATTGGCGTATTGAACGTACCCTCCTTTCCTTTCTATTATTCTAAGCCACGGCTCTGAGCGATCTCCAATTGGTTTTGATTCAACCAAGTCGGGCGCTAGGATGCGTAGAGTATTCTGTTCAGCCTCAGTTGCTTTATCACTCTCTACAACTGAATGAATCATCGTTGCAGGGTCGCGAATTATATATGACTCTCTGTAGAATTGATACACAACCCCTTTAGCTCCGTCAGCCACATAATGTGATCCTGTTAGTGGCGAATGTACGTGAAACAGATTTCTCGTAAATATTTTATCGATGTGTACTAGCGGATAAGTCTTTATGGCTTGGAAGTTTAATATTTTTCGCAAACTGGGGCGCATATACACTTTCCTCACGTAGTACGGCACATGCATTGTCACCAGACCATTAACAATATCAAGTGAGGGTACTGAGAAATAGGGAGGTCTCACGACGAACTTCTCGCCACCAGTCTTGGCAAATACGGCGTTTAGGAGTGGTGCCGCATGATCACTAGCCCCCACTCTCATCCTTTCGTTGAGGATAGCTATTATTTCATGTATAGTAAGCTTCTTATCTGGGTTATTTTTGAAGAATACATCATTCAAATAGTTACTGACCGTTCTGCCAGTAAACTTCCTCGCTTCTGGGTGGATTTTCATGTTCCATATATCAAACTGACTGGATTGCGTCTTCTTAGCATTGTTTCCGTACTTGTAGTCAATCCATGCCTTCCTTGCGCCTTCATTTACCAACCCATCCTGTTTGATTTCATACAGAATGGTGAAGTCCATCGTACCATCCTTGAAAGTTTCCTTCCCATACGTCTTTTCAACCGTGACGGAATCCTTTCCGGAATTAGGCACATCGAGGTGGGTATCTAGAACTCCCACTTCCCATGACCCATCAAGCTCAATGCCTGGTTCAACCCTCGAAACGCCCGATGCGCTTACGCGCAGAAACCTCTCAGACAACTCCATGATAGAATAGACAGATCTTAAATTGGTCTAAACTTGATTATTATATAAGGTTTTTCAACGAGCTTACTATCGAACGTCTTGTTCAACTTTGTAACAATGTCTAAAATGTCAACTCTTACAGTCTTTAGGCTGCTTGATTCCACAGGAACGTATTTGAGTTGTTTTGCCTCATATCTTCCAGGTGTCACTATGTCTATGGTTGGCATTCCTTTGTCTACTCCTGCCAGCGTATTACTCTGCAGGATATCGCAGCAAATGATCATAGGCGCTTTATCATGATCCCTTCCTTTGTTTACATTACCTCCATTCCACTTTGACCTACTCTTAAGAACTAACCCAACAAGTCTCTTCTTCGTCACCTCTTTAGGAACTTGCTCTCCAGCATCAGTTTCATATGCAATTTCCACCGTATCAGTGGTGTATGAATAAGTAATCACTCCCTCGAAGCCAGGCTTTGGTTGAATAAGTTTACCTTCCCATATTTGATCCCATCCATTTCCAAAGAGAAGACGAAACTCTCCAGATCGAAAAGCCACTAAATCGTTCTTATCGATTGCTCTAATTATGGTGATAATTGCGTGTCCTTCTTCGCTCATTCCAATCCTTAAATGTCTCTCATACTTGTGATATGTAAAGAGTCCTAGGAATGTATTGCTATCCAGAGTTTTATGAAACGCTGCTGCAAACGAGTGAAAGTCTGTTTCTTTATCTGCGGGGTTGTAAAAGTGCTTTTCCGCAAACGTCCTACTCTTAGGAATCTTACACCCCTCACTATCAGCGTCTCCAAATGTGCATGCTCTCCAAAACCCAAATTGAAAAAACCGTTTCTTGTTAAACAATTGAGGTACGTGGATAAGTTTTGGCATATGACATTCAACGAGTGCTGCTTCCCATTTCCTATTAGGGTTTAAAATGATGCTGTTTGCAAACACGTTGTAAAACGTACCATTCTTCCATGAATCGTCGGCTGGTGATAATGCAACGGTGAAAGTTTCATTCATAACTCTACCAAATCCTCCGCTGGAATCCATTGTTGAAACTTTTCAGGATAACCCCTCCAGCTTACTAGGATTTCTCTCTTTCCTTTCCTCGTTCTCCTTTTATGCACCCTTTCCACCACATACGTCTCGGGTAATGCAACCCTTTGTAGCTGCTTTTCGTATATCCTACCAGTAATCTCCTCATCCAATAAATCGCTTACCAGATACGTGCGTGGATTCGTATCTAAAACCTTTTGAACTTTGAATATCTCCTCAGTCCAATTTGGTGCATGCTCCTTTTCGATCATTCGCTTGTTCTTACTTATCCTAACGTAATCGCCAACTTTAAACTTTGGCTTGACACGCTTACCTTCCATTTCCTTGGGGAAAAGCTTAACGCGAATCGCAGCTTCATTTCCAGCATTAACTTCGCTCGGTCTGATCCCAATCGATCTATGATGCGTGTTGTTGTACGAGTCAATTAGCTTCTGCAAAATGTCTATGTACCTAAGTTCATTCCTGGCGGTAAGTGCTCTGTACATCTTATTCTTCAGAGTCCTGTTAAATCGCTCAACTATAGCAGCCTTTGTATCATTTATGGCTTCATATCCATGAATGCCTCTTTCTCGCAGTAGTGTCTGAAAGGTCCGGTTCTTAAACTCGCTTCCTTGATCATAACGCAGTTTCTTAGGCCTTCGCTTACTCTCATTCATTATATCGTTGAAGGCTGAGGTAACAACTCTCCCTGATTTATCCTTCAACGCTCTCACCCATGCATACTTGCTAAAGGTGTCGATGCATACGAGTAAAAAGGTCATGCCATCATTGTATTCCCTCAACCTGGACACATCAACCAAATCAACCTCCCAAAGGTAATCGATACCTTGAGTGTAAATTCTTTGCCTTTTAAATCTCTTTCTTGCAGGACGGTGCATTGTGTATGGTGCGACTTTCTTACTCCATTCTAGTAAGTGTTCATACTTTAAACCGGGTATTATCTTCCTTGCCTCAGCGTAAAACCTTTTCAACCCTGAAAACGAAGCAGGGAAGCTGGGATCGTAGTATAACTTTTCAATCTTTTGATCCATATCCACTTAAGATTTTACTCAAACTCTTGCGATCTAAATCCTTCAGCAGCTTCCTGACGTTTCTCCTATCGCCCTTCTTTACCTTCCTCACTCCTTCCCTTTGAATCGTTTCATTCCTTACATTTGACTTTTTCAAAACATTTAATACCTTTTTGGTACCATTTGGAGCTCTGTGCGCTGCAGGTTTCTTATCGTTCAGATAGTCGATAATCTTTTGATAGTTTGTATTTGCAATGGATGAATCATCTAACTTCAAACGTCCTTTATTGTCCATGCCAATCCTATCCACTTCCTTAACTATTATACCTTCACTCGTAGGAACATCTATAACCTCTCGTTCGGAATCATCGCTCACATTCCTCCTCTTACCCGTAAGCATCTCATACTTGGCAAGGGGAATCACAACCATCTTTTTATAATCCATCTTTACTTCTTACATGTGCAAACGATTTCCGCTAATAACTTCAACAGTTTATCGCTTAAATACACTCCATTCACCTTCCTACCTCCAACTCTTTTCTTGTTTCCATTCTTTTTTCCTTTCTTCTTTACCTTTCTCTTTACTACTTTCTTTTTGTTTGTCTTCCTCTTTTCCCAACTATCGTGACCCTTCCACAAGTCATCATCTGAGTCTGAATCGTAAGCAGCGTTTTTTACCATTTCTTACTCCCTTTAACTTTCTTCCTACGTTTTTTCCTTTGTCCTTTCCTTTGTCCTTTCCTTTGTCCTTTCCTTTGTCCTCCCGTCATGGACTTTTTGCTTTGGTAATTATCTAAAAAGTCCCGCAACTTCTTCTTATATAGAGCATTCATCGCCCTCTTTTGCTTTGCCTCCTTTATTAACTTAGACTTCTCTTTGAATTCAGCTGCGCTCCCCTTCTTAGCATCCAAAGCTTGCCTCATCAGCATTTGTATAGCAGGTGGCATTGTCCGCATGGATAGTTGACCAATCGAACTATTTGCCAATTCCCTTCCAAACTTATTTCCCATGCTTACTGATCCAACTGTTTGCTATACCTCCTCAACTGAGTTATTTCTTGCGCCCAACTGGGAGTGGGCCGTGACCACTTGGTTTCAGGAGCAAGGATATCAAACGCTGCTTGCCCTCCTTGAACGTATCCTCCTATACCCTTTCCGATCATAGGCTTCATGAGCTTTTTTCCTTTATTAGCTTTCTTCTTCTTCTTTTTCTTACTTAAATACCTTTTTTTGCCACCCCTTTTACGCTTACCTTCACCAATGAGTTCACTCATAGCATACGCGCCACCAGCTCCAAGCGCACCCTCAGCCAATGCTATGCCTCCTCTTTTCGCCATGGCTTTCATTGTAGACCTCGTAGCCTTAGAGGTTACCTTTCTCATAAGCTTTGAAAATGCCCCCATGGTTATACTTTGAGGGTAAAGGGTTTCTCCTTATATAACACATTTACTCATACGTATGCAATCATTGGCTGTTCGTTTGGAAAAATGTTTGTCCTAAACCTAAGCTTATCAGGCGTACCCTGAGTGAAGTCACAATGCAAATACCCATAGTTTTTGCTCGTTGCATCAGCAAATATTTCTAAGAATTGCTTAACCTTTCCAGGAGCCACTTGTTGCGCAAAGTACCTCACTTGACTTTTATCTCTAGGATTCTTAAACAATACCATGTGATGAGCATTTATGGATAAGTTCCTGGCCTCACTACCGCTTGGAAATACATTTTGCCATAGGAGTATAATGTTACAATTCAAGTGCGATCTTCCCTTCGTAAACAGTTTACCTACCCCTGCCATACCCGACGTTTCTTGCATCAGATCGTCTATTACTATCGTCGAATTCCTTCCCTGCTTTTCCACTTGCTCATAAACTTCCTTATCAATTGAATCAAAGAATCTAACAGTACCTGCAAAAGTTGCCCTAACGCGTTGGAACAAAGCTGGTTGCTTTGTCCCGCTGAACCACAGCAAGGTTTGATATTTCGAGGCTCCATCTGTTACCGTTTTAAATTCTTTTAACAATCTTTCCAACCAAGTAGTCTTTCCGCAACCGCTAGCGCCAGCAAGTATCAGAGTAAAAGGCGTTTTCAATCGTACATCAAACGTTTCCATATCAACAAATTACAACTACGATGAACAACTATTTATAACAAACTTTAACTAATAAACGATCAGTTCATACAATGGTTGGGTTTAATTCTGACAATAAAATGGTAGTAACGTCAAATAAGAATCCCTCCAACTTTGTCTCCTTCTTACATCCTATGGCAGCACTTTGAATCAGTTCATGCAACTTGACGATGCACTCAGCATCCCCTTGATCGTTCATTTCAATCATCTTCCTTGAAAATGAATCAGCACTTTCTCCAGCTGCTAAGCCCAATACGAAGGCAACATGAAAGGTTGCAAATCTAAGGGGGTCTGACACTAAGCAATCAAATCGATGATGTTCTTCGTATATAACTTCACCGTCTCTGATAGCTCCAATTATGTTTTGCATTGGAGTTTCACCCGAAGCATCCTTTATTCGACGTAAAATGTTGGCATAGTTTATCCCACAACCACCGCATAATTCCCTCGATCTTAGCAGCAAGAGCTTGTGGCATACCTTTATGAACGTCTTCAGTGTTGCTTCTGACTCTCTGACTCGCTCCATTCGAGCATCCAGGTACTTGCGTTTCATCCGCGCTGACGTTAGACGAAACATTGGAGGTGGTGGACGAGGAATTTCTTCATCTTCTTCAACCTTTTCTTCAATCTTTTCTTCAATCTTTTCTTCAATCTTTTCTTCAATCTTTTCTTCAGTCTTTTCTTCGATTCGTCTACGTTTCTTTGGAAGAGGATTTAATTCTTCATCATCGTCTTTCAACTTTTCATATCCGATTTCCTTCTCCATCATCAACTTCAAGAGCAGCATCTCAGGAATGCGAATGCCTGACTTTGTTGCCTTGTTATCTCTCCATTGTCTGATGTCGAGATATACGAAAGCTGGGGCAACTTGAACTATATTGGAATAAACTGGATCAGTTGAAGTCACTTGCTTTGCGCACCTCTTCAACCCTAACTCAAATATGACAAAGTTCCCATTTGCTTCATTGATGGTTGATCTCACTGTCTTCAATGCAAGATATTCTTGCATCCCACCTCTGTATTTTACCTTCCTGATCATTGAATTCATCCTCTTGAATCTTTCTTCTTTTTCCAAGAAGATACCGTCAGATTCATCAAATATCGCAACCTTCTTTCCAGCTAGGCCCATCCTTTCCAACAGCCCTCCTTCGTACATTCCTTCTCTCAACGCTTTCTTTGACAGCTTCACACGATTCGTAGTCCATTCACCATCCTTCTCATCCTTCCTCCAACTGAGCTCTAACGTGCAATCTCTATCACCTTTGCTTGTAATCCTAAAGGTGTTCTTACCATCATCGCTGCTGCAAGCATATATCTCAGCCATCTTCTTGAAGGGTGTTTTCCAAACGTGTGTGAATAAATCAAACGCATCATCAAATTTATAGATACGACATTCGAAAATAGAACGTTTGAAAATCGAATGTTCGAAAATCGAGCTGCTGAGTATAAATGTAAAACGTCTATGATATGTGAATCGGAACACCTTGAAGATGAAGAGGTGGAATGGAAAGAGGCATTGTTATGATTGTTTTGGGTTGGATGCCCCTATATGCGAAAAATGTTTCAAACCTGATCCTACCTTCAAAGGTATATCAACGAGGGACCGCCTTCTTGCACGAGTCAATGCAAACGCAAAGACCTATCCTCGCGTGGAAAAGGGATTGCTTAAGATTGAAAACGATGCGAGGAATAGACTATTGGAAAAAATTCAGAGAGGGGTCATGAGGATGAGCATTGAGGCAACGCATAGAATAAATCGACGATATCCAATGTTTGCTGAACTTCATCGATTTGGAACCTTCGATGAACCCGAAGCAGTTAGAGCCATTAAGATTCACATGTGGGTTATGCAAAAAAATTTAGTTTCCTATATGGAAAACCTATGCCTTGAATCGCCCTACCTAAATGCTCTAACGATGAAGGGACTTGCAAAGGAAAGGAGGTACGTTCGCATTATGCAACTGCCGACGAGAGAAAATCCATACATAACGTTTGTGTATAGCAACTCGATACATTGGGATCGTCCAAAAAGTAACAAGTTCATGCAATTGTTGGGATCAAACACCATTCCCTATCAGAGATGTAAATTCACGATAGACTTGCCCAAAGCGGTAATCAATAGGGTTGAGAACATGAAAAAATACATAACGATAGGCAAAGAGACGATAGACTCAAAGGTGTGGATGCTTTTCTTTGCGTCTGGAGTTCATCCTGCTGAGCATTTATTCGAAAAATATCAGATGATTACTGGCGATTGGAAATCCTGCTCTGATTGTCATACGTTCGAATTAGACCGTGAGGATTTAAAGAACATGCGTGCCTTGTTTGATCAATCACTTGACATGCTTCATGAGTATGAACAGTTCTTAAATAATTCACGATGTAAACAATATGCAATTGAGAATAAATCTAAGATATCCTACGTTTGAGATTAACCAATCACAATCGCTCGTTTAATTGTGTCAATGTCTTCCGCTTGAAATCAATCAGCTAATCAGACAGCTTCAAAATATATAAGTAATGTGATTGGTCAATTTAACATGGTGATGGTAATGATACACAGATTAACCAATCACAAACCTCTAAAGATTATACGTTCCAAACAACCAATCAGATAGCTTCAAAATACATAAGTCAATCAGTCAATCAACCAATTAGCCAATCATATGCGTTCAAAAAATATATACCTCAAACAACCAATCACATACCTTCAAAAAATATACATTGAATGCTTCATTCGGACTGGTTATATAAGTCAGCTCCCTCCGTGGATAATCACATTCATCGATCATGGCTGGACGCTTAGTCGACATCGTCTTGGGCGCTGCAGAAGACAACACAGAGTGGACTGTTTGCAGGAGGGCTAACACAGCCGATGCTTCTACGCAAACGAGTAAAGAAGGCAATGAGTTGAGAAGCATTGTGTATAAGATGATTCATGGAAGTACAACCTTCCAACTCCTTGATGAATATGGAGATACGTTCGTCAAGAACTATGGTACCCTCGTGAGCATCTCCTCGAAGATGAGGCTTGACGCTTATCAGCATCTAAAGTCGAAGTTTGACGCTGAAAAACAACAGAAAGAACAAAAAGAACAAGAACAAAAAGAACAAGAACAAAAAGAACAAGAACAAAAAGAACAAGAACAAAAAGAAAAACAACGAAAAGAAGAACAGCGAAAAGAAGAACAACAAAAAGAAAAACAACAAAAAGAAAAAGAACAAAAGGTGAGAATGAAGAAGAAGAAGGAGAGGATGCGAATCCTCGCTAATTTGGTGAAAAAGAAAAAGGCTCTTGAACGCTCGCCCTTGAACACTCGCTTTGAGACGATGGTTGCAACTCCAATTAATGTTACAAACTCGTTTGACTCTTAACTTTGATAACGTTCCTTAGGTAAACCGAAATTCGAACGTTTAAAGTTCTTAATGTTCCTTATATAATTCGAAATTCGAACGTTTAAAGTTCTTAATGTTCCTTATATAATTCGAACTTCGAATGTTTAAAGTATTTAAAACTCTGCGTCTTGAACTCGTCTTCATTCTCTCCGCGAACATGTTCAAAGTATACAGCCAGCGAATTAGTGAAAACTGGTGCTTTACTGTTCACACCCCTCATTATTGTGCACTCAATCTAAGGAAAAAATTCACCAAGGCTGCAGGTCTCAACTGCGCCGAAGTAATCCTCAAGAGGTTTCCAAGTGGAGAAGACTACATAATCGAGGGCTTCGCTAAGTTTAGGGAAGGAGTGCAAAAGAGCGTTGTTGAAACAGTCATTGACAGTCACGGGAGCATCGTATGCATAGAAGCTGCGAATAAGCAACATTTCTATCGCCGGATTCAAAAGTATACATGATGGCTTCCGAACAAAGGATACACGTCAATACATTGTTATTGTATGGAGGGTTGAACTTGTCGAATCCATTCACTGGAAGTTATTTCGTTAATGAAATCGAAGGAGATGATGAAAGTCTCACGGCAAAACTACTCTTCCCGCATGCATACAAACTAGGCGAGCGAGACTTAGAAGATGATTTTGTCTGGGAGGGGACGTATTATCCTGTAGATGAAGTAATCAAAACACTCAGGACTGAAGGAATAAGTTTGCTGCAGAAAAAATATGAATGCAACGACGTGGAATTCCTTCGTCAACTAAGGAGATGGCTTAACTTCATAGAATTCATGAGGGAGCAAGAACGTAACCTCAATGAACCCTGTAGGATAATCGTACACGTGGCCACGTGGTAAGCGTTCGAAAGTTCGAAAGTTCGAAAGTTCGAAACATCTTTAAATTTCGTCGATTGATAAAACATTCACTGTTCAGCGCGTAATGGGCGTAGGTGTGTACATGTTGTTTGGAGATGCAAAGATTGAAGACAGAGATGAGACCGACTACAATGGGCAATGTTACATATGGGAGAGTTATGGAGTAAGACAGGCATACGTGAGTAAATTGTTATTCCCTGAAGCCTTCGAAGATAAGTTTGGGATAGGCGTTAAATATCACGCAGACAGTGTCATTGATTTGTTCATAAGCGAAGGAATCGACGCATTGCGAGTAAGATATCCAATCGATAATCATTTCATGTTGGCGCTAAGGAATTGGACTCGTTTTCTGATGTTTATGAGAGAACAAGAAAAGTGTTTGGAGAAACCTTGCACGATATACATTTCCTGTTAGTTCGAAAGTTCGACAGTTCGAAAGTTCGACAGTTCGAAAGTTCGACAGTTCGAAAGTCTAATATAAACAGTGGATTCAGTTATGGCATCACATGCTAAGGGTGAAGACTTCAACTCATTACTAAGTCAATGCACTAAAAAATTTGCAAAGTTAACAATTAATGATCAACCTCAGCCTGAATTTAAACAGCATTCAATCCGAAGACATCCATACCAAAGACCTACTGCAGAAAACACAAGGTTCACGATCTAGGCAGAAAAGGGTGCGAACATCTACACCTCATCCAAGGAAAATCCCAGTATTATAATTGTTCAGTCCGCAAGCAAAAATGAGCGTTAGCGGCACGAAGCATACAGATGATAGTATTCCTGCTGCTCCTAGTCATTATTGGATAAGCGATCAAGAATTTAAAGTGCAAACGCATAAACTACTAGATGAGGCCTTAGAAAAACATGGGTCGATAGAATTTGAAAATGCTACTATCAATACAACAGGTGATGCTTGGGAAAAGTACATGGAATTGAAAAGAAAACTAAGATACCAAAAACCTCATCTAGAGTATCCAGTCGACCCTTATCACGTTGACGATAATCTACAGCTTGCAATGCACCACCACAGCATATGTGCATTCAACGAGAGAGATCCACAAATACGCGCAGAGCGATCGTGGAACTTTACGACACGTAAATTCCCTGCAGTGAGGAATGAACTCAATGTGGAATGGGTGTCAAGGGTCGCCTGTGTGAAAGGACTTCAACAAAAATTGGAATTGTTTGAATCAATGAGCAAAATATTCCTCAATGTTTGTGGGTGTGAATCATGCAACAATAGGAAAAGGGTTGTAGTAAAGGATTGTCACAAGTGTTCAAACTGTAAGGCAAATTCCCAGGTTAAATTCGACGTCAACATTGGTCGCTTAGTCAAAACCTCAAGTAGGGAATGGAATTGCCCCTTATCCACAATTGAAAGTTTTAGGAGCGTGCGTTTCGCTGAAGATCCAAATAGTGGTAGACATACCGTTAAATGCAAAGAGTATGGTTATACAAACTGTTTCAAGAGTTGCAGTGAATGTGTTCAAGTGAGGGAAGAGCGTTGCAAGGATTGCATTGATTGCCATACGTGCAGGCGCGTGTTCTTGTTCAAAGACATCGATGAGATGATTGCAAGGATAAGGGGGCCTGAAGAAATTCAGTATCATAGATTACTTAAAATGAAGCTACCTCTACCTCCCGCCCCTTCATCTAATCATTAGAATCTCACGTTCGAACCTTGCCTTAGATGATTATCACATCTAATATTTCATTATTCCTTTGCAGACGATTGAAGGATGGCGACTCTGAAAGATGTCCTGGCGATATATGATGTGCAAAGGATTATGATACCCATCTTGGAAGAACATGTGATGAATGAGATAATGCGTCTAGACATATCATTGAGTGGAACAACTCCTGCTTCGTGGAATAAAGACATAATACTTACAACCTCAGTGCGTGACACTTTATCATGGAATGACAAGGTTGTGATACTAAGCCCCGAACTGACGCAGGACATGAAGCGTGCAAAGGAGATGGTATCTGATTCGCTGAGAGGGTTCTGCTACATTCTAAGATTGATGTTCGATTGTTCTACTGAATAAAATTCGAAAGTTCCAGTTCGAAAGTTCGAAAGTATGATATAAAGAGTGCACGCAAATGTTTGAGAACTGTTCATCGTTAACCTGAGTAAAGCCATCGAAACCTTGAAGCAAAATGACTTGCATGATGAACTTTGTATTGTTGTTCAATGGGAGAAGTCTAAGCAATTGGAGAGAAGACATGTATAGTCCCAGAGGACACATATTTGAAATATGCAGTCGCTCGATTGGGAAGTATGTGTTTCCTGAACTGATCAATGGTGATAACACTGAAGATGAAGTACTTGATGACTTGTTGATAAGGAGAAAGAAGTATGACTTCAAAGATGTAATGGAAAGATATATGTTGAATGGCGCAGTCAAGGTGATAGAAATGAGGGGAGGAAATCATACGGAGATCTGTTGGGCAATGGCAATGTGGTTCAGTTTCATGGATTTGATGGGATACAAAGAAAACGAGTGCAATGAACAGTGTACTGTAGTGTTGATAAAGAAGTTAGACTGTTGTGTTGGAAGTAGTGATGAGTTAGATCGATAGTTGAATTCTATATGTGTGTTTTTTCTTTATTTGTCATATCTGCATGAATTGAGGCTGGTATGGAAATGAGGCTGGGGGGCTTGGGCCGGGTTTACCTATCTTAGGGGGAAGGGCCGGGTTTACCTATCTTAGGGGGGAAGGTACTAAAAAAAATATCCAGGATGCTTCCTTTTCATACTACTTTCATGACTTCCTGGATTGGAATTTTCTCCACCTGAGGGCAGACAGACTTTGCATACTAATAATGAATGCTCTTCATCATCTGCAAACTCTACAAACTTATTTGTGATATCGGCAATTGATCTGCAACTGTAAAGGAGATCTGCAACTTTACAAGCAAAATTATCCTGGGATACGGGGTTGTCACCTTTTTCGTTGCAGGTTTCTTTTACCTTGTTGTTTTTCAATTCGGAAATTCCAATGGACAGATGGTCAATCTTTTCTAAAATCTGTTTCATCAAATTGTTACCAGTTGAATCCTGAGTATTACCTACGGCCTCTATGCATTTAGACGATAAGCTGGTCAGAGATTGATTAGTGGTGGGAAGGTCGTTTTCTTTGCTTAACGGATCATCTATGCAGATTTCGTCCATCGGACGTTCGGCTGCAAGCTCCTCTGTTGCATTTTCTGGCTTATTTCGCTTATTTGTAAAAGTAGAGAACAAGATAACTCCTTGGTTCTTTGGTCTGAGATCATTACAATCTTCTCCTCCGTGCTTCCTTTTCAAATGTTCTCGATAGTTCTGTGACAATACCTTCTCAGCACAAGCATGACAGTTTATATGATTAGATTTCCCAGCATTTCGATAATATTTCTTCTCAGAGCTCATTTCAAGCTGAAATCAAATAATTTTTCCTCAAAATATTCAACGCACAAAGGAAGACACTTGTTTGATGAAAATATTTGTTATGTACTGTAAGACTCTGGATTTAACTTAAAACGAATGCAAAGAATGCTTGTTGAAAGCAGAAAAGGCTCAGTGGGGTTACAGTTATTCTTCAGGAGAGAGCCCCATGCATTCCCAGAAGGGAGAGGCTTCAAGAATAACTGAGAATATTTCCCCCACGTGTTGCCCTCGGAACTTACCATCAGATTAAAAAGGTATCCAGCAGTCAAGAGTCAGTATGGATTCTCAGGTTTTAGGGGTTCACCAAAGAACTGAATGCTATGTGGGAAGGTAAGAAGAAAATTGGTTGGAGCATGCGCAGTAAGGATTATGAAAAAACTGCCTGCAAAATATTGCTTTTGAAGCTAATTCCACTTACATTTCATAAAGAACAATTTTAAGAAAAACTGCCTGCAAAATTTTGCTCTGGAAAAAGCTGCCTGGGAACTTTGTTCCCGCATTCCCATGTTTATGCATGCCTGAATCCCCCCCCCCCCTTTGAGAAGCATTTAATCAAAACAGTTAACAAAATATCTGTGTCAAAGATTTGGACATTAGGCTAATTCTGTGTCTGACCACACTATAAGGTTAGGATTAGGACATAGATTACAGTAGGTGATATAGATTATGACAAAGAGAATAAAACAATAGAGAATATGCATGTCAGAAAAAAGACATAATTAACAAAATGCAATTGTGACAATAAAATTACTTACTCTGCGTTAGGAATTGTAGCTAGCTGGTAAACTGGTTAGTACCAACATTTTGCAGTATGAAACCTTATTTTTGACAATTCTGACACTAGATCCTTTTTTAAAGAGGTGCAGGCACAATACCGATTACCAGTTCATTTTGAGGGGCATAACAGCTACCCATTTTAATGCTGTACCCCTCCCCTCTTTCATGAGTGTACCAGTTGAATTTAAAGTGTCTTGTATCAGTGTATTGGTTAGCTGTCACCCATGTTATGCTCCACATTTCATGTTATTAAGCATAAAATAAATCAAGTTCTTACATGTTTACTTCATCTTTTCTTGCTCTTTTTGCCTTTTTTGGTGATTCTAAACATTTGATTCTCTCTGTCAGCAAAATGACACTCTGAAAGAAGAGTCATATGAGTCAAATTACAATACTGTTTGCATATTTTGTGTATCTACAGTAAGTAGATTAGGGAGCACCATAATATCAACATCATTTCCTGGAAAAAATTGAAATTGGACCAAAGTGAAAGGTTAAGCTATTTGTGTTGGTCAAAATGTGTTTAAGGTTGGAGCCGTCTTGGGATCAGCAATGGGTTCTGTTGTCCTCAGGGTTGTTCGTAAGTCATTCTTGTGGCTCTCATAACCATGGGGAAATTGTTGTAAAAGGATAGAATATTATGATAAAGATGGAGGTGAGGACCTTTTTACCAGGATGCATTGTCTGCTTTGATCAAATTCGTATAGAATTGTTAAAGATTTGTAATTAGAATGCAATGCATCTTGGTGAAAGGTTCCATGGAGCCAGCTTTAGCCTACTCATATATTGACGAAGGACAAGTCTATATGACTGCACACCTCTCAGCTTATTTACAAGGCAAAAAATAACAAAAACACCAATAGATGAGCAAGGCAAGTATAATGCAACTATGGTATAAAAAACTCACTAATGCCCTCAATGGAAGAGATTATATTAATAATTATAGTTAGCCTTCAAAAACTTGTTAGTAACTGTTCATATTGCTGTTATTACTATGCCAAGGAGGTTTGCTGAGAATGTTGGCAAAAAGGTTACAATAAAAATAAACTAGTCTTTATTTATATTTTGGTCATTTGCCACTTCTCTTGGCAATTTTCCAAACACTATTATTGTGAAATTCCATTCAGTTCTGCCAAGATGCCACACATTTTATCATTAGTAGGTAATGAAAAATCATATCAACAGGGTCTACTTACATCATCATCATTCACTGATCTGTCACCCCCACAAAGGACACAGCATTTGTTACTCCAGGGATTTAATGATGTACATTGGGCACAAGACCAATTATCACTTTCCTGCAGAAAAATCATTTCAATAACTGGTGGCAATATCGGAAAGGATTGTCTTATTTGCCAGTTCTTAGTGTTTTTTTGAAATTATGATTATTTGAATTCTGAAAGGGTCTCTTTTCTTAGAAGTTTTCTTGAATTATTTTGGCTTGCCAGGCCTTGAAATTTATGTTTAAAAATGCTCCTTGTTTGCATAATTATGGAGAACACTGATTTAGAGTAAATTTTAACATGAAGAAATGGTGTAAAAGCCCTTCTATCTGTTAAAAAGTTTGTTAGATTTTATGCAATGGGCCAAGCCATCATTATCTAACTTAGCAGGCAATTCCTATCTCTTTGAACATTTCACTATTTGAATTTCACTCAACCTGCCACTGCAACAGCATTCAGCTAAATTACACATAATAAATATAGGAAACAAGTGACAATGAAGAGTAAATGCATTGGGATTTCCTGGAATAAAAGGAATATTTCTTAGTTAATTTTGTTCCAGCCCAACTTTTATTTGTTTAGAAATAATCTCAGAGTTGCATTCTCACAAAGAAATAGTTTCTAAAAGAAGAAATGAGCGTATCGATACTGGTTAAAATCTATGTATAAAAATGGTGGTGAGTAAGGCAAACTTATTGACGAATGATATCAGTCCTGCAGTACTTCACAAGGCCAAAATAAACAAAAGATCATCAAGGCAAAATTAACGCAATAAGTAGTGAAAAATCATATCAGCCCCAACCATAGTTTACTTACATCATCATCACTTAGGCCTATCAATCTTTCACCCCCACAAAGGACACAGCATTTGTTGCTCCAGGAATTTAACAATGTACATTGAGCACAAGGCCACTCGTCATTCTCCTGCAGAAAAACAATCAGTTTGAACCAGGCAGGCAAAGTACTTTTATTCCTGTAAAGTGTTCAAAACTTCTGTATCGTCCAGATTTCTTTAGTTCAGTAAATCCGGCAAAAACAGTAGGGCCTAACCTAAGTATTTACAATTTCCTTTGCAGAAAATCTATGCTATTGTATTGAGAAACAATTTCCTTTTCACCTGAGAAATGCAATAATTCGGTAAGCAATGAATTCATCATCACCATATTCACCAAAGTCTCTAGAGGAAAGTAAACAACAAAAAAGTATATACCCTTCTTGAATTCCTACTCATCTTCGCACTGCACAAGGTCAGGATTTTGCCGCCAAAATGTCATAATGCATTGCGGCCTGAATTCCGCACTTCAGTAATTTTGTCATTGAAGCCACATCCTGTGTTGTTTCGCATTTCAGTCACTTTTGCGTTGCATTTGAGATCAATATTTGTTTTGCATGTTCAGTCACTCTTCCCTGCAAACTGTTTTGCATTTCAGTCTGTTTCGTATTTCAGTCTGTTTCACATTTTAGACAAATTGTTTCGCTTTTTAGTCAATTCTGTTCCGTGTTTTGTTCCTCATTTCGTTTCGTGTTTCGTTCCGTGTTCCGCATTTCAGCCAGAGCCTTTATAAGAACCTAGCCAGTCTGTCTTTTGGAAAAGTATGTTCTTAGTTGCGGGGTTTTACTGTATCTGTCGCTTCCTTAGGTATCTGTACTTCCATCTTTGTTGAGATCTTCCTGCAATTTCTCAATGCAAGTTTCCACTGATTCACTTTCTTATGATGGTAATGGAATGGAATTCATTGTATTAGAGACTCCATGTTCCAGTAGAATATACAAAATTTGACCCAGAGGTAAATCCCTCTATCAATGCCAGTAGTTCTTGATTATAGATAAGCATTGGTTTCAGTGTTGACATGATATCGTTTATGTTCATTTTTTGTTTTTAGAGGCGGAAGAGGTGTTTGAGCATTGTACCACGGAAATCAGTTTGTGTTGAGCATTGTGCCAAGGAAATCATTTTGAACCAGTGACAAAAGGCAAAGATCCAGGCTGGAATAACCTATTAAAGACGGAGTTAAGAGCCAAGGCCCAAATGTATGGTGTCGAACAGACAGGCAAGAAAAAAACGGTCGCCTTGCGACTTTATAGGCTTTTTGACGTTGTAGCAACTGATAATGAATCAAGTGAACCTGAAGCAGATCCCTTAGTGGGACCTTCATCATCTGGTGAACGCGAGGGTTTAAAACTGAATCAACCCCAAACGCCAAACCAAGGAAGTTCAATGGTGACATTTAGTCTCGAAGATTTGAAGAAGTTGATGCAGCAAGTAACCAAAAAAGCAAACCAGCCAAGTGCAGGGAATGATCCTTACTCTGGTGTTCTCCAGCTCTCGTCGACATCCACTATCTCACACCCACAGGCCTCAGAGACCCCCCAGCCAGCCGTCCAGCCAGCGGTCCAGCCAGCCACCCAGCTGACTGCCCAGGCACATCCTGCCCCAGCAACCGCCCTTGAGCCTCAACAGCCACCGCAGACACAGTCCCATATACCACATTACATCAAGGTAACATTGAATCTCTTTTTCATTCACCATGCACCACTTAGCTCTCTGCCCCCACTCTCCTAAAAGTTGATAAAAGTAATGAAAGCGAAAGAATACATTCCTCTGAACACTTACTACCTTACTACCCAAACTCTTTATATGATACTACTGCGAACCAATCTTACAGCCTTCAAGTCCAACCAGGGGTACCTGGGGATGAAACTGTGTCATTGACGCAAACTCCCCGCACCTCCAAAAAAATGACCAACATCATATCCTGGCTGGAAGCCTGGAATGTTTTTATAAGAGGCATGGTGCACTTTCATCCTCTCCTTGCCCCCATTTTATTAGCATACCAAGAATCCTTCTCCACCCTAAGCCGCAATTACCAGTTTCAATCTTGCTAATAATACGACATAGCATTTCAAATGTATGTGGCAAGGAACCAGTATCTGCCCTGGTCGTGGCTCGACAAATATGCTTTCAACCGTTTCTTACGTTGTGCATCACCCTCCAAGCCCCTAACATGTTTCAGATGTCACATGTCTGGCCATTTTGCTGCATATTGACAATCCCTCGAGTCACGGGATAATGTATCGCACCCCGGGCAGAGCATGTCCACCCAAGCCTATTATTTCAATGGCCAGCCGCCCTTTCATACAAAACAGCCATTTTATGAAGCCCCTTGCTGGCATTTCAACGCCAACAATTGCCATGACCAAAACTGTCACTGGCCCTACATCTGCAATCGATGCCGCAGCCCTCACCCAGTGATGTTAGTGAGGAGCATAGGAAATTCCTCTGAATGGCTATGTTCGTTCTGCATGATGATGTCAAAAATCATCAGCGAATGGGCCTTTTGCACAGGTAAAGTTTTTGTGGCATAACCAGTACGATGATGATGAAATAATGATGAGCCTTTAGCACAATGAGTCCTGGTGGCACAACCAGCGCTGAGAAGCAAGAACTGAGGGGCTTGAATGAAGAGAGCTTTTTCTGGGCAAGGATAAACTTGAACCTTGCGTCGATGTGACCAGCTTTTCTGAGGATGAACTGCCGAACCTTTGATACTGCTACATTTTTTGTGACTTCTGAAGCTGCAATAGGCCCGCAAAATGATGTCTGTTATGTGTGCTGTTTGATGACTGTGTTGAGGCAGTAAATTTTGTCATCTAGATTTTCTTGACTTTTTGTCTTGTGTGTGCTCTACACCAATAACTGGCCAGTAGAGTGCCAGGTACTCCACCATTTGTAACAGGGACCAAATTTACAATATGTTTTGCGATTTTACGTGCACAGACATGGAGCCACAAATATACATTGTTATTGACAATGTATTGACATACATTGACAATGATCATGAGACTGACACAAGAATTTACATATGACTACAACTTAAATACAGATTCATTAGAAGAAGTGATTACATATAAAAAAATAGAATGAGGGAGCAAGAGAACGTCCATACATTAGAATTTACATGATAGAGAGGCTGTTATTGACATACTTGTAGTCCTAATATAACAATCAGGGAATTATCAGGGGGACAGGGTGTTTGGAAGAATTGAGAATAATTGTTTCCTTAGCTAAACACAAATCTTTAATATGTTTATGTGGACAGTGATGTTACTGATACATTTATTTAGGAAAGAACTTCTTGAGATTTCTTCTTGCGTTTATTCAGATATTATGTTTACTATCATTTCATCCTTCCAAAAATTAATAAAGGGGGTTGGAATAAGCGTAGAGGGGTTGGAAAATTTTTCAAAAATTAATAGGTGGGGGATGATTATTCGGTACTCGAGAGAAGGCATTGTTGGTTCCCTCAAGGTGGATTAGACACCTAAAAGGAGCAACTGTTATGACAAACTCAGAGGAAAGGAATTTCATCCTCCACAATATTCACGAGCAACCAGGAAATTGCCATTGGCATCGTCATAATTAGGATCATCACCTTGCGGATTTGAATAGCAGCATTATTTGCTTTAAACCAAATGGCATCCTTAAGATTCCTGACTTGTGAATTGGATTCAACCAATGAAAAATTTGGCAAAATCATTTGTGCAAGGCAGTTTTATGGAGGCAACAATGAGATTCTTAAACAAGTAACAAATATCACAATGGTGGCTAAACAGAGACGAGACAAAAATGCGTCAGCACCACCAGTCTTTTTGAATCAATGACCTAGAGACTTTGGGGTGATAGTTGCCATTCCCTGTACAGCCTGCAAACCCGCCACCACAAAGTGACAACACATTCACTGCCCTGGATGGCGGCTTCACCTGCGCAATCCCAAGAAGTTATGTGAAAAGTACCCAAAGTGTTAAGCTTGTGGAGCTTTCCAAGTTATTGTCAGAAAATCTCTGTGGTTTAGGAAGCCCTTGTGTAGAGGCATCTTTTCATTCAGCTTTGGGTGAAATTTCTACTATCAAGCCATCAAGCAGCCAGGCTCTGAAAAAGAAGATAGGAGATATCCAGAGCTGGACGACTGCATCTACTGTTTACATGAAAATAGTTATTGATAAATTGCCTGGTAGAGCGAAAGAATTAGTATCTTACTTAGATTTGATACATTATGCTGCATCTTACCACCAGTGGTTAGGATGGCTACTCTATGATCTTAAATCTTGGTATGAAGCTGCTAAAGATAAATCACTTCACTGGGGCCAAATAGATCTGCAGCTATGGATGCATATTGTTACTGTAAATCAAGCTAAACTCTTGCAGGACCATTCGCTATTTACAATGTCCCCTCGTCTAGGTCAAGCTTTGTACCTGGGATTGCTGCCGTGAGGGAGGACAAATGCAACAATTTCAACCAAGAAAGTAAAAGGGGCCTAATTGCAGATGTTTTAAAATTGCAACTTAAGAGCCATCCTAACCAAATTTTTGTTAAAAAATTATGCGATCAGTTGACAGAAGGTGCCCATATCAGCTGCAATGGCCCAAGCGTGAGTAGACAAGCCTTAAACCTGCAGCCTTAAAGGTAAAGTAACAGACAATGTAGCTAAGGAAGTTTCATCAGGCCATACCACTGGGTCTTTTGATTGCCCTACTTTACTAAATTCTCAAGTAACTCGATAAATAGGAATTTGATTGACCAATCAGATCAGGCAATTTTTAAGGATGGCGGCTCGCTGTTAAGAAACCAAGCTTTGCAACAGGGCTAAAAATCCCTCTTTGTTTTTGTACCATGGATTTGTTTTGGGTGAACAGTAAATTTTGTCTTTGCAAGCTTCTAACTCTGGTCTTTGGTACTTGGAGAGTAATAATACATTTGCTTTGTTCCTATTTCATAATGCTTCCTTCCTGTTCCCTGTCAAAAGGCGGTACTTTTTGAGACATCTGGTAGCTTTTAAGATCTTTTGAGAACAAAGCTGAGACATTGAAAGCTGACATGCAGTTGGTTACCATAGCTAGAAACTTAATATTGTTGCACCTACTCGCATTAAAGTCTTACCCTATCCTTTGAGTTACAGGTCTGCTAATTGAAAGCTTTGTGGCAATATCATTTGTGAATATATGTTATGTAGCTCATGTCTTAACAGCAGCTTTTGTTCCAAACATTGTTTGATAATTATAAATGAAGCGCAGAAAGAAGCTACTTTGAAAAAGACATCAGCGTTGTAGCTTCAACATGTATAAATCTTCCATTTCATTTACAAGAATATGTTGCTGAACTAAAAAGGTCCCTGAATGCTAAGGACAATGGAGCAGTTGTTGCTGATGATCCGACAAGTGGTTAGTTGAGTCTCAGTTGAGTCAGCAACCACAGAGGACCATAGATCAATGAGTGGTAGTAAGAGCCAGATATCAGAATCAACCATAACTTTGAGCTCCCCTAGCCAAGATTAACTTGACAGTAATGATCAATATGATCTAATAATGCAAAGGGAGATGAAGAGTGGTGCTGCATGTAGTGATAATTATGGTTGTGATAATGAAAGGAAACTGAGTCCTGGTGTATGTGATGATGGTGCGAGCTTAAACACAGCAGATGAAATTGTTTTAGTGAAGCTTTGAATATCTTAGTGGAATCAAGAGGAAGTGTATTAGAAGTTCAGATGTTTTGTAGTATGACTACAAGTACCTTATAGACAGCCCCTCTATTGTGTCAATTCTAGTGTACGGACTTTCTATT
This sequence comes from Aurelia sp. 4 Dawson et al 2005, assembly GCA_964019985.1. Classification (NCBI taxonomy): domain Eukaryota; kingdom Metazoa; phylum Cnidaria; class Scyphozoa; order Semaeostomeae; family Ulmaridae; genus Aurelia; species Aurelia sp. 4 Dawson et al 2005. Next base: position 5,296,537 of record OZ026512.1, on the reverse strand, counting down.
TCTCCTTAATTCCATTGTATTGTACATAATCATTCTATTCTCCTTAATTCCATTGGCCTTTGTATTGCAGTGAGTTTCACAGAAATAAATGCTCCCATCTAAAGAAGTATTCTTCGTTTCTCCAAAATCTTTCCGATTCAATATTGACATTTGACTTAGTTGACTGCAGGGCGGAATTTGTCCAAGTATGCAATAAACGAACAAGTTAATGTTCAAGCTAAATTTCATGTTCAAACTCTTAACTAACGTAAAGACGTATTCATATTTTTTTAATACATAAATATTCATGCATTCATGTTGCATAACAGCAAAAGATTGTGCCTTCTTGACAATTCCTTGCATTCTAGGAAATTTCCCAGGAACTGCATTTTGATGTGCAACATTTGGAAACTTATTAGAAAATGTTGGCACCTACATCATTGTTAAGCATAAGAAACACCTACCTGCTGCAGGGCTTAGATCCTCATACAATATGAGTGTAAATGCTTTGTGTTTTATACTTAGAAGAGCGAAAACAAATGTGAACTGACCATGTTCATTTTCTTCCTGAAATGAGGATGTTCCGGGTGAAATGAAATTACAGTTATATTAAGTTGTATGGTCTTACTTGTATGCTGGAGAATACAGAAGAAATTGTGAACAGTTGTAACAAATTTGAACATTTTGAAAGGTGAGACAGACTTAACAATTATTACTTACTTGCCATAGATTCCATTTGAACTTTGGTTTGCTGAAATTTCAATTGTTTCTTGTCATCTGCGTTTGTTGAACTTTAAGCAAATCTACTTTTAGGTGAATCTACAGTTGACTCTTAAGCAAATCTACAAAGTGAGAGACGCATATGAAGCCAGGTTGAAAAAAGTGAGAGAGTTTGAAACAGTGTGATACCAAGTTGAAGCAAAAGTTGTGGAGGAGCGCATTAGTGGTATCATTTTGGGAAAAATACATTGAGTAAAAGAGAGCTAACTTTGGGTAACTAATTAACCAAATTTGGGCTTGTTTACGTAAAGCAAGAGGTCGTGTGACTTGATGAGCATGATGTCATTGCTGCGTCCTCGCGAATCATAAGTTTTGAGCTTGCAGTAATGTTTAGTGAGATTGTTCCACATCGAGTGCGAGAAGGGCCTACGTCTACGCCAGTGGAAATATTAAGAAAGATACAGTCCTCTTCAGACATTCTTGTAGTCTCTGTGTTCAGGCCTTGGGCATGTGGATAGAGTTTCCATATTGTGGTACGTTCGAGCCGGATTGTAAGAAGATCGAAGAACTGATGGCCTGAAGGAAATGGCAGAGCTGAAAAAGAAACTGAAGAAGAGGACTGGACATCGTGCCTTCATCACGCAAACGTTGAAAGCTACGAAAGATTGTGTCAATCAAGAAAAGTTTAAAGAGAATGTTGACTTGCCCTTTCAGTTGCAGTCAAAGTTGACTGAACAGTTGGAGCTGGTTCAAGTCTTAGATAGAGAAATACTGGATTTGTTGACTGAGGAAGTTGGAGAAAAAGAAGATGAAGAGGCCATCTTAGCGAAAGAGATTTGTGACGCAGGAGGAATTAGATCTGAAATTAAGACAGCCTTGCGTTCCTTAGATCAAGTGATGAAAGAAGATAGAGAATTGCAAGACACGGTTTCGAGTCTTGGTTAAGTTCGTGAAAATGGGAGCAGTTTGCAAAGTTTGCAGCATAAAGTTTATGCCAGGTTACCAAAATTGGAGATGTCGAAGTTCACGGGGAAACCTGAGCAGTGGCAAGAGTTCTGGGACACGTTTGAAAGTTCGGTCCATAAAAATCCAGACGTGGCAGACATTGATAAATTCGCGTATTTGCGACGTTATGTGACAGATTTGGCAAAGCCATGTGTTGCGGGATTTCGTACCACCGCAGCTAATTATCATTTGGCTGTGGAGGCATTACACCAGAGATTTGGAAAGAAGTCAGTTATTCAGCAAGCCCATATTGATGCCTTAATGAATGTGCAGCCTGTGTTTCATGATTGGGACGCTGCAAGATTACGCAAATTGTATGATTCGGTGGAGTGCAATCACAGGGGACTGCAAGCGCTGGAAGTTGATCCGGTTACTTATCAAAGAATCGTTGTGCCTGCAATTGTCAAGAAACTTCCGGAAGGTATTCAATTGCAGTTAACAAGAGGGAAAGATTTTAATATATGGACGGTTGATGAATTGTTGGATTATTTGCGTGTTGAAGTGGAATTAAGAGAAGAGCATTACAGTATCTCAGGACAAAAATTCGAAAAAAAGATTGTGAAGAACATTTCGGGAAATCAGAACGATGCTAGGCCAATATCAGCCAGCACGTTGACCACAAAAACTGTGAAATCATTGTTTTGTGCATATTGTAAAGGAAATCATTTACATGAAGATTCTACCGAAATTACAGATGTGAACAAGCGTAAGCAGTTGATTCGTAAGTATGGCCGGTGCTTTGTCTGCATGCGTAAGGGTCACATGGCGGGAGCTTGTAATTCCAATTTGATATGCGCAGTATGTAAGGGTAAACATCATGTTTAAATTTGTGATAAGAATTCTGGGGATCAAGCTACTGTTATAGAAACCAGTCAGAGTCCAACACTGCATGTAGGAGTGCAGACATGCATGGTTTTGCAGACAGCACAGGGATTAGTAAAAGGTAATAGCAAGCCAGTTAAAGTAAGAGTATTGTTTGACTCGGGTAGTCAGCGTTCGTTTATAACTTCACGCACAGTTCAGTCAGCACGCTTAGTTGCTGTGGGGAACCCTGCGTGGGCGCGCTCATAGTTCGTGACACATCTGTTCTTTTTTACATTGCATCCATTATCATTAGGCGGTCTTATGTTTCCGCAGCAGACGCATTCTCCAAAATTAGAATTGCGGAGCCCTATGTGCCCATTAGGAATTTGTCATTATGTTCATTAATGTAGCTCCAGAGTAGATTAAAATGAGACATTTACAGGTTTACACAGGAAAGGTATCCAGCTATTAACATGTACTGAACATTATACTGTATCCTGTTATTCTTGGGTCTGATTGGCTAAAATTTACTATTGTATTGAGCATTTATTGACATGAGTTATAATTTTGAGTTAGAGAGTTAACGAGACTTCGTGAGAGTAGGAGCGCAGTCTCTGATTTTGTGATGATTTTCGAGATTTAGTACAACAGTCTTTTTACTGAAGATCACTCTGCGATTTGATTAGTACGCCTCTTCGAATCAGTCTTCAGATTAATGCATACAAGTTATTACATGCTGGTCCACCGCAGCCGAGGATGAGAGTAAAATCGCACGAGTTTGACTAAGATGGAAGATCTCGACAAAAGAAAGAAAACAAGAAAGTATCACCGCGGAGTTACTACAAGATTGTTGAATAAGATACAAGCCGAACTTGAGAAGGAACCAGATGACGTTGATCATAGAAGACTACGTTTATTCGAGACGGACTTAAAACAGAAAGCAACAACTTTAAATAGTTTAGACGAAGAAATCTTCGCGTTAACGATTGATCATGGAGATGACGAAGCATGCGAAAAGGAAGCCGAAGAATCAGAAGAATATAAGGAAAAGGTCGCGTACAGCATTTTAACTCTGGAAGACACGCTGAAGGAAGAAAATGAATCGATTGCTTCAGGACACTCACAAGCGTCGACTAGGAAATCAGAGAGATCAGCGGAATCAAGAGCATCAGGGAGTTTACATCGAAGCGACTCGAAGGACAGTTTGATCTCTGTGACCTCAGACAACGGACAGCCCCAAGCGTCATCACGGAAGGTTAAACTGCCAAAACTTGAGCTCAGGAAGTTTAGTGGAAAGGTTGAAGACTGGCCTGAATTTTGGGACAGTTTTTGTAGTGCCATACACAACGATGACCAATTGGCTAAGGTAGATAAATTTAAATACCTTCGCAGCTACCTGGAAGGGCCAGCGAGAAATGCAATAAAAGGGTTCTCACTCACTGATGTCGATTACGATGAAGCGGTAGCCTTACTGAGAAAACGATTTGCCCGACCAGAGGTGATAAGGATAACACACATCAATGAACTCATCAACCTTGCCCCAGTGTACAGCGAAAGAAATGTGCAACGTCTTCGAGCATTTCACGACGAAACCGAGACTCATTTCCGCGCAATGGAGGCTCAGGGAGTGGATAAACAAACATATTCAAGCGTCGTTGTGCCCATGCTTATGTCAAAGATACCGGAGGCCCTGAGGAACAACATGATAAGATTCAACGAGAACCACATGGAATGGCTCCTAGATGAATTCCTAGCTGCCTTGGAAAAAGAGCTGGCGGTGTTGGAGGGACATGTGCCCATTTTGCAAATGGTAAAACAGCCAAACAAGTTCGAGCAGAATACCCAGAATCGGCCTAGGCAGACCCAGACTACAGGAACAGCTTCAGCATTGTTGATAGGAAAGAAACAAGACAGGAAGTGCACTTACTGTTCAAAAGATCATGAAGAAGAGAACTGTCAGGAAGTAAAGGACATCACTGAACGTAAGAATGTTCTTTTACGCCATGCTAAATGTTTCTCTTGTTTAAGATCTGGGCATAGGGTGTTTAAATGTAGGTCACGCGTTGATTGCAAGCTTTGCAAGAAGTCAGGCCATCATGTGTCCATTTGTCCCAGCTTAAGTGCCCCTAGTGCGGTGCAGCAAGTTCAACCCAATCCTAGTGCACCACCCCTAAACCCTGCGTCATCCCTAAATCCTAGTGCGACCTTCTGGGTGGGAAGTACTGACTCTTCAGAAGGAAAAGTGGCCTTGCAAACAGCCTTAGCAGTGATTAATGGCAAAAAAGAGTGCAAGGTAAGAGTATTGTTTGATACTGGAAGCCATAAATCGTTTATCACTGCTGAGGCTGTGGGCAAACTTGGTTTAAGGCCGGTGAGGAGACAGGAGCTCGGGATTAAGGTTTTTGGAGGCAAGGAAGCTGTTACTGAGATGAGAGATGTAGTAGAAATTTCTTTAAGTGCCTTGAATGATGAAAAAAGTGTCAAAATTGAAGCTTTTGTTGTTAAGGATATCTCTACTATCCCCAATGTTCATGTAGAAGGAGTTAAAAAAGATTTCTTGCACTTAACCAATGTATGGTTTTCAGATGTTTCTAGGGAAGATGACATGCTACAAGTGGATTGCCTTGTTGGCTCTGATTGGCTCTGGTCTTTCCAAGAAGGGGAGACAATACGAGGGGGGCCAAAAGAGCCAGTCGCGGTGAAAACCAGTCTAGGCTGGGTTTTGTCCGGACCTCTTAAAGGTAAGACTCTTGATTCTAATACCTTTTGTAATGCGAATGTTTGTGTGGATCCCAGGTCTAATAACATTGAAGAGAAACAAGAAACTGACAGGAAATTGCAGAAACTTTGGGACCTGGATAGCATTGGTATTAGAGAACCTGATAAAGTCCATGAAAATGTTCTTGATGACATTTCTTTTACAGGAGAACGGTATTCAGTCGGCCTACCATGGAAGATAGGCCACAAGCCTCTGCCTCCTAATTACAATGTTAGTTTGTTGCGTTTGAAAAGTCAGGTTAAGAAACTGAGGCAGAATCCTGAAATTTTTGAGAAATATGATGAAATTATCTCCCAGCAGGTACAGGATGGCATAATAGAACAGGTTTCTGAAATGGAGCCTGCAGATAAGACACATTACCTTCCGCACAGAGCAGTCGTAAGAGAAAATGCGGAAAGTACAAAGGTTAGAGTCGTATATGATGCTTCATGCAAGGAAAGGAAATCAGGAGTGTCTTTGAACGACTGCTTGCATGTAGGCCCATCTCTTACGCCTATGATATTTGATGTTCTTCTTAGATTCAGAACTAATCCTGTTGTACTTGTAGGTGACATTGAGAAGGCTTTCTTGAATATTGAAATTCATCCACAGGATAGGGATTGCCTTAGATTTCTTTGGTTAGACAACATTCATGCTGAGAACCCTGGAATTGTAGCGTATAAATTCCGGAGAGTCTGTTTTGGCTGTACCTCCAGTCCATTCCTTTTAAACTGTGTTCTCAGGCACCACATTGAGCGGTACAAGGAAGAAGACCCAGAATTTGTTGATAAGTTACTAGGAGGATTCTTTGTTGATGACCTTGTAACGGGTAGCAGGGATATACAAGAGGCCTTGACCCTTTATGAGAAAGCTAAGACTAGGCTGAAAGATGGCGGATTCACCCTGAGAAAATGGAAAACCAACAAGGAAGAATTAGCTAAGGAAATAGCCCATAGAGAATGTGAAATAAGAAAGGAAGAGAACACATCCAATGAAGAACAATCATTTGCACAAGAAACCCTTAGCCCAGAAGTTAATGAGGGGGGCAAGCCAAAGGTATTAGGCATTACTTGGGATAACAAAAGAGACACCCTAGAGTTCAACTTAGGAAAGGTGGGCAAGGAAATTGGCAAGAGTTCCACAGCCACTAAGAGGGGTATCCTTAGTACTTTGGCCTCAGTTTTTGACCCTCATGGATTAGTGAGCCCAGTAGCTGTGTCAGCAAAAATTCTTTTTCAAGAGCTGTGTGTGGAGAACTTAGGATGGGATGATCCCCTCCCTGCAGACAAATATGAGAGATGGAGGGCTTGGATTCAGGATTTGCAGGAAACTAACATCATTTCTGTTCCCAGGTGCATAATTGATGAATCCAAAGGTGAGATTTTGAGCACAGAGCTTCATGGATTTGCTGATGCCAGTAAGGCAGCATACTGCGCAATGATCTTTATTGTTTTCAAGACCACAACAGGAACCTATGTTAGGCTCTTGAGTGCAAAGACTAGGGTAGCACCCCTTAAACGACTTAACATTCCCAGGCTAGAACTTATGTCTGCAAGAATTCTAGCTAACTTGATGAACACAGTCATAGAAGCCTTAGGTCAACAGGTAAAAGTAGATTGTATCAAGTTCTGGCTGGACAGCAAAACTGCCCTTTATTGGATTCAAAACAATGGGGAATGGAAGCAGTTCGTACAACACAGGGTGAATGAAATCTTAGGCCTAACCAGAAAGGAAGACTGGGGACATGTACCAGGTGTAGAGAATCCAGCAGATCTAGGTTCCCGGGGGGTATCTGCTAGTCACTTGAAGGACAGTAGGTTATGGTGGGAAGGGCCCAATTGGTTGCAGGAAGATGAAGAGAAATGGCCTAAATTTTTCCCCCTAGAAGATTCCCCAGATGTGGGAAGTGAAAGAAGAAAGATGAATGTTATGATAGCAGTGCAAAAGGAGAAACATGGTGTTAGCAATATTGTGCAAATAGAGAGATATGGAAGCTTAGTGAAGGTACTGAGAGTTACAGCTTATGTCATGAGATTTATCAAGAACTTGAAGGAGAAGAAAGCAAAGAGAGAAATAGACATAGGAAAACTTAAGGTTGAAGAAATTGAAGAAGCAGAGAGAGTGTGGATAGAAGATGCACAGAAAACTTTGAAGGGGAGAGCAGATTTTGAAAAGTTGTCAAGACAACTAGGTATAGAGATTGAGAATGGATTATTGGTCTGCAAGGGAAGACTTGCTAACTCAGATTTAGAATTTCAGGCCAAGTACCCCATCTTACTTCCCAGAGAAAGTCCCTTTACAGATCTTATCATCAATGATTGTCACGTTAGAGTTCATCACAACAAGCTTAGATCTACACTTGCAGAACTTAGGTCTAGATTTTGGGTGTTGCAAGGTAGACAACAGGTGAAACGAGTCATAAACAGATGCCATATTTGCAGAAAATTAGAAGGACCTCTGTTCAAGGCACCACCAGCAGCGCCACTACCAGACTTTAGAGTAACTGAATCAAAACCCTTTGCTAATGTAGGGGTTGATTTTGCAGGTCCATTGTTTGTCAAGAGTGATGAAGGTAAGATGAAGAAGACATACATTGCCTTATTTACATGCAGTTCTACAAGGGCAATACACTTGGAACTTGTTCAAGACTTGAATACTTCCACTTTTATGAATTGTTTCAGGAAATTTTGTGCTAGAAGAGGTACCCCTAGACTTGTCAATTCAGATAATGCTAAAACTTTTAAGGCTGCAGCTAAACTGTTGACAAAGCTGTTCAAGGATGAGACATTCGGCAATTTTTTAGAGACCCGCAGGATAATTTGGAAATTCAATTTACCTCGTGCCAGCTGGTGGGGCGGGTACTTTGAGCGGATGGTTGGGTGTGTCAAGCGTTGTCTCAGAAAGGTACTTGGAACAGCCAAATTGAGTCAGGATGAGCTTAGCACTGTGTTGACAGAAGTGGAAAGCACATTGAATTCGAGACCCCTCACATATTTATATGATGAGCTTGGAGATGCATTAACACCTTCTCATTTATTGTGTGGTTACAGGATGTCCAGCCTTCCAGAAAGTATAAGTTCCAACATTGAGTATGATGAAGATCATGATAAGCTTACAAAGAGGTTTTTATACTTGACTAATAGACTTTCTCATTTTTGGAACAGGTGGAGGAAAGAGTACATCACGGATCTGAGAGAATATCACAAGGAGAGCAGCAATAAATCAGTCTGTGTAGCAAAAGGTGACTTAGTTCTGATACATGAAGACAATGTAAAGCGTGGTCTTTGGAAAATGGGAGTTATTGAGGAACTCATTACAGGAAAAGATGGTAAGACACGTGGGGCAACTGTGCGTAAAGCTGGTAAGGGTAAGTCTGAATTTATTACAAGACCTTTACAAAAACTTGTTCCCTTAGAAATTTCTTCCAGTAGAGACAATGACAAAGAAGTGAGAAATGCTGAGATTATAGAAGAAAAGGGAGAAATGAGGATGGAAAATGGAAGTCAAGAGGTGACTGAAGAGAAAATTGGAACGGAATCTGAGAATGGTCGGAGGAGTCAGTTGCTGAGGGCAGCAGCTAGGGACGCGCGCTGGAAGACCCAACTCATGCTTGACCCCTAGCCAGGCTCAAGGAGGGGGGAATGTGGGGAACCCTGCGTGGGCGCGCTCATAGTTCGTGACACATCTGTTCTTTTTTACATTGCATCCATTATCATTAGGCGGTCTTATGTTTCCGCAGCAGACGCATCCTCCAAAATTAGAATTGCGGAGCCCTATGTGCCCATTAGGAATTTGTCATTATGTTCATTAATGTAGCTCCAGAGTAGATTAAAATGAGACATTTACAAGTTTACACAGGAAAGGTATCCAGCTATTAACATGTACTGAACATTATACTGTATCCTGTTATTCTTGGGTCTGATTGGCTAAAATTTACTATTGTATTGAGCATTTATTGACATGAGTTATAATTTTGAGTTAGAGAGTTAACGAGACTTCGTGAGAGTAGGAGCGCAGTCTCTGATTTTGTGATGATTTTCGAGATTTAGTACAACAGTCTTTTTACTGAAGATCACTCTGCGATTTGATTAGTACGCCTCTTCGAATCAGTCTTCAGATTAATGCATACAAGTTATTACAGTTGCTAAGCGCAAGGAATGGCTAGAGATAAGTATGTTTGGACAAGAAGGAAAAGATCGTGGGTTAAAGGAAGTTTTTGAGTTAGAGATAGAATCATTAGATCGAAAACAGTGCGTAAAGTTGGAGGCATATGCAGTACAGAGTATATCTAGTATAAAAATGAGCATATCGAGCGCAGAAAGGCAGAATTTAGTCATCTTAAAGGGCTATGGTTTTCAGATGTGTGTAAGGGTAAAGAGCAGTTAGAAGTAGACATTTTGATCGGGTCAGATTATTTGTGGTGCTTCCAAGTAGGGGGTACAAGACGGGGGGAGCTCCATGAACCTGTGGCTGTTGAAACTAAACTAGGCTGGGTGCTCTCAGGGCCTATGAAAGGTGAGAGGAAAGTGAATGAAGTGAATGTTAATTTTGTAGGCCACACAACAGTGATTGCTAAGGAAGAAGCTAAGCAAGATGAAGATTTGAAAGAACTTGAGAAGAGTGTGCAGAAATTATGGGATTATGAGACTGTGGGGATTAGAGAGGAAGAGAATGTGCATGATACCTTGAAAGAGAGAATTTCATTCAATGGGACAAGATATACTGTCGAATTACCTTGGAAGGAAGGACATGAAAGATTGTCAAGTAATTATTGGAATAGTTTACAAAGGTTGAAAGCACAAGTACGAAGGTTACAACAAGAACCAGAAATCCTTGTAGACTACGATAGAGTAATAAAAGAACAGTTGGAGAAGGGTATCATAGAACCAGTATGTGATCTAGAAAGTAAGGGAAAGGTATATTATCTCCCACATCACCCAGTTATAAGAAAGGACGCAAAGACTACAAAATTGAGAGTGGTGTATGATGCCTCAGCTAAACCAGGGGGTAAAGGTGTTTCATTGAATGATTGTCTGCATGTAGGCCCAGCTCTAACAACCATGTTGTATGATGTGTTGATAAGATTTAGAGAAGAGAGTTGCAGTAGTAGGTGATATAGAGAGGGAGTTTTTGAATGTGGAAGTGGCAGAAAAGGACAGGGATAGTTTGAGGTTTCTTTGGGTCGAAGATGCTAATGCCAAGGTAGTAAACCCAGTGGAATATAGATTCTGCCGCGCAGTTTTTGGAGTTAATAGCTCGCCGTTCTTGTTAAATGCTACTGTACAACATCATTTAGATACATTTGCAGACGAAGATCCAAAATTTGTTCAGACAATGAAGAAAAGTCTATATGTTGATGATTGGGTGGGGGGTCATAGTAACCCTGAAGAGGCTATTAAGCTTTTTGATGTGGCTAGGTCACGTATGGTGAAAGGAGGCTTTAGGTTGCGAAAATGGTTAACAAACGACCCTGAAGTTCGATCTGAAATGAGAAAGGCTGAATGTGAAAACGGACCGTTAGAAGCGGAGAATGAAGAGCAGACATATGTGAAGGAAACGGCTCTAAAGAGATTGTAGGAAAGGAAAAGGTTTTAGGGATGCTGTGGGATTGTGATAGTGACGAATTTATATATTCCTTCAGTAAGATCGTAGAGCGAATGAGAGAATTAATTCCAACAAAGAGGAATATTCTAAGTATCCTTGCAAGTTTGTATGACCCTTTGGGAGTGATTAGCCCCATTGTGGTGAGTTTGAAAGTTTTGTTTCAGGAGCTCTGTGTTGACAAAGTTCCTTGGGATCAAGAATTGACTGGTGAAAGGTGTAAAAAATGGAAAAGTTGGATGAATGAACTGGAAAGGGTGAAAGAAATCAAGATTCCTAGATGTGTTTATGGTTTAGGAAAAGAAGCAGTGAAATGTAGCTTAGTTGGATTTGCAGATGCGAGTCAGAGTGCATATTGTGCAGTTATCTATTTTGTGTCTGAGAGTATGGGAAAAAAGACGCGAGTTGCCCCAGTGAATGCTCAGACAATTCCTAGACTTGGGCTAATGGCTGCAAGAACATTAGCACAACTTATGGATACAGTTAGAAATGCACTAGCAGGAGAAGTAGAAATAGATCAGGTGAAGTACTTTTCGGACAGTAAAACTGTATTGTGCTGGATAGCCAATAAGAATGAATGGAAGGTCTTTGTGAAACATAGAGTGAATGAAATATTGAAATGGAGCAAGAAAGAAGATTGGGGTTACTGCCCAAGTGCTGAAAATCCTGCTGATGTAGGCTCTAGAGGGATGGGTGCCCATGGTTTGACAGAAACGGAATTGTGGTGGAATGGACCCAGGTGGCTTAGGACCCCAGGGGAGGGATTTCCCACATCCCTAGTTGAAATCGAGACGGAAGAAAGTAGTTAAGAAATGAAGAAATCATGTGTGTTGAAAGTGACCATTCAGGAAATAGCGGAAATAGCAAAAAATGTGGAATGCATCATGGAAATAGAGAAATCATGTGTGTTGAAAGTGACTATTCAGGAAATAGCAAAAAATGTGGAATGCATCATGGAAATAGAGAAATCATGTGTGTTGAAAGTGACTATTCAGGAAACAGCAAAAAATGTGGAATGCATCATGGAAATAGAGAAATTTTCTAGTCTCAACAGATTATACAGAGTTACAGCTTATGTGAGAAGGTTTATCCATAACTTTAGAGCGAAACAGAAAGGAGTACTCAGAAAGAATGGAGAACTTAGTAGAGATGAAATGATTGGAGCAGAGAGAGTGTGGATTTTAGCAGCACAGGCAAAGTTGAAAAATCAAGATAATTATGCAGATCTTGCGAAAGAGCTTAGAATAGTAGAATATAATGGACTCTTGAAGTGCAGGGGCAGATTGAACAACTCAGATTTAAGTTTAGAAGGAAAGCAACCCATCATATTACCAAGGGATCATTGTTTAACGAAACTTATTATTAACGAATGTCATAATCGAGTTTTTCACAGCGGATTGAGATCAACTTTAGCTCAGCTAAGGTCACGTTTTTGGGTTCCTAAGGGGAGACAGAAGGTTAAGAATATTATCAAGGATTGTTGGGTCTGTAGAAAGATTCAGGGACAGTCATTTAGTCCTCAGCCAGTTGCAGATTTACCAGAATTTCGAGTTAGAGAAGCACCAGCTTTTGCAAATGTAGGCATAGACTTTGCAGGGCCGCTTTATGTTAAAGAGAAAGGGGGTTCAATGAGTAAATGCTATATTGCAGTGTTCTCATGTTGTGTTACTCGAGCTGTCCATTTGGAATTAGTGCCAGATTTGTCTACAATGGCACTTTTGAATTGTCTTAGGAGATTTGCAGCGAGAAGGGGTACACCACAACTTATTTTGTCTGACAATGCTAAAACCTTTAAGGCTGCAAAATAGTTATTGAATAGGCTGTTCAAAGATGAGAAAGTGAAGGGTTATATTTCGAGAAATAGAATAGAATGGAAGTTCATCCTTGCAAAAAGTCCTTGGATGGCCGGCTTTTATGAAAGAATGGTGGGAACAGTAAAAAGATGTTTGCGGAAAGTGTTGAGCAATGCAAGAGTGAAATATGACGAATTAGAAACTATCTTGATAGAAGTTGAGGGAACTATCAACTCCAGACCACTTACTTACGAATATGATGAAGTAGGAAGTGAAGTCCTAACTCCTGCACATTTGATTTATGGTAGAAGGCTCATGAATATTCCAGATGAAGAACTAGAAGATGATGTAGCTGAAGGAAAGTATCTAGCTAGACTCAGGTATTTAGCCAAACTGAAAGAACATTTTTGGAGCAGATGGCGTAAGGAATATCTTACAGATCTTAGAGAGTATCATAAATTAGATCATGCAGAACCAGATAGAGTTATACAGCTAGGAGAGCCAGTGTTAGTATATGAAGAGAAAGTGAGCAGGTGTAATTGGAAAATGGGAGTTGTTGAGAAGTTAGTAGTTGGGAAAGATGGTAGAGTTAGAGGTGCCAAAATAAAGCTTATTGCAAAAGGTAAGCCAGTTTATATAGATAGACCAATTCAGAAGTTGTATCCTTTACAAGGTAAGGCACAGATTGCTCGCAATTAGCAAGTTTCCGAGAATGTAGAAGAACCAAACACTCCAGTAATAGACACGTATTCAGAAGCTCCAGTCAGAAGTAAAAGAGCTGCGGCAGTGGATTCGGGCTGGAAAACTAGACAGATGCTTGAACCCTAGGGTCAAGCAGGGGGGAGCGTGTGGAGGAGCGCATTAGTGGTATCATTTTGGGAAAAATACATTGAGTAAAAGAGAGCTAACTTTTGGTAACTAATTAACCAAATTTGGGCTTGTTTACGTAAAGCAAGAGGTCGTGTGACTTGATGAGCATGATGTCATTGCTGCGTCATCGCGAATCATAAGTTTTGAGCTCGCAGTAATGTTTAGTGAGATTGTTCCACATCGAGTGCGAGAAGGGCGTACGTCTACGCCAGTGGAAATATTAAGGAAGATACAGTCCTCTTCAGACATTCTTGTAGTGTCTGTGTTCAGGCCTTGGGCAGGTGGATAGAGTTTCCATAAAAGTCTCCTAGCCATGCTCTTGTTAGTTTAAATAATGACCCATGTTTGAAAACTGTGAGGAAGATCGTAAAGTATAGCCTCTCCTTTGTTGCTTTGACAGCAGTGCAGAAAGGATTGTGGAAGGAGGAAATGTTGCAAAAGTGGTTCCACGAGGCAATGCGGTCTCAAGAATGGGACATGTCACCTTTATTTTGTGTCTTTCAGTGTCCCTAATGCTCAGCCAATTCCAATTTTTGTTTTGTTTTGATCCTCGAGATATCCTGATTCACATCATGTATTGTAGTGAATGTTTTAATCAACTTTATTGTTTGTGACTTTCTGCCTTTGTTGGTCTTGCTGGATCACTGTCGTTCTGTTTTTTTGAAATTTCAATGGTTTCTTGTCATCTGTGAATGTTGAATGTTGATTGGTGACTGGTATGCTGAGTTTTGAAGATGACCACTTTAATAGTGTGTTGAATCTTTGGCAATGAAACAACTGAACTTGTTGGAAGGCTTTCATTCATAAGCAGTTTTAGCTTAACAAAAATGTCGCCATTTGTTTAGTCACCATTTGGGCAGACATTCCTTTTTTTGAACCTCAATGGCAAAGTTCTACGAAATATACATTTTCTGACATTCTACAGAGCATAGTTAAAAAAATTTTCCTGCGTTGATACCGCAAATATGACTCACTTCGCTCAGCCATTTTCCCCCAATGTGTTTCTTGTTCAAACGTGCCTTTATATAGCAAACTTCCACAGACGCTGCTTATGGAGGTTTTGATGTGCAGGGTTCGCCATGATTTTGCCGATAAAAGTACCACTTTGATGTGGGAAATTTGGCAAACCTTTGTTAATATATCTGCTGGGTCAAAGGGCCCCTGAATAGCTAAATTGCTAATGGCCCTAAGCTGCTCCGTTACGCCACTGTGAGCAAATTTGGGTTGATCCCACTGACTTTCAAAAAATTGTCCCTCAGACAATCGTGGACATAACATGTTAAGAAAAAAGTGAATTTTTCCACTTTTAGACCTCACTTCTAAAATAGAGTCAAAGAATTCACATTTCCCCCTTCCCCAATCCCACTGTTGTTATTTGTGATCAGTGGTCATGGCAGGTATCTGATCGTAGGATATTACCACAAACAACATTCAAGTGGGGGAGCAGGGGGTCACTACATGGAAAATTTAGAGATTTTCCAACAGTTCACAACACTTATGGCCAGGATTGTATCCTTTATGATAACGTGGTCACCAAGACATGAAATTGAAAGAATCTCCCTGACGTATTGTGGAAGTATTTTCCAAATTGTATAGCCATCACTGATTGCACTGGGTTCTTTGTTGAGACACCCTCCAACCTTCAAACCAAGCCTTGCTTTTGAGTGAATACAAGCACATTGCAGCAACAAAGGTCTTATTTCCATCACATCAGATGTCAGCCATTTGATTTACTTCCAATGAATAACCCATTACGTGTAATGAGTTGTGCTCGTAAAAATCTGCGACCTTGACCTACACAGTAGACTGTAAGAGTTATTATAAAATTTTTATATGAATAAAAAAAATTCCATCACACAACATGGTGTCATCAATTATGACTCTGACAGCTATGGTGGATGATGCACAGATAAGCTTATTGTGAAAGGTATTGGGTTTTTTGATATGCTACATCCTGGTGACTACTTGATGGCAGATAGAGGCTTCAAGATTGCAGATTTGTTAGTTTCCTGTCAATGTTCTTTGACCATCCCTCTATCTGTGGAGTCTGCAAGCCAACTGAGTGGCAATGATGCTCCTAAAACATCTAGAATTGCAAACACAGGGATATATGTAGAGAATGCTATTGGGAGAATTAAGAATGACAAAATCCTGAAGAATGATCACAAGAAACTTAAGACTTAACTTAAGATCACAAGAAAGGGAAGCGTGCAATTTTGTCACAATAGTCCTAGGCCCTAAGCCTGTCCAATTAAGCCTGTCAATTAGCTGGCAGTGCACCATATTCATCTACATATTTAAAAAATTTATATTCTTTGTCTGATTGATGTCTAGACTTTTATGCTCTGATCGTTGATTTAAGATGAATTGATGTTCAATTCCTCTCAGGTCATTCCCTGGCTGGCTTCCTTCTCATAAGATGAAGCAAGCAGAAACAAGAAAGATGGTTCCAAGTGTCGCTCCAGATCAAATAATAGAAACTTGGACACAAAATTTTGTTACCTCCTTAGTCCAACCCATAATAAGACCCTAACTGCTGCACAAACAGGAGGCTTGACCAAAGTAAGTCTTGGCAAAACTAAACTGGTAATTAGAGACAGAAATGCTTGTGATGAAGCTGTTTGTAAAACACTAAAGGAAACATTTCCACAGCTAAGAGATGCCAGGGTACATTTATGTTGTATTGTGAAGACGGGTGGCCAAAATTGTCCACTGACACTGTTGTAATGTAACTGAAGTCTCCTGTTCATTAAAAGTGTTTGCAATTTCTGCATTTGTCAACATCATGAGAAATTCCTTCTGACCAGATAAGGTTCTGCAACTCTAATTTTAGTAGGTGTGCTGCTACGGACACAAAGGACTGCCTGTGATACTGACTGCAACCTGAACAAAAGCAGATGGATCAAAAATTACGAGCACACCCATACAGGGTTTCCTACACATGTGGATCAGATATAGGAAATTGTGACCATTACCTGCCAATGACGTTTGAGCCATGCCCAGAATCTTTATTGCGATTTGGACTAGAGATTACTGAGTCAATGTTAGTGGCAAAGAAAGGCGGCTCACCATTGTTAAAGTTGCCAACAAAACAGACCATAATAAACAGACCGAGAGAGACAATCATTTTGACATTCATGAGAGTCCTTTAATAAAGTGAGACATACCCTTTCTAAACTCCCAAGCGTCGTCTATTCCCATGGTCTTATTCTGAGTTTACTCTCTTATTCTGTTTAATGTTTTTGTCTTTGCCTTATTAGGTCTTGCTTTTCAATTCACTTGTTTTCTTCTTTGGTTTGATATTTACTTTACCTTATTAGATATTTCTGCCCTCCCACATGGTTTGTTTCGTTTTATTCTAATAAGCCCTCATGCACATGTTTTCTTTGCCGAAGATGACTCTAGCCAGAGTCAAAATGTACCGAATTAGGTCATAAAAACTAAGTTTTTCAACTGGAAAGTCAAATTTTTCTTTACTCATGGATTTTCAACTAGATATTCCATGTAGTACTGATTGATATTTCAAGCATGTGAAACACGATTTTATAACTACTGCGAAAAATTCCTACTTCTTATGGGAATGTGGGTTATTGATTGACCCTACAGTAGTAGGATTATTTATGACCTTTGTCATTGAAGACCCATTGTCAACCCGCATGCTTTGGGTGAACAAACAATACCACAATGCAGTTCTTGACTGTCAACTGAAAACAACCTCTTTCAAACTTTTGACTGACGAAGTCCCGTGCATGCAAGTACCACAAAGCCTTTGAAATCAGTTGCCAAGAGCAAACAAAAAAGCCTCCATAAAGCCTTTCCCTAATATGATCTAAACCATTTGCTGCGATGAATTGCTTTCAAATGATGCACAAAAATATGGTATAGCTTCAAAAATAGAACTTCCTTAAAATTCAACAGAAAGATAAAGAGAACCGGGATAAAGATCAGATAGCATAATGGGAGCTTCTGTTTGTGCTGGGTTTATTACGGCAAAGGCTTTGTATGTGTTTTGCAAGGGGGGATCTTCAGTCATTTGTTTTAAAGACTTTGTTTCTTTTTGATAGTCAAGAATTGCATCGTGGTATTGCTGGTCCACCCAAAGCATGCTGGTTGACAATGGATCTTTAAGTCAATTTTTCTGTGCTGTTTCTTGGGTTTCACTATCAGACCTTTCATTTTCACAAGAATCAATTCCTCCTGGATGAAAATGCTTTCAAATGCATGTTTGATACCGTTGATATGATCATTGATGTTAAGCTAAGCCTTACCAAGAACAAAGAAGAACAGTAGGGCTTGTGAGAAATGATATCAAAGGATATGAAGACCTAACATTGGACAATGAGTACAACGGTCCCATGAATGAGAACACTGATGATATCATCAGCTCATTGAAAGTTTCTTTTATAACTAAGAGGATCTTATACATGAATGAGTCAGGAAAGGGCTTGAAAACTTACAACCTTATGGAAATAATTACAGAATGTCCAACCTTGATGCAAAGTATCTTTGTTACCAAGAATGAAGGCAAACGAAGGTCATTCTGCAAAACAAAGACATGTTCCAAATGGCCATTGTACGGTCCGTGCAGTGCAATAATTGTTTCTTGGTGCCTATTTCAAGAAACACAACGACTTTTTGCGATCTGGGTTGAGTTTAAACACTTTCGTAGTATTTTGGAGTCTGTCTTTGTTTTGCAGATTGAGGAGGTCATCCTGCAAAGCGAAGACCAAAAAGTTTAGCACTTAATTTGCTTGATTTACGTTTTTTCATCAAACAACTTGCCACAGAAAGGTCTATTTGCACTGGATGTTGAAAATCTACTCTGCATTGAATTATTGTTGTATGCGTCTTCGTCTTTGTTTTCTATCTTCGGTCTTCAGTCTTCGTTTTATAAACACCCTGGACCATAATTGCATGCAAAGCAATCCAAAACATTCACTCTGCTTTCCAATCATTGGAGCATGTGGGCAGGATCTTACCATTCTATTTGCTCATGTGGCAGATGATGAAAAGTTTTGTGAGATTTTTACCACAACTTACTGCAAAGGAAATTCTTTTGGAAGGCATTCAAGAGAAACTGTGAATAAAATGAAGTAACAATTATTAGAATGTTTTGTTGGCTGGTTCATTTGTTGGTAACTTTTGCTGAAGGAGGCTGAAGGTAATTGTTGTATGTTCACTCCATTTGTTTTCCTAATTGTTTGATGGAATACCTATCAAAAACCTACAGTAGGTTAGGAGGTCGATTAAAAATGGACTTCAGGATTCAGGAATGAATGGAGCAATTCAGCTGGTTCAATGCTAACCTCTGTGAAAGGATATGTTGCTCCTGCCCATTAGCGGGTGGCAGATCCCCACCCATCCACAAGTCATGCACCGCCAAGGACTGATCCACATTTAACCAGAGCTCTGGCAAAGCATCACCCCAAAGAATGGAGGAAGCATCCAAGAATCATTTGCAAACTTCACAAACTGCAGGATCAAAATGCACCGCACAAAGTTCAAGATCACTACACATAGAAGAGACTTTAATGCTGCAGCAGCATCTTACAGCAATTATAAGCATAATCTAAGTGGAAAATTTCCAATTGGTGTTGCTCCAAATGGGTCAATAACTTTTGTAAGTGAAGGATTTCTAGGCAATACAAGTGACAAGATGGTAACAGATCAATGTGCAGTTCTAACTCAATTGCAGGTAGGTACATGAAGCTCACAGTTGCAAGTACTCAGTTTTTGCAATATTTCAAAAGATGCTGTCAATTTGAATTGTTTCCAAACAATTTTGGTGGGTTGTATTCTGCTGTAATTGCAACATTGCAAAGGACCAACAGGCTAAAACAGCTATTTTGAATTAATAAATACCCACCCAGTCATATCCCATCTAGACTTATGATGAAGAGTCTCTTGTTTCCCTGTGCTCTTTGACTTGATGATGGTGCTTCAATCAAGAGGAACTCATAAGAAACTGGCCCTTTTGGGTCCAAACTTTGCAATTCCTAAAGTACTAATCAGATTGCGAGATTTGGCAGAGAACAATGCTGTCAAACTTTCTATTTGAATGATGCAGTTGACTAGATGTTGAACAAAGTTGCTACGGCACATAATCGAAGTTTTCTCTGGTTTGTTTTGGTCTTAAAACATGAAAAATGTAGCATTGAAAGACTTACTTTGCACTTTTAGGGTAAAGTGAACTTCCCTATTCAGATTTATACAAAGTTTTGTTAATTAAGTGTCTGTTTAACATGGTTTTATAGTATTTCATTTCCCAAGAGTGACCATGGAAAAGACCTACAGTAGTCGTCGGATCATGATTTGATCGATTGAATGCAAGAGATAGGGTCGGGTTTTTCATGGTTTTATTATGAGTCCCTCTTGAGCAAGGTTTACCACAGGGATACAAGGGATTCATCCTCATAAGTCTAACCCCCCCCAAAAATATACAAAATTATTCAAAAATTTTGACCCAAATGACATAGTAGGATAGACTTTTAAGATCCTAAAAAATTTGATCCCCTGCTACCAATAAATAGCACACACCCCTTTGGAGCTCCTGCAAGCATACATTGACATAAATTTTCTCAGGTCAATTTTGATGCAAATGTTTTAGGGAACTTTCTAAACAGAAAAGATAACAAAAAGTAAGCTTTTTATCTCAAGTCAAGTTCAATTAACTTCCGGTTTTATGAAACTTCAATCTTTTATTGATCTTTAAGACTGATGATTTGATTTTAGCTGACAAGGGATTCCTGTTGCATGACATTCAAATAGTTCTATTATGTCATCTTTTTTGCTGAACAACCACAGTTTGAAGAAGCCTGGAGCCGACTGGTTTTGATGTCATGGTAGGAAGCCATAAACATCGATGATTGCCCTGAAGCGAATAAATGGCTGAAGAAGTGGGTCAGCTTCATCAACTCAAAGTGAGCTGATCGATGGGAACTCAGCCAGGATACGACTGTATGTTCAGCACATTTCACTAGAGACAGCTTTATCAGAACAGTTTTTGTGCCAGGGATTACACTAAGGCTGGTTGTTGATGATATTGGAGTGGTCTCTGTCCCAACAATTCTGTAGGTGAAGAATGTCAACCAAAAGGAAGAGACGAATGCAAGATCAAGATGGAAGGTCATGCCATGCCCTTTCTTGCACCATACCAATAAGTCAAATGTAGTCAAGTGATATTAAAGACTCTCTGCTTACTATTAGGATTTGCACCCATTCTTTGTTGTGTGCAACCAAACAACTGGAGACAACAAGTGCAAGGTATGGGAGGCATTTCCTCACCCAGGCCCCTTTTAAAATTGGAGAACGCGAAATATCAAAATTTGGACTCTGCACCTTTGTCTATGTTTGAGACCCATTGTCAACCATGATCCTTTGTTCGCCGCATGACAAGCAAGGCAGGAGAATTTAGGCCAGAAACAAGTTTAAGATACTCAAGCTCAAGATATTTTTTGAGAATACTCAACCACAAACAAGCAACTACAATAAATTTCCAATCTAAATGTTCAAGAAAATTGCCCATTTAAAAAACAATAAGATTATAGGTGACAAATCTGGGAGTACACTTCTTGGTTCAAAGACAAAATATATGTTCCTCTGTGAATGCTTCCTTGAATTTGGTGGTATGGGCATGATTAAATGAGACCTCAGAGTTTACTGTGTCGTGCTTGAAAAGAGTTCCCGAGAAGCGGGGAATTTGGCTAGTGGAAAGCCTGCAAATATTTCCTGCTAAGCTGCTTGAACTTTGCCATTACCCCACTTGACACATGAGCATACATGGGCATATCCAACTCTAAAGCTTTCACAAGTTGCTCAAAATAATGCACGTGTGGCTAAGGATTCGACCCCATCAGATAACTGATTTGCTGCCAAAAGCAGGGATGTAGTATCATCTGACATTTCTACACAATTTACATCAACCTGATTCTTGTGCTTAGCTGGGGAGTTGCAAAACTTACGGTTTCCTGTGTGGGAGCTAGGTTGCTGAGAATTTAGATGAAAGATTCTCTTACAGTTGGCCTTGGAACATACTTTACACTTTTGAAGGCGACCTTATGAACATTTATTATTTGGCGACTACCATTTTGCTTTATGCTAACAATTACAGAACCAACAAATTTTAGGTTCACCTCGTGTATTATTATTCTTCTGAGGTGTGCTCTCATGTCTCTGAACATCCTGATTTCATGGTAGGTTTAATCTTTTTGGTCCCCAAAACAATATGACAGGTTTCCAAGCATGTAAGTTGTCCAGTTCTTGAACTGGCTTGAATGAAGTCTCAACAGGCTCATGGCGTTTTGCTCCTTCAATCCCATTGGAGAGGCTTTTGAAAGATACATCACAACTGAGCAATTCTTTGGCAATGCTGGGATGAAGTTTGATGGAAAACGCCTGGATTAATTCAGTCATTCTCGCACCTGTACAATGTATGCCAGGAATTAGTCTTATGAAGCTCGGAGACACAGCATTCCTATGAATGCTTCCAAAATTCAATGTGCAAAATCTGAAGTGGATTCAGTTGCTTGCTGTGACATGGCATAGTCTGTGGAGACAAGCTACTTATAGCATGTGGAGAGACGCTGTTGAATCTGCTGCTCCTTTGGAATACCACAATGTGCATTAAGGTTGGCCAAACAGCCATCAAAATAGGAATTGGATTTCACTTTGGTTGTTTTCTCAGAGAGGTGAGGTACATGGCTACTGTCGAAGGTTCAAATGATCTTAAAGGTGCGAGCATCTTTCTGGCACTGGTGTTTTAAGTAAGTGACCCAAAACTTTTTGGAGAAACACCAGAAGAAAGAAGAACATGCATCAGCTGCTCAACAAAGTGATCTAAACTTTCATGTCCAGTGGCAGTGAAAGTGAAGTGAAGTAGCGCTGGTGGTTTCCTTTCACTGGTGGTTTACGATCCTTTAAAGACACTGTTTTGGAAAATGCTGGAAGGTGGTTGAAAGATCACAATTTTGTTGCTGACTGTTGCTGGCTGTGTCCTTTGAGGCCATTTGTTTGTCTTTGAAACCTCTACAAGGTCCTTGATCCATCCTAAAATTTCATCAGCTGATATGTTGGACTGTAGCAAACAGGTCCTATACCACTTTTTGTGATAGGCAATAATTGGCGTCCAATGAATTTGGTTTGCGAGAGAGTAATATCACAACAAAATAGTCATGAGTTACATTTTGACATTCTTGTAACTCAGAAAGTGATTAACTACAAGAATTTACGATCTAGAAGTTTTTATACTATTTACACAAAAAGTAAATAATTGACATACATTAAACTACCAATAAAGGAGTAGGTGTGCATGTGCTAAACCAAAGGAAAACTGATACAGCCACATTATTAGAGAACTAAAAGTATATGCCATTTATTGTGGGAACAAGATGTGCCTTTTCCCACTGAGATGAGACTGGCATAAGCAATGCATATGGTTTTCCTAGTTTAATTATGAGTTTGGCAACAGTGCATAAAAGCACTAATTTTTTTTCTACCTACTTCATTATTTCCATAGGCTGGTTGAGGCAGTCGTTTTCTAGTCTCATTACTGTGTGAATACAGTAAGAAACCACCTAAAGGAAACTTTTAGGCTACTGAAAAATGATCAGCCCCCTGCCTATAAGAAACTCTTGAGGCTCACACCCAAAATAAAGTTTCTTCTATTTTGAGTAACATCAATTCCTGGATAGAGTGAGAGCATTACACTTTATACATGATTCATTAAGAAATTACTTACCAAGATATTTTGGATTTAACAGGTTTTTGCCTAAATTTTAGTTCATGTCCTTGACAATCATTGTTGACATACATGTATGGCTGAATATGGATGATATACCCATAGACGGTCCCATTTTGGTTTTACTTATTTGCCTAGGACTTCAAAGAAATTAGATTAGAAACTTAAGAAACTTGAACCTAAAACATGAGAGGTATCAGAGATATAAGAAACATTTTAGGCTATGGTGTGAAAAAGTAGTTTCTTAAATGCGGGGCCTTACTGTATTACCACTGTGTTGTGCCTCCAGTATTGTTGTCATTTATGACATCATATGAGCCATGGTATTACTTCAGTTACCTTAGAAAGCAGTAAGTTAAGATATTTACATACACTTTCCAAATAATGCATTCGTATTCAGACACCTCCAATTGCTGTTAGTCTCTGCTTGGAAGTCTTCAAATGCAGCGAGCAATTGCTCCCATGAATTGTACGAGCTGCACACAGATTATTCAGAAGGCGTAGCCATGCCACATCGTCTCACCAATTTTTAAATTAAGTTCATGACATTTTTCATTTAATGACACACTAACTTTTGCTCAATGAAAAATTATCATTCTGCCTTGAAACAGATTTGCTGCACTAAGACAAGAAACTTTTGCGCCAATTTACCGAAGAAACAACCTCAGTCTGGTGCTACCTCGTTCTGCAACATTTGTCATTAGGTCACGTATTGATCTCCACCATGATCTAGTGCCAACCATAATTAATGCAATGGGTAGGTTCTTATAAAAACCTAAACATAAACAGCCTCATCTACCAATAAGTTTTCAATGTATAGGAATCACGGCAAAAATGGTGAAATTTCCCCATGCTCTTTGTGTTAGAAATTTTGTGGAAACAGACACTTTCCTACCAGTTCCTATGAGGGAAACGGAAATTTCCGTTTCCCTTCAATTTCCTAGAGACAACTGTCCGTTTCCATTGAATTTCCATGCAAAAAGAATTGGGAAATTAAGATACTTCTTGCTGTGTACAGTAAGGAGGGCTTGCGATATTGTATTAACATCGAAGAACGAAGTAGTGAACTTCTAGAGAGTAAATTCATACGATGAGCTGATGATGGGACAAAGATATCATTTTGAATTGGTTTGCCGCTTGGCCCATCCTAACAAACAGATTGAATTAATGAGCAAGTTTCCACGGAGGTTTCTCCTTGGCTTCTTTACCCAAATTTAATGAGATGAAGAGATCAAGATTTGATTTCAACATATCCAGCTGGAGGTAGAACCTCAATTGCTGCTCAGTAATATTTTCTATTCTGTTCAGGATGATAAGGCATGATGAAGTTCTCATCTTGTTCAATATCTGCAGAAAAGCTCGGAGTAACCAAAGGCTTGTACATCAATTACAGGAAGGAAAACCATGTCCTGAGCAATAGTGTAACAATAGCAACCTTCCCATTGTAATACTCTAACAATTTGCACTTATGGTGTTGCAGAGTATGCTTGTCTAGTCTTGGATACACCTTGAATGGGCACACTGTGAAAGGTTGTGCAGCTGCTTGATAAATAACTTCAAACACCCCAATTTGGTTAAGATGAACCGTTTTCATAGTGCCCTTCTACGGGATGTTCTTTTAATTGGACCCTACGACCCTACGACCCCGGACCTTACGACCCCTGACCATACGACCATACGACCCTGGACCCAAGTTTATATTTTAAGCTGACAAGTCTTTATCAGCACTTATTGTTGATTGGTGAACGCGCAAGACATCAGTACTTGTCAAAATTACCTGGCCGGGCACAATTCCATGTATTCTACCCTGGGTAGATGTATGGGACCGAGCAAAGAACAGCACCAGACATTAGAAACCCAGTCTTGTGAACAATACCGTCCCCTCAATGAATGAAAATGAAATCGAGAAATATCTATGTCAAAAATTGACAAATATATGCTTCTTCGCTAGATTCAAATAAAAAAATCAAACTTATTCACGTATAAGTTTAGGAGCATGAACATAACAAAAGACAAGATGAGACTGCAGAGTATGATAAAGCGTTTCAATCGTTGAAGTTGCGCCTTGCACCTTTTTTCCTAGCCCGCTCAAATTGCTCGGGAAAATAACAAAGAAGAAAGAAATCTAAATCTTGAATAAAGATATTTCTTCACTCTCATCCAGATCCTCAGACAGTGAGGAACAGTTATTTGTATGTTGAAACTACGCGTTTTTAAACTGCCTTCCTTCAGATATCATCAGTCTGTCTGTCTTATTCTGAAATCTGCTCCAGTTGCTAAACATCTGAATCACAGCAAAACTATTCTTAATTATAAAGTATAAATAAATCATAGCAAAGTCTTGCCAGGTAAACATATTAAGCTTGGGTCCAGGGTCGTGTGGTCATATGGTCTGGGGTCGTAAGGTCCGGGGTCGTAGGGTCGTAGGGTCCGGTTAAAAGAATATCCCCCCTTCTATTGGGTCTCAGCTGAATGGGTTCAAAAAAGAAATACTTTGCAGGGATGGCAACAACTGCATGTGCTACATTTGGACTTAATTTATCGTTTTTATATATTTTGTTATATTGTATAGATAATTGGTGTAAATTAGCTGTTGTTACTTACTATATTAGCTTTAAATTACCTTTACATAAGTTTTTATTATTATGCTGGGTTACTGCTGGGTTCAGCTTGGTTCAGGTGGGTTTAACTTGTATAAATTACACTGATGTGGGTGCTCCAACATGAACCAAAACAATCCAATCAGATCTAACCCATGTGTGATTTCTCAAATGATGTCCTTTTTGGATCTTATGACCTTGTTGTAAATGATCTCTTGGATCCACTTGTGTTATAAATCCAAATGGCTTCCGAGAGTGGCCAATAGCAGGCGTTCACAATTTCCCAGCAGGCACCACTTTTTGAATTTTCAATGAACAACTCCCTGATTGCTTGGTCTGATTTTGCAGTTTCAAAGTTTTTAATCAAATTGTTGTTGTTTTCAGTGGCTGCATTCAAAGGGATATCATGCTTTGTAAGCAGCCTGCAAATCTTCCCTACATCATTTCCAAGAATACATGAGACAACAGCTGGATACAATTTTGGAAATCAGAACAGGCGCACTTTGCAGTACAGTATGAACCAAGATCATTCCCATTAGACAAAGGAAAATGTTTGAAATTGGAAAGTTTTGTGGGCAACGCAGTTTGAAAGGAAAATGTTTGTTCTGTTCTTTATCTGGATCAAATATGCCATTTAGTAGACTTTATTTGCCATTTGGTAGACATAATTTTTGCTCCAAATGGTATCGTTTTGTTGTAGGCTGTGGTATTTTGTGGATCATATCATATAATATGAATTCAATTGGCATGAGTGGCCTAAGCGCAGTCTGAGGGCACTTTGCTTATAAATTCTAGATCCTATCCCATTTTGGTGCAATGTGTCAATCACAGCATGTCATTTCACAATAATGAAGCATGTACATGAACTTCAAGCCTCTAGCTGTGTAAGATCTAGTTGTTTCCTCATTTTTTGTGTTTTCAAAAATCATCCAAAGCCAAAACGAAAAAGGGGAAAACACATAAATTCCTTCTTTTTCTTCTTGATGGAATTCTTGGTTTTTTGGTAGTGGCTTCTTGCGATGTTTTAATTCAATACACTTTATTTCCCACAATACAGACACTTTAAACATTTTTACGCATTAACCAGGTTTTCAACTTGGACCTAAGCTTGGCTTTTAAGTTCTGTCTCTTAAATTAGGGTATCTACACTTGGTTCTTGAATTCTAAATGTTGCTTTGCAAATATTGATGAAATATTCAGTTTGCTCAACACATGTTGCTTTGACAGGCAGTTTTCCTCGCATTTTTCCTTGTGCAACCCTTACGTTACACAAGGATTAATCCAAATCCAATGCATCAATGAGAAATACTTATGAAGTTTAATCATAAATGACATTCAGTTTAAACTGAAAAGTTAAACTGGTCTTACTTTTAAAAGAAATCATCAGTCTAAACTGATGGTCAAAAAATTAGTTTTTTTGCCGTTTTCCTGATCAGCTTTCTGGTGCTCAGTTAAAACTGTCAGTTTAGATGGACCGCGTATTTCAGGCTCAATTGACACAAAGGGACGTTTCTGGACCATCAGACCGATCAGTCTGTTTGAAATCAGTTGTAAGGTGTGGATATCTGTCAAACAGTAAGTAAAATGGTGAATATTCTGTCACTGTGTTCCCTGTACAATCATATGCACAAACTACCTCATTTACATGGTTGTTCCATTGACTTTTTCTGCCCTTCTGGTAAAGTACATAACATACTCAGTGATGTCTTGTTGAAACACTTGACTCAACGTTCCCCCTTTGTATGATATGGTGTTAATAAATAATAAAAGGCATTTATATTTGGATGATATGGCGTTGTTCAGGAATGTGTAATAATGCACAGATTCTCTAGTTGTTTGAACAATTTGTTCTCAAATTCAGCACCTGGAGAATTCAAGCTGGAATCCATAACGTAAAATGAATTCATTGTAGTCTTCTTTGCTGCAGTGGCTTCTGATGTTTTGGTAGTTGGATATGCATGGGCCAACCTAATACAACAGTCCCTCACCAATTCTTGAAGCCCAGATTTGGTATAGTTCTCTCATCTGCCCAAGACAGGTTCTTCTTGAGTGTTGTCTGATCCACCTTCCATAAGGAAGGTTAAACGCAGATTTGAGTGGTTTGAAGCACCTGCGATCAAGTGGCTGAAATTTGTGGGATTTTTTGTCCCAATGGTTTAATTAGCATTGTTGTTGTTGTTGCTAGAGCATAATTAATATTATGACGTCATATGACACCATAAAAATGAAAGTGTGTGAGAGGGTCGTAAAACTTTAATTTTTGTGTAGAAATGAAATATATTGATCAAAATAGATGTAAATTCATAGTTTAGAGTTAATTGGACCAATTAAAAAGTATTAAGAGACATACAATGTATATTTTTGACAGAGTGGTGCACGAAATCTTGGTTACCATGGAGACATGGCTGAAATAGAGCACCAATATTGTTCCAGTTTCATTGCTATGTGATAGAAAGTTAGACTTGCTAAATCTCAGAGGCATCCAGTAACCAGGGGAAAATGTTTACATGAAAATGTATATTTGAAAATGTAGGGGGGGGGTGGAATGTTTATCCATCGACATACAAAGTCAAAACAATACTTCTGATGTCATTTATTGTCAGTCCATAAAACTTGATGGAGTCATATTTCCCCTCATTTGCATCAAGAAGACCCTTGTGTTCCCTCTCTTCTCTTCTCCTTTTGGCCCCTATCTCCATTTCTCTATGCTGCCATTCTTCCTCCCTCTCAAAATCAAATCTCAAATCTTTGTGATCTCAAATCGTAAGATTTGAAGGAGTCCCTCGTAGCTGGGTACAGCAACAATGCTTGACTTTGACAGGGATGCTTGGACAGAATAAATGAGGCAATGTCCATTGCCCAGTTGTTTCAGAACTTTCTTCTCCTCTACACAACACATGGTTGTGATCACGTTTTCTTCCTTCAGTTTGCTGTGTGGGGCAAAGCAGAAGCCCAATCAGACTCTTGAAGGAATTTTGTTACGGAAGCTGGTACCTCTCTTTTGTGACGTTTTTATTAGCAATCCTCTCATTGTCATATTGTTAGAACCTTTTTCTAGCATTTGAACCATTAAAACCTTTAAGCTAGATACTTGATTTTGCTCTCCTTCTTCTGGTGATACTGCAATCACAGAACCTTCAAAGGAACTGAAAGGGAAGAAAAAATCTGTAAGTACATCCAAGCTATATAATGTTCAATCATCATTGCATTCTCCCTTGTGAGAGGCAATGGACTTACCACATGAACAAACCTAGTGACGGAATGGTACATTACAGATGACATTACTATTGCAAAGGAGACCCACAAGCTGCTGCTTGAATTTCAAAGGCTGAAATTACCACATGGCAATCATGTTACTTTTTGAACGGCATGTTCTATTTACCGAACCCTCTGGACCATTGGACCATTTGACCATTGGACCATGCCGCAGACCCCTGGCCGCCAAGATATTGTGCATTTTGTCTCGTATCTTCCAATAACAATTGAATAACATGAAATTATGCTGAATAAAATTTTCCTGTGTTTTCAGTTATGCATCATAATCCTTTTGTTCGAAGAGACAAAAGGAAATTAAGAGGGACTAACAACCATAGAATTTCAATGTTTACAACACAAGCAACAATACAGCAGAGCGAGGGGCATTTCACTCATCCAAAAAAGGATACGAGATTCCTTCAAGAGGTTTCTGGTGGATTTTTGATGGATTTCCCTGAAAGCAAGAGAATTTCTGCCAAAGGTGTACGAGATTTTGGAAGTGAAATGCCCCGTGCCGCAGAATAGAAAGAGAATCGGTCGTTGGCCTGACGAGTTTACTATACTAAGCTGAAGCCAAAATCAAAGGTTCACATCAATTTGTTGCATACAAGTACAAAACCATGTCTACCCAAAGTTCACCTCGGAAAGAATGGATACAAGCTGCTCCGTCTCGCTGTATGTTGAGTAATTCAAGTATCCTGCACCACCCAATTTTCATCAAGAGAAGGTGCTGTGACGCAGCCACGGGGGGGGGGATTCTCGGCCAAATTTCAAGTAGGGGTGTGCTGCCCACAGTTTCAAAATGTAGCCGTTGGCTCCTTGTACAACATTTCTGATATAGATGGTATTAAGTATCTGACTAAACTTCAATTGAAATTTAGTGCTCTTAATGAACACAAATTCGGACATTTAGTTAGGGTGTCTCTGCTTTTTGCTCTGGTGGGCGCGGGGAGTCGTTTTCAAGGCTGATCTTCGGGGGATTGGTTTCTTTGGGGGTGTTGCGTAGTCATGTTCCTTGAGGAGCTAATTCCTCACAGCGCTAACGACGTTTTACACATAAAGCCCATACCAACTTTGTGATCCCTGGGGGCACCTGTCTGTGCTCGTTGGGGTGGGGGGCGGAGTTGCCTTAAAAATTACATGAGTAGATCGCAGTCTTTCCGTTCTTCGTACTGTAGTGTTGTTTTATTGTAATGTTTTGTTGATAAACTAACCTAGCTTTTGTATATTCATTTAAGTACTATTCACAGTGGGAGCTTGATGACCATGTGTCTATTTCCGCTGTGAATAACACAATGTATCTTGAGTTTAGTTTATCTGTATCTGTTGCATGTACCTTAATTTTATTGATTATAAAAAAAGAAAACCTATAGGCAATTGTTATAGTCACTGTGTTCCATACAATTGCCGCTTGCCCAATGAAGTGACCATGACTGTCCGTGACCATGGGACCTGCTTTCAAGTAGACTCCTAGATCTGAGTTATATCGGACCTTCAGGACCTGCATGTTACAGAAGCCAGCCATTTTCCTCTAGGGCAGTCATATTCCCCTTTCCTTATACCACCATCAACAGTCAAAGACACTTTATTGCTATTGTCTTTCATTGAGGCTTTCAGTTGTGCATTGATCACAAACTCTGACTTATATTTCTAAAACAAAGCCAGCTATGTTTTTGACTCGCATTTTGTGACAGAGTTAAGGCTATCTTTAAAGAATTCCATGATACCAGATAAAGTAATGACTTCCGCGGCCATTATACAGAGTAAAAACAGTACTATTGTTCACCTTTTTCAAACGATGACACAGAATGCAATGTAAGTCAGGTAGCGTATGATTGAATGCAGCTTTGGACGCTGGGACTAAATTGACTTAGGCCCAAAACCTGAGAGCAAAATACAGTAAATGCGATCTTTGTGAACAGCAAGACGTACTTCAAAACATGTCTCTTGAACTCAGATAACTTGTATTAAGGCAAAGACATGAAAAAGTAAATGAATCTTGCAGAAAACAAAGAAATCGACTTCAACTTTTTGTGAGCAGTACTAGTGAAATCTATTGTCAAACTGTTTAGAACCGTTGCTACCCTGTCGCCAAGGCTTTTGAGATTAACCAATCAAAAATCAACTTCTGGTTTAAGAATGTATGTGGCCATCTGTTCACTGACTAAATCTGGTTAAGTTTTCATTTCACAGCAAGATAGTGTGCTCACTGTATTGTATGAACACGTGCATCAGTCAGACAGCATTGATTGTGACTCAACTAACATGACAAGCGACTCATTGCATGCAATAAGATTGTGAAAGAGGTATCATGTCAAACAACAAAATTACAGCAGATGACAATGCAATAATGCATACTACAAAAGAAGCATACTTGTATTTTGAAAACTGGTGGGAGCAATTAAACGTAGGTGACAATTTGAAACCAAGAAATTCTGCAAGAAAGATGTTTCCTCTCTTGGCAAACATGTGATGTATTGAGAATTGCGTTACTACAAAAGAAGCATACTTGTATTTAGAAAACGGGTGGGAGCAATTAAACGTAGGTGACAATTTGAAACCAAGAAATTCTTCAAGAAAGATGTTTCCTCTCTTGGCAAACATGTGATGTATTGAGAATTGCGTTACTACAAAAGAAGGATACTTGTATTTTGAAAACTGGTGGGAGCAATTAAATGCAGATGACAATTTTAAACTAACAAGCTCTTCAAAAAAGATGTTTCTTCTTGTGGCAAACATTTGATGTATTGAGAATTACTG
Source organism: Aurelia sp. 4 Dawson et al 2005 (assembly GCA_964019985.1). Classification (NCBI taxonomy): domain Eukaryota; kingdom Metazoa; phylum Cnidaria; class Scyphozoa; order Semaeostomeae; family Ulmaridae; genus Aurelia; species Aurelia sp. 4 Dawson et al 2005. The sequence goes on along the minus strand of OZ026512.1, from coordinate 5,264,656 downwards.
TGTTTGGGTTCCAAGGTCTGGTAAATTCATTCCTTTCTCAACATCCTAAGTATTACATCTATCCCTCAAAGGTGAATGGGAGTGCTGTTGAAGCAATTTTTTCCTGAGTTAATTTGTGCTACAAAAAACAGCAGTAGAGTGCTCTATGCCTGAAAATGGTTCCTTTAAGTCTGTTTGTGACATATGGTGACGAAAAACTGTCTTGATTTCTCATACGCTCATAGAGCATGCTGGGTTCGAAATTGATGGTACGTACTTGAATAGCAATGAAGTAATAAAAACCCCACAGGTAATCCTAATTGCTTTTCATTGAAGACAAGGTAGCTTGATGTGCTGTCTGACCATATCTAATTTGTCTATTCAAATTATATCATCAGCTGAAAACTTCCATAACAGTTTGGTCAGGTTGAATTTTTTCAGAAGCACCCTCTATGCTATATGGACAATAGAATAATCATGTAAGGGCTGCACACAAAACTATTCTTTCACACAAAACATGAAATTAATAAAAAGTGATGACATCATCACACAGGAATGCAAAGAATGTGCACATGCGTAGTGCCATAATCCGCAAAACCATTCACTCTAATTAAAACTAGTTAATTTGTTGGATAGAGCATCAAAAGTAGTATGTATTCCCTTCTTTTCATCATTTTATCACATTAGCTGTAGATTTTATTAGTAATTATTCATAATTTTACACATAAATCTCTCGAAAACTGATCACGTTTACCCCCTGGAATAAAATTGAATTTTTCAAAAAATTAAGTGTGACAAGGATAAAAACTAAAAGTCAGAAAGTTTTGGCTTTGTAAGCGCACTTGGTGAAACCTACAGGCAAAAAACCGCTAGGGGCCCCCCATAAGAGTGATAGGGTTAAGGTAGGTCACTGGTCGAAAATCACAAGTAATTTTCCAAAAATTAAATTTTTGATTCCATTTGTATAAGGTATTTCAAACATTGTAGAATCTGTACAGATTTAATTGAAATCGCTGTGTTCCTCTATTGTGTCCTGTCTACTGAAGCTGTGTAGGAGAGGTCTCCTTTTTTGTTACTTTTTTCCCTTGTTTGTGTGAATACAGCACTACAGCTACGTACATGGCCAAAACCAATAAAACAAGACCATAACCGTTGCAAGGCATATCACTTATTGAGCACCCTTTTGTTACCTGCCAGGGGATATCTTCCATGGTTTTCTTGATTTTGACCATGAATTTGAAACCAAAAATAATGTGGAAGGAAATCTGTTATTCGAAAGGAAAGCTCCGCATCTACAGCTGCATGCCAGGTAGCCAGATGTACAATATACAGTCTGTAGACTAAGCTTCATTGTATGATATATTTTTCCATTCAAGTAGGCCTAACAGACAAACAATTCAAGGAGCATGGTAAAACATTCAGCAATTGATTTATTTAGAAGATTGAACAGAAATGAGAGACTGAGGCCTAGTTCATACAGCGCATTATGATCGCAGCGAATTGAATCATTGCCACAAAAAAGTTCTAAGTGTCCATTTAATTCGCTGATGATGCGCTGTATGAAACCAACTTTGCATTCAGGGCGAATAGAATTATTTGATTCGCTCTGCCGAGTGAATTTTGAGCGGACGATGCGCTGTCATTTCATACAGCACACTTGCTGCGGAGCGAATTAAATTGACAATGAGGTGAATCACCTCAAATCATCCATGAATCATCAGAATTTCAGTGATTACGCCTTATTGCGCATGCCCACCAATTAACCCGCCAAGTCGCAGCTCAACCAAGCAAAATGGCGGCCTTTAGGAAGTCTTGTCTGAAAATTATTGAAAATGAAGGCGAAAACAGTGAAGAAGAAGATCCATTTTGCACCCAAATTGTTGACGAAGATGAAGGGGAGGATTTACGTGATAGAATTTCCACTGGTAATGAAACAGATGAAGAAGCAGAGGAGGATGATGATGGGGCTGACAAAGCTCTAGGCCAAGAGTTGCAGGCACAAGGATCTACAACCTTGAAAAGGAAGAAAAAAGCTGGGCGAAAATCTTGCTGGCCAGAGGAGGCAATCGATGAAGTTGTGAATGTTATTTGTGAGAACGAGTACTACAGAAAAAAGTTGATATTCACAAACAATAAAGAATCAAAGAATCTAGAAATATATTCACAAAAATTGTCAATGAAGTTAAAGTTCATTTCAATGAAAGATGCACAGGATCTTCTGAATTCACACCTGTTCAAACAAGGACAAAATTTAAGTCCTGTGTTGCCACATGCAAAAAAGCATCAATGACCAGAAAGTGTGGATCAGGGATTGCAAACTTTATGGTTCAGAAGCCAGCTTGGTTCAGGAAACTGTTCCCTTTTGTTGAGTCATGGGACTCATGTGATCCAAGTTTGGCTTCTGAACCATCTTTTGCTGCATCATCAGAAAGCAATTCAGATGGTGGAGAAATGTCAGACTCCAGGGCTTCTGCAGATGCAACACCAAATAGTTTGCCAAAGGATAAGGCACTGTTTGTGCCAACTCCACCAAAACGAGTGAAAAAAGAAACATCCACAAGTTTACTGAAGGAGGCTGTCACTGATTTTAATAAGTTTGCATCAAAAGATCCATTAAATGGCATGGTTGAATTCTTAAAGGAAGAGAATGAAAGAAACCGGCAACATGAGAAAAGAATGATGGAGATGCAGATGCAGATTTATCAAACAATGATGGCCACATTCAGAAACCAGGAGCAAGGGCAAATGGCCCCACAACAGCAAGTAACATTTGCTTCTCCAAGACAACCACAAGGCTAAGAAAATCCATACATGTTTGATCACAATCAATCAAGAAGTTTTGAGAACAATTATTCAAGAAATAATTCTACCTTGGTGTCATATGTGAACAGAGAAGACACAATTTGATCCGTACATTGCTGTGAAAAAAATTGCATTGAACAACATTTCAAGACTTACAGGGGTAAAGTTGCTTGTAAGGTACATATTTTCATGAACAGAAGTTATTTACTGGATGATTAATGCATTTTAAAGACATTTCTTTTTACATGTTTTCATTAGGAAAGTTTCTTAAATTGTTATGAAGATATGATACCAACATGCCATAGATTTTGATTTTCATAGAATTGACCAACCAACACATCAGAATTTACTTACAGTTGACTTCTGATCAAGTTTTATTTCAATCCTGCCTGCTACAAGTTCACTATAGCCTCTCACAAGAAGTGAGTGTTCTAGAGTATGTTTAATTATGTTAATTCTTAACAAAACTTTTTACGTAACAGCACTACTGTAATTCCTAAACCCCCAAAACACCCACAGGAACTGTTTCTCTAACAGTTCTTTCATTAAAATGTTGAATTTGTTGGTGTAACATTTCAATAAAATAGCACATAAAATATTGCTTATTGTACTGAACTTTGAAAATGTTCGATTAAACGTCCATTTGAATCTTCTCATTCCAAAATTTGTTCCTCAGGTGGTCTCGGACTTGTCTAGCCTTTTGTGAACTTCCAGAAAATGTTCTGCAACTGGTCATATGGAGCAGGTCTCTAACAATATCTCTTGGGTGACGTTTCTGTGTTTGTTCGTCAAAGGCTAAATCCCATGCCCTTACCCCTTTGTCTTCTAAATCAATGCACATGTCATGCAGGATGATACAAGCAAGGGACATGAGTTTCAGTGTTTCGCTGCAGCATTCATTCTTCCTAAGTAGAATCCTCCAGTGACCTTTAAGCTGCCCAAATGCTCCCTCTACTACCATCCGTGCCCTGCTGAGACGATAGTTGAAGTAACGCTGCTCATTGGTTAGAACGGCATTTCCATATGGCTTCATTAACCATGGTAGGAAAGGGAATGCAGAATCGCCAAGAAGAACTGGGTAAATTTCTGTCTCAGAATCCTTAATACAGTAAGCAGGAAGATACTCTTCATTTGAAATCTTATTGTATAAGTCTGTTGACTGGAAAATTATGGCATCATGGCTGTTGCCAGGAAAACCACTACTTGCCCACATAAACCTGTTTCTTGCATCAACAATGGCCATTACAACTATCGAATAAAAATTCTTGAAGTTATGATACTCCTTAGCACTCTCTAATCCACCTTTGGGGCATTTCATTGGGAGATGGCATCCATCAACTGCCCCAAAAGAAAAAGGAAATTGCCATAATTCATCAAATGTTGCCATGTTTTCTTTGATCTCTTGTAATGTTTTTGGCATGTTTTTCTCAACAAAGGGTTTCCACAATCGATTAACTATTGCACTGCACACTTCTTGCACAATTACAGATACAGTTGATGTCCCTAGACCCACAAGCTCACCAATTGTGTGGAGGTAGTCCCCTCTAGCTAGCCTGTAAAGGCAAACTGCTAATCTCGTCATTGGATGCACTGGCTCTTCACAGATAGATTCTCTCGTCAATAAATCTTCCATTTCTCCAAATAAATACAAAAATGTTCCTTTACTGATACGAAAATTGGCCTTGAAACGTTTATCATCAAAGTTGTTCCACACCATATCCCACCATCCTTGCAATCTTGGAAGATGACGACAGCTGCAAGAAATAGGCCTAGCAATTTGGAGCAAGTTGAAAGCCAAAAGAACTAGTTGAAAAGCCAAACCTGCTTCACGATTCCAAATCCGAAAATTTTCTAACAGTAGACGATACCTCAGCTTTCTTTGTCTTTTGCTTTCTTTTTGAATCGATTGAAACTGCCTTGAGATAGCAAGCAAAGAAAAAGCCTGCAACTGGGAAGTTCTCATCGTTGTTGGCGCCATTTTGTGGGTTAACATTGGACAGTTTTCGCGCCCAAATCCAATTTAAGTCGCTTAATTAAATTCGATGCCTGAAACCATAAAGCAATTCAACGCGCTTCATCAGCGTTTTGAATTGAATTTAATTCGCTGCGCCCATAATGCGCCGTATGAACTAGGCCTGAGGGTAGCAACAGCATCTTCATCAAGCCTTGGAAGAGAAGGAAGACCAGGAAGGATTCATGCACAGGAAAGAAAAAGCAAGCAATTTCCTTTTCCAATGCTGAAGTGTTTTCGTGAAGACCATGCAGAAGGATTGGAGGAATGTGATACCTTGAGATCTGATTCAGTTATTGCAAATGATTTGTTAGTTGAGTATGAGGTTGATGGTTATAGCTAAATAAGGAAAGCTATAACTGAAGCATTATTAGGCAAATTCCCATTGATAGGCTTTGCTGTTTGCTTTGATTTTACTTTACTTTGAATATAAAGAAAGAGAATTTTCATAAAAATGAATCTATCGAAATGAAAATTGATTACTTTTCATCTTTGAAGATAGAAACTTTGATTAAACCTCATAAAGAAAGAAAAATAAAACGGAAAACAGGTATAGCAGGAATGGGCCAGCATAGAAATGAAATGAAATGAAATGACCAGAATTCCTCAAGCATACAAAGAGGTTTCAGCCTGTAAAATGTTTGTACTACCTTCAGAAAGACTATTGATGTATTATAAGAACTCAGTTAACAAGAATCAGGAATGAATGAGGAAGCTTTGCAGTTATACTGAGAGAGGAAGCTGAAAAATGCAACATACCTCAGTTTGGGAGATTGGGAGGCATAATGTTGGATGAAGTAGCACCTACAAAATGGAATGGCTAATGTTGCTATTTAGGGGAAATCTTTATAAAACTTGTTTCAACAAGAGAAGTTGCAGTTTTTCCTTTAAAAACTGATGGTACATGTAGGTCAAGCAGCACAATGCATATTATCCAAGAATCTAAAGCTAGCAAGGTTACAGCCACAGAAGGATTTACTGTCCCACATTCCCAATTTTCAGAAATTTGATTGTTGAGAATCTTCAAAAAAATGATTGAAAAATTTATGGAGGGCAATATTCTTTTATGGGTTAAATTGATGCTGTTGTGTCATTTCTGGCAGATAGCACGGCATCTTCCTCGATATTTTGATTTCTTATCAGATTTCAACTGAAGCAATTTTTTGCTTGTTGTCATTGCCTCGTATCACACCTACAGTCACTGTGAGCTGTGGTTGCTTTAGCTTGTTACGCACAAGGGGGTGCATGAACTTAAGATGGACAGGGTCTGCTACCCACTTTCCAGTTTCTGTACCTACTGCTGTGATAAGTTTAGGAGAAAACTTAACAATTTTGGTTAAATTCCACCAAACTCAAATGAAGAGATTTTGCCGAGAAGAGAATCCTAAACAATACCTAGAGGATTCTGGGCCCAAAAAGTCACCTACATGGGTGGTGAGTTGTGGAATGGCCCATTTCTGATGAGTGGAATATGAGATGTAGGCCCTACTGGGGTAAAATGGGCATGTCTGGGGTAAAATGGGATGGGTGCAAAATTTGAATCAATTTTGCCAAAATCTTTGTTCAAGGTTTCACCCAGCTAGAACTATGGGAACCACTCTTCTTGACACAGTGAATGTTGATTGATCAGTGCTGGGTCTTCTGGTTTCCAGCAATCAACACTACCCAATTTACCCCAGCCTACTCATTTTACCTCTAGTAGACCCATATGATTCCTGGCTACCAGGACATGGGATAGACATGGGCAGCAGGACAGGGATTTCAATATTTTGCTTTAAGAGAAATGGAATCTGCTGGCAAAATGGGACAGGATAATGGGATGAATGAAACCTATTGTGCATTTCATTGGGTGCAGGTGGCACATATATCCTGAGGTTGATGTTATTCACCCTCTTGGGTTGTTACTTTAAATTCAATGATTTTTCTGTCACCAGTTACCTTGATAGGATGTGCAGAAGCATTCCCCAACTGTTCTGCTATACCAAAGCAATCATTTTGTTGACAATGGTAATCAAAAAATGGTTCATTGCCCACAACAGCACGGGAGCAGTTAAAAGATTCCTTTGACTCTTTCATCAGCTGCAGAAATTTATTTGCATTAAGTATCAATCGTCGCTGAGAAATGTATTGGAACATGTGAGTCAATGGTTTTAGCAACAAACAATGAAGCTATTTTTCTTCTTTTACACAAAGAAATACATTAATTGATAAATTATTGATAAACGAATGGAATTGAAACTGCAACTGAAATATGTTAAATAGGAAGGTTAGACCTAGGGCTTGATCTTTTTATATGCTCCTTTTGACTTTGAGCATTGAAGCAATCACAGAATGAATCAAAAGTTTCTCCTCTACTAGTTGATGCTTCACTGTGTCACAAGGGTCTTTGTCAAGTAAGGGCATCACACGCGCCGTTATGTTCAACAATATCATCTTTATAAGATAAATTTCCTAGATACAACTACTTAATTGAGCTTTTTGTCATGACTACTTTTGGTAGTGTAATTGGTTTGAAGTTCTTGTCAGTTTTTGGTACCTTTCTTTCTCAATTCAATTCAACAATTCAAACAAAAGTAATAGATTTTACAAGAAACAAAGAATTGCAACATTAAGTTACACTATCAACAGAACCAAGTAGATTATTTGCAAAACCAACTAAAAACAAGTGAAAATACAAATACTAGTGCTCAAATAGCTAATGATATTGAAACAATTGAGAAGCAATTGGAAACCATGTTGAAAATAAATGAAAAAAGTATCAAATTCTCAGAGGCTGTTCATGGAGCTTTGGCACATTCCACTTACAAATTGGGAGATTTGAAAAATAAAACACCCAGAACGAGTTGCATTGAAGGAGAAAGAAATCATCTTATTGCATTACATCATCCAACAAAATTAAAGATAACCCCTAGAAATTAAAAGAACAGACATTATCAATTCAAGAACAAATCACACAACACACCATTGATATTAGAGTTCAACAGGAACTAGAGAATTAAGTCATAAAGTTATATACACCATTCAATTTTTCTTGAAGAGTACTTTCATTTGATATGTAGTTTTTTTAAATTTGCTTACATCAGCAAATTTTAATATTCATGACATCATTCATCTTTATGATGTCATAGTTTGAATAAATTAGTGCATAATATCTCAAGACTTACAGAAAATAGTCTTGTATTTCGTGTTACTTACTATTTTCACTAATTAGAATTACCATAGATGAATTGGGCCCGGTTCACAAAACACCTGTAACACCTAGCACCCGTGCCATGCATCTAATGCGCGTGCCCTAATTCTACATACATACCATGCATACATACAATACAAACCAAACATGCAAACACTACATAACTACATACTCTACATACATACCATACATTGATACACTACATACATATCCAACATACATACCTAACTGTAGCATGAATAGATTCATTTGGAGGGAAACACGTCATAATGATGGGTGATCCTGCTCAACTTCCTGCAATCGGTACAGACATCTTCAATAGTTCACTGTGGAGGTGGAGGAGGTTCAATATCGTTATGTTGAAGGAAGCCAAGCGACAGGACAACATGGAGTTTCAATCCCTATTGTAAGATGTTCGCATGGGAGTTTTGACAGAAGAAGGCAAGAAGATCCTACAGCAAAGGATAATGAAGGACATTGACATCAACAACATCGACATTGACAATGCAGCCATCATCTGCTCTCTGGGAAAGGAACGAGACAGCTGGAATTCATTGTTCTTGGATACCCTTGACACGCCAGCTGTAACGTTTGAGGCACTTGACACAGACGCAAACGGCAAGGAGCTATCAAACCCAGACAAACTCCGCATAAAGAAATATCACAGAGAGCGAATGGAATACAGCTTAACATTAAAAGTCGGAGCACGTGTGGTTGTAACAAAGAACTTGGACATCGAGCATGGCTGGATCAATGGTACACTTGGCATTGTCACAAACATCCAAGAGCTTCTTTGCAAGTGGTCAAGCCTATGTTGCCCTGTCAAGAGTCAAAGACATCAACAACCTACATCTGTTGGCATATGATCCAAAAGCAATTCACTTGGGCAATTACTACCAAGATCTTTTAACATGGATGCAAAACAATGACGCACTGCTGCCAGACAATGAGAAGGATGACAGCGTTCCTTATCCATCACAACCAGAGCCAAAGAAGAGAGAAAGAGGGAAGAAGAGAAAAGCAGATTCTAAAATCGGAGACAAATCTGAAACAACGCACCATTGATATTAGAATTCAACAACAATTAGAGAATGCCTCCATTGCAGCCATGAAAGTGGACATACTTAATAAAATGGGTGTACGTTGACTGAAAAATTACTTCCTGAACCATTACAGCAAGATGTAGAGAATTTAATAATCTAAGGCCCCGTCCACACATGTATGTGCGAGCCCTTAGGAACCCCCTTTAAATTTTGATCTATTATCATTCTTTTGATGAGAAATAAGCAGAACTCCCTGAAGAGAGGTTGAAAGAGTAGTTGTGAAAGGAGTGAGTTGCGAGAGAGATGAAAGAGTTGAAGATCAAACACAGTTAGTCATAATCAGTCGGAAAGGGAAATTTAATTGCTGTAAGAGTTTTGTTGGAAGTATATCTTGACATTGGAGAAGTCGAAGTATATAATTTTAACTGAAGTCAGTGCACTTTGGCAGTGGTTAACAAGCATTTAACCAAGCTAACATGTAGAAAATTTAACAATCAAACACTTACCTACCATGCGGCAAATCTGGAGCCACTCATTCCAAATCACATGATTCACTCTCATTGCCTAGCAATGATAGGAGATGTCAAGCATGACAACAATGCAGGTTTTGATGACAAGAGTATGAATAAAATAATGCAGTTTTTGAGAGCTAAACTAGAGCATGTATGGAATAGATGGTCAAAGGAGTACCTTGTAGGTCTTCAAGAATACCACCGCACTACTAAAGGCGGCAAAGCATTACCAGAACTTGGAACTTTGGTATTAATCATTGACACTACGATGGATGATGTTGCTGAACGTTAGCAAAAATCTCCAGTTACATCAGGGGAAGGGATCATGTAGTTTGAGCAGTTAACTTAGATTCAGTCTGTCAAAGGCAGAAGATTGTTATGGAAAGACCACTTCAAGGAATATGTCCCTGGTAGATAAACCCAAAGTGGGAGGACAACATATTTAGCAGGAACAAGTTCATGAAAAAGAAATGAAGCCAAGAACAGTAGCAGCTTTTGCAGTGGAAGAGTCACTAAAAGTACATTCAGGAGTATTAAATCAAGAGAAAAGTCCCTTGATTTAGGGGAGTGTACTGGATTACCGCCTAGCCCCCTGGACACAATTTTTATATAGCCTCGTTTGGTCACAGACTACGTTTTGTTACAGTTCAAGTTTGTTTTTCATTGTTGATCTAAGATGGCTTGCAATTGCACCTTGCACATTGTCTATTCACATTTGTAAAAATATCTTTGGAACATCCCAACCATGATATTATGCAATAATGTTAGGGAGCTTAATCTGTTCTATGATAGCCCTAGAGGATGCATGCTCAGCTCATCTCGTGCACATCTGGCAGCAGAAAATGTTGGTTTTGGTGCAAAGTATGTGTTTGAAACTGCAGCAGTCCTTTGCCAATTTTACAATGGTCCAATTATGGTCTTAAAGGTGAAGGAAGCAAACAACAAATTCAATCCGATGCGTCTTGCTGATAAAGTTAGCAATCACCTTCCTGCTTTCAAAACATTTTTGAGTAACTGGCATTCTTCCATCCATCACGTGTCCTGAATCAGGTTTAAAGGGGTACCTTTGACAAAGCTTCCTATGCAGCACCTGATATCCAAAGAAATTTCAGAGATTGATGACCAGTTCAGGAAGATTGTTTTTGCCAATTGAGCCCCTGAGACCGTATTCGGTGATGGAATACTAACTGGTTTAGTTCAGTTTTGGTCTGGAGTTTTACAGCACAGTGATTTGCTTGGGAAGACGCCATTTGCAGAGCTTGCCAATTATGCTCTTGCGTGCCTTACAAAGCCAACCAGCAATGCAGTTGTGGACAAGATCTTCTCCTTCACCACTTGTGTCAAAAACCAACCAGCAATGCAGTTGTGGACAGGGTCTTCTCCTTCATAACTTGTGTCAAAACAAAGCCTTGTTGCAGGATGATTTCACACAAGCTGGAAGCATTTGTTTGCATTTGCACCAAATAGCATTTCAAAACAAGTGTTGCAAAGATTTTGTTCCTACAGAAGGTATGCTGAAATCTTGTACAGGCAAAAAACTGTGAAGAGAATGAAGATTGTGATGAGGAAGTGGACTTCTTGGGCATATGGTAGTAGACTGTGTGGTTTTTTTTAAAATACAGATTACCTCACTGGATAATTGTGCAAAATTACCTTTATGAAAATTACATTGCTCATTAGTTGCCTTCAATTTCTTTCACATTTCTCTGTTGCTAAGTATCATGCATAATGCATGTGCGCATGGTGACATTATAGGGTATTTGGCCTTTTTAGCCTCTTTCTGACCACGGATTGGCCTGCTTGCTACCGGCTGAATCTGGTAACCCTGATCCAGTCACTGCAAACATTGAAACTGATAGCAGTGGCAATGAACAGGATATTAATAGTTACTGTAAGTCCATTTTTAGAGAGCAAACAAGCACCAGAGCTGCTAATTTTCAACTACTTGTTAACTGAGTGAATTCAAGCAGAGACATGAAATAACTCCACCTCTACTGCGAGATGAAGCTCTAAAATTTGCTGACCATGTAAACGCTGCAGAAGACAGGGCAAAGGAAAGTGACATATTAATCTGGCTACTTTCACCTCAATGGGAAAGGCATGCAACAGACAAACGGTATTGAAGAGCAATGCCAGAAGGTAACAAGGACATCAATTCAACAATGCAACTACCTGATGAGGCAAAAGGTTGTGCAGTTCTTTCAGGGGAAAGCTCTCTAATGCCGTGGGGCAACTGGATGATTAGCATAATGGAGAATGTCATAAACATGGCTTGAAGATCATAAGAATGGGAGATTTCAAGCAATGAGTCCTTCAACCCAAGAGATTCAATGGCAAGAAAGACTGAAACTGGTTTGGTCAAAGCCAAGGTGATAATGTGTATCAAAATGTAAAGAAAATGGTACGTCCTAAGAGATGAGTTGGATTTTCACGTGACTAACTAATTCATGTTATGTGAAACGAGTCAAAGGATGGCAAGGAAACCATGTTCTCAAAAGGGAATGGGAATTTAGAATCCCAAAGTAAGTTTTAAATGTAGTTGGCACTTTCAACAAAGATCATGTCACAGTCACAAGATCCACACAGAAGAATTGCAATGATAAAATGATGAAATAAATTTAAGGAAAGATGAATCATTTCCCAATTTAAAAGATGATCTTTTGAAGTATTGGCAGTATCACTTCATTTTCTCAAAGGAAATCCACCCAAGGAGTGACAAAATATAACTGGTGAAGATAGTAGAAAAGTATATGAAGGAATATAAATGCACCCTCAAGATTGGAAGTAGTAAACCAGCAGCAAGTACGCTAGGAAAAGGAGAAAAGGGAGTGAAAGTAAACAAGAAAGAAAAACCAGGTGCGAAGTATTCCAAATTAACGAAACATGCAGCGTTGATGATCAAAATACATTTACTGTGTGCAGCCTCAAGTACTAAATCTTACTATTTTTACTCCCTTTTTCAAGAACAATTCCACTTCTCCATGACACATTGTACCATTTATCTTCTCTTAAGATCTTCTCCTTCTTTGCCCACTCCACAGCAAATATCATTGATACATTATTTTCTCTCATTAGGTATTCTTTCCCCACTAACACTGTGCATCCAGCAAACAGATTATACAGTCTCGTCAAATTTACCACATGGCCTACACTTAGCTGATTCTACTTGCAGTCCACTTGCTTCCTTTCCAACTTCTGTTTCCGCAATCTGTTCTTGCATATTTATAATTGCTGCTGTTTTACATGGATCAACATTGTGGTGTTACCAAATATGAAGTTCTGCTCCTAGAGCCTTCAAGACCTACCCTTGCTGTATTTTGCTTTCAGATCTTCACATCTCGCTGCTTCTCTTCTATGTTTCCAGGTATCTTTAACTTTGACAATCTCTTGCGATATTCCCATTTAGCTTCACTGTTATCTACTATTAACTCTAGCACATCAAATTCCTTTTGCAGATACTTTGTTATTGACCAATATTGTTTAGTTTTCACTTCTTTTGCCATGTGGCATAAAATCATAACTTTAGTTTCGATGTAAATATCTGTCATACACTTGCAGCCACATCCACCGAAATTTCTTGCCAAATAACAATTGTTTCTCACTGCTTGGCCTGCCTACATCAATACCTTCCCCTAATTGCTCTTTTGATCATCTTGTCCAGTTCATTTAATTCTGCCTCACTCATTTTACACACATTTGTCATTTGTTAAGCCTACTTTCCACTAGGCGGAATTTTGCGCGCGGAACAATTTTTCCGCTACTACGCATGCGTACTACTTACCAACTTTTGCGCTATGCGGAAAAAAGCGATCCGCCAAAAAGTTGAATTGCTTTCAACTTTCTGGCGGAAAAATGGTGGTTTCAGGAGTAAATGCACGTCTTGGAGGAGCAGATTTAGCAGTAATTCTCCTCCATTTAGCTGAAAGTAGAGGAGTAGAGTTGGGAACATCACTTGAAGTTGGTGCCTCACATGGGCATGAGTCTTTGGATGCATCTGTCAGTGAAGAAACACAAACTCAAGCGCCGGACAATGGAGAGGACGGCCTTGGACAAGCGGATCAAGAATTTGACAGGGAGTTATTCATCGAAGAAGTTCGAAGCTTGCCATGTTTGTGGAATACCTCACTTGTTGGCTATAAAGATAGAGCAATTAAGATAAATGCGTGGAAAAAACTTTCGTTGATATTCAACAGAGATGGTAAGTAAAAAGGTTTGTGTTATGTTTTTGATATGTGATAAGCATGCAACTAGCATAGCATGGGATGCAGATTATGATTTGCAATTTTAATTTCCAGGAATGGCAATTGTTTGGACATCCTATTTTGAGTGTGAATTACATTATTTGCTTGTTTTGAGATCTTACTAAGTACTTTGGGAGCCCTTTAAACAAAACTAAATGAACTCTACACTTCTTGCAATGTTAACAATATTAGGATACAAACATGTAAGAACCTTTTTAGCAAAATGGACCAAAATTTAAGAAGCCATCGACAGCCCTGGACCTCAGATCCTCATGTCTGAAAAAATACGCGTAACACGCTTCTTTCTCGTCTTTCTCATACCAGACCCCAACACTGCATTCCCTGCAGTGGCCCCAAAATACTTACCCACAGCATCCCATGATACCTAACACCACTCCATGTGCCATCTCCACGATCAGTGACACACATCTCAAATATTAGCATGTCATTTTTGCAGTTGATTTCCTGAAAACTCAGCTCAAGTACTTGAAAGACAACTTTAAGAGGAGTATTGATCGCCAGAAGAGAGCTATGAAATCTGGAGCTGCAGCATATGTCACTCCAAAGTGCAAATATTATGATCAGATGATGTTCATGTTTGATAAAACTTCAAATAAAAGTACAACAAGTAATATAGATATTGAAATTCCTGAATCAAGCAATGGTGCTGATCAGATGAACAATCTAGAGACAGTCCCTAGTGAGCAGTCAACTTTGAAGAGAAAGGAAGCCACAACAGAGCCAGAAATCCAAGTCAAACCAATCAAGTCAGCTAAGGGAAAATCTGATCTCTCATTGGCTATGGTGGACAGCATGTTGGTTAAAGCCGTTGGAGACCTGGACAAGAAAGAAAAGAACTCAGCAGATTCAGAAGAAATAGAACGGGATGTGTCTTTTTGTCAAAGTTTGGTGCCAATTCTTAAAAGTTTAACACAAAGAAAGAATAGACAGGCAAAGTTGAAGATTCAGCAGGTACTGTGTGATTTAGAATTTGAGGACTAAAACTGGACTACTTTAAACACTAACAGCCAGAAAAAGTGTTTGTTTAAAGCTGTTTTGTTCATTTTGCTATTTGTATGTAAATATAAACAGTAAGCCCAGTTAGTTCAAGTTAAAGCAAAAAGCTAAACTGCCATAAAGCTGGTTTTCCACTAGGTGCAAAATGTAGCATGACACAGCAAAGTTCAAGTAGAGTACTATCGCCTTAGTCAAACTACTTTCCAGAAAACAGAGATTTTTGGAAGAAGTCAAAGAAGCTTTGGAAGGGAATTCACGTTGAATAGGCTTCTCAACCTGTGCTACTAGTCTCACAGTGAGATCTGCATCATCTATTTCCTTGTTGTCATGCTGGAATGACACCAATAAGGGCAGGTCTGGAATGCTTAAATCAGACTGTAGCACCCCGGTCAGACCATGGCAGAAACATATATAATGATTTTAGCACATTGAAGATTTTCAAGGCCAACTTCAGTTAACCAAAAGTATCTTTTTTTCCCAAAAGACCAGAAAGTTACATGACAAACTATAACTTCATTTAAAATGATTTCAAAATATTTTTAATTTCACTTCCATTTTTAGCTCACATTCTTGACCTCTCAGTCACCTCAAACCACAAACACATAAATAGTCTATGAAGTTAAAGGGCTTCATGAAGTGGTCACATCAGATGACATTAATATCTCCATTGCAGTGCTCTCCCGAAATGAGTTAGGTCTGACAATTTGTGTGGAAGTCTTGAAATTTCTTTGCATAGAAGGGTCAGAGAAAATCAGTCCTGCAGTCTATTCTGTTTTAAGTGGAAGACATACTTAGAAACAATGCAAAATAAACTAGGTGTGTGGAAATATCCAATATAATATCAATTTGTTGCCTATTGGAAAACCAGCTTATTTTTTCGTTATGTACCATAGTAGCATGAGAGTACTTCATATCTTTCATCAATACTCAAACACATCGTGAGGTTATAAGCAGGGAAAGAAGGTTTTCTGGCAAACAATAAACTTCTCATCAAACATTCACAACTCTTTGTTTAAACAACATTTCCACATACTCTTGCTAGTAAACAATGCCAAATTAAAAATTGCTGATGGCTATCATTTTGTAGGTTGAACTAGATCCATATTTACCCATGGGCCTACTCGACTAGGACTCATTACCCCCAACAATATTGAATCTGAGGGGCCTCTATCAAAATGTTGCAATAACTAGTTTTATTTTCTTTCCTCACTCATCGCACCATCTTCAGTCATAAAGTCACAGCAGTGCAATTATAGTGGTTAGTTGTAGTGAAATGTCCATCATGATTGATATTCACATTATAAAATAATTGATGAAAATTTGGGGGCTTTACAGTATTTTATGAAGAATACATTAAGTTCATGGTGATGATTAGTTGAAGCACAGGTAACAAGTTCCGGAACCGGAACTGTTTGTATGATAAACATTGTCGTCATTGGCCTTACCCAGACAAAATTGGCAAATTTGGCAAACACGAAAGTAAAGAGACAGGTACTTGTTGTTTTTATCAATTTTTCCTCGTTACCTGTGGTTGAAGGGGTCCCAGGTAGCTTGGAATTTAGGACCCCCAATGGCTTTAATTGCAGCCCTAAGTTGAACAGTTTCGTCATCTTCTCACCATTGAAGCTTAAAAGTGCTCATCATAAGGATTTGAGACTCGGCGAACCATTTCAGTTTGCCATGGAAAAGATCCTTGTGGAGAGTTAAAATATCTTTTGAACATGTCACGAGTAGCTTTTGCTGTTTTTGAATAGTTGTTCGAACCAATCCTTTTAAGTGGCAGAAGCCTGTGTTTTCTGATTCATCCATTCTCCATTCTCCAGGTTTCATTCCAGCAGGACCGTCTTGATCAACATAATTCACTGGGCAGTAACTGTAACTGTCTGTTTCTTTTCTACTTGATGTCAGAAAATTGTGAAGTGCAACTATTGCTTTGGTTATCTGCACAACCGTATCAATTTTTGCCATGATTGGTCTCCTTAATACTCTAAATCTTGAGGCAGCAATATCAAAAGTGTTTTCATTGATACGACAACCTCTAGAAAGCCGGTAGTTAAAAATACGTTCCTCTTCAGAAAGGGTCGTCCCAGGATAAGGCTTTAACAGATATGTTTTAAGACCAAATGCATCATCCCCAAGAATGACATAAGGGAATTTCTCTTCTGATTCATTTATTGTGTCTTCTGCAGGAAAATTTAATAAGTTTTCATCAATAGCATACCCAAGATCACTGTTTGAATAAACACTGCCATCACTTTGTCGGCCTGCATCACCAATGTCAACCACAAGAAATTCATAATTTGCATTGTAAAGAGCAAGAAGTGCAATACCGTGTGTCTTCTTGTAGTTAAAATAGTCAGAGCCATCACGTGCAGGACATTGCATGACTATATGCTTTCCATCAATGGCACCCAAGGCATGAGGGAAATTCCATTTTTGATCAAACTCAGAAGATATCTGTTTCCAATATGTTGGGTTATGGGGTGCACGAAGAAAACCTATCTCTGATAATTTTTCCCAGATAGCAGCACAAACTTCATTTATTGCCCGACTCACAACAGATGGACTAATGCGATAGCTGGATGCAATACTTGACTGAGCATCACCAGAAGCTAAATATCTTATTACTAGACTAAGTCTTTCACTTGGCTCAATTGGGAGTCTCATTTTTGTTTTCTGACGGTCGATTATGGGCCCAACCCACAAAAGAAGCTTTTCAAATAATGTTGGTGTCATCCTGAAACTTTTATAAAAGTAATAGTGATCAAAAAGGGTCATATCTTTAACTAAAAGTTGAAATTCACCCTTAGTACTTCTTTCTTCATAGAGTTTTCTCACCCAGAAATGTTTCTTGCATCTCTGCTTTCTTCTCTCAAGTCTTCACTTCAGCAAATACAAAATTATAACTTTCTTCAGGATAAGGCATTTATTCAGCGCCGCCGTTTTCTTTCACTGTGGAAATACTTCCCTCGAATCTTCGCACAAAAATTGGGAAGCGGAATGTCTGTCCGCTTGCAAAATTCCGCCTAGTGGAAAGCAGCGTTTACATTCTACATGTATTACTTGTGCGTTGAAGGGCTTTACCGGGTTTGTATCGCGTAACTACATATCCAACAGCTTATTCAATCGTTTCACCGTAATCTCATGTACATTAGCTAATACATTCACCCAGTGAATGACTTCACTATGTTCACAGCTGAGGAACTGATGAGTTTCATTATTATTATCGTTTACTTATTATCATTATGAATGTTATGCACAAATGAATCAACATCTGGAATTGATTTCCAAGATATTAGATTACACCTAGTTTCCTTGGATATCAAGAACCTTTCTTATGATTGTTGTCATGCCTATAAAGGGTTGACTTTTGAATTAATTCCGTCCTTTTTGTTACACATATAACCTTCTGGTACTGTTCAAGTTGACCAGGAAGAGATGAGTCATCAAAGTTGCTGTCCAAGCATCTTAATGTAAAAAGTTTTGACAAAATTTTTGATGTCACAAAGACAGTTTTTGGGCTTACAAAGGATAATTCACCCAATAAGCTACCAGACTTCAAAATGCCTTCTTTGGCCCTTAAAATAGGATAGCATATGCTCTTAAACAATGTGACATTCTTCACCGAGGAAATGCTCTAGGAGGAAAAGATCTCACTACACTTGATGCGTTAAAGTTCTTCATAGAACTGATTGAAAGTGAATGATCTAATAAGATGTCATCAATTGCACTAAAGACTCTTGACAACAGAAAATTTAAAGCCTCAGCTGTTTTGCCCCTTCTGACCTGCTAATCTTACGAAGTCTAACTTCTTTGTGAAATTAGTTCAGCCATTCAGAGTATCACCACAGAGGCTTCCCTTGTTAGCATAGGTTCCAAATCTTTCGATCTACGAGAAAATGTGGTTGTAAAATTCAATTACCTATTTATTTAAACTGAATGACTTGAAAGAAACTTTAGCCACTGTTCTAGGATTCTACCATTGGACTTCTCAGAAATCTTGATTATTTGTTTAAATTACAGTCTATTTTATATTTCTAAAATTTCTAACTCACAAACCAGAACAGCGAAAGAGTTTTGCTTGATACCATATTGTAGGTATCCATAAATTTTGGTTTTCTTGAAAACATTTGATCTTTTGACAGAAGGTTTAGAAGTTACAACAGTTTAAAGATTTTTTCGAAAATTTTCTTGAATTCATACAAAAGAAGAAACACACAGTAATTCTGGAAATTTTAACACGTGAAGAATGTTTCATACTTACTAATTCTATGTTTTGAATCAATTAGAATGCTTACCTTGGTGTCTTTTCTTGTGTTTTGACTTCCCCTTGTGGCACATCGTCCTGCTTCTAGCAGCCATTTTCTTAAATGTTTCTCCAACGGAGAGTTTAGTTGAGTCCTTGTTTTGGTTGTTCGTCATAATGTCATATTTCTCAAGCAGGTTTTCTTGTAAGAAAACGCCTGGACCCTGAAAAAACTTGTGCCTATGTAACTAGCTGATTGGGGGGCCTTTGCTTCACTAAGATAAGTCTCCATGACACTTGCACAAACATTACATGGACTGGGTGGTATGTTTTTGGGGGGTGGAGAGCCCTCCATGATATTAGCGCTAAGGTCTATATCTATGTAATGCTCTTTCATACTTTGGGGAAATGACTCTGCCAGCTTCTCTTGCAACTTCCCGGACATTCTATCCTACGATTTTGACATTCTTCAATCTTTGCTGATGATTGTGGTCCTTCCACCTGCACTGCAACATGTGGTGGAGAGCCTACCATCATATGTGTTTCCATAAAATCATTGTTATGCTGTGCAAGGGAGCTGTCTCCGTCGCTGTCAGTATGGATATTTGAAGTTTTTTAAGTTGGGGTGAACCCCTCCTTGAGGTTTCACCAGCCATGTTTTCAAACTTAAGCCACATCTCCACTAGGTGGAAAACTGAAACGTCGCGAAAAGTAGAACACAGTCCTACCACGCGTGGCTCAACATTTTTTCTGTGGCGACAATTCAATTAGCTAATTAGATTGCTGGAAAATTTTCCACCTCAACACCAAGCAGAAACACGACATTCTCAAGGGTCAAAATGAAGACTTGAAATTGAAAATACATGATAATGAGCTTGAAGTAATCAAAGACAAACTACCTCGGTTTGCAAATTGACTGTTCTTTGGATTGGGAAGGAACAGAGCAAGGCAGTTTCTGCCAAGGTCTCCAGGGCAGTTGGATTTCTAAAACATGCCAAATCTTTTCTTCCGAAAGAAACTTTGCACAGGTATTGTGGAGCCCCATTTTCGAGACTTTTGTTCTGTCTGGGGCTGCAGTTCAACTGAAATTAATCAGTTACAAAAACTTCAAAAGCATGCTGCTAGGATAATAACGAATAGCAGCTTTGATGCTCCAAGCAGACCTCTAATCGAAGGAGTGGGATGGAAGACCCTTGACAAACTAATTACGGACAAATCTATGACAATGGTCTTGAAGTCCCTGAATAAGCTGGCTCCAAAAGACCTCTGACCTCTTCACCCGAAATTCGCTCTGCTCATTGTATAGTCTTAGCAACACGGGGACCGACTTGAGAAATTTTTCTCTTATAGAGGTACTAAACCATGCAACAACCTGCCAGTGGAGTCAAAGCAGGCAACCTCTCTGTGTGGTTTCAAATAAACCATTTAGAAACAGAAACAGAACATTATTGTATGTAAGTCTTAGATATTGTAAACATGGTTTTATAGTTTGATTTAAATATTAGCTTTCTTCCTTTTATATCATATTGTAATTAATGTTTT
This sequence comes from Aurelia sp. 4 Dawson et al 2005, assembly GCA_964019985.1. NCBI lineage: Eukaryota > Metazoa > Cnidaria > Scyphozoa > Semaeostomeae > Ulmaridae > Aurelia > Aurelia sp. 4 Dawson et al 2005. The sequence continues at coordinate 5,244,073 of OZ026512.1, read as the reverse complement.
TACCGGAGGGCCCCTTGAAAATCAACTCGTTGAAGGGCAACCCTCCTTAAAAGAAATTAAATATGAAATATGAGAATAAGTATGATGGTGCCCAGGGGAATGTTTGTTAAGTTCGTTGATTTCATTCTTAAAATTGTTTTCCATTGTTTTGAAGAATACCGGTAGATGCTGATTGCTGGGCCTGCTGGCCTACGAGGATGAAGACTGCCTGATAAACTCCTTGTCAACAAGCCAATGTATGGGATGCAATGTTCAGGAACAGAAACGAAGTTAACAGTAACTGGCAAGAGGTATCACTGCAATTATGAGAAGAAAAATGAGTGCTTCTTTGCACCAATGCTGGCAGTTCTTGTTTTGCCCTGACAGCAAATTTTGATTGATTTTTATGTTACTTTTTAACTCTCCAACCAAGCCACCAAATGTTTAAAAAACACATTAAAATCTAATCTAGTCATTGCAGATTTAGAGAAAAGTAACCATTTGATTTGCCAATTTTCAGGTTGGTTTTTATCAATGTAAGTTTAAAAGTAACCAAATGAAATATAACATTGTCTGCTATCCATAGCAGAAATAGACAGGAAGTAATCTGGTTCTAACTATGAATGGCACTTAAAAACTCCTTTAACAACAAATAGAAAAACAAAAGGAAATATATGAAAGAAGGAAGAGTGACTAACAAAAAAAACAAAATAGAACAAAGAAGAAAAGTTTAAGCACCCTGTGCACAATGACATCACTCCACCTCCCACCTTGACAGGTTAGTTGACAGCATCAAGTGTGTTGTCAAAGGAATTTACTCATTTCACAAGGGAACTAGCAGTGCTCCTTTAACTAATGAAATTGAAAAGTTCACGCTTACTCTCGAGTACCGAATAAATGGGGGGGTGAGAATAATTGGGGGGTTGGAAGTGGTTTGATATAACAATAATCGGGGGGTTGGAATAATCAGGGGGGGTTGCTTGGAGAAATAGAAAATAGCTCTTTGCTTAGGTAAACACGTATCTGTTATATATCTATGTGCATAGTGATGTTACTGATACATACACTTTTGAACTCTGGTTCTGTTGAATGCACTTCTTGAGACTTTTTCTTGCGCTTTTACAGAAATTATGTCTAATATCATTTCATTTTTCCAAAAATTAATAAAAGGGGAGGTTGGAATAAGAGCGGGGGGGGGGGGTTGGAAAATTTTTCAAAAATTAATAAGCGGGGGGGGGACGATTATTTGGTACTCAAGAGTAGGTATTTATATTTAACGTGGCTAGCCCGCGACAGTCTGAGAGACTTATTTCCAGCAGGGGCCACAGATGTTTTACCACCAGTCCGCCGCAGCTACCTGCCTTGGCTACCAGATTTCCCTCACATAGCTCTGGTCTACCCGGGCTAGTGTTACGGACAGCAACCAAACTGTCCAGCGTGGGATTTGAACCTACGGCCGTTCTGACCTTTGGCTTACGAGTCAGACGTCTTAACCACTCGCCCACACGCTGGATGGAATCCAGTGGAATTTAGAATAATCCATGGCTTATTGAGTAAAATTTTCTCATCATTGGAGTCCTTCGGTAGACCACAGTCTGATATGTTGAAATCTGTTCAACCCTTTTCGATGTTGATGTTGATAAGGTTGCAAAGATGATTACAAAGCCAAGCGATCTCAGAAGATCCATTTTTAATTCTCTTGCAAAAGACAAGAGTAATTTTTCAAAAATCTATGAGCCACTTTATAAAATTGATAGGGGCAAAAGTTTTGATTGCATTATTTTGAAAAGCAGGGGTTTAGATTTGAAACTTTTAGACTCAATTTGCAAAGGACATGTTGTTTTGCCTGATGGTTTTCAAGGGTCCCCACTAACTAACCAGGAAATTTAATCTTACTTGATGCCAAGACAAAACTAAATGCATCTTGGATTGACTTTAAAGACTTGGTTTGTTTTTTATGTTGTGATGACAATGAAGTCATTGTAGAGGAAAGCCTTCCAACCGCAGTTTGAAAGTGAAGGAAAGAGTTAATGACAAGTTATGTTGATAAGGTTACAAAGATAATTACGCTCTCAGAAGATCCATTTTTAATTCTCTTGCAAAAGACAAGAGTAATTTTTCAAAAATCTATGAGCCACTTTATAAAATTGATAGGGGCAAAAGTTTTGATTGCATTATTTTGAAAAGCAGGGGTTTAGATTTGAAACTTTTAGACTCAATTTGCAAAGGAAATGTTGTTCTGCCTGATGGTTTTCAAAGGTCCCCACTAACTAACCAGGAAATTTAATCTTTCTTGATGCAAGACAAAACTAAATGCATCGAATGAATTTTCCTGTTTGTTATTTAAGTCTTTGAAATTTGTCAGAGTTCGTAGAAAATCTAAAATAGAAGTTGTCGTTCAAAGTATCTCATGAATTATGCATTGTATCATTTTGTTTAAATCTATACATACATGTATGTAAATATTAATATATGGAATTGTTGTTTATTTTAGTGTAATTCATATAGGAGAAAGAAAGCTGGTGGAGCCTGCCGAGTCAAGCAGTGCAGATCTCCTGGAAAGATCCTCTTAGATCTATACAGGCATGTGCGGATCCAGCATCCACAGATAATATGGACTGACCACATAAAGCTTCCTGCTCCCAGTGACAAAGCAATCATGGAGGCAAATAACAGGCCTCACTTGAAATACAGAAGGGAGCAATTTTGTAAAGTTGATGCCTGCTTTGTATAAAGATCTGTTTTTAAGGACTTGACAAGGCATCTGAAAGTAGTGCAAAAGCTGACAAGAAAAGAGTATGAAAGGTAAATGTGATGCTTTAAGTTTTGCTTTTTGAATTAAAGCAGTTGTTGATTGTTGCCCAAAGGAAATCCTATTTAAAATGTTATCGTTGTTTGATAATTTTGGTTCCAGTGTTTTATAACGAACAAGAATTCCAATGCAAGGAAACAATGCCAGTAAACAAAGAGCCATTTGCTGTCCAGGATCCTTTGCAGACATGCCTTAATTCCTGACTGACTGAAAGTCAACTTTGACCAAAACAGAAAATATGCAATCGCACTTACACAGTGGAACCTCCATATAATGGGCACCTGTAAAACCAATGCTATTGTCTGTTGTAGAGCACTACCTGCTGCAAGGAGGTGTCATCTTTTGTCATACTGTGTTTTGGGACAAGAATATGTGGTCATTGTGCGCAGGTGTCTGCTGCATTGATGTGTCCGTTAATGAAGGTTCCACTTTGTCAGTAGTGGAACGGACACAAACTTTTTCGTTAATTTTGCTACTGTTCACCTACCATCATATGGATCCACATTTGTTGCCAGGTTAAATTTAGTTTCCCATCTGCAATTGTAGGGTGGCCACAAGGACCATGGTTACATAGACCTTTTTAGACCTTAGTGTGTTTGGCTGTATGACGGATTCATGTCAGAATGTAATGTTTGCTTATCTGACAGAACATTCCTTGATATATAATTTCATGTATGCAGTAACATACCAAGAAATTATGTGCTAAAGCTTGTAAATATGATGGATTAAAAGAATTTATTTTTATCTTACCAATATATATCTACAGATAGACTGATTTTATGAACTCATTTGATAATGGTATTTTTTTACTTTTTAACAAATATCCCACCAAATTTTATGGGACATTCATCAAGGGAAGGTATGATGCTGATCACTTGTCTGTCATTCTCCTTGGGGAGAAAGATGTATTTGACAAGTAAGAAATCAATGGAGAATTTCCTGGTAATAAGTTGTCACATCAGATTAGGAGATTTCAGTTTAAATTGATATATATGGTTCTTCCTGAATGTTATCAATGTCAACTTGTTCAGATTTGCAACTGTCCCTTCAACTGCTAATACATTACCAAACATAAGGCATATGAGATCCGAATCATTTTGATCTAAAACTGTAAACAACAATATTCTGGTTCTTAGGAAGTTAATAGAGGATGATGTTTTGGTAATAAAGTTCAGAAGAATGATTCAATTTGGTTAAAGGTAGTCTGCCACAGCTCTGATTGGCGGCAAAAAAGTCTCAGCACAACAGATTTCTTTGTGAATTTGTGTATTTGAAACAAATGAGGGATAATCTCCTTGGCCTTTATACAGCCATAGGAGGGGGGTTGGCCTACAGAGCCTGTTGTGCTGAGCTCTGACTTGGTTGCCGCCAATCAGAGACATGGGAGAATGCCTGACGTTATGATAATTTTGTGTCGCAAAGTTTGATGTCTCGCAATCATCACTTCCTGCGTTCTGGTTATCGTCAACCTTTGGCCTGATCCACCTTGTTTTATTTCATCTATTCCTGCTGCTTTCGGTCAATTTCAGTTTCTTTCTTGCCAACGGCATTCTATAGTATTTTGGCAGGCTCACAGGAAAGCAAATCAAATTTCGCAGTCTGGCCTGAACGCAGTTGTGCATACTTCAGAGCATTGCACTAAGAAGCGCATAACTCTATGATACATTTTATGTGTTAGTAACATAGGACACTCATTAGCGTGCAACTCTGTTCAGAGTATGTCACTACTTACTGTACAAACCTATCAGAATAGGGTGCCATGACAGGTGATGTAAAATTATTTGGAGATGACATTTTCATCAGCAAAGATTTTGTATTTGATTATCTTTATTTGTCCAGATGAGAAGCACATGAGAGGATGACAAAGCAATGCTTGGTGATATTTTTAGTGGCTTTGCAGTTGGAGGTCGCTTGAGGAGCATATGGAAGGGGGGAAATTTTGGAATAAAGAACAAGATGAAGATTTTAAAAATGAAACAAAGAAAGTTAAGAAAAGTAATGTTAAGCCAGAAAGAGATTTTGGAATGCTTGATTACCAAATGAAATTGAAGCCAAAAGTAACGGATTTTGCAATTGAAGGCATAATTATGTTCAAAGCCAAAAAGACAAGTGATTGGAGGGGAAAATTTACCAACGAAAAAAGGATGAAATTCCTAGAAATTGAAAGGAACTCAAGAAAGATGCAAAGAGGAAACTACTTTTCAACAAAACAACAAATTGCTACTCAAAGAGCACAAAAAATGTCAGAAAAGGTGTCAGAAAATGTCAGGAAGAAAACAATGTATCTTAAAGGAAAGCCGTCATTTTAAGATTGAAAAATTTGGTCTGTGGAAAACTGAAGAAGTGATTCCACGAGTGGGTAAGATTGTAGGAACTGGGAAAAAATGGGATGCACTTTGGTTGCAAATGCGCTGCAGAAACAAAGTGCTTGGAAATAAGCATAGTGACAAGAGTGGTTTCCAATTAACAACTAAGGGGGTTTTCAATAGCCCAGAAATCTTAATTAAGAATCTTTTAAAAATCATCAAAGAGACTGAAAGGGATAAGGAATTGCTGACAGAAAGAGATCAAATTTCTGAAACAGATACATCAAAGGTTTTTATTTTAGAGAAGAGCAAGTTCTTGGTAGAGAAGGATAAGTTATTGAAGAAAGCATCTGAGGATCAAAGGGAAACTACAAAAAGAAAAAAAGAAACAACCAAAAAAGAAAATATCATCGAGGAAAGAGACATCAGAAGTACCTTTAAGGTCACCAGTGATATCATGTGCTGAGGATCTGATTGGCAAGAGAGTGTCAGAGATTTGTAGATGGTGATGGTAAAAGATGGTACAGTGGTACAGTTATTAACGGTAGTATTGGAAGAAATCCTATGCTTACAATTTTATATGATGATGATCCTAATCTAATAAGTATAAATCAATGGAAAATTTTGAAATTGGAGATCTGGAATTGTTGACCTCAAGTAAAGAAGATTTGGTAGGAAAGGAAATTTTACATTTGTATACTGATGGTGACCATGATGAGTGTTGGTATAAAGCTGCTGTTGATGATGTTGATGAAGAGAGTGAAGACAGTGAAAATCCAGATTTTTTGTAAAATATGAAGTGCATGGAGGTTATGATGATGATGATGAATATTATTTATGTCAGTTGGTAGACGATTATCTAAATGGATTGGTTCAGATTGTCTAATAATTTTAACAAAGTTAGACAGATATTTACTCATATACATGAGGATTTCTAGTTGGTCTGCTTCAATTTTTTACGGAAAATTGACACGATATTCATATAAGCCAAATATGCAAAGTCAAGTAGCTTTATTTGAATTTTAAGTTATATCAAGAATCATGAAGTAAAACTTTTAGGTTGATGTTTTGGTTATTTTGTTTATTGGGGTTAGGAAGGGTTGTGTTTTGCCAATGTAGGCTAGGGGTGGTTTGCAGCGTAGTGGGTAGACCCATAATGGGCAGTTGAATGCAGAGCTGGAGACTTGAATAACAGTCTCTAGTTGTGAACTGGTCAGATTCATGAAATGTATGCATATTCAGCCCATTCTTACTACAGGAATGTTAGTCATTCTTTTGACTATGTTTACACTGTACTAGCACAACCTTGATCTGCTACTAAGTTATGTTTACAGGAAAGAATTATTTTATAGACGGAGGCAACAGTGTAGATGGAATCTCATTTTTACAATTACTATGGCTACACACATCTCCATGGCAACAGTGTCAATGAACAGAACCTAATTTTAGATCCTGTTCCCTTTTAGAAATGACTTGCAAATCGTTTCACAAGATGCCTTTTCCTGTCAAAACATATAATTTCATGACATTGTTTGTTGCTATAGCAACATCTTTTATCATGACAATAGGCTAATTGTAGAATAGATTTGAAAATTCTGTTTTGAATTCTATTTTTGACTTGGCACGGTAGGCTTCACTTCAGTTCAAGTTGATCTTAAAAATATGATGATTTTGACCTTGTTACTTTGGAAAAGTCGGTCAATATGGCCACAAATTCTATTTTTGGAACCATTTTTAAAAATTTCAACTTTTGTTTTACTTGGATATGAATTTTGGTGTTTATATCTTGAGCCATTTCAGAATTATTAAACATTTTCTATTGATAGTTGTTTTCATCAAAAAGCAGAAGGTGCCACTCATCTCACTACTGCTGATAGATATTTTGCTGCAAGTTATTCCATTCACATATAACGATCTCATCACGTGATGCATGTCATAACCTGTTAAATTGTGAAAAACAATTGGGATTGGATGAGAATTGACAATGATGTTGAGATAATCCTTATTACATCTATTGCATGCCGCTCCTCTATACCCCCCCCCCCCCGTAATGTGACAATGATCTCTCACCTTCTTCCACTGCTCATCATCTTTGCTAAAAGGTCTACTGCAGCAATAACACATGATTGAATCCCTGTGGTTCCTCCTGTAGGCATCAGTCATGCTCATAGGTATCAACCTTTCAAATACCTTTCTGATTTCCTCGTTCAACCAATCCATGCGATTCATGGACACTTCCATACAATCATCTCCCGTGTATGTCTCCATCTCAAACCCCCATCGATCATCCAAAGTCTTAACCACCAAACAATAACTAATAGGAACATGCCTTTGGTACTTGTCTGAATCTTGACGAGCAAGCCTACACTCAAAATCCCCGTATACGACGAATGGTAGTGGGGTTTGCTTCTTGAAGCCTTCAAACTTCAAAAACATTTCATCCTTGTTGGGATATTCTCAGTGGCGGCTGGTGCTAAAATCTTAAGGTGGGGCAAACCAAAGACAGCTAGTCTACATGGATAATGCAAATTTCAGGACAGGGAAAGCCTTAAACACCTGACTAACTTCTAAGTTTTTGTATGATATGATGAATATCCAGCTTTTTCAAACAGAATGTATGGACATCCTATGAAAATGGGAAATCCTTATAACTTGTTCTGAAACAACTACTTCTGATTCTTAAACAACGTTAATCATATGCAAAATCAGCAGCAAACTAAACAAATCTAACAATAAGCGTTTGTAAACTTACATCTTCTGAGTACTGTTATTGAGCAATGTGCCACTAACCCATGATATCATGCACTGAAGCATTTTTCAAACAGAAACAGGAGTGTAAAATGTTTTGTGCAGATAGCTTATCTGTACACAAAATTTGCTCTCCTCTCTTTCATCTGAGCAAATTTATCGATTACTAATTTATTAAAGTCAGGCATCTCTCTGATCAACTTCTTCTCCATGGACAACATCCCTAAAGCATTTAGCCTGTCATCAGTCATTGCATTTCACAAAAATGTTTTCACCCGCTTCAGGGTAGAAAAGCAGCGTTCTGCTTCACAAGAGGTCATTGGTATTGTTATTAAAATATTGAGCAATCTAACAGTTTCACTGAATGTGGCAATAAGATTATTGTCATAGAAAAGCTGTAGAAGTGGCACAGCTCCACTGCAATGGGAGAAATCTTGTCTCCCATAAATTACTGTTAGCTCTGATTGTAGCTTTGATTTCTCCAACATTGGGTATGCATCAACAGTTGCAGTCAAAATTTCAGCTGGGAACTCTTTGTGATATGTTGAAAACAACTCGCTGTGAAACAATTGTGATGCAATAAGGTGCCCTGAAAACTCAAACCTGAAGGAGCAATGAGATATGATGATGTCACAAACTTCTTGCAGACAACGTGCCTTTTCTGTATCTGAACTTTCATTTATTCTTCTTTTGTCAGTGTCATGTGAATCAGTAGTTTGAGATATGAGCTCATGGATTCTCCCTCTCTCGCTGTTGATAGCAGTCACAAAAGCATTCATGCTTCTCTCTATAAAAATAGGATCAACTTGTCTTTTCTGCAACTGAGCATGCAAAATGTCAACATGAGACATTATTCTTTGAAAAAATTCTAGCATGATAAGAAATTCTCTATCTTTCAAGAAATTCAGGAGCCCATTAGCTTCCCTTATTGTTGTCTGATCTCCTCTCCAAGTTTCAACTATATCTTCATGGCACTCTGTGAATGCTGCCTTGTATGTACAAATTGTGTTCACCAATCTGCTTCCAAAGTTCCATCTTGTCTGAGAAGACCTAGGGACTCTTCTAGATACACTTTTATCAAGATATGCTGTTCTCTTGGGGGAACGGGAGAAAAAGGAGGAGAATCCATTAAGATTGGCAAAAAACAGCTTAATTTTTGCAATTCTACTGACAGCCTGCTGCAGGACAAGATTCAACTGATGGGCATAACAGTGCACATAGTATGCACTTTGGTACTTGTTTTGTACTATAGTCTTGACACCCCTCTGATCTCCTCTCATTACAGAAGCACCATCATAACACTGGGCAACAAGTTTATGTTGATCATCATTGTTTGGTAGAACATGCTCCAAACAAGAAGTAATATTTTCTGATAAGTTCTGAGCATTTGCTTCAGCAATGCTGGAAAATGACCAAAATCTTTCAAACACTTTGCCTTTAAGAACATATCTGAACACAACCACATTTTGGGACTGATTAGAAACATCAGTGGTATCATCTGATATGACAGACAAGAACATGGGATCCTTGATCTCATTTTTGATTTTCCATGTGGTAACATCATACATGATATCAAGAAGTTCATTTTGAATTGTTTTGGACGTTCCTTTGAAAATTGTGGCAGAGTCCAAATGTTTTGACAATACAGAATCCAAAGCTGCAGTAAAGCTTACCAAGCCAAGGAAAACTCCTGGGTTATCAGAGCTGCTGCTTTCATCCTGGCCTCTGAGTGCCAACTCAAATGCTCCACAAAATTTTATGCAATCAATAGTTCTAGAGAGGACATAGCGATTCTTTTCCACATCTGCGTTGTGCTTTACAAGTGATGCTCGGTATGCTTCGCTCAAGTGCCATTCCACGTTTATCTTCCCCAACAATGCAAGTTTTAAGCAATTCTCAACGTGAACAACACATTTCTCGTGCTTTTTCACCTTTTCCGACAAGTGCTTCCAATCGTTTACGCCAACTGTTGTCCATGTTGTTTGTCGTTTCTCTCCCCCAAATAGAAGACAGGGAAAGCAGTACACTTTGTTGGTTTCGCTGCAGCCAGTGATCCAGTCATGCTTTGTATACCAGTGGGAAGTAAATCTCCTGTTCGAATTTGATCGAATGTCTGGTCTTTCAGGCCCAAGTTGTTTGATTTCAAGTCTTTCTGCAAAAGATATCTTAGCTGAATCGCGAGCTCGAAGGCTTTTCACGCTGTTCATTTCATGTTTAGGCCCTTTGTTGCTGCAAATCTATCGCTCATAAAGCATTGCATTGGTAGGCTTGAAATGGGGCGAAAGAAGATTTGCCCAGTTGAAAACGCAGAACATTTATGCGGAGGAGAAAGTAAACGATGAGACGCAAAATATCAGGACCTGCACTAAAGGCTGACAAGCATTCAGATGCCTCTTATTTTATCTTATGAATTGCGCATTTATGAATGGATACAAGTAAAACAGAATGCAGTCAAATCAAGCAGAGAAGTAAAGACCAATTTCTTGAGAAAATTTGGTGGGGCAATGCCCCTGTTGCCCTTATGCACGAGCCGCCACTGGATATTCTTCTCGTTGTCCGTAATGATTCTTGCAAAATGTTAAATGCTTTCTAAGCGCCTCTTCGGATTTGCATGATCCTAAACAGCGATGACAGTAATGTCTAGTCTGATGCCCCATATGCCCCTCCCTACCATACAGCAGACGGCTCATGCTCTTTATCCACGCATAATGGTGAAAATCATCATCCATGATAATCAACAAATCAGCATGACGTCCGGCTCGCTTTTCGCTGATCCTCGTTGGAACAACAACTTCATCCTCATAGCAGTAAACATTAATCGACATGCCTAACACATCAGATCTATAACAGCAGAGGACCTAACATTCTGAATGAATTAATACAACGAAAAACATCATCAAGAAGCATGAGGGATATGGAGCAACTTCAAGTCTCAAGACCAAAAACAGAAATAGGAAGATCAAGTTTCAAACACAGAGCAGCAATATCATGGAATGTACTTCCAACGAACGTTAAAACTATCTCGTCTTATTTTGCTTTTAAATGTGAACTTTCTAAAAACTCTAGAATTTTAAATAGTTTATCTTTTGGACAATCGTCAACTATAAAGCAGAGGAACAATGAGTACGTTTACTTTTAAAACATTTTATTTATGTTTTTGTAAGTATATTAATCTGATTGTAAGTATGTAGTTAAGCAGGCCCACATCAGCAGATGCTGCCTTTTACTGTCCTGCATTATCAAAAAAAGTATGTATGTATGTATGTATGTATGTATGACAAATCATTATCGTCTTCAAACCCCCTCAAATCATGCTTTGGGTGAACAGGAAACGTTAAGCTGCTGCGATTCAATTCATGCACATACTTCCTGTAATTACTAATCCTATCTGGATTTTCCTCCGCAGGATGTAATGCAGCCACAATGCTCCATAGAAAGCAATACTCATCGTTGTTCTTCACGTTTACAATTGCCTTCTTCTTCCTAAGACTTGATGGTGTAGGAATGTATGAACCCTCTCTTATCGCTGCATAGTCGAACAGATAAACTCTAAAGCTTTCAACGCTTTGATATACCCATCCACTCCCTTGATTAGTAAACTCCTCAATATCTCTCTTTATACCTTCAATTGCTTCAACCACATTATCTTCAGCCGCATCGGAAGATTCTCCCTTCATTTGAACCATAACCTTTGACCTAAACGTTGGAGGAGGATCGGTCTCTATATTTCCAACTGGCTTTACAAACATAACCTGCATACTCAAGTAATACTTTAGTCCTTGGCTCTTATCATTTGCCTCTGAAACAATCGTTTCGACAACCTCTCCTATGATTCCTTCAAGATCCTGCGCATCCATGCTGCGAATCCCAACATCTCTCACGCCGTACGCCCTTTCATCCATCAATCCTCTTTGGTTTTGCCCTCCGCTACCTCCACCACCACCTCCAACTTGGCCAATCGAGTTTCGTCCTTGCATTGATCTCATGTGCAAGCTCAAATTGTATCGATCTCGAAACACTCGACAACATATCGTGCAAACGCATGAAAAAGCCACCCTTTCACCTCCAGCACTTCGCTTCATCATTTCAACAATCAACAAAACCCATCATCAGCCTCCTTAAATAAAAATAATCAAATGTTCGAACGTTCGAATGTTCGAAAGTGACAATCGATGGTTCGAACGTATTCTCCATAGTCCACAACCCCTAATACGTTCAAAACCCAATCGCCATAGCTCATCCCTAAGCCGTAATACAACCTCTTGCATTTAGGTCAAATGTAATAAGTATGACAAATCCAAATTTAAAAATAACCCCAGATTCGTACTCTCTGGGTGGGAAAACCCCTGGGGCATGTCAAAAATGTCACGAACCCCCTCCTTCATTGCTAATCAAACCCTCGAATGTGACGTTCGAATCTACCCCATCCCATAATAGCCGCTGCGCTGCGCTATTTGATTAATCAATTACCCTCACCATGACAATACTAAATTAGCTAATCACATTGCCTAAAAGAATTCCATCTTGAAACTCGCTCAAGGAATTAGCCCATCCCTCAATGAGCTCACCCGATTGGTTAATTTACTCATCGTTGTGGTAGCGTAATGTAAAAAATTAAGTCCACTGATTGGTTTCGAACGTCAAACTCTAAAGTTCGATGGCTGGTATATAAACCTCCGCATGATCAAAATCGCTCAATCGCACGTGTCATCGCATGCCCTAAGACTCACGCACACATGACCAAAAACAGTCGAAACAATGATCAAGCCGTAAGGCAACAGCAACAAGAAATCTTACAACGATTCTTTCAAAACAACAGAAGGAGGCGTAGGGCGATTGAGCTCGCTAGACAAGCACAAGAAGCGCAAGAAGCACGAGAAGCAAATCATCCTCCCGTTATGATCAGGAGAAACGATGGTGATGATGATGGTGGTGAAAGTGGTAAGAAGAATTTTCTCATTCAACCTTAACTTCAATCTTTGAATTCAACCGTAAGTTGTTCGCCTTTGAATACATTAGCCTCCGCTAATCGCTTATGAGTCTTTCGGATATTCCCTTAGAACAAACGATGACTCGAATATCAAGAAGGAAGAGAAGTGGGAGTATGAGGCTGTTCGCTGAGGAAGCATATGGCGAAGAAGAAGCTTGCGTGGTGTGCCTGGAGAAGGACTTTCAACCCGCGATGAAAATGTGCCCCTCCTGCAGGAGCGCTTTCCACTCGCATTGCATCGCGGGTTGGCTGCTTGAATTCGATAATTCCACATGTCCTCATTGTAGAACCAGGCTAGCCTATCGGGTGTTGGAAGATGTTGAAGTTGTTTTACCCTTCATGGCCCTTCGTACATCCTCCACGCAAACGATAAGCCAAACTCGTTCTACAATGAGGAGCGTGGAATGTCAAATGAGCGAAGCTCCCCTCCAAGCACACCATCAGACCATGGTCTCCCTCAATGGCTCCCGAATCGCGCAACTCACTAGTGGTTCAGGGGAGCGCTCGCCGGCGAGCCCTCTTTGGTCTCCGGTTTCCCCGTACTTTAGTAGTCCAATAACCCATGTTTGCTGTTGACCATTTGTAACAATATCTTAATAAATTAGCATCCTCGCGAAAATTTTTGAATGAACATCCTATTGGTTGGCTTAGAGTCTCTTTCTCAATTCCTTCTTTACCACAGCCAAATTAGAAACTTTGCTTCAATAATCACAAAATTTAGTTTTTTCGATTGGGCCCAATTACTGGTGGGGCAATTTTTCCTCAGTGGTGGGGGAAGAAGAGGGCCTAGTGGGGCAAATACCCCACCAGTACATATGTTGAAATATGCTAATATGTCACAGTGTGACGTTACGTGATCGTTTTATTGTGTGCTTGCGCATTCATCCTCAAAAAGGTGCAAAAACTCATGGTCGACAAAGAACCAAACTTGAACTCTAAGAAACGATCACATCAATTTATTGAGAATAACAAGTGAAGAACTTTGCGAAAAACAAGGATGCCACCAAAGAAAAAGATTAAGACCAACAAAAGGCAAAGATAAAGCTGCTTCATTCACTTGGACTGACAAAGAGATCGAGTTACTACTTGACGTTATCCGCTATTACAAATCTGACAAGGAAGGACGAGGTTTTGACTGGCAGTCAGTGAAAACAAAGTTCGATGACCTTTGAGACATCTTTATCAAGTGATACTCAACTGAAGGACCTGCTACAGACTATCCTCACTCAGATGCAGCGGATGAATTTATGAAGGAAAGGATTAATGTGAAAATCAAGATTATGCGTAAGAAGTATCATGTTGCCTTAGATTCAGGTAGGAGTGGAGGGGGAAGGGTAGTTGCCCAGTTTTATGATAAACGCTCAGAAATATGAGGAGGCAGTCCTGCAACTGATGCATATGTAGCATGAATTGAGTCAGCTAGGCAAAGTGTTCCGTTGCCAGAATCCTCAGAAAGTTCCTCCCAAAACAGTGAAGCAACTGATGAGGAACTATTTGGAGACCAAGAATCAACTTCTGCAGAAGCATCACCACTATCATCAGTAGGCCCTGCACCAAATGTAGGAAAAAAAACAGAAGCTACTCAACAAAGAAACCTGATTTTGCATTTGAAAGAAAAAAGAAATAGCAAAATGTTGAAATCAATGCCAACTGACAAGCAGTTTCTGTATATTGCAAAGGCTGTGAGGTGGAACTAAAAAGGGAAATCATGGGGGAACTGAGAAAATCGAATCATGAACATGCTGAACAGATGAAAGTATTGACAGGAACTTTGGTCACTCTGTCAAATGCCTTGACAGCTGCTCTATGCCCATATCCTGGTCATAATCAGCATTACCATCCAAATTACAATAATCACCCATTTATGCGAGAAGTAAATCATGTCAATAACAATGGATATCAAAGATCTATAGAACAGATTGATGAAGACAATGTTTTCACTGAGCTTAACTAGATTTAAGATGTGCCTATGTGACTGCTAATTCTGTGCAAGATAAACACAAGCCCTCTCTTGGCTTATCAATTTTTCAAACTCAAGCCACCCCAAAGTTTAAGAATCAGTTTCAGCATTTTAAACACTTTCCTACAACTCTGTATGAATTAGTGATTAAAAAGTATGATCAAAGTTCGCATCATTGAAAGTTTAAAATTTACCCAGCCCTCCTCTCAGAGGCCCCCCCCATGTTTGTACGTGAAGCGTTATTTGGCTTATTTAGGCGCGTGATTTCGTGATTTTGATATTTTCGACTCGTGAATTCGTGATCGAAGACTCTGTCGTGCAGCGTGATTTACCAAAAATTTGGTCGTTATTTCGTGAAATGGACCTATAAAGCACGTGATTGCGCCTTGAAATTTCACAAAGAAATGCTGTTTTCCGTCATTCTGAAGGGTGTAGTCCCAAAAAATGTTCACTTTTGCTCCATTCCCTTGCAATCTACCCCATATAAAGATGATATTTGTCTCCTAGAAAGTCATAGATAAAAAGAGCATTGATCTTAAATGAAGAATTTCTGAGTTACCTAAAATGATACATGGCACTATTCAAATTGCCACCGGCAAAGTAAAAGATGCAGTCTATTTGAATGAAAATGGACTTTTTCTAAGAAGCAAATGATAGGTCATCAGGCTGTTATTTCCACAATACGGCGTTTTTCGATGTTCTAGAAGGCGAATACTCAAAAAATTTCCGGGGCAAGCCCCTGCACCCCTATCTATCTCATTTCACTCACAGTTTTGGCTCCGAAACTTTAAAATCCATGTTAGAATTACCATGCTTTCCCTTGTGTCTTCGCCAGCTATGTATCTACATAGAAATATCTTTCTGGAGCATTCTTAAAATTTCTGCAGCGTGAACGTGAAAATGCTGTTTTATAGTCCGTGGTGGCGTGAAAAACGAAAAATCAACACGTGAATCTGTTATCCAGGGGTACTATGGGGGGCCTCCTCTCAGTTATTTGGCGACAAAGAATAAGTGACCTTAAAAATCAATAACTAAATTTTTCAAACATTAACAATGGTATGCAATAAAAAGAGCTAAATTTAAAGATATTACTACAGTTTTGGTAATCATTCCCCATGCAGGTACTCGGGCATATTTAGGATAGGGTTGCTTGGGTTACTCTTGTCGATCTAAAATTTGTACAAATATTTTTGGGTCAGTCATTGGTACAGCTGTCCTCTTCAGTTCCTAAAATTTTCATTACTTTTTTGGTTCTCAATATGGAGAAAAATAAGAAATTGGGAAAGACATCCTTTACAAACAAAACTCAAGATCAAGTAATATTACTTAAATCAAAATACTTCGATATCGTAATAGATTATGAGCAATCTAATCAGTTGGGGCACTTCCCAACAATTTAAGACACAGAATTGAAGACCTTTGGGTATGTTGGATCAAAAAATAGTTTCGGGTATATTTTTCATGCCAAAAATTACTTTTTTTTGCATTGACACCTGGGTCAAGAGTGCATCTCTTGGAACAACCAACTTGTCAACTCTCCTGGGGTATGTGAATGATGGTGATGGACCAGCTGGATGGAGAAATGAAATTCCTACACTCTCTGTATCCTCACTTTTGCTTAAGATGTAAGCAAGCCACCACTGGTCATCATACTTGCATGTAACATAGCCATTCAAATTTGCCCATGGAAGGAGCACTCTTTTCGATGGTCTGCTTACATCAACTTTTTTTACATTTTGTGAAGATGAAAATTCTTTGACCACCAGCTGAATAGTTGAGCCTTCAACTGCTAAAATTGCATGCAGTTTTTGTGTTCCTTGGATGGTAATACTGTTTCAAGTCGAGCACATAACAGTTGTGCCTCATCATCAATTTCGTCCTTGCCAACAAATGAGAACGTAACATGGGGAATGCTTTCTTTTGCCCAACTGAACAATTGTAAGGGTGTTTGAAGTTGGTTGGCATATGGTCGTTGGAGACTTGCTCTTGCTGCAAGACGCTTTACAGTACCACCAACTCCATCATAGGGTCCCTTGCCATGAGATGTAGCAAAGAAATGCCACTCTGCAGGAATTCCAAAATCTTCTTGATGCCATGCCAAATTTAAAAAGTTTTTCCTATTCTTATACTCTGATGCTGCTCTATCGGAAAAGTATATGGCCATCTCTATTGGAAACATGTCCCTCAGATAAGCAAAAAGCTTTCGCTGGAATCTGTCAACAGCCAAGAAAGAAATGATACGCCAAGAAATGATATAAATATCAACGTTTTCCGAATAAAAGCCAAAAATGAAGACTTTGCGAATAACATAAAGAGCAGCCAGCATAAAATGATCCAAAAAGCGAGTTTGAATGGAATTTCGTTGTTGAACAATAAAAAATTTTATGATATATACCATTATATCTTACTGCTACTAACAACCTGGCAACGTTGAAGTTTGTAGATAAAGCTGCCAAAGATCAAAGTTTCTAGCAACGACCTACCCATCGACCTGTTACAAAAGTGAATATTTTCTCGTAATATTTGGACCTCAGCGAATTCTCCATGTGTGACACATCACTAACTGTGATCTACACATTTGACGTTTTTCCTAGAAAATGGTAAATGATACCAAAGCGGTTTTTACATTAAATGAACTGTTATGTATTCTAGTTTTGTTGAATAAGAGTGAGCATTTTGATACTATTAAAAAAGTGAACATTTTCTTGTGATATTACGACCTTGGCGAATACTTTAAGTCTGATGTCACCAACTGTCGTCTAGACATTTGATGTTTTTCCTGGAAAATGGTAAGGGCTAGAATTGGCATTTTTACGCTAAATGAAGGGTTAAATATTGTAATTTTGTTGAATAAGAGTGAGAATTTTGAAACCGTCACAAAATTGAATATTCTCTTGCAAAAGTCAGACCCCTGCAAACACTTCAAGCGTGTTATCACTAACTATGGTTTACACATTTGATGTTTTTCCAAGAAAACGGTAAATGGTAGAAATGCGGTTTTTATGCTGAATGAAGAGTTACATATTGTAATGTTGTTGAATAAGAGTGGAAACCGGGAATTGAAACTGTTTCCCGTCTATTTTAACTCTAGTTTCCATTAGATCGGCTAATATGAATCTGTGTCTGGAATCTGAATTTGCGTCCAGACGAAAATTAGCCCAACTTGTAGTTGGTCTTCAGCTCGCAATGTTATGAAAGAAGATGCAGTGGAAATTCAGCTTAGCGATACAACTGGCTGCCGTTTTTCCGAAGGAGAAAATAATTTGTCTACCACACTACAAAAACAAGTATGCAAAAGAAAAAAACCCATTCAATGCTCTCGAAGCACTGGACCGTCCGTAAGAAGCTCTGTGGGTCATAATACTTTTGGAAATAGAGAAGAATACGTCTCTTCGTATGGTAAGCATTCAAAGTACGGTTACGCAATATGGTACAGCTTCAGTCCATTAATCAGTTTAGTTTTCAATTAGTTTCAATCAACATTAGCAAGCCTGATTGATGTTGGATCATAGAGTGCAAGTTGCATTGGGCTTAAGTATCCTTGATAGGGGTGCAGGACTTTGATGCCATATTTACTCATTTGAACATTAGCGCTTATATTGCATTATTCATCCTGAAGATTTACTTGAGTCTCACTTTCTTGGCGGGATTTAGAAACGCTAGATTAGACAGAAAAGTGGATCATCCATAATGTCATAATGTCAAGAGCATAATGTCAAAAATTTTTGCTCACTCTGCTCACGAAAAGATTTAGGCCCATCCTAACTGTTTGATTTCTATTCCAACGGGATCATAAAAGAAGCATAGTCATTCAATTTCACAGCATAGCCTAGAATGGACGACCTTTCAATAGCCATGGCACATTGTACAACAAAGAACAATCACAGTTTCCTAGGGGGCGCCAAAACTGTTGGTGCCCCCCTAGCCAATGTTGAGCCACCACGCCACTACTGTATTCACTTGATTTTTATAGCCTGTTTCCTGCCCCTCCGAAAAGAAGTCCGTGATAAAGGTTGTACGATGTATTACATGTAAGTACGATGTAAGTCCAATAGAACAAATTGGCAAGAAAGTATCAATGGTAGAAAATGGATGGTGGAAAATATAAGGCAAACTATCATCATATTTAGCTTTGCCAATATTTAGCAAATATTTGAAGGGATGATTGCATTGAATGGGTGAAACTCAGAGTGGGCAACAGTATCTGCATGTGTTCCACAAGGCTCACTTCTTGGTCCCTCATTTTTTCTTATCTATATGATGATCTTATTGAAAGTGTAGCAAGTGGTGTTAAATTATGTGCCAACAACTTTTCTCCTGCACTCACATTAAACAGTGATATCGAAAAACTTTGTATCTGAACAGGGGAATGCAACGTGAAATTCAATGCAAATTAAACAGAAGAAGTAATGTTTTCTTGTAAGCAGAAGGAGTCAGCCCATCCAGCCCTTAAATTTGGTGATACAATGGCAACGATTGAACATGAGCATGAGCATGTTAATATGATACTTGATTCTAAACTAGATCCTCGGAGTCACTTTAGAGAAGATATTGTAAAAGCAAGGAGAGGCATTGGCAAGATAAGATATTTCTGTAGGCATGTTTCCAGAGAGATTCTCTGTAAGATATAATAGGTTCTCTGTAGGCATGTTTCCAGATTACAAAAAGAGTTATCAGGAGAGTTCGCAGCTGTTGCTTATGGCAATAACCATATTTACATTGGCAAGATAATATAGCAAAAACAATATCATACAAGGAATATCAGTTCATAGAGCAGCTATATGAGGACAAGGATCTTGTGGAGGAACCTGACATGATAGTGACAATGAATTTTATGGGTTGGAATAAAGCAAAGCGAGCAGTCTATTGGTCTCCTTGCTATGACACCGATTATGTTAATGGCAAGTTCATCTACCGCAACAACATTAAGGAACTTGAAAGTAAGAAAAAAGGGTAACATAACTCCGTTCCAGGCCACAACACACTCAAACAATAGTATATTGAAAACAGAAATTGCTATGGTCTTAAATGACAAGCTCCTTCGATAAATACACTCATCTTTGATGAGGGGTAGCTGACAAGAAAGGTTACGCTCATTTTTCAAAACTTTAAGGGAATTTAAGGATTATCATAAGCCTTTGAAAAAATAATCATACAAAGAAAATAGGCCACAATAAGTGCCAGACCACATCTGAGTAACTGATAGTGTATGTCATCCTCCCTGGAAGCATCTGAAGACCAGACACCAGATAAGCACAAGAAATCTTTTATAACTCTTCCTACATGAACATTGGGAAAAGTAGAGGTATCCTTAACTACAAAAGCTTCAATTTTCACACTCATTTCATCATTCAAGGCACAGAAAAAATTTCTGCTACATCTCTTATCTCAGTCACAGTTTCTTTTCCTCCAAAAACTTTAATTCTAAGCTCCTATCTCCTCACTGGTCTTAAACCAACTTTGCCCACAGCCCAAGCCACAGCTGTTACGGCCTGAAGTGAAGTCGCGGCTAGGCCATTTTCCTACCTGACTGCAATCTTCTTTGTGTATCTTTAGAACCTCACGCGCTAATGTAAATCCAAAAACAGTTCTAGAATCCGCATAAATTTTTTTTTCTATTGATGTCTAAGTTGGGACTTGCTATTCTGACATACATTGACCGCGGTCAAAGTCCACGCCAAATTCTCGCCTTCTTCTTAAATGCGAAGACTAGCAATAGCGAGTCTATGGACAAGCTTGTGTAGCCTTGCTTTGCTATTCTATGTCCTGTTATAATGTATTGTAATGGTAATGTTTTACCTAGCGTTCCTTTGGCAATAAAACAATAAGCTATTCCTCAAGTTCATAAAGCGATGCTAACCTAATTGTTTTAACTGGCAAAGGAGCGCAAGGTATGTCATTTTCTTTTGTTGAAAACCAGCCTCCATTCATCCAGTAAGTGCGCTGAGTTTGAATGAGAAGGACAACTTCCGCATAGGCAAACAATGAACGTTCGTCACTGAAGCGGATGATACAGTGTTAATACGTTTGTGAACAATGGCACAATATGCAATATTTTTAGGACATGCACATGAACAATTGATTGATTGAAAACTGACACACCCTCATAAAGAGTGGCATCTGATTTCGTACAACAACAACAGTGCACATTTCCGCCCCTCACAATGAAATTTTATCTTTCCATGAAAAATTTGAATCAATCCACCTTTTCAAGTTTAGAGGCGAAAGCTGAAGACTTTTGTTGTTAGAGATATTGTATCTGTGAGTCCAAATTTCTGTTCTACATACAAAGGTTAGCCTAGAGGCAAATTTTCACTTTCCTATCTGTCTTTGTTTCGAAATTATGGCATTATAAGTAGTTTGAACTCATAAGGGCTTTGACCATGAAATCAAAGTTTGGACAAAAATTTGTCCAAACATCTGATTTCACGGTCAAAGCCCTTATGAATTCAAATTCTTTAAATCGCCATAACTTCCAAATGAAGACAGATATGAAAGTGAAAGTCTGCTGCCATGCTAAAGTTTGTACGCAGAACAAGATTTTAGACTCAAAAATGCAAAATCTCTAACAACAAAAGACTTCCGCTTTCACACCTCTTACCTTGAAAAGGTGGATTTCATTGTAAAGGCCCTGTTACAATATGAGATATCTAATTAGATATGACGTGGCCGAGCCGAAAATAGCGCATCCGTTAGATATCTAGCAGTGTAACATGCGCTCTAGGATATTCCCAATGATATCTTGGAGGAAAAAACAGATCTTATCAGGCTCAGAATAAATTCAAATCGATTTGAATTTATCTAACGTGGAGGAATGCAACATGAAGGCGCCACAATTTATTGGCATAGAAAGGCTATCAACCATAGAAACTATTGAGAGAAAACAAAAGAATTTGCATCAGCAACATTGCATCGGCATTTTGTCTCAAATTTCCAGGTTCTGCTGCAAAACATTGTAGGAAGAGTCAGGGGAGGTTGAACTTGAGGGCAAAGTGAACAGGATCGTTTCGCATGGAGCAGCAATGTAAATATCTGTCTGACACTGTAAGGCCACATCAACTGAAATCTCTTCCCAAATACAGTTGTTTGTCACTGCTTGGCCTGCCTACGTTAATCTTTTCCCCTAATTCCTCTTTTCATGATCTTGTCCAGTTCATTTAATTCTGCCTCACTCACTTTACACACATTTGTTATTTGTTACATTCTACAGGTATAACTTGAGTGCTGAAGGCCTTTACCGGGTTCTTATCATGTAACTTCATAGCCAGTCTTTTCACCATAATCTTATGAACATTAGCTAATACGTTCACCAAGAGAATAACTTGACTTTGTTTGCAGCTGATGAACTGATATGTTTCATTACTTTTATTGGTTACTTGATATCATTATGAATGTGATGCACAAATGAATCAACATCTGCAATTAATTTCCAAGATATCAGGTTACACCTAGTTTCCATGGATATTAAGAACCTTCTGGAACTGCTCAAGTTGGCCAGGAAGATATGAGTCATCAAAGTTGCTGTCCAAGCGTCTTACTGTCAAAAGTTTTGACAAAACTTTTGATATCACAGAGACAGTTTTTGGGCTCATGAAGGATGGTTCACCCAATGAACTACCAGACTTAAAAAATGCCTTCTGTAATGAAAATTCTTTGTTAGTGAAATGAAGATACTTTGTTAATGGGTTCTTTTGTGTTGGTTTTTTGATGATGTTGTATGATGCTCATCTGTTGTGTTTTATTCAAAGGTTGTGCGTTTTTATAGAGTCTATGTCCCATATGGGACCTTTGCACAGCTCCAAAGGCCAATACAATAAAGTCATCAAATTTATTGCATTGAACTAATTCATATATCATATAAGTTGTTCGTTTTTTGGGATCGTATACTACAAGAACCAGCGAGATGTGATACATTAAATTGGTGTATTTGCACTTGTAAGTAATTCTCTTTGATCTTCTGTATGAGTCTGTTTTCAGTCTCATATTGGAACATTGGAGGGCTTAACTCAACTCTTTTTGGTTATGAACTTAACACTTCAGACTTTATAGATAACGCTAACAGTGATATAAACATAATTTCTGAGACCTGGGGGTGCAACTCAAATTTTGATATATTACCAGGCTATACTACATTTAAGATAGACCCAACCAAGCATTCTAATACCTCAAGAGGCCGTGCTTCTGGAGGGATTACTGTCTTGCACAAATCAAATCTGAAAATGAAAATCCTGAAAAAATATTCAAACTACTTATGGTTCCAAGTCTTTAACTATCATATTTGTGCTACATACTTCCCACCCCGTAGCTCAAAAGTACTTTGATGAAAACCTCTTGAAGATCTTGGTAATGATATTGCTAATTTTTCCCAAAGCAATACCCAAGTTCTTATTTTGGGAGATTTTAATGCCAGGACATCTAATCTTCACGATTTTATTCACAGACAGTCACTTTACAAATACAGGATTCTTAACCTCAGAAATCACTACATCACGAAATAATAGTGATGGTGAAGTGAACAGTAGTGGTCACGCTCTGTTGGATTTATGCAAATCCCACAATTTAAGAATAATGAATGGCAGGAAAATCGGAGATACTTTTGGAAATCCTACGTGCTTTAACATCAATGGTGGAAGTAGTACCGTTGACTATGCTATAATCTCTGACCATTCATTCAACAAGGTTGATTCTTTTGTTGTTAAACCACCCAAGGCTGTCAGTGACCACAGTCAAATAGTTGTTTGGCTCCCTGCAGAGTCTAAACAAGAACGATCCAAAATACCAAAGTATAAATGGAATAGGATTCCAGCAAAATTTAGACGGTTGAATAGTATTAAAGCAAAATATACACTTGCATTACAGTCAACCGAAATCAAGAAAAAAATCGATAGGTTCATCTCATTCCCATATGCAAAAAGTGACAAAGACATTGAATCTGCAAATAATGATTTTTCTGACATTCTAATCAGCTCAGCAAAGCTATGTCTACAGCAAACATCCCGTATAAGAGCAAAGAAACCATCCAAGAGTTCGAAAAAATGGTTTGATAGTACCCATAAACACAGCAAATCACATGTATTCAAATTTGAAAAGCATCTCGACTTGGATGAAGTCCTCCTTACGTACAAGCACTGGGCCAGTCAGGCAAAATGGATGCCTAGAAACCCCGAAACAGATGCACTAGAGCCACTCGTATTTCTGAAAGACCAGGTACCAGACAATGATATCCCTCTACTTCTAAAACCGACCTTCGACACCAAAAATGATATCAACGTAATCGCAAAGGAACTTTTAGCAAGTAGAGGGAGAATGAAGGCTGAGGAGATTACGTGGTGGGATGAATTTGTTGAGTCAGAAAGAGAAGCAAGAAAGTTTTGGGAAAGGCTAAAAGAACGCAAAGGAAATCAAACAGCAAAGGACCAATGGGCATTCTTCCACTTCGAAAACTACAGGGAAGCTACACCAACCAATGCAAACGAGGATGAAGCACGACTTGAAAATGAAATTGACAAGCTGATCGACAAAAACAATGACTTCCAAAAGGTATGCGTTTATGTATCTGTAAGATAGCAGTTTCCGTAGTTATCTTTCCATCAATAACTGCGTTGGCGATAAATGGCACTATTCTCAAAAGCTGTTGGTACAGAATTCACAGGTGCAGGAGACGGGAGCTGGGAGGGGGCTGCAGCACCCTACGCTGGATAAATTTGCAAAATAAGCCATAATCGAGCAGAAATTCGGCCTTAAATCGGACAAAGCTTACGTAAACAATGGAGTGAAAATTTTTATTGGGCAGTCACTCTAAATTGCACCTCTGCCAATCCCCATTATGTCTGGGAAGTAACAAGCGAAAGATCAAGTCCGATTGGGACAAAGAGCGTTCCCTTCCCTGAGGAACGCGCAACGAACCGGCCCGTTTCCATGAAATGATTTATAACTTCAAAGTGAAACACTCCCACAGTATGAGCGGTTTGTTGTTGACATTTAATGTGTAGATCTGGTAAGACGAGAAAAACTGTTAAAGATAGGCAATCAAGCACTGATTGAAGTAAAACGAATCTAGCACTGTATTGAATGTGGCATTGACTTCAAAATTGGTTCTTTAGTAATTTGACTATTTTAAAAAAGATTACTATGTCATTTCATTTTGTATATTTACCTTCATTTATTATTCACAGGTTCAAGTGCATCAAAAGAAAAACATGGTGAATCGAAAGAATGCTGGAGAACAGTAGGTTAGTAGCTTCCCCGTAGTTTCGAGATGGAAGAATGCCCATTGGTGTCCTTTTCCTTGGTGTCCGCAGAAAGTTTGCGTTCTTTCAGCGTTTACCAGACTTTATTGCTTTTCTTTCTGACTCAATGAATTCATCCAACCAAGCAACCCAAAAAGAATACACGCCATGCACTTCAGTGCCATGTGAATGGAGCAAGGCTAACAAAAGAAATGTAATTGGAAGGAAAATATCAGAAATTTATGTAAGGAAGAAAGAGAGGTCAAATTTGGGAAAGAAACATGGTACAAATTTTGAAGAAATAAGATGTCAAGCATTGTCTGAATTTGATCCACGCATAGCATCACAGAGGAGAATAACCAATGAAGAGGTTTCAGATCTGTACGCCTCACTGCATGAATGTTCCCCTTCTGCAGTTGTCTTCAAGAGCATTGAAGAGCCTCATGACAGCGCTTGCATGAAAACTTTGTAGATGTCTGAACTTGCCAAAAATACAAAACATGGGGACAAAGAAAAACAAGTCGAGCAGTTTCTTCAAGGATTAGTCACAACTCAGCAAGAAATTGAAAAAATTGAGCATCTAACATGGGGTCAATCTGGAAACAAGTTATGGTTCAGAGCTAGAGAAGGTCGCTTAACAGCATCAAAACACCACAAAATTTACACCAAGGTTAATTCTTTAAGTCGCTCAAGAGGACCAATCAAGCCAAGAACAACACCATTGCTTGCATCATTAATTAATAGAACCAATGATCTTTCAAATTTGCCCGCTGTGAAATGGGGGATGCAGCATGAGGATGATGCATTGAAGCAGTTTTATGCATCTGAAGCTGTGCAACACAAGGGTTTCAAACTAAAGAATTGTGGCATTTTCATTCACCATCAGTTCCCCTACATTGCAGCATCTCCTGATGCCATATTAGAATGCAAATGTCATGGAAAGATAACAGTTGAGGTAAAATGCCCATTTTTAATCAATGATCAATCAGTTGATGATTCCTGTGACTTTCTCACAAAAGATATTTCTGGCAAAATTTGCTTGAAAAGATCCCACAAATATTATACACAAATAATTTCGCAAATACATATTACTGATGCTAGGATTGCATATTTTGTGGTATGGACAAACAAAGATATCTTGATAACCAGAGTAGAACCAGACAAAGATCATTGGCAGAAGGTCTTTAACAACTTGGTTGTGTTCTTCAAAAGTTTCATCTGCCCTGCCATGCTAGGCTTGAGACAAATTGCATTTTGCGCTAAGTGTGAAAAAGTGCTGTTAGAAGATTATGAAATAAAGCCAGAAGAAGAGCAAGGTTTGGTGACCGACACCCTCTCTGTCAATAATTTCAAATTACATGCTTTGTTTCATTTATGCAAGATGGCACAGACTTCTAACCTCATTTGAGCAGGAATGGTTGGCCCCTGCAAAGCTGCAACAATTTGCAAGAGTAATACATGAAAGAGGAGCACCACTAGATAACTGTTTTGGTTTTGTAGATGGAACAGTTCAGCGTGTATGCAGGCCTGGTCAAAATCAGAGAGCTCTATACAATGGCCACAAAAGAGTACATTCCATTAAATTCCAAGTAGTTAGTGCACCCAATGGTCTGTGCATCAACTTGTTTGGACCTGTTGAGGGAAGGCGCCATGATAGTGGAATGCTTGCTGATTCTAGACTTTTAGGACTGCTTCAAAGGTTTGCTGTTACACCTGATGGTAGTCAACTTTGCATTTATGGTGACCCCGCCTACCCTCACCGTCCACAGCTGCAAGCACCTTTCAAAGGAGCCATGCTGACTCAAGAAGAAGAGGATTGGAATAAGTCAATGAGTCAAGTTAGGATTCAGGTTGAATGGATGTTTGGGGATATCATTAACTATTTCAAATTCCTAGACTTTAAGAAAAACATGAAAGTGCAACTTAGTGCTGTTGGGAAAATGTATATTGTTTGCACCCTTCTGCAAAATGCAAGGTCATGTGTTTATGGGTCTTTGTCAGCAGATTACTTTGGAGAACTACCTCCAACCATTGAAGAGTACTTTCAATAAAAGAATTTGGTTTCTTGTGAACTCTGAATAAACTGATATAGAGAAATATAACATAACTAATTGGTCAGCTCATCAACTGTGTTAGAAACAAAACAAGCTTTTTTCTACTCCATTCTTTATGTTAGTAAAATTAACAACTACTCAGTGCTGTGAAGTACATAGGATGGATCTGAATGAATAAAATTTTGCTTGATAGCAGAAAGACTGAAGTCAATTTTTTCATTTTACTCAATTTTTATGAGCAGCAAACATTTGTATATTTATCTTTACAAAAAATCACTGGCTGCAAGATGGCTAACAGAGGGCCTAAAATGCTGGATCAAATCATAAGGAATTCCTCAAATGCCATAATACAGAGCAATGGACAATAATCCTCTCAGAAGTCATAAGAAATGAATTTGTAAACAAATATTAAAAACACAAGAAAAATCACCAAAATGCTTTGATCTTTCACCTATAAGATACAATTTCTTTCATTGCAATCCATCCAGCACTCTGGAAATTACAAATTTCAAGCCCTTTAACTTCTTTTAGTGCACCTGGTACAACAAAAACAGTTACTGGATACAATTTTGGGTGATTACTCCACTTTTGGTAGATAATCAAGATCAAACTGTTGATGTCTCAAAATCATCAGACATACTGGTTGCTAAAGATGTTTTTGGGATCTGAAATGAAAATTTTATGGGGACCAAAGAATAATAACCTAACTGTAATTTCAAACATGCTGGTAAACTGGTTCAACTTTGAGATTTCATTAATTCAGTTTAGTCCTTATTCAGCATCTTGTCTAGCATCATCATCATTGCAGCACTCTGCTGCTGTTGCTGCTGCATAAAATTCATTGTTATAGTTTGCATATTTGTCAGCTGTTCTAATAACATTCCCTCTCTTCTTGACTTTTCTTCAGTTTCTTTTGCCCTTTGTGCAAGCTCAGCTTTCTCAATTTCCAGCTTCTGTTCTTGCATCTTCAACTCTTTGGCTTCCTTTTCTTTCCTCCATTCAATCTCTTGCTTTTTGAAGTCATTGTCCATCTCAGCCTTTTCTTTCAGGTACTTGAATGTATCTGATCCAGTTGAACGATTTCGCTTTTTGGGGGGCTCTTCTCCATTTCTGGTTTTTGTTTCAGCAAAAGTTTCAAGACTTCTCCTTCTCATTTCAATTGCTTTGCCTTGTTCCTCTTCATGTTTTTTCAGCTTTGCATCATTGAGTTGCTCTTGTTCTTTCTCTGCCTCTTCTACAATTGGAACAATGTTATCTAGAGCATTGTCCACTTCATCTTGCTCTGGGGATATTCCAGATGCTCTCTCTTCATCTCTGTCTTTCTTCTTGTGATCTTTTATCAGTTTATTGAACCTATCTCGTACAGAGCGTTTGTCTGTTTTAAATTTAGGGTCTTCAACTTGTTCTAATGACTCTGCAATCCTTTCCCAAACCTCCACTCTTTCTGGTGTTCCCTTTCTGTGTTTCCATGGCTCAAACAACGACAGCTCTCTAACAAATATGCAGTCATGTTTTCTGGTCCATTTCATGACAGGAAGCCTGCAAGGAAAAGATAATCATTTTTACAGCACAGGTGGAAGAAGGTTCTTTTGAACTCTGGAGAATTATCATCTAAATGAGAGACTAGTTATTTTTAAATGCTCTCAGAAGCACACAACTATCAGCATGCTTTTACGTGGAGACATGGACGAGCTAAACTTGAAAATAGTAATTTAAAAAATGGCAGTCTTTCGAAAGCTTCCTAATCTTATCAAATTCCCTAAGAATTTGAAGTGATGCAGGAGAATTCCAGTTGTTGACTCGACTCCAATGGGCCTAAGCCAAACGACGTAAAGTTCCTTCGCTGTATCTACAGTAACTAGATCTTTTCAATGATCAAAAACAATTTGAAAAAGGATGCAAGCATAAACGAGCATGTTAAAGGCAGGAAAATTGCAAATTTAACTCACTTCTGCTTCTGTTTCGCATGTCTTGGGTCTTCCATGACAGGACGACGTGAATTCTTGCAACGTCAGGTTGGGCACGAGGCACGACTGCTTGGCTCCTATCAGAGCGCATGCGCCCTTTGGGAGGGGGAATGCCCGATGCCCGCGTTGCCTTCGCCGTTGTCATTTCGTAAGGTCCCTATTATCATGAGAAATTCTTGATCAAGTCTGAGTTTTCTTGATGGCCCAGGCTTTTGAAGTTCAATTTCAACATCTTCTTTAAGATTAAAATCTGCAGAATCTAGCAAGTTCTGTAACTTGTCATTTGCAGATTCTGCTTTCTTGCTTGACTTTATCTTCTTTATACCATCCCAATAAGTCATAACTGCAGCCTTTTTCTTCAAATGATTGAAAATAGCTGCACATTGTAGATGGTTCTGGAATCCAGTGAAAAATCTCAAGTTGTATTCTTGGTTAAGCTGCTGTAAGTACATACGAATTGGTTCTTTGATTAGTGATTCTCCAATTTTCTTTTGGGTAAAGTCCTCCATAAGGATTTTCTTAGTGGGGGCAACTGTTACTCGCTCAACTAAAGCCCTTTTCCTTGGGTTTTTCTTTCCCAGTCAGAGACAGTCAGATAGAGAGTAGGATTAGGGTTTGCACTCGTTGGCTGTGCATCCTTGAAATGATTAGAGCATACGTAGGTCCAGTTTCCTGCTATGAAATTCTGACGCCCTGTGGATATAAGGATACTCCATGCTCTCCTTCTTTCAGGGTCTTTTGGCATGATGTGGAACTGCAAATTGGTAACATACCCTTTCTTTAAAATCAAATCAGGATATTTGTCATCATTATTACAGGGTCCAACACAGCAATGACGTCCCATTACTGCACCTAAAACAAACAGAAGAGATTATAAACCAACATGAGTTAAGGAATGGCCTAAAATAGAGTTCACCACATGGGAACACCTGATTGATAGAGGAAGACGAACATTAATAACAATTGTATTGGTCTACAATTTCATATGCTCAATACCAAAAAATAGTTCTAGGGGGGATGAAAACATGTCATTGTCCAGAAATAAACTAGTTTTAAGTCAAGACACGTTATAGAAAATAGCCTAGGCAGAGTTTCATAATTGGGCCTAAATCTAACCAATACTTCCTTGCATTAATTGCCACAATTTCAGTTAAAAGAACTTTAGTGGAGTTCAACTTGAAGTAAAAATACATTTAAAAGATCAGATGCACTTACCAAGAATGACTGCAAGAGTTACGGATGGGTTGGCTATGAGAAGTCATAACACCACAGCTTGGAAGCAATGGCAGCCATTACGCCACATGGTGGGGTCAAAGTCCTACTTGTCCACTCTTCAACATGGCGGCAAAATCTCCGAAAAGGTCTAGTCCCCACTAACTAACCAGGAAATTGTAATCTTACTTGATGCCAAGAAAAAACTAAATGCGTCCTGGATTGATTTTAAGGACTTGGTTTGTTTTTTTATGTTGTGCTGACAATGAAGTCATTTTAGAGGAGAGTCTTCATACCTCAGTTTAAAAGTGAAGGAAAGAGTTAATGACCTTAGAAAGCACCAAAAATTGCCAGATGTTGAGATTTTTCTAAATGATTATTTTATCAGTTACACGTTGGTCTGCATTTTGCATGGACAACTATTTGACTAAGTCCTAAGACAGCCCCATTGCTGTGCTTTTGTGCAGTAGTATTTGTGATGTTTACATTATTCACTTCAACGGGCTCACCCCGCCTCACCCATTTACCAGAAATGCATCCACCATTCACCAGAACAAACTACCTCCTCAGTCTCCGATCTAAATTATCAAAATGGTCCATTGGAGAGTTTACGAAAACAGGACGGTAACGCCAGCAAGACAGACCTTCATCTGATATTCTGCAAAGGAAGTATTGTTTCCATACGCTACCTTTAATATATCATCCAAGAGGCCAAACTGAGGCCTCCTACAACAAAAAACCATATTTTTTCTTTGAATAATCACATTCAAAACGACTGAATGTTACTTCAGAGGCCTACATCTGCAGTAGGTACAGAACGCCAGAAATGGGTTTCCAAGTCGTGAAATTGAAAAGGACAACTTCAGAGACTCTCAAGGGAAGCAAATTCGAACAGAAAACGAGGAATCTTTTGAATATTAAGTTCTGAAACAAAAGAAACATTGCGTTGCAGTTGCCGTTGCCGTCATGGTTTCGTAAACTCCCAATTGTCAGGAAGATGACCTGGAGGATACGATTATCGTTGATGTCGATGTGTTTCCTGGAGATGTAAGTTTGCATTTTGGGAACGATAGAAATTTTTGACAAAGTGGATACGAATAATGGAGAGGAGATACGGTATTCTGTCATTGCATTGTTGGCTGGAAAGTGGTTTTCAGTATCATTCATTGAGGTGTGGAAATTAACCTTTATTGTCTTCGAGATCATGAAAAACGCAAGGAAAAACTACCTAAGCGATGATAACTAACCAAACAATTAACTGAGAGGCATTTCATTTTCTTTTGTAGAATGCGTGCAGGCTTGCCTTTCCATTGCCAAGAAACCCAAGGTGGGAGTCATTAGCTTTCAATACAGGGTCCGAAATCTGCTGTTGAATCAATATATGGGGTCCGAGAATAACAAAAAGACAAAAAATTAACATTTGGGGTCAACAAATCTGAAGGAAAGAAAAATCGTGCTATTTGGTGCGATTCACTGAAGCGCCAAATTTTGTTCTGCCTTCTCAACAAATTTCGTTCTGCCGAGTCGCCCCAGAAAGGTCAATACTTGGGGTATCCAAAACGTTAGAATCAGTATTTGGGATCTATCAAAGAACTAGTGGTACGGATCCCCTAGCCTGCGTGCAGATTCTAAAGTTGGTGCGGAGGAGCGAAAAAGAGAGGAAAGCTCCCTGTAGAGTCTGCGCAACGGTGACCAATTCTGTGTTTTGAGTTTTCAGATTTTATGGGACCATCTGTGATAGGCTGCATGAGTTAACTTTTGTTCTTACTTGTGTTAATTGTATTTTGCTTGTAACAAATTTTAGAATAATGTTTGTTACACGCAAAATGCGCTGAACACAAGTAAGAACAATAGTTAAATCGTGCAGCCAATCCCAGATGGTTCAACAAACTCTGAGAACTCGAAACACAGAATTAGTCGCCGTTGCACAGACTACAGGGAGCTTTCTTCTCCTTTTCGCTCCTCTGCACTGACTGTAGAGTCTGCACGCAGGCTAGGATCCCCCGAACTGAAAGTTAGGGAGTAGCCCCTGAGCCAAGGAGAGGCAAGCTGGAGCCCATTAGCTCTCCTTTGCAATGGAAAGTTAAGTCTCCACTCAGGTAATCTCGTTCACCTTTGGCCAGAATCCTTTTTCAAGAAAAATCCATCAAAATACTGTACAAATTTTTTTGTTGTTTTCAATCTCATCCGTTTGAACTACCCCTCGCATTTAAACTGCAGTATCGAGAAACAAAGATACCTCGTTGTCTGCAGCTGCTTGGTTTGTCACCGTCCTCCTAGTTGTTCTTCTTCCTTCGTTCTTCACAAAGTCAGCAATTTGCAGGAATTCTACAACTATCTACAAAATACCTCCTCAGGCCATTAATAAAAGGACCGCAAACAACATTTTGTTGCTTCGTCCTTCCAGTTCATCAAAAATTCCGTACGTCACAAAAGAGCATAGCATCCAGAACAATTCCAGAAAAAGCAACAACATGAACCAAGCTCGTCATCCCCAGTTCGTCTTCCTCACCGTAGCCGCAAGGATGACTGATCCTCCAGCCATCACCATGGAGATGGTGCCCAACAACACCAACGTCTGGCGCGTCTTGTTGGCCCACTTGCCAATAACGAAAACTTGAATTACTGTAAGCAGAATTGCATTTGCAACAATCATTATTGCCAATTGAACCTTCATCTTGCTCTTGTAAAAAACGAAGTGTAGCTACTGCTCCAGCGAAAGCGAAACATCAATGAAAGGTATTTAGAAATCATTAAATTTTTTCTTCCAAATTGATGTTTCATGATCACAAATCAGACATCTAAGGGCTCTTTTAAGTTGCAAAGTGAGCAGCAAACTTTTACAATGTCATCACATATTGCCAACAGTAAAAGACTTAATTCTGTCTTTAGAATCCTATAATCCTTCATGTGTTTCATTGCTTGCTCAACAAAGATTCCAACATTTGCAATTTGTGAAGTTTTCTTGACGTCATTCTCCGTCATCTGAATACCCTTTGCAGCACTTGGTGGTATGCATAGGGTGCATCTAAACATTGCTAAATCAGTCTTTATTTTGAATCCCCTGTCTGCCATTACTTGACTGTACGGTTCCAGAATATCCAAGAAGCCACTATCACGCACTATAAAAACATCTGATTATCTTCCACCATAACCAGGGGATACCCAAGAAATGGCTCCTGTGGGAGTAATAGCAATTAAATACTTTAAGGTGCAGTGGTGTTTGTGGTCACTCCACAGTGCTGCCTGAACCTCCAAAGAACTTGGGGTTTCACTGAAAATCTTGGTGCAGTCTATGATAACCTGAACTCTAGGATAAAGCCGTTTAAAACAGGCTGGTAATGTGGCTGAAATTTGGCCCTTTGATGGCCAGACAATCAATACTCCAAGTTCTCGACTCATTAACTTGATCCATGTTATTATTATCTGGGAAACCTTTCCTTGGGAAACTTGAAAGCGAAAGGCAAGATCATTTGTCAACAGGCGTAAGCGGAGTTTCATCATTATCATGAGAAATTCTTGATCAAGTCTGAGTTTTCTTGATGGCCCAGCCTTTTGAAGTTCAATTTCAACATCTTCTTTAAGATTGAAATCTGCAGAATCTAGCAAGTTCTGTAACTTGTCATTTGCAGATTCTGCTTTCTTGCTTGACTTTATCTTCTTTATACCATCCCTATAAGTCATAACTGCAGCCTTTTTCTTCAAATGATTGAAAATAGCTGCATATTGTGGTTGGTTCTGGAATCCAGTGAAAAATCTCAAGTTGTATTCTTGGTTAAGATGCTGTAAGTACATAGGAATTGGTTCTTTGATTAGTGATTCTCCGATTTTCTTTTGGGTAAAGTCCTCCATAAGGATTTTCTTAGTGGGGGCAACTGTTACTCGCTCAACTAAAGCCCTTTTCCTTGGGCTTTTCTTGCCCAGTCAGAGACAGTCAGATAGAGAGTAGGATTAGGGTTTGCACTCGTTGGCTGTGCATCCTTGAAATGATTAGAGCATACGTAGGTCCAGTTTCCTACTATGAAATTCTGACGCCCTTTGGATATAAGGATACTCCATGCTCTCCTTCTTTCAGGGTCTTTTGGCATGATGTGGAACTGCAAATTGGTAACATGCCCTTTCTTTAAAATCAAATCAGGGTATCTGTCATCATTATTACAGGGTCCAACACAGCAATGACGTCCCATTACTGCACCTAAAACAAACAGAAGAGATTATAAACCAACATGAGTTAAGGAATGGCCTAAAATAGAGTTCACCACATGGGAACACCTGATTGATAGAGGAAGACGAACATTAATAACAATTGTATTGGTCTACAATTTCATATGCTCAATACCAAAAAATAGTTCTAGGGGGGATGAAAACATGTCATTGTCCAGAACTAAACTAGTTTTAAGTCAAGACACGTTATAGAAAATAGCCTAGGCAGAGTTTCATAATTGGGCCTAAATCTAACCAATACTTCCTTGCATTAATTGCCACAATTTCAGTTAAAAGAACTTTAGTGGAGTTCAACTTGAAGAAAAAATACATTTAAAAGATCAGATGCACTTACCAAGAATGACTTCAAGAGTTACGGATGGGTTGGCTATGAGAAGTCATAACACCACAGCTTGGAAGCAATGGCAGCCATTACGCCACATGGTGGGGTCAAAGTCCAACTTGTCCACTCTTCAACATGGCGGCAAAATCTCCGAAAAGGTCTAGTCCCCACTAACTAACCAGGAAATTGTAATCTTACTTGATGCCAAGAAAAAACTAAATGCGTCCTGGATTGATTTTAAAGACTGGGTTTGTTTTTTTATGTTGTGCTGAAAATGAAGTCATTTTAGAGGAGAGTCTTCATGCCTCAGTTTAAAAGTGAAGGAAAGAGTTAATGACCTTAGAAAGCACCAAAAATTGCCAGATGTTGAGATTTTTCTAAATGATTATTTTATCAGTTACACGTTGGTCTGCATTTTGCATGGACAACTATTTGACTAAATCCTAAGACAGCCCCATTGCTGTGCTTTTGTGCAGTAGTATTTGTGATGCTTACATTATTCACTTCAACGGGCTCACCCCGCCTCACCCATTTACCAGAAATGCATCCACCATTCACCAGAACAAACTGCCTCCTCAGTCTCCGATCTAAATTATCAAAATGGTCCATTGGAGAGTTTACGAAAACAG
This sequence comes from Aurelia sp. 4 Dawson et al 2005, assembly GCA_964019985.1. NCBI lineage: Eukaryota > Metazoa > Cnidaria > Scyphozoa > Semaeostomeae > Ulmaridae > Aurelia > Aurelia sp. 4 Dawson et al 2005. The sequence continues at coordinate 5,208,641 of OZ026512.1, read as the reverse complement.
GACGGTAACGCCAGCAAGACAGACCTTCATCTGATATTCTGCAAAGGAAGTATTGTTTCCATACGCTACCTTTAATATATCATCCAAGAGGCCAAACTGAGGCCTCCTACAACTAGAACCATACTTTTTCTTTGAAGAAACACATTCAAAACGACTGAATGTTACTTCGGAGGCCTACATCTGCAGTAGGTACAGAACAGACTCTCAAGGGAAGCAAATTCGAACAGAAAACGAGGAATCTTTTGAATATAAAATTCTGAAACAAAAGAAACATTGCGTTGCAGTTGTCGTTGCCGTCATGGTTTCGTAAACTCCCAATTGTCAGGAAGATGACCTGGAGGATATGATTATCGTTGATGTCGATGTGTTTCCTGGAGATGTAAGTTTTCATTTTGGGAACGATAGAAATTTTTGACAAAGTGGATACGAATAATGGAGAAAAGATACGGTATTCTGTCATTGCATTGTTGGCTGCAAAGTGGTTTTCAGTATCATTCATTGAGGTGTGGAAATTAACCTTTATTGTCTTCGAGATCATGAAAAACGCAAGGAAAAACTACCTAAGTGATGATAACTAACCAAACAATTAACTGAGAGGCATTTCATTTTCTTTTGTAGAATGCGTGCAGGCTTGCCTTTCCATTGCCAAGAAACCCAAGGTGGGAGTCATTAGCTTTCAATACAGGGTCCGAAATCTGCTGTTGAATCAATATATGGGGTCCGAGAATAACAAAAAGACAAAAAATTAACATTTGGGGTCAACAAATCTGAAGGAAAGAAAAATCGTGCTATTTGGTGCGATTCACTGAAGCGCCAAATTTCGTTCTGCCTTCTCAACAAATTTCGTTCTGCCGAGTCGCCCCAGAAAGGTCAATACTTGGGGTATCCAAAACGTTAGAATCAGTATTTGGGATCTATCAAAGAACTAGTGGTACGTATCCCCTAGCCTGCGTGCAGATTCTAAAGTTGGTGCGGAGGAGCGAAAAAGAGAGGAAAGCTCCCTGTAGAGTCTGCGCTGTTAATTATGCAACCACACCTTACTGGTAGCCGTTACTTCTACCCACACACACACACAACATCCACAACCACAAATACAAACAATAACAACAACATACAGGGAGTCCCAACTAATTAACATTAACAATCTTCTTTCTGTCTCTTTTGTAAAACATTTTTTTTTTAATATGCCATTGTTCAAATAAAAACTAGTTAAGTGAATGCTATTAAGTTTGAATCGTCCATCTAACAAAATATTCTTACTGATGCATATGCAATAATTGAATTAAAATAACTGAAATGTCCATTAACTACAAAGTCCAAAAAGCTAAAGTTAACATATATATATTTTTAATGCATCGTCAGATAATAGCAGTTAATAATTAATTTGGAGTTAATTCTAAAACTTGAACAACTGTATACATAGCATAATACAGTCAGTCTCCAATCAATCCATTTCGTAGAACATCCAATAGCAGTCTATTATCAGCTCCTTGCTTTGTGAATACATCCGCTAGTTGATCCCTGGTCCTAATCCATTCAACTTTGATCTCCTTTCTCTCAACACTTTCTCGTAATGCAGCTATTTCAACACGGAGCCTCTTTTCTTCCACTGCTTTTGTAGAATAAACAACTTCATTTAATGATTTATTGTCTGTTCGTACCAATGTTGTGAGCAAACTTTGATCATCAATTTCATTGATAACATGTGTGAGCCAAATGCACAAATCTGTTGCATCTAGCACAGCAGAAGTCTCGGCTGCTAATGTGCTTCTACAAACTCGTCTTAACTTTCGAGAGGACCAATACAATGGTGACACATTCCCGTTTTCATCTGCTAGAAATATTATAATTCCTCCTTGTGAAGATCCATCTTTCAAATTTGCATATGATGCATCAGAATATGCTATCAGTCTCATTGGCCCAGTAAGCCTCTTGAATTTCAAACAAATGTTTTCCCTCTTTACTTTCTTTACAACCTTATTTGCCAACAAAATATCATTGACTTTTGCATCATTTAACTTAGCACTAAGTTGGCAAACATCATATGAAATATCAGGTCTTGACTGTGTACTTATCCAATTCAGTTGCCCACAAATGGCACGATAAGCTGATTGCTCTTCTGGATTCAAATCTCTTTCTTTCTCATCCTTGTGGGCTCTTAAATCAACTTCGTCAACATTTTCAATATATGACTGTTGACTGAACATAATCTCACCGTCTACTTTGTCAAGATTGATCCCTAAATACTTTATTGGAGTGCTTGCTTCCGATCCTATTGTGAAAGCTTTTCGAATTTGTTTCATCATTTCAGCTTCAAATAGATCAGACCCCCCATAAAGAAAATCATCAACATGGATTGCTATAATTCCTTGGACTTTGCCATTCATCTTCCAATAAAATAGAGCTTCATCATACTTTGACTTCAGCATTCCAGCATTTATCAAGACATCTTTTACTCTTTCATACCAATACCGGGAAGCTTCATTGAGGCCATATACAGCTTTGTTTAACTTCCATATACCTTGGGTCTTTGCTTCTTTGGGAGGTTTCAAATAAATGTCCCTCTTCAACTCATTCCCTTGAAGGAACGCAGTTTTGACATCTAAAACTTTGCATTCCCATTCTTTACGTGCCATGATAGCCAAGGCTATCCTAATACACTCTTTGGAACATGTTGGTGAATCAGTTTTCTGATTCCTCACATCTGTATCTTCAAAACCCCTCGCTACTAATCTTGCTTTTGTTGTATAACTCCCATTCACTTCTTTAATTGTGATAACCCATCTACAAGTCACATGGGGTTGATTTTCATTTGGTACTTCTGTGAATACATTATTTTGTTTCCAGCTCTCTAATTCTTGTTCTTTTGCCAGAGAAACTGACATTTCATCAAAGTTAGTGGATAAAAAGCACTTCCTCAGCCACTGGTGACCATTCTGAGATGTCTCTTTCAAAGTCATAACATTTAATCTCTCCTGTTTCTTTGTTTTCAACATTCAAACAGTTCCTATATTTTCCTGTAGCTTTGCCAGCTTTACTATGAACTACACCTTTCCTCCATTCTATGGCATCTCTAACCCTGAAAGCAATGGTAGATTTTACTCTTGGCAACACAATTTGATTCTTCTCTTTATTCAATTTAGAATCTTCTTTCATCAGTCCAGGATCACTTGTGTTACATACTGGATGCTCAGTTCCTAGAGCGTCATCTGATTCCTGCACTCTTTCAGTCACCTCTGGCATATTAATTTCTGATGATTCATGATGTAGATCAGGACTTTCTAGCAACTCACTATGTCTGTCTTGAGGTGTCATGCTCACTTCATCATCCTGATGCTCTTTGTTTTGTGTATCAACATGTAGTAGCCTGGAACAGTGAACCCTTACAAGATCATTACCATGCTTAACTAAAATCTGTTTATGATCTTGACCAATGACTGTACCAGGGCCATGCCATCTTTCATTGTTGTTTCGCTTGTAATATACACATTCACCTTGGTAAAATTTGATATCATTACAAGTTCTCACGTTATGCCGCAATGCTCTTTTAATCTTCTCTGATGACTCACTCTGAATAACAGCTTCTCTTGCCATATGAAGAGCCTTCAAGTTCTTTTCAACAATCACACTTGTTGCCTTGTTTTCCATTGCAGGAAGCTTATTTGTCAACACAGATGGTGTATTGGGATTTCTTCCAAAAACAATCATATTTGGACTGTAACCACTGTTGTTTATCAGTGTGTTCTTTGCACTGACTGCCCATACAACTGCTGTTTCAAGACTCATATCAGCATTATCTTCCATCACCTTCCTTATTGACTCTTCTATAACACCATTATGCCGCTCACACAACCCATTTGACCATGGACTCTCAGCTGCAGTCTTTGCCATTTCAATGTTGAACATTTCACACATGCTCTTATACTCTTCATTGGCAAATTCTCCACCATTATCTGCCAGGAATCTCTGTGGTTGTCCAAAGTAGCTGACCCAAGTTTTCAATACTGCATCAACAATGGCATCTTGTTTCTTGGAATGCCTTACACAAGCAACTGAAAACCTTGAAAAGACATCAATGAGATGAAGAATCCATGTTCCTTGCTTGTAAGTTATCAAATCCATTGCAACTGTGTGATTAAAATCTGAGGCTAATGGAAGCCCAACCACGGGTCTTGGTGGTGCTCGTTTGTAGATCTTGCAAATTTGACAGTTCTCTGTAACTTTATCAACTGCATTAAGGAGCTCTACATCTTCTTTCCATATTTCTGAAGCTTTGATCAGACGTTTTAGCTTATCTGCACTGCAATGGCAAAATTGCTTATGTAATTTCCAAGCAATCTTCTCTCTGTCATCTTTTGTGGTGATATTTTTAGTAAACAAACAAAATTCATTATCAATTTCTCCTTGTTCAATAATTTGCCTGGACTTTGTGATAGGTATTGCATAATGACCTGATGACGTTTTCAGAAGAGTTTGTTCTTCCCCAAACATTATAACCCTGTCTTGATCAAAATCAAGAACTGTGTTGGCTTTCTTCATAGCAGCCTTTGACATTAAGAGAGGAATCTCAGTATCAACCACATCTGTTTCTAGCTTTACGTTCTTGCTACCTATAGTCACAGGCAAGACAACCTTTCTGCTGGAACTAACTGCATCACCATTCCCAAATTTAATGTAGCATGGGAAGGCTTTTCTTCTATCATGATTTCGTCTTGCATGCTCTCCTTGAAACACTTGAGCCAGTTATTGCCACACACAGTTTGTGTACAGCCACTATCCAACACTGCACAGTTAAATGTTTCTCCAACAAATACCTTCATTTGAACAATCTTGTCATCTGATGATTGAAAAAGACTTATTTCTGACTCTTGTTTTTGTTTTACATATGCATCCGGACAGTTTCTTGCCCAATGAAATTTGCTTTCACAAATATTGCACCTTGATGGCTTCCCACTGGAATCTGGTGGATTTAATTTCTGAACTGAAGATTCCTTGCTTGTTTTGAATTCAAATTGGTTTCTTCCTCTCCTTTTTGATCTCCCCCCTCTTTCAAAGCGTCCAAAATCTCTGCCTCCTCTCCATCTGCTGGAATAATATGCTTCTCCTTCTTCATTTGATGCAACGAATACAGATTCTTCCTTCACATCTGATTTACCAAAGCTTGGCGAAACTGTATCTCCAAAGATTTTCAACAACTGTTCAACCATTTTATCATACTGAAGGGTGGTGAGTGTTGCCCTGCATAGCTTCATTTCTTCCTCACTAAGATTAGCCGAGTTTAACACCCTGTAGGCCAGTACTCCATCTGGTAACTCCATACCATGTGCCTTTATTTTTGTATATAGCTTCTCAAAGTTGTTTAAATATTCTCTCATGCGCATCTCCAAAGGGCGTTTAAAATTCTCAAATTCTTGATATGCGAGATAAGCAGATTGGTTTGTGTCCTGCAAATACAATTTATCTAGACGCTCCAAAATTTTCTCCAAACCATCATCCTTGCTAATAACAGCAATATCCAGCTCTAATGCAGCTTCTCTTGCCTTCCCTGTCAAGGACAGATACAAACTTGGGCCTTGTTTCTTTGCAGGCAGGTCTGTCAAAGCCTGCCATATTTTCAATTCTTTCTTGTAGTCAAGCCATGAAATATCCTCTGAGAACACTGGTGGTGGTGTGTTTCTTGTTGCCATATTCAATTCCCTTTGTCAACCCTCTGCTACCATTGTTAATTATGCAACCACACCTTACTGGTAGCCATTACTTCTACCCACACACACACACAACATCCACAACCACAAATACAAACAATAACAGCAACATACAGGGAGTCCCAACTAATTAACATTAACATGCGCAACGGTGACCAATTCTGTGTTTTGAGTTCTCAGATTTTATGGGACCATCTGTGATAGGCTGCATGAGTTAACTTTTGTTCTTACTTGTGTTAATTGTATTTTGCTTGTAACAAATTTTAGAATAATGTTTGTTACACGCAAAATGCGCTGAACACAAGTAAGAACAATAGTTAAATCGTGCAGCCAATCCCAGATGGTTCAACAAACTCTGAGAACTCGAAACACAAAATTAGTCACCGTTGCGCAGACTACAGGGAGCTTTCTTCTCCTTTTCGCTCCTCCGCACTGACTGTAGAGTCTGCACGCAGGCTAGGATCCCCCGAACTGAAAGTTAGGGAGTAGCCCCTGAGCCAAGGAGAGGCAAGCTGGAGCCCATTAGCTCTCCTTCGCAATGGAATGTTAAGTCTCCACTCAGGTAATCTCGTTCACCTTTGGCCAGAATCCTTTTTCAAGAAATCTCCATCAAAATACTGTACACATTTTTTTGTTGTTGTCAATCTCATCCGTTTGAACTACCCCTCGCATTTAAACTGCAGTTTCGAGAAACAAAGATACCTCATTGTCTGCAGCTGCTTGGTTTGTCGCCGTCCTCCTAGTTGTTCTTCTTCCTTTGTTCTTCACAAAGTCAGCAATTTGTAGGAATTCTACAACTACCTACGAAATACCTCCTAAGGCCATTAATAAAAGGACTGCAAACAACATTTTGTTGCTTCGTCCTTCCAGTTCATCAAAAATTCCTTACGTCACAAAAGAGCATAGCATCCTGAACAATTCCAGATAAAGCAACAACATGAACCAAGCTCGTCATCCCCAGTTCGTCTTCTTCACCGTAGCCGCAAGGATGACTGATCCTCCAGCCATCACCATGGAGATGGTGCCCAACAACACCAAGGTCTGGCGCGTCTTGTTGGCCCACTTGCCAATAACGAAAACTTGAATTACTGTAAGCAGAATTGCATTTGCAACGATCATTATTGCCAATTGAACCTTCATCTTGCTCTTGTAAAAAACGAAATGTAGCTACTGCTCCAGCGAAAGTGAAACATCAATGAAAGATATTAATGAACTACCCCTGAACTAATGAAATAATATCAATGAACTACCCCTCGCATTTAAACTGCAGTTTCGAGAAACAAAGATACCTCGTTGTCTGCAGCTGCTTGGTTTGTCGCCGTCCTCCTAGTTGTTCTTCTTCCTTCGTTCTTCACAAAGTCAGCAATTTGCAGGAATTCTACAACTATCTACAAAATACCTCCTCAGGCCATTAATAAAAGGACCGCAAACAACATTTTGTTGCTTCGTCCTTCCAGTTCATCAAAAATTCCATACGTAACAAAAGAGCATAGCATCCTGAACAATTCCAGAAAAAGCAACAACATGAACCAAGCTCGTCATCCCCAGTTTGTCTTCCTCACCGTAGCCGCAAGGATGACTGATCCTCCAGCCATCACCATGGAGATGGTGCCCGACAACACCAACGTCTGGCGCGTCTTGTTGGCCCACTTGCCAATAACGAAAACTTGAATCACTGTAAGCAGAATTGCATTTGCAACGATCATTATTGCCAATTGAACCTTCATCTTGCTCTTGTAAAAAACGAAATGTAGCTACTGCTCCAGCGAAAGATCAATGAAAGATATTTAGAAATCATTAAATCTTTTCTTCCAAATTGATGTTATTGACAACCAATCATCAGTTATTATCTATGATTAATCTCTAAAGTAAGTTACTTTCAATGTAGTAAATTTGACTATGAAATGTACATAATAAATTTTCTTGAAAGGACCAAAGACACTGATTGTTGATACAGGCGTGAAAAGACAAAATAATGAAAACAGTTGCTGCAACTGATCCCCGTCAGGCATAGCTGGTAAATCCTGTCTAGTGTCGAGTGTGTGCAAATTTTTTTGTACAATCTTGGAAATAAATTACTGGACTTTTGCTTGCTGAGGGGGGCTATGGGGTTTCATGGGTTGCGGGTTTGGCCAATCTTAGCCATCGGGTTTCGGGATTTACATTTCAATCATTCTGGTTTTGAGATGTGTCACGGGTTGCGGATTTAGCCATTTTTGGGCTCGGATTTCAGGTATTCCATTCAAAATTCCTGTTTTTTTTGGGTTTTCAAAGTCAAAGTGCTGGACTCGTCTTCATTTCTTTGATGTTTGCGCTTTCCCAAGCTGAAAGTGGATTGCAGAAATGGTACATCCCAAAATGTTTTCCCTGGGATGTTAGATTTTGTTTTTATATTTTTGAACACCCTGTGACAAGACACGCCTTCTTGTCACAACGTTTTAGAACATCGGAGAGAACGCATCAAAAAAGTAAAATCACGAACAAACGCACAACAATAAAAATGAACCAACGAACGTAAGATTCAAGTCGTCATCTCATTGTAATATACATCATTGCCTTTTTCGCTAAATCAAGTTTAGAGACATCATGTTGAGCTCAGTAAGCTATGTTTTCCATCACTTAATTTGTCCTTGTCTCATCTTATGAAGAAAGCAGGTCCTTCTGCACGTGTCTTAAACTAATTCGAAGATGCTCAGTCAACTAATTAACATGGGAAGACATCACTACTCTCCACCCGATGTTACCGATAATCCGTAACAACAATACTTTTTCCACTCCATGTGTGGTACGTGTGATGTTTACATTAATTACATGGTAAACACTAATGTTCCCCTTGTAGATAGTGCAAATCGTTCAGTTTTTTTAACTCATCTGCGGGAAGTACTTGTGAAAATTATAACTTACTCATTTATTGCTCCCTCTCCCACCATATTTACGACAACAACTACAGCTAATCCGAGGGGCAATTCACTGATTTTTTTTCATACACCTCCCTTGAAATCACAAAAAAAATCACATACTAAAATCACAAAAAGATCACATACAAAAAGCACCAAAAATCACAATTCACTGAAAAATTACTGAAAAATCAAACGAAAAAATCACTAAAAATCACTCAAATCACAAAAAAGTCACAGAAAAAATTTTAAAATCACAAGGATCATGTACGCGATTTTGAAAAGTGATTTGCCCTTCGAGCTAATTGAGGGGGACTTGATTATTCAGACAAAGAAGAACAATATATAATCAATGTTTAAGAAACTGCAACATTGATTTTCAAATGATAAGGATTGATAAATGGTTATGACGTTCTTACTGATACAGCAACAACTTTAACCTCCATTGGCACAAACTTGACCCCATTATTAGCAACTTCATTACGTTCAAGGCACGTTGACAGGGCCGCATTTAAGTCTGTTGGGGCCCTGGGCCTAAAACTGATTGGGGCCCCTTAAAAATAACTAAAAAAATTGATGTGTCACGTGCATAGTACTTGGCACCCAGTTAGGATGAATTTTTATGGACCAGTGTGAGCATTCAGTCACCAAAAAAATTAATATCAACGAAATAGTTTGATAAGGCAAAGCTCGAAAAATTGAATGCACTGATACAAGAATATGCATTTTGGTACAATCCCAATAAAACTATCCTTCTCCCTTGGCCCTTGGTTCATGATGCTAATGTTTTTCGACTAAACACTTTGCTGCAAAATCTCGTATGATTATCTTGGGGTCTAAAGTCGCAGGACATCAGAATTTGCTGCCATTAGGCATAGGGCAACAACATGCTCTTGTGACACTACCGACCCTTTTCAGCGTGACGAGGTTTCATTCACCGGAGGCAACTCCGCATGGCAAAATTTGAGATTTTTCAAAACTTTGCTTGGCGCCCCCTAACTTTAAGATTTTTAGGGGGCCCCTGGGCCTGGGCCCAGTTGGCCCATGGGTAAATGCGTCACTGCCCGTTGAATATTGAGCGATGTCTCTCATTGGTATTTCTTAGCAAAGTCTTCACTACCATTGTTTCTTGGTGTCCTGTCTCAAAATCTAGCTCCTTAGCACCATCCAAGCACACTAAAACAGACCAAAGCCAAGGACGTATACGTCCATTTTCAAAAGTCACATTCCTCAGAGCTACACCCGATGGAACATTTTCACATTGCTACGAATTTCAGGCACTTGATCATGCCAAGATACTGTGGAGGGAAATTCTGTTGAAACTGTAGATCATCATCATCGTCATTTATTTATTTATAGTAGGCTTAAATTAGAAATAGCCAAATTAAAGCTAATTAAGGCCTACTTAAAAAAAGAAATAAAAAACTTTTTACAATGTCCATAATAAATTTTCGATTACATAGAGTATGGGTTCTCAAAATATATACGCCTACGACTCGATACGAGTATAACACAAAACAACGACGAGTAATTAAGTCCAAAATACACAACTAAGAAGTTCTATAAGACTACCATGGTTCTTGCCTATCTTCTTTGGTGTCGCTTCTCCCTCATCCGTTCGTTATTAGCTCTCCGCTTCTCATCTATTCCATTACACACTTCATGGGTCAACTTGCGCCATTCAGGTCGATTGTCCACACTTTCTGTCCAAGAATCAAGAACTTCACCTCTTTTGAGAACATCTTTGATGGTGTCTTTGAATCTGAGCATAGGTCGTCCTACTTTTCTCTTCCCTTCTGCAAGCTCACCGTAAAGAAGAGCCTTAACTGCTCTTGTCTCTGGCATACGAGCAACATGACCCAACCAACGCAATCTGTTCTTGTTAAGAAGAAGTTCTATATCATCTGCCTTTGCGAGACACAGGACTTCATCGTTTGTGACAAAGTCGTCCCATTTGATTTTCAAGATAAATCGTAGGTGACGTTGCTGGATAGTTCTAAGCTGTCTAACTTGTTTTCGGTAAAGTGTCCAAGTCTCACTTCCATACATTAACAACGGAATCACACACTGATTGTACACTTTAAGTTTTGTCTCCGTTGTAAGGTCCCGACAGTCAAACACTCTGTTCCTTAGCCTACCAACAGCACATGAAGCAGCCTGGATACGTGCCTTAATCTCGTCATCCATTTTACAGTCTCTGGTGATATAGCTGCCTAGGTATTTAAAGCGATCCACTTTAGCTAGCATTTTTCCATCGATGTTAAATTCCGCACAAGTGCCAATGCTCATAGTTTCAGTTTTCTTTATGTTGATACTTAAGCCCATTTTTGTGGATAATGCATTGTAAGCAGACAGAAGAAGTTGGAGACCTTCTGCGCTGTTACAAAAGATAGCAATGTCATCTGCATATTGGGCTTCTTTAATAAATAAGGTGAGAGTTTTCTTTTTTGATTTTAATCTACGAAGATCAAAGATATCACCATCACACCTGAAGCGAACCTTGATGCTGTATACGTTATTGGTATTTCTGAATGCTAGCAGGAGAAAAGCAGCTGCATAGATTCCAAAAAGGGTAGGAGAAAGCTTACAACCTTGTTTTACGCCACTGTTGTATTTAATTGGCTTCGATAGTTCTCCATCTATAATCAATCTAGCATGCACGTCGGAGTAAAGACTTTTGATGATACTAACAAATTTTGATGGACATCCAAGCTTACCTAAGATTTTGAAGAGGAGCTCACGATTCACACAATCAAAGGCCTTGGAAAAGTCAATAAAGGCAATATGCAAATCCCTTTGTTGTTCTCTGCATTTCTCCATAATCTGTCGTAATGTGAAGATTCCATCAATCGTACTTCTACCATCTCTATAACCTGACTGGGACTCTGGATAGTATATATCTGCTAGAGACTTGAGACGTTGTAGTATGATGTCAGAAAAGATTTTCCCTGCGACACTTAGCAAGGAAATTCCGCGGTAGTATCCACATTGGCTTCGATCACCTTTCTTAAATAAGATGGAAATATTTGCGTCGATCATATCAGAAGGTACGCTCTCCATTGCCCAAAATGTATTGAAAATGTTTAAAAGTATAGATCTAAGATTATTTCCTCCATGGACGAAGACCTCCGGCAGTAACCCGTCAGGTCCTGGACTTTTCTTTAGTTTTGTGTTCTTTAGTGCTGTATTCAACTCTTCCATTGTGATCAGATTATCAAAAAATGCTCCATGATTGGTAGTTGCTCTATGTCGTCAAGTATGTCAAAATCAACGACTGTTGGCCGATTAAGTAATTCATTAAAGTGTTCAACCCATCTGTCCTTGATCTGATCGGGTGCTGAAAGAAGCTCACCCCTTTTATCTCTAACCGGATGTAAAGCTTTGGGTTTATGACCATACACAGCATTAAGCGTTTTATAGAGTTCTCTATGGTTCCTTTCTTGTGAGTATCTCTCAGCTTCTTGTGCTTTTTGCTGAAACCAATCGTTTTTCAACTTTCTTATTGCATCTCTAAGAGCAATGTTATTGCCAGAACTTTTCTTATCTTTCAAAAGTTTCTGAATCTCTTCGTCCTGGTCATCAAACCAATCGTTTTCTTTCCTTTTCTTCTTCCCGAAGACATGTTTTGCTGTGCATTGCAGAAGATTCTTTAAATCATCCCATGACTCTTCACAATCTGGCAGTTTCTCTTCCAAAAATCTTTCCATTATCTCTATTTTATCTCTGTTTAAGGTTGTATCAGGTTTACTGGGTGGTTTAGAGCCTCTCTTCTTTCTCAAGAACTTTATATTGCACTTACAAATCAATAGCTTGTGATCAGTGAAACAGTCCGCAGTAGGATTGATCTTCGTTATATTTATAAACTGCTTTGCTTTTTCATTAGCTAATACATGATCAATTTGGTGCCAATGTCTGGAGCGTAAGTGTTGCCAAGTATTCTTGAGACGATTCTTGAGTTGAAACATGGTGCCCATTATTGTTAGCTGAAAGCGAGTGCAGAATTCTAACAACATTAAACCGTTAGAGTTCATCTTTCCAACTCCATGTCTACCTATAACTGATGGCCAGGACCTCCAGTCGTTCCCCACATGAGCGTTGAAATCTCCGAGGACAATAACAGAATCACCTTTGGCTCTGCTAATACATTCACTGAGTTTTTCATAGAAAGCTTCTTTTTCTTCTTCAGTTCTTTGCATTGTAGGAGCATATACACTTAATATGGTGAGATAAGTGCTATCTTTAAGTTGCATACGAACAGTCATAAGCCTGTCGTTAACTGGAATTGGGTTAATGCAGCTCAGTTTGTTGGAGATGGCAAAGCCCACCCCCGCTGTCTTGTCATCACCTCCACTCCAGAAGATTGTGTAACTTCTCTCTTTGATGTTCCCAAAACCTGGGCGTCTTACTTCACTTAATGCACAAATGTCTATGCTGGCTTTTTCGAGTTCCCGGCATATGATGGCTGTTACACGCTCTGGTCTGATGGAAGTGGCACTATCATTTGTCGTTCTAACATTCCACGCTCCAATATTAAGTAGATGCGTGTGTTTTCTGGAAATTCTGCTTTTCTGAATGTTAGTAAGATCATGGGCTCCCCCGGATGCGGTAGCAAATTCATCGGCTCCCCCGGATGCGGTAGCATTATCATATGGACTTCTCTCACTTTCCACCACTGCCATAGAGAGTGGCGCGTCGGTTTCCTCAAACGCAGTAGTATTATCTGAAGACTCATCACTCATCTCATGAATTGCTAGGCTGCACTAAAGATGACGGTACTGCTCAGCGCAATGCAATACCCTCTTGGCGAGAAGTCCTGTTAATCGACAACTCAGCATAGCTGAGATGGCCGCAGGAACGACTCGTTGCTTGGTGCCAGAACTGATGCCGTGTTGACTAAACAGTACCGCCGTGCATGATGGCCGTTGACTCATGTTGAGCTCATCCGCCCTTTGACAGGTCTTATTTTTCGTCCTGCTGGGTGTCATGCCACCCACCTCACTGGAAAGACCAGTGGGGGAGCCGGTTTAGACGCCGACTACCCGTCCATGCGGCAGGTTGTACTGGGTTACAATGTTACCAGTAGCAGGAACAACAATGTGACCTGACCTGGTTCTCAAAAAAAAATCAGTAAATAACAACTCCTTTCTCTAACGCTCAAATCATCAACTAAACTTGGATTGCGATAACATGTCATAATCTGTGTTCATTACAAGGCATATTGGCCCTTGGCATACAATCAAAGAATGTTATTTTGTCAAAGGGTTTGCTGTGAGGGCACAACAAAACAATCGTTTTTCATTTGTCAGTCATTAATGGTATCATTGTTTTGTTTTCAGTCGTACATTGAGATGAAAGCTTTTGTTTTTCGTAGAACAACAGAGATGAAGCCAGGGAAGAAATTCTGGGGGGACAAAAACTGTCAGAGTGCCGATGGCGAGTGAAGCGAGCAAAATTTTTACAGGCCACACCTTTCAGATTGGCTTAAAATGCAACTACGTTCTCTAAGATGCCAAGACATCGGCAGCCAAAAAACTGCCTTCTTTGCAGTCTATGATGGGCATGGAGGCAAAAATGCAGCCCTTTTTGCGAGATACAATCTATGGAGGGCCCTGAAAGCCGATGAACAATTCCAAAGCGAAGATGCAGAGGTGGTAAAGAATGCCATACGAAAAGTATTTCACAAGATACATAATGATATGAGGGGTGAAGTTGGTAAGAAAATCATATTCATAGTATGGTAATAGCGGATTGGCTTCATCCAAGACCAAAATTTTTGAAGCATCGTTCTTAATCATATGAATTGCTTGCAGAGGCCTTATGATGCAATGACGGAAGCCGGGCGGGGCAAGCCACCTGGAAAAGGAGGAGTAACTCAATCTTGAAATAGCGCCCAAGATTTTGGGATTTTCAACATTTCTTTGATTTTTCAAAGATTTTTGAGGTTTTGCAGGGACTTTCCAAAAATTTCTTTTAGGATTTCAACGAATCTTCAGACTCGTAAACTTTCAAAATTTTCAAACATTTTCAAGACTTGGCAAGATTTTTGAATATTTGCATGATTTTTGAGGATTTAAAAGCTTTGTGAGATCGTCAAATATATTCCGAAAGGCTATTTTGACAATTGTTACCATTCTTTGCCGTAAAAATTTGGAATTTTTCAGATTAGCTACAAGATATTTTCAGGATTTTCATTGAAAATTTCAAACACTTTGACGATTTGTAGATTTGCAAGATTTTTAGAGATTTTTGGGATGTTGAGTCATTTGAAAATTCCTGAAATGTTTTGGCAGGACATGGACGCTGTCAACAGTTTTTTATTTTGATTCACCCACTAGAAGAACTAGATCTGAGGGGTTGATTAGAGGATCCAATATCTACAGCAGGTAAGTCAAGCTGTGAACATAAAGCTGCCAAACTGTACAAGTTGCCTTACCACCTTGATGGCTGACTTCGTATCGAGAGAGATGCTATTAACACCGTCAACTAAGCTGCGCGAGGACATGACACCAAGTTGTGCCGCGCAGAAATAAATTGAATAGCTTCGTGTTCCCAAATGACAAAAAATGCAAACTTCAGAGCTCTGCTACGGCTAAACTATCCAAGATATAAATACGAAACTTGGAAATTGACTTAAAGACCGACTATTGACCAGCATGCTTTGCGCGAAGTCGGTGATTTTGCTCTTCACGGCTCTCGACTTTTCGACTGTCAGAAAGTCACTGACGTTTGAATCCACTCAATCGGAGCTATTCCGTGCAGCCAAGGTAATCATTATTCTTCCAACGGCAAGACACGGTACCGATTTCGCCTCGTGGCTGGATATTTCGAGCAAATATTTTGCGTGGATCATGTTATCGAAGCGTATGGGACGGCCTCCGAGAGGCGAAGATAGGAAAATCGTATACTTGACCACAAGCATATTTAACCGATGGAAAGTGATAAAATGTCAGTTTGGGATGGAAAACAAGACAAACTCAGACTTTGCATCGATACTGTTAGATAGGATGGAGCAATCCTGTGCTGTTAGGTAAGTTTTTTACTTGGTCTATTATTACTGGCCTAGCCCCCAGCTAGCCAATGCCAATGGAGTACAAGAGCAAGACTATACTGTATTGGCGTTGGGGATGAAAAACCGTTGTAATTTGCACTTATTGTGTACTTTACCCGGATATAAAAGCTTCATCGGCACAAACTGCTAAAAAGAAGCGTAGATTTTGCCTGATTTGGATGGCTGCGGCCCACACCTTGCAGCTCCAAAATGTTCTAGTACCAGAGGGTACATTCCATGCATTTAGGCCCAAAAGGTCTTTTGTGTGGAAAAGAGTTTTTCCTAGCATATTACTGCATGATAGCAAAGATTGTCTTTATCGTTATCCTGGCATCAATGATTTTGTTATTGTTGTGTAGTGCACCCTTTAGGTGGAGTTACATAGAAGCGCCCTATCCTATCTTTTATACCTCACAGGTACACGCATGAAGATGGGGCACCTGCAACTTACTTTATAGTGTCAATGATACCCAATTCACTGTATACATAGTATATATAAATTGTAAAATAAAATGTGTAAAATTTTATAGAGGAAGAGTAGAATACCAAAGTACAGAGATGGATTATAATTCGCTGTGAATTGATCTGGATTGAATTTCTATCTCTACTCATAAGTCTGTATCGTGATTCTTGCCAATACTTATTACTTATTTCATGATTTTTGCAGCTCAGAAGTGAATGAGATTGGACAGAATACAGGAGTAACTCCAAGGGCTGGATGGAATAAAGGGATCAGGCCAGAGAAAGACATGGCATTTTCAACACCAATGCACACAAAGAAAAAAATTGCATTTGATGCCCTTGTTGGGGATGTTAGTGCTATAGAGGACAGGTAAAGCAGATTTGTTTCTACCCAGAACATAGTTTATGTATCCCCCATTGCTATTCCTGTAGTCCTAATGAATTTTTGCAAAGTGAATACAGGTTCAAATGTGAATTGAGATGTGGGCTTTGTTGGATTTTGCTGCTGAAAATGTTTACTGTTTACAGGCTGAGTTTGAAAATAATGCATATGTCCTTTGTTAGATGAAAATTGCTTCTCACATTGTTGTACACAAAGTTTCAAAGATCTTTTGTCCATAGCATTGTTGATGTGACTGGCAGCAGTGAACAAAACCCAAAAAGTGTCACATTCGAGACAAATTTTGAGGACCAACAAGATGTTGAAATACCTGACCAAACTAAAGCAGATACATCATCTCGATTCTTCCGTTGGAATGCAATATTTGGTTTGTCATTTGGAAATCCATTTTCTCATAAGAGCCTTGTTTGTAAGGAAAGAGAGAATTCCTTTGATGACACTGACAGCAGCTCTGAAATCTCAAGTTTATCATCAAACACAACGTTGGACTCTGAATTTGATAGAGATGACAGTGATGAAGAGAGCAGATTGCTGGATGGTTCAGTTCTGTAAGTAACTCAAAATTCATACCTCATATAGTACTGGTCTACACATTAACACTGTGGTTCTTAGGGATTTTGATGAATTCCCTTCCTTGTACATGATAAGAATTCATGAGTGATCTGAAAGACTATATATATATTTATATATAGACATAAATATATATATATATATACGTAGAATACTCATGAATGAGTTATTTTAGGTAAAAAAATTCTTAAAAGATTTTATGGATTCTTGATGATGCGTAGACAGGGAAACCATGTTAATGTGTACCAAGCCTGTTTTGTAAGAAGCATTGGCTAACTAACCACAAGGAAACAACTATGCTACAGTATATATATATATATTGATTTTGGACATCTGATCCAATAGGGATCATGTATATACAGTATGAATTGGACTTATGCATTGTCTTTCATTAGTAACTCAGCATGAAGTTTTTCCAACAACCTGTAGATCTATTCAACAAATAACTCCTACTATATATGTCATAGTGATTGAAAAAATTATATAGAATGATTCTGTTACATTATATATATATATGATGGAATTTAAATTTCATATGGATCCATTATGTAAACAAAATCACACTGACCTTTTAATGCTGTCCCTGCTGTTTTAAACAGGGATGTTTTTAAATGGATCTTTAGCATTTTGCCAATAGATTAAGTTATACCTGCAATACATACATTCATAAATACATACAAATAAGGATACACCTGATGCCCAGTCAGAAGAAATATGCAGTTTGTGAGCCAATTGTCAACAGACCTTACAGAGGATTGCCAAGAAATTGGTGGTGTGGGACACCCCAAGATTGATAGAAATCTTTGTGGTGTATAATATTGACGTTTCACAAAGAATGGTTGAAAGCCTTGGGAAACTCACAGATACTATAGTTTGGTTGTTGTCTTATTTCTTGTCAACAGTACTTGCTGAAATAGCTGCTCGTAAGCAGTAACTTTTTTCATTGCTAGTTCCTAAACATCCATGCACTACATCCTAATTGGTCTATAAACTTCTATTTTTAGTGATGATGGAATTCCATTTGAAGTATTGAACAGTCTGGATGATGATACTTGCTCTGATCCTGAAAGGACAATTACTGTCGTTCACGAAAAGGAAGATGCACCAGGAGAACTTGCATTTGAAATGGTTTCTCAAGAGGAAGCAGGAATTGTTGGAGCAGAACTGGAGCCACAATTGGAAAAAAATGAAGAAACTGATATCAAGGACATCAAGTCATGTTTGGCTAAAGAATTTCAAGGACTGCTCCACCAAGATGCAGAGAAAGATATGTTGACAGCTGTGAGTATGCCACGAGTCATTGTCACGGTAGCAAAACTAGAGGAACTGCATGGTAGGAAATGTAAGGAACTGCATGAAGGAGTGTTGTGTGGAAGTGATGTGAAATATGATGCAAAGTTTGGAAAAGCATCTGTCCTTGTGCTATCATGGTCATGCAAGAACAATCACAGGGGCATCTGGAGATCTTCAGAAATACTTAAAGTTATCAACAACAACAACATTTATGTCAATGATATGATGATTCCTGCAGCTTTGGTTTTGACAGGCAACAATTACTCAAAGTTTTCCCTCTTATGTCAAGCATTAAACGTTAAGATCCCAGGGGAACAATCGTTTTTGAATTCCCAGAAACACTATATTGCACCAACGGTGTTTGATTTTTGGAAACAAATGAATGTCGCATGTTCAAATGTACTTGGAGATAAAGAATTGTGTATTTTGGGAGATGGTCGCAGTGACTCACCTGGGCATTGTGCACGGTATTGCAGCTATGTAGTGATGGAAAGTGAAACAGGAGCAGTGCTAGACATGCAAATTGTTGATAAACGGGAGACAAAGGGAATATCAACTAATATGGAGGTGTATGCAGCAGAAAAGATTATTATAAAGCTGAAGGATAGATACAAAATGAACGAAATTGTAACAGACGCTTCCAGTTCAGTTGCAAAGAGGATTACAGATCTTAAAGGTGAGAAACTTCACAGTAGATTTGTCTTTCACACTTCTGGTTTGCTGCAATAATGCTAGAACTCTGTGAATATGTTTTTAGAACAAAAAAATGCTGACCCCTATCAATTTCTATGGCCATAGAAACATCAGCCACTTGACGCTCTAAATGAGTTTCCATTATCATCCAATCAGGTGCCTGGCAGGCTGCCTTTAGCAAGGGGAAAATACAAAGAATTGAAAATAGGGTTGAAGCCACTTTTCCATGCAGGTGATGAAACTTAATTTGTTCTCTTGTTCATTCACCAAATCATATTGTTTGTACACACTCTTGGATTTCCTGTCATGAGCTTCAACCATGTCCTTGGAAATGGAAGTTGTTCAAAGCCTCTATTCTGTCAACCTTTGGTTTAGTATCAGTTGGGCTTTAGTCTGTTTTGTCTTTTTTGGCAGAATATCTTCATTAAGTTATATATTTATTTCTTTTCTTTACAACTTGGTCAGGATGGATTCATTTTACATGATCCCTGGCTGGGAAGAAAACCGTAAGATATTGCACAGGTTTTACAGTTGGGTGAATTGACTACTGTAGAAGTTTAAGGCTAATCAAAGGCTAATCTATCTTTCTCATTTAGGGCGTTACCTAGAAATTGAACATCTATTTCATTCCTTTGACACATGGCATAAGAGTAAGAGCATCTCAAAAAAGCTACACAAAATAGCGAAAATAAAAGGAAATGAGAAACTCAGCCAATGGATTGAAGATATCATCAACCACTTTTGGTATTCATCAGAACACTGTAATGGAAATCTAAAAGAGTTTAAGGTATGCCATTTGTTTTAGGCTAGTGCGTTTCACTGTGCCCATGCCTGTGCCTATTGTTCTCTGTTTTCATCTTTCTTCCATTGCATCCCCATGTTTAGGTAGAAAGTAAGAGTGAAACAAGGGCAACAAGGGGTAGGTACCCCATTTACTGTGACTTTGATTTTGAATTCTGGTTTTCCAGATTCAGTTTTGATGAGTAGTAGAATAAGTTGTTCCCTATATTGAAGATGGGCATTGTTGCTCATTTGCCCTAGTAGTATTGAGTATGTCTCAAAGCCTGCTTATGTTTCCATGTCATTTCATCTTTTTCATTGTGCCTGACAGTATATACCTTATATACTGTAAGTGGGGTTAGTTGGGTAAATGGACAAATTCTAGCAGGTAATGTATATATATACAGCACAGTACCAATGCCTGTCTTTCTGAAAATTTAATTCAAGGAAATGTGGTTAAGTGTGCTGCATCATGTCTGTGGTGAGCACAAATGGGCAAATGGAAGCTGCAAGCATGAAGAATTACATGATGATGGAAAAGAAACTCTGAGGAAAACTTCAAAGGAAATGACAGCATTGCGTGACATTGTTTTGGATAAGAAGCTCTTGAAGTCACTTCAATATCATACTCACTTCCGGTAAGCTACAAAGTTCCTTGTACCTTTGCAATTCTGTATGACAGTGGTAAAGGATAACTGACAACAGTTAAGCCATATGCAAGTGCAGTGTTTCCAAAGAACTTCCAGGCAATGAATATGATGCTGAACTTGTTGCTGCTGAACATTAAATGGGAATTTCCTGGGAATACCCCCACTTTCTTCATACAGGTAACATTCCTGCATAGCATCTTTAATTTCTTTCATCTTTGTTGTGGGTCAATCAAAATTGGAGCTCATGCTTGTTTTTAAATTTTCAAGCTAAATTGCCTGTTACATCATTGAAGTGAATTGTTATTGCGGATACAATCTGGAACTTTATTGGAATTCATTCAGGCTTACAACTTAGCCCATTAGTGATCCCAACAAGTTTGAACTTTATCATGCCAATGTTTTGAAGTTGGGACACTTGTTAGTTATCAGCTATCCTCTCATACCATTCATGCACAACAACATTGTCAGATACATCATGAATGATTGTGAAATATTCAAGTAATTAATTCCCATATCACCTTCTGTTTTTAGGCACACAAGTCAAGTGGAAAACTTTAATAGTTTATTGCTGAAGTATGTACCAAAGAGGAATGCATTTGAGTAAGCAGAAGTTTTATGGAATTTATCTCTTCTCTATTGGAAAGCTATGAGTTTCAATTATTGCCTGTATGCAAAATGATGCTGTTTAGGGAGGTTATCTTAGAAGCTAGCCAGGACATTATGTTGTCAAATGATGCTACCAAATGAGTAGGCCTGAAAACTAATTGATAGGAGATTCTTTGCAAATTCTTAACATGCATGATAAGAGTCTTAACATATAGTAGCAGCAAATTTGTTACAATATCAAGGATTAAACAGTTTGGAAAGTTTCTTGCAAATCACCCATCACTTTTGCAAAATAACGTTGTTGAAGGTTGTGATGAATTCTTAAGAAGTACATAGAACATTTTTATTCAAGGAAACGGACTGAAATGTGGAATAGGCCTTTACTGCATATGAATCAAAAACAGTTGTTAAATGAATTGTGAAGTGCCGCTCATTGCCAGAACCAGATGAGATCATGTCTATTATCTGCTACTGATGGCACAGAATATTGTATTCTGTATTTCTTGGGTTATGAATTGACATTGATATAGGGTAAAAATCAAAAACATTTTCATTTAAATTTCAGGTACCCATATTACATCACCCGTTGCTATGTAGCTGGAATTGATCACAATTTTCACATGAACAGACAGCAAGCCAAAACTAAAAGTGGGAAGCCAATTTACATGAGGAAATATTGCAAGCGAACAAAACACTGGCATGCACAGCCTGTGAAAGAGGAAAAAGATTATAGATATTTACCTCACCTAATGGCTAAGGTTTTGCATCAACGATATGCTGATGAGGAGTCATCATCAAGAAGCACAGAAAGGCTTCCAAGTGATCCAAAAAGAATAGCTCCTACAATTGGAGGTCCCAGGCATCCACCATCAACAGCTGATCTTGTTGAGAGCAGAAAAAGTAGATTTTCAAAGAAAAAGTTTGAATAAACGTTTTAGGTGCGAGCTATATGATATATACTGTTGTTTCATTGCATGATGCATCTGCTTATTTAGATTCAGGGTCTGGTAATTATTCCTAATTCATAGGGTCTACTGGGGTGAAATGGGTAAGTTTGGGGTAAAAAGCTAGATGTACAGTATTAGGGAAAAAATCAATCTACATTTTGCTGAAATCTTTGTGTAGCTACAACTGCTAAAAATATCCTGACTTAACATATGCTTACTCACCAGTTCAGGGCCTATTATTTCTTTGCAATCAACACTACCCATTTTACCCCAGCCTTCCCAATTTACCCCCCCTGGGGATGTACAAAAAAATTGCCAATGAATATTTGTTTTCATTAAAATTTGAATGGCAGAATTTCAAGAGGTTTTTCAACAAACAAACAAAGCAAATTATCATCAAACGATGCCCTAACTTTTATGAGACATTTTTCTTGTAAGATAGGAATCATATGTTGTTGGCCATGAATCATGAGCAAAGTTGGCAAAAAAAAACCCTATTGTGTTTCCCTTTCATACTTTAGGGGCAGAGACTTTCACAGCCAGAAAGTTTCGATAAGTGAAAGAATGGCAAAATGGAGGGCATAAACTTATGTGGGCTCACAAAGTCTAATTTTGGAGTGCCTTTGAAACCAGAGGTTCTGTAAAAGGGCCTAGCCATGATTTCATATCACAGGCGTATTGTAAAAGAAAAAACGTTTGCGTGCTGAGAATTTTCTGTAATTTTGCAAGCAGAACTTTCACAAGTTTTGAATTTAGATTATGCCTTGGCAGAAAATTTTGCAAAAAATGCCAAAAAACGTGAAAATCGCAAAACTTTTTGCCCCTCAAAAGTTTTTGCCCCGAAAGTACACAGCACTTAATGTCAAGATCTTTATGGTTTGCTCTATCACTTAATAAGTCTTTAGGACTCTTTGTAGCCCATATATTCATTAGTTGGGGAAGGATAGGCTTCCCGGATCATTCTCACAACACATGCTGGATTTGGTTTCCTGTTACCCCTCCCCAACCTTCCATACTTCCACATGGTGAACTGACGGTAGGCAGCCTTCCTCATTGTATTGGTGGAAAAATCAAAGCCCTCTGCCCTTGTGTCACAGTGGTACTTAATTGCCAGTTCCAACACATCACGATTTATGATGCACTGTGCAAACATCTGGTAGGAGGTAACACATGTGCGTTTTCCACAACAGTGATTTTCTTCTTCTTTGGGCAATGGCCTGCACACCTTGCAGGAACACCAGTCAGGAGCATCACCATCATCGTCAGGCTGCTGATCTTCATTTTTAATGGAATCCACCAAATTCTTTATAAAATTGAGGCTTCCCTTTCCAGTACATGCAATCTCTAGCACAAGTTTCTCAATCACCTCTTTTTCTTGTGTCTCTAGGTATTTCTTGTGAAAAAAATATATTTTCAGAGTCTTTGCAAGCATGTAATCAATCAACGTTTATTGCTAACAATGCTTTAGTCAGACATGAAGTGTTTAAGGTACCAAAGGATATGTCAAAGTTAGGATGCAAGCATGGGTTTATGAGGGAAGTCAGCTAAATAGAAGTTCATATCATTGATGTAGCTTAGTGTTTATCGATTCTACTTTGGACATACTACTGGCGCAATGAATTTATCCTAATGTTTTGTCAAATTATGTTTGTGTCTCTTATGGTGTAACAAACTGATCCTACTTTAATCTGTGAATTCATTCTTAAGAGCCATAAATCACAGCATGTTGCAAAGAGCAGATATTGAGTTTTATGAATTTTTTTCAATTACAGCACATAAATACAGTTCACACCTCCTTCACTGCATGATAAGGGGAATAACTGACATTTTGAGGGAGGTGATTTAAATTTTTGAACCATTTTAGACAAGCAGTCTACAGCTCCCTTCCAGAATTTGAAGGGACCCAAGAGTGGAGAGAGGTTCTAGTACAGCTCTCCTCAAACTACCAGGCCTTAGATGGAGGCAATGGCAAGAGTGGATGTCAACCGTAGCTGTATTGTTTATTGCAGGATGTTGTAGAATATGTGTATAATAAAAAAGATTTACCTTGACTTCCTCCTTTGCCTTTTCTTGTTCTCTGCGCAATTGGTCAAAACCATCATTATCTGGCTTTCTTTGCACAGGCCCCATGGAACATCCCTTTTGGAGTACCTGTAGGGTGCAATAAAAGTATCAAAGATTACCTTTTATAACAATATCAGGAATGTTTATGACACTACAGATTTCTGCTGACTGTCCTGCAGAAGTAACAGTTTGGGCTTTGTAAACAGAAACTTTTTGTAACAGATACACCATTATGATCTATTGGTATCGATATCCATTCCTTTAAATAAAACGGGCAGAAAATATATGCCTACAATCAATGAGTAGAAGTGGATGAGATGACAGCAAGAATTGATTCCACATACTTTTCTATTTTCACAGGGTCTAATGACTGATCCATGAGCCTTTTTCCCACATAGGCACTCTTTACAGCAAGTCAGCTTAGCATCCCGGCAGGGACAACCAGCCTTCTTACCACTTTTGCGACTGCAAATTGTATTACAGGTGCATGTCTGGAAGGACAAGAGAGTATCAGAGAGTAATTAAGGAGAAATGCAAGACAACATCAAAAATTTTCATAAAAGAACACCCTTCTTGACTTGGGCTTGTCTATGTGTTTGAAGGGAAGTAATTTGCATTCTTATTTTGTTTATTTGAACAGGAATGAAGGTGATTTCCCAACATGACAAATACACAGCCTAAAATAGAGAGAACAGATTGCGATGGCTATATAAAGCCATACATAACATGCCACATTATGTCGCTGAAGTTTCAGCAAGATAACAGGCATTGGACAGGGTCTCGTGATATTCTGAGGTTTAAACCACTTTCTTCTTCTTAAAAGTCAGGATAAAAACGTAAGAACGTCATAATACTTCCAGATGCTATTTTCTTATCAGCAAATCGACCAGTGAGTCGTTCGCCCTGACATATCGTCAAGAATTCTGCGATACAAATGGGCTTTTATGAGCCATGCCATGTGTAGGCCTACTATGCTCCGGACAGCAAAATCCAGGCAATGCCAATCTAATGTTATCAAATAAGCTTAAAATTTGATTCCATACCGTTCGATCAGAAGTGGGGCCTATTGCACTTGCATCTGAACTTCCCAAACTGTCACTGTCTTCTTCGATCGTAGATCCGTAAACGTTTGTGCGCTTCCTGACCGACATGTTCGCAAAATCTTGATATCAAAAACACAGGGTCATAATGTATGGGAAAACAAAAACAAACGATCGCAAAGCATGCTGGTCAATGGTCGGTCTTTAATTTCAAGGAGAACGGCATGTTGTCGTTCAAAATTTTCTCATAGCTTATGTAGTTTCCATATTCCCCGATTCCCCGACTTTGTTGCCCGATTGTGGAATCCATGTTTAACATATGAGTTAGATTGTTGAATTTTTGAAACCTGGAGGCCAAGAGCTATCGATTGATATGCTTCTATCATATGTAGGATGATATATGTTAGAAGCATATCATCATCTATGTTAGTTCTCTCTTAATAGTATCGTCTGACATAAAAAGAAGCTTAATCATAGTTGCACTCAAGGTTATACTGATAATGTCTGTGTGTAGCGTGCATGGTATTTCTCCAATGGTAAGCCACCGTTTCGCCACCGCCCTTGCAGTTACCTAAATAGGCAGTGGCCAGCTTGCCATGTTTCCACCAACAAAAGGACAGAGAAGATCGCAATTTGTGCATTCTTTTGGAATAGTTTGCAGCATGCCGCAAATGATTCGTATGTTGTTTGGTTTTAGATAACTGGTCTAAATGAACGGACGGAAGGTGAAGTACGTCAGGAACAACGGCAACCTTCGCCATCCTTCGTGGAAGAAAGTTGTATGTCGCACAACTTGGCGATTCTGGAATAGTGTTAGCTACGAAGAATCGAACGACTGGCTGTACTGAGGGAAGATTTATAACACCTATACATAAACCTGACGACCCGGAGGAGGAAAGGAGGTATGGAAGTAGAAGATTGCGCAAAATAGCGTCAAGGAACTCTTGTTCCGTGATCCTTTCCGTCTAAATTCACCTTTCTGTCTTTGAAACTCTAAGTCACAGTGCTTTTGGTGTGGCATTTTTGTTCAGCAAAATCCACGCTTGAGATTGAAACATACAAGAATGTGAACTTTGCAATGATCTAGCCCGCAAGGACGCACGATGCATGTTTCCTGACTTTGATCTCTCTCATTGGGAAGTTTTAACACTATATATGATGTGAATTCACCCTTTGTGAATGAAATTTCTTCAAGTTGGATCACAGGAGGCCCAATCGCATATATTGTGGGGCCAGCTTAAACTGACGCAATTTATGCTGTGTTGTTTTCCAAACTGCAAAATAAGTAACACTACTTGTTCTTTGAATTGAATCAAAATTAAATTCATACCGTCAAAGGGTTGACTAATGCATTGAATACAAAGTTTAAAAGCTGGGGAACATTTTGATGCAAAGAACTGGGCGTTTGATGCAAAATTCGCCAAGATAGAGCGAGGAAAAAACTGTTATTAGATTTTAGCAGGTAAACAAGCTGCATTCCTTGTTACTATTATAATAGGATACAACACAACAAATGCAGGCAATAATGTTGCGTCACTGCAGTACAACAACAGCAACAGGACCGACAAAACGACGTTCTATAATCGGCAAAACGTCGCAATGAAATTGGCTAGTAATCCAGCCTCATTGTATCAGAAAATCCACAAAACTGGCTGAATGCTCCTGCCAAATGGATATGATTATTCAATTTTCTTGCCATACACCTGCCTCTGTAAGCATTTCAGTTCCAAGATCGACTGAAGATAGAATTTGATCTGATGCTGTGAGACTAGATTGATAGTCTATTTGAGCGATGATCTCAAACCTGTTCAGTTTCACTTAGTTTCCAACTGTTATAAATTGTTCATGTGTTGGTGGCAAAATAAAATTCTAAAAAATGTTGGGAACTTGTCATAAAAGCATAGCTCTTGAGATACGGGTCACGATGGCTGAAGTTCATTATCACTCGATTTCTATTAAGAAACCTTTTTCATTCAAGGATGACCCTAATTGCTGAGAAAGACATTGATGTCTCACGCGCAAGGATCGCTGACAACGCAAGGATCACTATGAAGTGAGCAGACCGTTTCCATTTCGACAATACGGTCGTTGGTAAAAGATTTGTGTGATCCTTGCGTGGCAAGCAATCCTAGCGATGACTTGGAAACCAGGCTTCACATCACTTTCAACATGAGAACGATACGACTGATCTAGAAAAGATAAATTTATGATCTAAGTGCATAAGCTACAATCCTTGCCAAAAAACAACTTGAAAAAAAACCTCATTTTGCTGCTTTTTCCTCTTCTTAACCATACAAAATACATCGCTGGAAACTTCACCTCTTGCTTTTTTCCGCACCCCCTGCCCCCCTGAACAATGTTGGTCCGAAAAAATGATCACCAGACTTGAAGGAAAGCAATTTGGCTGCTTGGTTGTGCCCTAAGGCACTGCGTAATCGCACAAGAAACCAACATCGTAAGGGGGAGGGGGAGAGAAGTGGGAAAATATGCGATTTTTTTCAAGAGTTTTGGCAAAGATTGTAGCTACACAGACAGTACCAATGCATCAAGATAAGATAGATGGTTTCAGAACAAAAGTATTTCAAACATTTAAGAGTCTTTTTCGATTCAACTGGTATGATAGCTGCAAAGTTGAGCCCTTTCAGGATGCGACGTCTATGTTTAGTGATTGACTACAGTTTATATAACTACATTTCACATCTATTTTTTGCAGGTGTTTAGCCGAAACTCTGTACAACTAAAAGAGCAGAAAGCTGTAACGCTTCCACAGCTCCACCAAATTCTCGAGACAGCCTATCACCCGTCGCCCTCAGTCAGCCAACTAACCTTCCTTTTCGATTTTAAAAAATTCATAGAGCTCTACATTCCAGACATCAGGCAACACAGCAAACCACATGCATTCAAATTTGAAAAGCATCTCGACTTGGATGAAGTCCTCCTTACGTAGAAGCATTGGGCCAGTCAGGCAAAATGGATGCCTAGAAACCCCGAAACGGATGCACTAGAGACACTTGTATTTCTGAAAGACCAGGTACCAGACAATGATATCCCTCTACTTCTAAAACCGACCTTCGACACCAAAAATGATATCAACGTAATCGCAAAGGAACTTTTAGCAAGTAGAGGGAGAATGAAGGCTGAGGAGATTACGTGGTGGGATGAATTTGTTGAGTCAGAAAGAGAAGCAAGAAAGTTTTGGGAAAGGCTAAAAGAACGCAAAGGAAATCAAATAGCAAAGGACCAATGGGCATTCTTCCACTTCGAAAACTACAGGGAAGCTACACCAACCAATGAAAATGAGGATGAAGCACGACTTGAAAATGAAATTGACAAGCTGATCGACAAAAACAATAACTTCCAAAAGGTATGCGTTTATGTATCTGTAAGATAGCAGTTTCCGTAGTTATCTTTCCATCAATAACTGCGTTGGCGATAAATGGCACTATTCTCAAAAGCTGTTGGTACAGAATTCACAGGTGCAGGAGACGGGAACTGGAGGGGGCTGCAGCACCCTAAGCTGGATAAATTTGCAAAATAAGCCATAATCGAGCAGAAATTCGGCCTTAAATCGGACAAAGCTTACGTAAACAATGGAGTGAAAATTTTTATCGGGCAGTCACTCTAAATTGCACCTCTGCCAATCCCCATTATGTTTGGGAAGTAACAAGCGAAAGATCAAGTCCGATTGGGACAAAGAGCGTTCCCTTCCCTGAGGAACGCGCAACGAACCGGCCCGTTTCCATGAAATGATTTATAACTTCAAAGTGAAACACTCCCACAGTATGAGCAGTTTGTTGTTGACATTTAATGTGTAGATCTGGTAAGACGAGAAAAACTGTTAAAGATAGGCAATCAAGCACTGATTGAAGTAAAATGAATCTAGCACTGTATTGAATGTGGCATTGACTTCAAAATTGGTTCTTTAGTAATTTGACTATTTTAAAAAAGATTACTATGTCATTTCATTTTGAAAATTTACCTTCATTTATTATTCACAGGTTCAAGTGCGTCGAAAGAAAAAAATGGTGAATCGAAAGAATGCTGGAGAACAGTAGGTTAGTAGCTTCCCTGTAGTTTCGAGATGGAAGAATGCCCATTGGTGTCCTTTTCCTTGGTGTCCGCAGAAAGTTTGTGTTCTTTCAGCGTTTACCAGACTATTGCTTTTCTTTCTGACTCAATGAATTCATCCCACCAAGCAACCCAAAAAGAATACACGCCTTGTTTGAAAGAAACGAAGAATTTCGGCCAACACGGAAAGTTTCTTAAATAATCAGATTTCTGGTACTCAGAATTCAAAATCTTGGCTTTTCAACTGTCAGTAGTCTTGTAAAACATAAGATCCTTTTGGATGATTACAAAGTCCGTCCTAGGCTACGCAAACATAATAGTCATATGAAAATTAATTCGTTCATATCTGCGACTGATTGTTGATGCTGTTTTAGCTGCAAATCAGAGGGGTATGAGTGTTACTACCAAAGCTGTCCCCAATCGAAGACCTAATGCCTTCATAAGAATAAGAATCGCCCAAAAAGAAGTTTCGATCCCCATCAGCATCAACACCCATGCTGAATCATATGCGTGGAGGCCTTTGGCTTCAGTATGTTCACGTATCTTCCCCCAGTCAATGTCGCCATTCTTCGCGGAGATGATTTCGCTGTATTGAAGGGTCCTTTTACCTTCGGTGATGCTGCGAACGCTAGCCTCTATGCGGCTGGTTACATCATGGTTATATCATCCTCTAGAGTTGAGAAATGAAAACGTTCGACGTTGAGCGCACGCATCATAGTTTCTTCTTTCATGCATTCTGGCTTATCGCCAAGCAGAAAAAACTCAAAGCATATTATCTCGCCAATGAAGCAATTAGTGAAGTAAACATAACAAAGTCAAAGATAGACTTATTGCAGATTGACTACCTCCAAATGCTGACTGCAAATAGTCCACCGCAGAGGACTATTTTTAACACTGGGATTTTGAGTAGTTTCTCCTTTGTTCCCCTACATTAAACAGTCCTGTACGGAGCACCAAGCCATAGACGAAGGGCAGTCAGTTGAAAGGGCAGTCCCTCGGGGGCAGTAAAAACATGGATACCGCGCTTTGCTGTCTTGGCCTGCCATAAGCTGAGTAATATGAACGTTCCCTTGCTGCTAACAATTTCCTTTCCTGCAATGGATAACCCAATCGGATCTGAGCCTACAAATGCAGCCTTCTTTACTTGGAGATTTATGAACACCAAGAGTAAAATACAAGCGAGCTTCAACGCAGCCGCCATTTTGATGCCAAAGTCCCACACCACATACCACAGTACCACATACAGTACCACAAATATCATGGCTGTATTCATTTATCAAAATTTTAAAAAGAACAACCTTCTTGTTGTATACTCTCGGGTGCATAATACAAGGGGGAATGCTTATTAATTTTCAAAAATGTTATCCACCCCCCGGCCCTTATTGTTTATTAATTTTGGCAAAACAATGTCCAAAGCTCAATATGGTTTTTATACGAAACTTTGTTCGAAAGATAAACCATTGCAGTGTACTCATAAAATAATTCAAATGTTTTCTGTTAGAAAAGAAGTCATTGCAATCATTCTGACCCCCCATTTATTAAGACCCCCCTGTTCATTAGTTCCTTTGAAGGATTCCCAACCCCCCTCGTTTATTAACACCCCCCTAGTATTAGGCACCTGAGAGCACAATACAAGAAATTTCTATTTTTTAGTAGAGCAAGTCCAACAAAGCCAGCATTCCAGTCAGCCAAGAGCAAAGCCACTCTGTTCATCCTGCAAACATCCTATGAAGGGACACAAAAATGTAAAGGACTGCCCAAAGAATAAACAAATGTGAGTACCATGCCCATCATCTTAACAACTTAATTAATAACTTCAAAGCCTGTCAACGTAAAATTTCACTGGTTTAATTTTCAACAAGGATGGGGCATCACAGATCATAATGTACTTGTATGATTGTCAAGAAGTTATTCAGATAATGCAAAGTAAACTGGTAAACTATCTTCAACATCAAAAACTACTGTTTGATCAATAAACATCAATAAATTTGCATGTTAATTCTGATAAAGTTTGGGATATAACTTCATCAAATCTACAGTCTATATTTGCACTGTAAAATTGTTTGTTGAATCAGTAAAATACAGGGTGAAAAGAACTAGCAGTAAAAAGCTACCATTCGTAGCCTTGCCACTTTATTTTGTGAATAAGCGTCCTCTCTTTCAAACTCTGCTTTGGAGTGTCCAAAATCAAGTAAGTAAGCCCCCTGGGGGGCTGAGCTTTTACCCTACATAAAGGAAGGAAAGAGGAAGTGGTTCAACCTTTGGTTGTTTTCTCTGTGGATTTGCTATGCATTTACATACAACTGCTGCACTAAGATAACTTTCCAATGTACTTACTTTCTTCCAAGGAATTCATAGCTGAGTTCAGTCAGAATCATCTTCAGGAACAAATCCTCGTGCATCTCCTACCACAACTGGAAATTTTCGCCTTATTGCATTGTATGCGCAGGCAGGCAGTGGGATGCGTTTATTTCTCCCTAAGTAGCCATGAATCAGGCGAGAGAAGTCTCTGTAAGATATGCTTCGTATATACCTGTAATAATATAAATCATTTACTGTATGTATTTACAGTATATACCGTATTTACGCCATTATTTTTTTATGAGTTATGAAACAAGTTGTTGAATGAATTAAGATGCAACATTTCAAGTTGAACCATGGAACACTACAAGAAAATGAACATATCATACCATGAACATAAATATACAGGCATAGAATTTGGAACTGGTGCAGGCATGGTTTCTTTATCATGGTGACTTTCGAGTTAGATTTCGTATGCATCATCCTGAGATCTTAAGAGAGCCTCAATTGCCATTCCCATTCAAAAATAGCTACAGTTTTGATGCATCAGTATATCATCGCTGGTGAAACAGCAAAATCTTAAGCTTGAAAGCTATTGCTCACATAGGTCATGCTGGCATAGATCACACAAATTGTGTCTGGTGCTTTAAGCTTCAGATAAAGTAACGGAATCAACAGACGTAAAACATGCTCAGCCTATGGGTAGTTTGTCTAAAATTTTAAGGCAGGTGCCAAATGGGCATCTGCAAAAGCATGTTGCCCCCAGGGTCATATTCTTAGAAATGATACCATTACCCAGTCCTGGCTGGAATAAAACATACAGCATTATAGTACTGACATATGCTCTATTCTAGTAGATGCTTTAGTAGATGGAATTTTATTCTTGTAGATAGAATAAAACATACTGCATTATAGTAATGACATAAGCTCTATTCTAGTAGATGCTTTATTCATGATGAAAAGTAGTATTCCTCAAGTATTCAGAGTAAAATAGTCGTCATCAAAACTGAATTGGCCTCTTTTACAGTGCATAACTGCAGCAGTCAGTACACTCATTTTATATAGGAAGTAACATCAAAAAAATTAAGTCCTTTTTTGATATCTTACCAGGTAATTTGGTAACTTTCCTGAAACAACCGAATTAACTAATCATATTACTTGAAGTAAAGATATAAGAAACTCTTTGGAAGCTATGGTAAAGTGCCCCAAAATCTACGAAACTAACTTCCAGGCCTGCACCTTATTCTTCTATTAAATTGAGTGCATTGAATGGCCATAGATTATAATTAACCTTTCATGACTATTTGTAATTGAAAGTCGTATTTGTACCTTTTTATCTACTTACCGATTTTCAAATCCTGTTTGATGGTACCTTCTTCCACTTTTAGTTTTATACTTCGCTGCTGACAACCTCAGACACCATTTGTTAAGGCACACAGGTTCAAATCCAGGATGTTCAGTAACACACTGAACATCACCAACATAATGATAGTGCACATTACTTTGAGTGAACATGAAAACGATTTGTGTTCAACTAGAGAAAGCGACTATTTTTTACTTTTCCAGCCTCCCCGATGGTTCCAAACCCTTAGTATTGATAGATGGAACCATTTTCAACCCCCTCCAGATCATTCTCACTCTCCGTTTATTCGGTACAGGAGAGCCAAAGGTAGTGTATTTGATTTATAAACTGGTCCTACAGCTTCCATCTTTAGGGGGGAGCCTGCAAAGTTTCCTAAGTTCCCCCACATAATGAATGATTCAAATCCTTTTGAAAGATGCATTCACAAGTTTCCTTTCTTTAAGAAAACACAGATAACTTTGTTAGCTCGGTCCCAACCCCTGCCACTTCTTCATATTTGAACGAAGACCAAAGTCCCTGACACGAAACAAGGGACCTACCTCTCGACCATGACATCAAGAATACTTGACAATAACGTAAATTCCACAACACGTGCGCACACTGTTTCTAACAACATTCAAAACTTGGAATGGAATCTATGGCGAAGATTCGTTGAAAATTCATCGCATTTTACCACAGTTTATGGCGATTTTTCAGTGGAGAATAGTAGAAATTGGTGTTATGTTGCTGGTGAATAGCTGTGTTACCTTGCTGCAGCAAATGAAGCCGATTTGAAATGGAATAAGGGCATTCTGCAGTGAATGAAGGTAGGCCGGATAGCTTACTTAGTAGAAAATAGCTTTAACTCGTCAAGTATTTTGGAAACTTGCGCAAACAAACATCTATGCTTTATTCCTTGCTACAATTCACGTAATGTGTGAAAGTTTGGAAGCTATATCTTTTTTATTGCGTTCCCAAGTGATATTTGAAAATAGGCCAATTTTAGGTGGGGTGGAAATTGATGTAGTGCTGATCTCTGATGAGATTTTAACCAAATGCAAAATGTAAAATGTGATGAAGTAGGGCCTGCAGAATCGACTCGTTGCAAAACCAGCTTGGTATCTTTATTACTCAAATGTCCATTTTGATTTTCGTAAAGGTACTTGAAAATTCGTCTCAAAGAGCTTTTTTTCGGTCATGTGATGGAAATGCGGCAACGCCATTGGCTTATAGGTGTGAAATTTGAAGATTTATGGGTTCCCCTGTGTCCTATTGAAAGATTTGTCTTGTATGCTACCATTATTAGCAAGCATGCTGGTTTCACTTTCAACCCTCTCCTCAGACTCTGATCCTAATACAACAATGGCTGCTTTTTCCTCTTACTGTGGTTCGTTCTTACTTTTATCTGACTTCTTTGTCATGATGAAATGTTTCACACTTTGATGCTCTTGCGTCTGATGTACTTCATAACTTTGGATCCTGTAGCAAGGAACTGCTTTCCAGTTGGCAATGTACCACACTTCTGTAATCAATCAAGTACTTAAATCTGGAAATCTGTACTTAAATTCTCTAATCAAGCAAAGGAAACTTACACTGCATCTCTGACTTGTAAACTTTCATCTCGCTTTCTTTGAAGCCTGTTTGCCTGCTAGACTTCTTCAGCCTGTGGTCTCCCTTCTCATATGCAGCAGCTTCTATGATGCAGCAGGGTTTTACCAATCAATGGCCCTGGCCCAATGGCGCAAAGGCACTATAGTACTATCGTCTGGCACATGTTTATGACGAATGCCTGAGTATGCGTTTGACAATGTATTCGACTAGGATTGGTATAAATATTGCTTCAAACAAACCCAAATTAAAATGTTGGAAATCTCGCTTGAAGTGACTTAATCTGAAAGAATGATGACCAAAGCCTTTAAAAACATCTTTCAAAAAGCAACAAAATCAGACAAAGAGGAAATTAAACAAACCATAAAGAACTTACGCCAGTACTGAAAGTTTCCTAGAATTATTAAATTTTGAGTAGGAGGAGTCTCTTCCGAGTTTCGTACGCCTTCCGCACGTGTTCCCTTCCATAACTATGGTGATGTTTACTTCCTCTTCCCTCGTGAGCATGTCAAATGTAGGTTTTTTTACAGGAAGCAAGTGAAGACAGAGGAAGAATATGCCAAAGATATCTTTGACTAAAATAAAGTTTCATAAGCTGATTTTAACCAGTAGTGGAGTTTCTAATTTTTTAGCGATCTGGGGAGAATTAAGTTTCTTGTAAGACTTTTCTCATGGAGACCTTAGCCTGGACTTGCTTTAAGTCTCGCTCTTGATCAATAACTTCCTCTTCCCTCCCGTTTGTTTATCAATTAAGAGTGAGACTTGAAACAAGTCCAACCTTTGCCCCATTCCTGTGAGTTGGAAAAGTGTAAAGATTTGTTACTCCCTTCCTCTACTTTACAATGCAACTTCAGCATCACCCTTTGCCTTGTTTCCTAAAGCAAGGAAAGTTACACCTGCTGATTCCCTGCATCACTTCAAGAAATCTCTCACTAGCTGAACGAGAATTTTGTCCATGAATTTGAGTCCATGTTTGGTAGCAACTGGTAGCTAAAGGTATACCCAATCATTTTTATGCCATTTTTGGATAATTTTTGTTGAAATAAAATGGAGTGATCAAATAGACAATAGGCTCCTTATTTTCTAAATATCCAGTTCAACTTCCGCAAAAATTCTTCTCTTTTCAAGAAAAATCCGCAAGTCGCTTCCTTACCTTATATTTTTCCCAGTGCTGGAGTTTCTTAACTTTATATGGTGATCTGTTTCTCATAACCAGTTTCTTCTAACAAGAAGATACAGTTACTTGTTCATTTCACAACGCGACAATTTTTGGAAATTTCCCTTGTAATGAGCGGCCTTTGCGGCAATACAATAATCTCATGGGGTCCACCCATGTACTCATGCTAATTCCACGCTTTATCCAATGCGTTACTGGCCTGCTCCGCTTGTTACTAGCCTGTTCCTGACTTGTTCCGCTTGTTACTGGCCTGTTCCTGGCTTGTTCCGCTTGTTACTAACCTGTTCCTTGCTTGTTCCGCTTGTTACTGGCTTGCTCCGCTTGTTCCGTGTTTTAGTAACCTCGTTCTGTCAATGGGATAGGCAGTATTATCCGATGCTAGCTCTGCTTGTTTAATTGATAGAACTACATGCCAGCTTACAATGGAGTCAGTCATTGCCTCTTTTGGATTGCAATTCATTATTTCATCTTATTTTTCCCAATTGTGATTTTTTCCTAAAATTGACACCAACCATACACAGTTTGAAATAAAGAGTTGACAATGAAAAGATAAAAGTAAATCAACGGGGGTAAAAGGAACCTTAGCTAGGGGGACTGAGTAATCTAAATATAATCTATTGTATTTGATGTTTTTGATCCATGAAGATAAGTGGTGCCTGTTGTGCTATGTCTAGATTATGTCGCTATATCTCTGTTTGTTCATTTACTTTCAGGCACAATGTCTCCCAAACTCATGTTTTATCAAAGAAGCACATTTCAGCAGTTAGTATGCCAAAAATACAATAATTCATGATGGCATGGGGGGAAATTATCTGATTTGAAGCATGCTGTAAGACTTTTCACAAGCATCACTGATGTTGTCAGTGTTGAGCTCATCACAGTCTGTGAGGTCAACAAAGTCACATGTGTCCAAAATAGGCTTGTACTTCTTTCATCCATGCGGCATTGAACTCATTCGTTGTACCATAATGTTGATGGGTCTTGGACCACCATTTCTCTTTTCTTTAGGAATCTTAAATATTAAGATAGTGAAATCCACTATGTAGTTGCCTCACAGAGTTAGCCTATCAAATTCAATATCACTTTGTACCTGAAGACATCAGATTCTTAACATTTTAGACATAACAGGGGCCTAAAGTTTGCGAAAATTGGGGAAGGCCTAATTAGTGTATGTTGTGCTTGACAGGCAGTCAGAATTGCATCATGAAGAATGGTCAAAATGAGAGAGCACTGAAGTTAACATATACTAAGCATATGGCTTATTAGCATTTGGCATGTTCTCTCTGAAACCTGATAGGCCAAATTCTCCCAATTCTGAATAAAAGAGTTTTAATTCTACAGGCAATAAATATCCTGTGGCAGTAGATGACATTTGTATGTCTTGTGCTGTTCCCATCTATATTCTCCTTTGGGTGATGCTATCTTCATCTTACCCATCATCTTTTCACATGAAAGCTATCTCACGCATCATCTCACACATCGGAACTACCTTACACATGACGATGTTTATTGTTTGTTCTTATTTTTATTCTTCCGACAACGGGGGGCCGGGGGGGCCATGGCCCCTCCACTTTTTTGCAAAAAAATGCAATTCCGAAATTTTTTGATAATCGTTTTAATTCTCTTTAAAACACTATGCTCATTTATATTCAAGCAAATTTCCTCGCATCCTTTCTATTCAATCCCTGTTCTGTTGATAAGGGAAATTTCATGTCGGAAACTAACAAGGTCACAACTTCACTATTGTACACAATCACAGACGATTTTCAGTAATATCAATGTTACATCTTTTAAATCACTATGAATACATAAGAAATCTAAAGCTATAGAAACTGCCCCAGGAGGCAGATAGTCAGTACCGTCGAGAAGGGGGGCTAGCCAGGATAGTTACCAGGAGGCCCGGGGCCTTTAGGGGCCCGGACAAAATAAAACATGTATTTTTGCTTTGCTTTCAATTTTTCTTCGGGAGCTTTTTGGGGCCTGCAGGCCAACTTAAATTTTAAACTTAGCCTCTGCACACGAGATAAACTAATTTTACATCTAAAATTATGTCTTGACCAGTGTGTGTAAGGGGGAGGCGTTTCCATGTAATAGCAGCATTATAACAGTGCATAGGAGGGCATAATCTCTGAAGAAAAATTATCAGGAGATTTTCCAGTACCAGTGGGTTACTTCTGTGGCCGATCCTGGGGCCCGGCGCGGCTCTTGACAGCCGTGCGGATAGTCAATGCAGAATGGAAAGACCTTGTATCTCTTAGGCACAAATCTAGTAGGCAAGCAAGGCAAAGAAAATGCTACTTTCTTAAAACTATTCTCTTTCTTGGTAGGGTATCTTACAAATATTTACTTCTCAATTCTGCCAGCTTTAATTCAAACGGGGATTTTTCAATGAGGTTAAAGGCGTACTCTAAAAATTCTTTCAAGGGCTGCAACCCCCAGATCCCAACGTTAGGACCCCTACTTCAAGACTTTACCGGCGCCTCACGCTCGTATACCTCAGTCAATTTCCCTCTAGATTTGTCCCTGGGAGTGCAGCTTATCATATTGGGCTATGGTATATTTTCATACCAGATTTTGGCCCCTCCACTTTTCAGGTTTCGTCGGAGGCCTTGCAGAAACTGCTTGCACAATTGGCACCATCAACTGGTCAAGCCAATCTTTAATAAATTTTGATTTTTCTTGCTTACTCAATGTTTATGGTATGTTTTCCATAGGCGGTCTAATGGCCCTTTTACACCTCTGGTCTCAACGAGATTCTGGCAAAAGCCTTGTCATTCACAGCTGTAGAAGGAACCTTTGCTTATAATAATAATGATGATAATACAGATATTTACAGAGGAATTCCTCAGTCACTTGAAAGTGCTTTTCATGAGGGTCATCTATTTAATATATCATATCAATTCACTTAAAACATTTTAATTACATAAATTCAAGTAGTAAAAAGAACAGTTCATCATAAAAAGGTATACAATCAGTTTACATTGTCCAAAACCTTTGTTTAAAAATGTTAAAGTTTCCTGCCGACTTGATATTTGTGTCCAGTTTATTCCAGTCATCAACGAACAGATAGGATGACACTTGCTTCCCCCAATTTGTCCTTACTTTAGGTAGATGGTATTGCTCATTGTTCCTTGTCTGGATGTTGTGCAAATCTTTTCCTGTTTTATTGTTGAAAGTGTAGCTGATATCGTTTTTCTTTGACTTGTAAATAGTGGCACATCATGGAACTTTCGTCTAAGATCTAGAGTCTCAGTTCTCTTCTGCTTCCCCAAGATGAGTCTCCATGGTACTTGAACAAACATGGAATAGAATGGGTGGTGTTTTTTTTGGGGGGGGGGTGGAGAGCCCTTCACAATATTAGCCCTGAGGTCTATGTCTGTGTAATGCTCTTTCATACTTCGGGGAAATGACTCTGCCAGCTTCTTTTGCAAAAACTTGCAGGACTTTCTATCCTCCAATTTTGTCATTCTTTGATCTATGCCCATGTTTATAGTCCTTCCACCTGCAGTGCAACATCCGGTGGAGAGCCTACCATCATCTGTATTTCCATAAAATCATTGATGTGTTGTGTAGGAGAGTTGTCTCCCTCACTGTCTAGATGGATATTTGAAGTTTTCTTGGTTGGTTTGAACCTGTTTCTGAGGTTTCACCAGCCATGTGTTCTAACTTTAGCCGGATCTACACTAGGTAGAAAAATGTCAAGCCACGAATAGTAGAACATAGTCCTACTATTTGTGGCTCAACATTTATTCTGTGGCGACAATTCGATTAGCCAGTTAGATTGCTGGAAAGTTTTCCGCCTCAACATTTTTTCACCTAGTGGAGATCCGGCTTTGGCCATCTTGGTGAATCAAAAAACGAATGAGGCTGATGAACTGGAGGCCTGAGCACTAACAGGGCACAGGGCCTCCATATAGCAAATTAAGTCTTAAGATCCTATAACATGAAATCACATGGAGTTGCTACACGGGTTACTGCTTAACAGCGTCCCTCAAAAAATCTTTTTTCTTGGGCAATGTATTTTTTTCTCTTGCAATCTTCCTATTCTCTTCCAAAATCTCGATTTGGAACTGCTTGAAAACAGTTTACTAAGTTTTCAAAGTCTACAAGGCTTTCACTACTAACTGTCTTCAACTCGTTTTTTCCACATAATTGCAGTGATACATCTTGCCAGTTAGTGTTAACTTCGTTTCTGTGCCTGACTTCATCTTCAATTGACCTTGAAGTTTTATGTGCAAGCCTCTCTTCAAACGTCTGCCTTTTGACATTTGAAAATCTCACACAATGGAGAAAAGAAACTTGAAACATTAACTCATTTGAACGGCAAAAATAATGCTAAAATAGATGCAAAATACATTGAAATGTTGAGAATGGGTGGAATTATCGTATTTGAAGCTAATAACGGCAATTTTACCTTTTTTTAAAACAATTTTTAGGCATTTTGTATTGCTTGATTATTCTCCGCTCTTGGCTCTCACGGCACCTGGTTGCTCGCCAACCTAGGGCAACTTTGAGGCACTTACGGCCAATGAGCCTCACTTCGAATAGGTTTACTTTTAGCATATTATTGAAGAAGAGGCTCTGGGCTCTAGACTGATGGGTACTTTTCGGAGATTGGCCAAGGAGAAGTGTGCGACAGCTCAACTCAATGATTTAAGTGACAAATTTTTTTTGGAAGGAATAAAGTTTCACAGAAAAAGTAGGTACCCAGTTAAACTTTATTCTATTTTCTGTTAATCTATCAACTTTTAACTCGTTTTGATCCTGTGCTCATTTGCCAAATTTCAATTTATCTCTGGAGTGTTTTCCTTTCTCTTTCGGCAGGATCAAATAAATTCATAATGGTGGATAGAAGGATGGCTGACTGGCAGCTGATTGATATGACCAATGATGAGCTCAATTTATTTATTGGTGAAGGAAAAGTTCCCTCTGAATGGAATCCAGTGGAATTTAGAATAACCCATCACTTATTCAGTCAAATTTTCTAATCATTGGAGTCCTTTGGTAGACCTTAGTCTGATATTGTTCAAATGTTTTCAACGCTTCTGGATGTTGATAAGGTTGCAAAGATAATTGCAAAGTCAAGCGATCGCAGAAGATCCATTTTTAATTCTCTTGCAAAAGACAAGAGTAATTTTTCAAAAATCTATGAGCCACTTTACAAAATTGATATGGGCAAAAGTACTGATTGCATTATTTTGAAAAGCAGTGGTTTAGATTTGAAATTTTTAGAATCAATTTGCAAAGGAAATGTTGTTTGGCCTGATGGCTCTCAAAAGAGACCTTTTTGGAGATTTTGCCGCCATATTGAAGAGTGAACAAGTTAGACTTTGACCCCACCATGTGGCGTAATGGCTGCCATTGCTTCCGAGCTGTGGTGTTATGACTTCTCATAGCTAACCCATCCGTAACTCTTGCAGTCATTCTTGGTAAGTGCATCTGATCATTTAAATGTATTTTTACTTAAAGTTGAACTCCACTAAAGTTCTTTTAACTGAAATTGTGGCAATTAATGCAAGGAAATATTGGTTAGATTTAGGCCCAATTATGAAACTCTGCCTAGGCTATTTTCTATAACGTGTCTTGACTTAAAACTAGTTTATTTCTAGACAATGACATGTTTTCATTCCCCCTAGAACTATTTTTTAGTATTGAGCATATGAAATTGTAGACCAATACAATTGTTAGTAATGTTTATCTTCCTTCATCAACCAGGTATCTGCTTTCATGTATGATTGACTCAACAAGATTTTGAAATGGGAGCAGAGAAGGGAAGACAGTCAGTGACGATAAATTCCTTGCTCTAGGGACAAATAAACTTTCAGATTTCCTAGCAGTGAGGGGTTTAAAAACTTCTGGCACTCATGTAGAGCTGGT
This sequence comes from Aurelia sp. 4 Dawson et al 2005, assembly GCA_964019985.1. Classification (NCBI taxonomy): domain Eukaryota; kingdom Metazoa; phylum Cnidaria; class Scyphozoa; order Semaeostomeae; family Ulmaridae; genus Aurelia; species Aurelia sp. 4 Dawson et al 2005. Next base: position 5,167,113 of record OZ026512.1, on the reverse strand, counting down.
TGCAAGGGCATTAGCAGCAGCAGAATTGAATATACCCATCATAGCGACGAGTGAGGAGCAGCAATGTACACTTAAAGTTCAGTATGAGAAACTTTTGAACGACAATGGAATTACTGATCCACGAGCAATTCCTGAGGATGAAAAAGTAGATGACATTACAAAATTGCCATCAGTCACCCTTGGTTGTATTTTCAGCTTTATCTTGAAAGTGAAAGATTTTGATCGAGAATACATTGGTAAATACAAAGATCAAAAGGCCTACTCTTATTTTGATAGCGGTTTTGTTGGTGCTATTCTCATAAACTTTCCTGACATAAAACCACACCATGTTCTTATATTCTGCAACGTAACCGCATCACAGTCAATTAATGAACAAAAACAATTGTGGATATTGATCAACAAGCAGACAGGTGAAATTGTAGCAGCCTGGTGCTCCTGCATGGCAGGCACAAGTCGTTGTTGCAACCATGTGATAGCAGCCTTATATAAGATAGATCATCCAAAAACCCATGGATACTGCGATCCCCTCTGCACTTCAGTGCCATGTGAATGGAACAAGGCTAACAAAAGAAATGTAATTGGAAGGAAAATATCAGAAATTTATGTGAGGAAGAAAGAGAGGTCAAATTTGGAAAAGAAACATGGTACAAATTTTGAAGAAATAAGATGTCAAGCATTGTCTGAATTTGATCCACGCATAGCATCACAGAGGAGAATAACCAATGAAGAGGTTTCAGATCTATACGCCTCACTGCATGAATGTTCCCCTTCTGCAGTTGTCTTCAAGAGCATTGAAGAGCCTCATGACAGCGCTTGCATGAAAACTTTGTAGATGTCTGAACTTGCCAAAAATTCAAAACATGGGGACAAAGAAAAACAAGTCGAGCAGTTTCTTCAAGGATTAGTCACAACTCAGCAAGAAATTGAAAAAATTGAGCATCTAACATGGGGTCAATCTGGAAACAAGTTATGGTTCAGAGCTAGAGAAGGTCGCTTAACAGCATCAAAACACCACAAAATTTACACCAAGGTTAATTCTTTAAGTCGCTCAAGAGGACCAATCAAGCCAAGAACAACACCATTGCTTGCATCATTAATTAAAGGAACCAATGATCTTTCAAATTTGCCCGCTGTGAAATGGGGGATGCAGCATGAGGATGCTGCATTGAAGCAGTTTTAAGCATCTGAAGCTGTGCAACACAAGGGTTTCAAACTAAAGAATTCTGGCTTTTTCATTCACCATCAGTTCCCCTACATTGCAGCATCTCCTGATGCCATATTAGAATGCAAATGTCATGGAGAGATAACAGTTGAGGTAAAATGCCCATTTTTAATCAAAGATCAAACGCCCATTCAAACGCAACAGCATTTTGCGCTAAGTGTGAAAAAGTGCTGTTAGAAGATTATGAAATAAAGCCAGAAGAAGAGCAAGAGGAAAACAGTATCTGCTGTGATGAATGTGGATGTTGGTTTCATTACAGGTGTCAAAATATGAAACTAAGTGACTATGAACTTGAAACTGAATGGCTATGTTCCCATTGCTTAGAATCTTTTGCAAGTGCAGAAATAGACCATATTTAGATATTTACAAAACATAATTATCTAACCGAACATGTTTCATGATCACAAATCAGACAACTAAGGGCTCTTTTAAGTTGCAAAGTGAGCAGCAAACTTTTACAATGTCATCACATATTGGCAACAGTAAAAGACTTAATTCTGTCTTTAGAATCCTATGATCCTTCATGTGTTTGATTGCTCGCTCAACAAAGATTCGAACATTTGCAATTTGTGAAGTTTTCTTGACGTCATTCTCCGTCATCTGAACACCCTTTGCAGCACTTGGTGGTATGCATAGGGTGCATCTAAACATTGCTAAATCAGTCTTTATTTTGAATCCCCTGTCTGCCATTACTTGGCTGTACAGTTCCAGAACATCCAAGAAGCCACTATCACGCACTATAAAAACATCTGATTATCTTCCACCATAACCAGGGGATACCCAAGAAATGGCTCCCGTAGGAGTAATACCAATTAAATACTTTAAGGTGCAGTGGTGTTTGTGGTCACTCCACAGTGCTGCCTGAACCTCCAAAGAACTTGGGGTTTCACTGAAAATCTCGGTGCAGTCTATGATGACCTGAACTCTAGGATAAAGCCGTTTAAAACAGGCTGGTAATGTGGCTGAAGTTTGGCCCTTGGATGGCCAGACAATCAATACTCCAAGTTCTCGACTCATTAACTTGATCCATGTTAATATTATCTGCGAAACCTTTCCCTGGGAAACTTGAAAGCGAATTGTCAACAGGCCTAAGCGGAGTTTCATCATTATCATGAGAAATTCTTGATCAAGTCTGAGTTTTCTTGATGGCCCAGGCTTTTGAAGTTCAATTTCAACATCTTCTTTAAGATTAAAATCTGCAGAATCTAGCAAGTTCTGTAACTTGTCATTTGCAGATTCTGCTTTCTTGCTTGACTTTATCTTCTTTATACCATCCCTATAAGTCATAACTGCAGCCTTTTTCTTCAAATGATTGAAAATAGCTGCACATTGTAGATGGTTCTGGAATCCAGTGAAAAATCTCAAGTTGTATTCTTGGGTAAGATGCTGTAAGTACATAGGAATTGGTTCTTTGATTGGTGATTCTCCGATTTTCTTTTGGGTAAAGTCCTCCATAAGGATTTTCTTAGTGGGGGCAACTGTTACTCGCTCAACTAAAGCCCTTTTCCTTGGGCTTTTCTTTCCCAGTCAGAGACAGTCAGATAGAGAGTAGGATTAGGGTTTGCACTCGTTGGCTGTGCATCCTTGAAATGATTAGAGCATACGTAGGTCCAGTTTCCTGCTATGAAATTCTGACGCCCTTTGGATATAAGGATACTCCATGCTCTCCTTCTTTCAGGGTCTTTTGGCATGATGTGGAACTGCAAATTGGTAACATGCCCTTTCTTTAAAATCAAATCAGGGTATCTGTCATCATTATTACAGGGTCCAACACAGCAATGACGTCCCATTACTGCACCTAAAACAAACAGAAGAGATTATAAACAAACATGAGTTAAGGAATGGCCTAAAATAGAGTTCACCACATGGGAACACCTGATTGATAGAGGAAGACGAACATTAATAACAATTGTATTGGTCTACAATTTCATATGCTCAATACCAAAAAATAGTTCTAGGGGGGATGAAAACATGTCATTGTCCAGAAATAAACTAGTTTTAAGTCAAGGCACGTTATAGAAAATAGCCTAGGCAGAGTTTCATAATTGGGCCTAAATCTAACCAATACTTCCTTGCATTAATTGCCACAATTTCAGTTAAAAGAACTTTAGTGGAGTTCAACTTGAAGTAAAAATACATTTAAAAGATCAGATGCACTTACCAAGAATGACTGCAAGAGTTACGGATGGGTTGGTCATAACACCACAGCTTGGAAGCAATGGCAGCCATTACGCCACATGGTGGGGTCAAAGTCCAACTTGTCCACTCTTCAACATGGCGGCAAAATCTCCGAAAAGGTCTAGTCCCCACTAACTAACCAGGAAATTGTAATCTTACTTGATGCCAAGACAAAACTAAATGCGTCCTGGATTGATTTTAAAGACTGGGTTTGTTTTTTTATGTTGTGATGACAATGAAGTCATTTTCGAGGAGAGTCTTCATGCCTCAGTTTAAATGTGAAGGAAAGAGTTAATGACCTTAGAAAGCACCAAAAATTGCCAGATGTTGAGATTTTTCTAAATGATTATTTTATCAGTTACACGTTGGTCTGCATTTTGCATGGACAACTATTTGACTAAATCCTAAAACAGCCCCATTGCTGGCTTTTGTGCAGTAGTATTTGTGATGCTTACATTATTCACTTCAACGGGCTCACCCCGCGTCAGCCATTTACCAGAAATGCATCCACCATTCACCAGAACAAACTGCCTCCTCAGTCTCCGATCTAAATTATCAAAATGGTCCATTGGAGAGTTTACGAAAACAGGACGGTAACGCCAGGAAGACAGACCTTCATCTGATATTCTGCAAAGGAAGTATTGTTTCCATACGCTACCTTTAATATATCATCCAAGAGGCCAAACTGAGGCCTCCTACAACAAAAAACCATATTTTTTCTTTGAAGAAACACATTCAAAACGACTGAATGTTACTTCGGAGGCCTACATCTGCAGTAGGTACAGAACGCCAGAAATGGGTTTCCAAGTCATGAAATTGAAAAGGACAACTTCAGAGACTCTCAAGGGAAGCAAATTCGAACAGAAAACGAGGAATCTTTTGAATATAAAATTCTGAAACAAAAGAAACATTGCGTTGCAGTTGTCGTTGCCGTCATGGTTTCGTAAACTCCCAATTGTCAGGAAGATGACCTGGAGGATACGATTATCGTTGATGTCGATGTGTTTCCTGGAGATGTAAGTTTGCATTTTGGGAACGATGGAAATTTTGACAAAGTGGATACGAATAATGGAGAGGAGATACGGTATTCTGTCATTGCATTGTTGGCTGGAAAGTGGTTTTCAGTATCATTCATTGAGGTATGGAAATTAACCTTTATTGTCTTCGAGATCATGAAAAACGCAAGGAAAAACTACCTAAGCGATGACAACTAACCAAACAATTAACTGAGAGGCATTTCATTTTCTTTTGTAGAATGCGTGCAGGCTTGCCTTTCCATTGCCAAGAAACCCAAGGTGGGAGTCATTAGCTTTCAATACAGGGTCCGAAATCTGCTGTTGAATCAATATATGGGGTCCGAGAATAACAAAAAGACAAAAAATTAACATTTGGGGTCAACAAATCTGAAGGAAAGAAAAATCGTGCTATTTGGTGCGATTCACTGAAGCGCCAAATTTTGTTCTGCCTTCTCAACAAATTTCGTTCTGCCGAGTCGCCCCAGAAAGGTCAATACTTGGGGTATCCAAAACGTTAGAATCAGTATTTGGGATCTATCAAAGAACTAGTGGTACGGATCCCCTAGCCTGCGTGCAGATTCTAAAGTTGGTGCGCAGGAGCGAAAAAGAGACCTGGAGAGCCAAGGAGAGGCAAGCTGGAGCCCATTAGCTCTCCTTCGCAATGGAAAGTTAAGTCTCCACTCAGGTAATCTCGTTCACCTTATGCCAGAATCCTTTTTCAAGAAAAATCCATCAAAATACTGTACAAATTTTTTTGTTGTTGTCAATCTCATCCGTTTGAACTACCCCTTGCATTTAAACTGCAGTTTCGAGAAACAAAGATATCTCGTTGTCTGCAGCTGCTTGGTTTGTCGCCGTCCTCCTAGTTCTTCTTCTTCCTTCGTTCTTCACAAAGTCAGCAATTTCTAGGAATTCTACAACTATCTACAAAATACCTCCTCAGGCCATTAATAAAAGGACCGCAAACAACATTTTGTTGCTTCGTCCTTCCAGTTCATCAAAAATTCCATACGTCACAAAAGAGCATAGCATCCTGAACAATTCCAGAAAAAGCAACAACATGAACCAAGCTCGTCATCCCCAGTTCGTCTTCCTCACCGTAGCCGCAAGGATGACTGATCCTCCAGCCATCACCATGGAGATGGTGCCCAACAACACCAACGTCTGGCGCGTCTTGTTGGCCCACTTGCCAATAACGAAAACTTGAATTACTGTAAGCAGAATTGCATTTGCAACAATCATATTTGCCAATTGAACCTTCATCTTGCTCTTGTAAAAAACGAAATGTAGCTACTGCTCCAGCGAAAGCGAAACATCAGTGAAAGATATTTAGAAATCATTAAATTTTTTCTTCCAAATTGATGTTTCATGATCACAAATCAGACAACTAAGGGCTCTTTTAAGTTGCAAAGTGAGCAGCAAACTCGAAGCAAATTCGAACAGAAAACGAGGAATCTTTTGAATATAAAGTTCTGAAACAAAAGAAACATTGCGTTGCAGTTGCCGTTGCCGTCATGGTTTCGTAAACTCCCAATTGTCAGGAAGATGACCTGGAGGATATGATTATCGTTGATGTCGATGTGTTTCCTGGAGATGTAAGTTTGCATTTTGGGAACGATAGAAATTTTTGACAAAGTGGATACGAATAATGGAGAGGAGATACGGTATTCTGTCATTGCATTGTTGGCTGGAAATTGGTTTTCAGTATCATTCATTGAGGTGTGGAAATTAACCTTTATTGTCTTCAAGATCATGAAAAACGCAAGGAAAACCTACCTAAGCGATGACAACTAACCAAACAATTAACTGAGAGGCATTTCATTTTCTTTTGTAGAATGCGTGCAGGCTTGCCTTTCCATTGCCAAGAAACCCAAGGTGGGAGTCATTAGCTTTCAATACAGGGTCCGAAATCGGCTGTTGAATCAATATATGGGGTCCGAGAATAACAAAAAGACAAAAAATTAACATTTGGGGTCAACAAATCTGAAGGAAAGAAAAATTGCGCTATTTGGTGCGATTCACTGAAGGGCCAAATTTCGTTCTGCCTTCTCAACAAATTTCGTTCTGCCGAGTCGTCCCAGAAAGGTCAATACTTGGGGTATCCAAAACATTAGAATCAGTATTTGGGATCTATCAAAGAACTAGTGGTACGTATCCCCTAGCCTGCGTGCAGATTCTAAAGTTGGTGCGGAGGAGCGAAAAAGAGAGGAAAGCTCCCTGTAGAGTCTGCGCAACGGTGACCAATTCTGTGTTTTGAGTTTTCAGATTTTATGGGACCATCTGTGATAGGCTGCATGAGTTAACTTTTGTTCTTACTTGTGTTAATTGTATTTTGCTTGTAACAAATTTTAGAATAATGTTTGTTACACGCAAAATGCGCTGAACACAAGTAAGAACAATAGTTAAATCGTGCAGCCAATCCCAGATGGTTCAACAAACTCTGAGAACTCGAAACACAGAATTAGTCGCCGTTGCGCAGACTACAGGGAGCTTTCTTCTCCTTTTCGCTCCTCCGCACTGACTGTAGAGTCTGCACGCAGGCTAGGATCCCCCGAGCTGAAAGTTAGGGAGTAGCCCCTGACCCAAGGAGAGGCAAGCTGGAGCCCATTAGCTCTCCTTCGCAATGGAAAGTTAAGTCTCCACTCAGGTAATCTTGTTCACCTTATGCCAGAATCCTTTTTCAAGAAAAATCCATCAAAATACTGTACAAATTTTGTTGTTGTTGTCAATCTCATCCGTTTGAACTACCCCTCGCATTTAAACTGCAGTTTCGAGAAACAAAGATACCTCGTTGTCTGCAGCTGCTTGGTTTGTCGCCGTCCTCCTAGTTCTTCTTCTTCCTTCGTTCTTCACAAAGTCAGCAATTTGTAGGAATTCTACAACTATCTACAAAATACCTCCTCAGGCCATTAATAAAAGGACCGCAAACAACATTTTGTTGCTTCGTCCTTCCAGTTCATCAAAAATTCCGTACGTCACAAAAGAGCATAGCATCCTGAACAATTCCAGAAAAAGCAACAACATGAACCAAGCTCGTCATCCCCAGTTCGTCTTCCTCACCGTAGCCGCAAGGATGACTGATCCTCCAGCCATCACCATGGAGATGGTGCCCAACAACACCAACGTCTGGCGTGTCTCTTTGGCCCACTTGCCAATAACGAAAACTTGAATTACTGTAAGCAGAATTGCATTTGCAACGATCATTATTGCCAATTGAACCTTCATCTTCCTCTTGTAAAAAACGAAATGTAGCTACTGCTCCAGCGAAAGTGAAACATCAATGAAAGATATTTAGAAATCATTAAATTTTTTCTTCCAAATTGATGTTTCATGATCACAAATCAGACAACTAAGGGCTCTTTTAAGTTGCAAAGTGAGCAGCAAACTTTTACAATGTCATCACATATTGGCAACAGTAAAAGACTTAATTCTGTCTTTAGAATCCTATAATCCCTCATGTGTTTGATTGCTTGCTCAACAAAGATTCAGACATTTGCAATTTGTGAAGTTTTCTTGACGTCATTCTCCGTCATCTGAACACCCTTTGCAGCACTTGGTGGTATGCATAGGGTGCATCTAAACATTGCTAAATCAGTCTTTATTTTGAATCCCCTGTCTGCCATTACTTGACTGTACGGTTCAAGAATATCCAAGAAGCCACTATCACGCACTATAAAAACATCTGATTATCTTCCACCATAACCAGGGGATACCCAAGAAATGGCTCCTGTGGGAGTAATAGCAATTAAATACTTTAAGGTGCAGTGGTGTTTGTGGTCACTCCACAGTGCTGCCTGAACCTCCAAAGAACTTGGGGTTTCACTGAAAATCTCGGTGCAGTCTATGATGACCTGAACTCTAGGATAAAGCTGTTTAAAACAGGCTGGTAATGTGGCTGAAATTTGGCCCTTGGATGGCCAGACAATCAATACTCCAAGTTCTCGACTCATTAACTTGATCCATGTTATTATTATCTGGGAAACCTTTCCCTGGGAAACTTGAAAGTGAAAGGCAAGATCATTTGTCAACAGGCCTAAGCGGAGTTTCATCATTATGATGAGAAATTCTTGATCAAGTCTGAGTTTTCTTGATGGCCCAGCCTTTTGAAGTTCAATTTCAACATCTTCTTTAAAATTAAAATCTGCAGAATCTAGCAAGTTCTGTAACTTGTCATTTGCAGATTCTGCTTTCTTGCTTGACTTTATCTTCTTTATACCATCCCTATAAGTCATAACTGCAGCCTTTTTCTTCAAATGATTGAAAATAGCTGCACATTGTAGATGGTTCTGGAATCCAGTGAAAAATCTCAAGTTGTATTCTTGGTTAAGCTGATGTAAGTACATACGAATTGGTTCTTTGATTAGTGATTCTCCAATTTTCTTTTGGGTAAAGTCCTCCATAAGGATTTTCTTACTGGGGGCAACTGTTACTCGCTCAACTAAAGCCCTTTTCCTTGGGCTTTTCTTTCCCAGTCAGAGACAGTCAGATAGAGAGTAGGGTTAGGGTTTGCACTCGTTGGCTGTGCATCCTTGAAATGATTAGAGCATACGTAGGTCCAGTTTCCTGCTATGAAATTCTGACGCCCTTTGGATATAAGGATACTCCATGCTCTCCTTCTTTCAGGGTCTTTTGGCATGATGTGGAACTGCAAATTGGTAACATGCCCTTTCTTTAAAATCAAATCAGGGTATCTGTCATCATTATTACAGGGTCCAACACAGCAATGACGTCCCATTACTGCACCTAAAACAAACAGAAGAGATTATAAACCAACATGAGTTAAGGAATGGCCTAAAATAGAGTTCACCACATGGGAACACCTGATTGATAGAGGAAGACGAACATTAATAACAATTGTATTGGTCTACAATTTCATATGCTCAATACCAAAAAATAGTTCTAGGGGGGATGAAAACATGTCATTGTCCAGAAATAAACTAGTTTTAAGTCAAGACACGTTATAGAAATAGCCTAGGCAGAGTTTCATAATTGGGCCTAAATCTAACCAATACTTCCTTGCATTAATTGCCACAATTTCAGTTAAAAGAACTTTATTGGAGTTCAACTTGAAGTAAAATACATTTAAAAGATCAGATGCACTTACCAAGAATGACTGCAAGAGTTACAGATGGGTTGGCTATGAGAAGTCATAACACCACAGCTTGGGAAGCAATGGCAGCCATTACGCCACATGGTGGGGTCAAAGTCCAACTTGTCCACTCTTCAAGTCGTGAAATTGAAAAGGACAACTTCAGAGACTGTCAAGGGAAGCAAATTCGAACAGAAAGCGAGGAATCTTTTGAATATAAAGTTCTGAAACAAAAGAAACATTGCGTTGCAGTTGCCGTTGCCGTCATGGTTTCGTAAACTCCCAATTGTCAGGAAGATTACCTGGAGGATACGATTATCGTTGATATCGATGTGTTTCCTGGAGATGTAAGTTTGCATTTTGGGAACGATAGAAATTTTTGACAAAGTGGATACGAATAATGGAGAGGAGATACGGTATTCTGTCATTGCATTGTTGGCTGGAAATTGGTTTTCAGTATCATTCATTGAGGTGTGGAAATTAACCTTTATTGTCTTCAAGATCATGAAAAACGCAAGGAAAACCTACCTAAGCGATGACAACTAACCAAACAATTAACTGAGAGGCATTTCATTTTCTTTTGTAGAATGCGTGCAGGCTTGCCTTTCCATTGCCAAGAAACCCAAGGTGGGAGTCATTAGCTTTCAATACAGGGTCCGAAATCGGCTGTTGAATCAATATATGGGGTCCGAGAATAACAAAAAGACAAAAAATTAACATTTGGGGTCAACAAATCTGAAGGAAAGAAAAATTGTGCTATTTGGTGCGATTCACTGAAGGGCCAAATTTCGTTCTGCCTTCTCAACAAATTTCGTTCTGCCGAGTCGTCCCAGAAAGGTCAATACTTGGGGTATCCAAAACATTAGAATCAGTATTTGGGATCTATCAAAGAACTAGTGGTACGTATCCCCTAGCCTGCGTGCAGATTCTAAAGTTGGTGCGGAGGAGCGAAAAAGAGAGGAAAGCTCCCTGTAGAGTCTGCGCAACGGTGACCAATTCTGTGTTTTGAGTTCTCAGATTTTATGGGACCATCTGTGATGGGCTGCATGAGTTAACTTTTGTTCTTACTTGTGTTAATTGTATTTTGCTTGTAACAAATTTTAGAATAATGTTTGTTACACGCAAAATGCGCTGAACACAAGAAAGAACAATAGTTAAATCGTGCAGCCAATCCCAGATGGTTCAACAAACTCTGAGAACTCGAAACACAGAATTAGTCGCCGTTGCGCAGACTACAGGGAGCTTTCTTCTCCTTTTCGCTCCTCCGCACTGACTGTAGAGTCTGCACGCAGGCTAGGATCCCCCGAGCTGAAAGTTAGGGAGTAGCCCCTGACCCAAGGAGAGGCAAGCTGGAGCCCATTAGCTCTCCTTCGCAATGGAAAGTTAAGTCTCCACTCAGGTAATCTCGTTCACCTTTGGCCAGAATCCTTTTTCAAGAAAAATCCATCAAAATACTTTAAAAATTTTTTTGTTGTTCTCAATCTCATCCGTTTGAACTACCCCTCGCATTTAAACTGCAGTTTTGAGAAACAAAGATACCTCGTTGTCTGCAGCTGCTTGGTTTGTCGCCGTCCTCCTAGTTGTTCTTCTTCCTTCATTCTTCACAAAGTCAGCAATTTGCAGGAATTCTGCAACTATCTACAAAATACCTCCTCAGGCCATTAATAAAAGGACCGCAAACAACATTTTGTTGCTTCGTCCTTCCAGTTCGTCAAAAATTCCGTACGTCACAAAAGAGCATAGCATCCTGAACAATTCCAGAAAAAGCAACAACATGAACCAAGCTCGTCATCCCCAGTTCGTCTTCCTCACCGTAGCCGCAAGGATGACTGATCCTCCAGCCATCACCATGGAGATGGTGCCCAACAACACCAACGTCTGGCGCGTCTTGTTGGCCCACTTGCCAATAACGAAAACTTGAATTACTGTAAGCAGAATTGCATTTGCAACGATCATTATTGCCAATTGAACCTTCATCTTGCTCTTGTAAAAAACGAAATGTAGCTACTGCTCCAGCGAAAGATCAATGAAAGATATTTAGAAATCATTAAATCTTTTCTTCCAAATTGATGTTATTGACAACCAATCATCAGTTATTATCTATGATTAATCTCTAAAGTAAGTTACTTTCGATGTAGTAAATTTGACTATGAAATGTACATAATAAATTTTCTTGAAAGGACCCAAGACACTGATTGTTGATGCAGGCGTGAAAAGACAAAACAATGAAAACAGTTGCTGCAACTGATCCCCGTCAGGCATAGCTGGTAAATCCTGTCTAGTGTCGAGTGTGTGCAAATTTTTTTGTACAATCTTGGAAATAAATTACTGGACTTTTGCTTGTTGAGGGGGGCTATGGGGTTTCATGGGTTGCGGGTTTGGCCAATCTTAGCCATCTGGTTTTGGGATTTACATTTCAATCATTCTGGTTTTGAGGTGTGTCATGGGTTGCGGATTTAGCCATTTTTGGGCTCGGATTTCAGGTATTCCATTCAAAATTCCTGTTTTTTTTTGGGTTTTTGAAGTCATACAGTCCATGTGGTTATGAAAATGGCGACAAACAAAGGCCAACCAAGAGTCGACACGTACAAGGAATGCTGGATGAAACAGACCCTTTAACTGAGCTTGAAAAACAAGCTTTCCAATGCTTAAAATGAGGCGCAAAGAGTTGGTGAAAGCGAAAGTGCTGGACTCGTTTTCATTTCTTTGATGTTTGCGCTTTCCCAAGCTGAAAGTGGATTGCAGAAATGGTACATCCCAAAATGTTTTCCCTGGGATGTTAGATTTTGTTTTTATATTTTTGAACACCCTGTGACAAGACACGCCTTCTTGTCACAACGTTTTAGAACATCGGAGAGAACGCATCAAAAAAGTAAAATCACGAACAAACGCACAACAATAAAAATGAACCAACGAACGTAAGATTCAAGTCGTCATCGCATTGTAATATACATCATTGCCTTTTTCGCTAAATCAAGTTTAGAGACATCATGTTGAGCTCAGTACGCTATGTTTTTCGTCACTTAATTTGTCCTTGTCTCATCTTATGAAGAACGCAGGTCCTTCTGCAGGTGTCTTAAACTAATTCGAAGATGCTCAGTCAACTAACTAACATGGGAAGACATCACTACTCTCAACCCGATATTACCGATAATCCGTAACAACAATACTTTTTCCACTCCATGTGTGGTACGTATGATGTTTACATTAGTTACATGGTAAACACTAATGTTCCCCTTGTAGATAGTGTAAATTGTTCAGTTTTTTTAACTCATCTGCGGGAAGTACTTGTAAAAATTATAACTTACTCATTTATTGCTCCCTCTCCTACCATATTTACGACAACAACTACAGCTAATCCGAGGGGCAATTCACTGATTTTTTTTCATACACCTCCCTTGAAATCACAAAAAAGTCACATACTAAAATCACAAAAAGATCACATACAAAAAGCACCAAAAATCACAAATCACTGAAAAATTACTGAAAAATCAAACGAAAAAATCACTAAAAATCACTCAAATCACAAAAAAGTCACAGGAAAAATTTTAAAATCACAAGGATCATGTACGCGATTTTGAAAAGTGATTTGCCCTTCGAGCTAATTGAGGGGGACTTGATTATTCAGACAAAGAAGAACAATATATAATCAATGTTTAAGAAACTGCAACATTGATTTTCAAATGATAAGGATTGATAAATGGTTATGACGTTCTTACTGATACAGCAACAACTTTAACCTCCATTGGCACAAACTTGACCCCATTATTAGCAACTTCATTACGTTCAAGGCACATTGACAGGGCCGCATTTAAGTCTGTTGGGGCCCTGGGCCTAAAACTGATTGGGGCCCCTTAAAAATAACTAAAAAAATTGATGTGTCACGTGCATAGTACTCGGCACCCAGTTAGGATGAATTTTTATGGACCAGTGTGAGAATTCAGTCACCAAAAAAGTTAATATCAACGAAATAGTTTGATAAGGCAAAACTCAAAAAATTGAATGCACTGATCCAAGAATATACATTTTGGTACAATCCCAATAAAACTATCCTTCTCCCTTGGCCCTTGGTTCATGATGCTAATGTTTTTCGTCTAAACACTTTGCTGCAAAATCTCGTATGATTATCTCGGGGTCTAAAGTCGCAGGACATCAGAATTTGCTGCCATTAGGCATAGGGCAACAACATGCTCTTGTGACACTACCGACCCTTTTCAACGTGACAAGGTTTCATTCACCGGAGGCAACTCCGCATGGCAAAATTCGTAGATTTTTCAAAACTTTGCTTGGCGCCCCCTAACTTTAAGATTTTTAGGGGGCCCCTGGGCCTGGGCCCAGTTGGCCCATGGGTAAATGCGTCACTGCACGTTGAACATTGAGCGATGTCTCTCATTGGTATTTCTTAGCAAAGTCTTCACTACCATTGTTTCTTGGTGTCCTGTCTCAAAATCTAGTTCCTTAGCACCATCCAAGCACACTAGAACAGACCAAAGCCAAGGACGTATACGTCCATTTTCAAAAGTCACATTCCTCAGAGCTACACCCGATGGAACATTTTCACATTGCTACGAATTTCAGGCACTTGATCATGCCAAGATACTGTGGAGGGAAATTCTGTTGAAACTGTAGATCATCATCATCATCATTTATTTATTTATAGTAGGCTTAAATTAGAAATAGCCAAATTAAAGCTAATTAAGACCTACTTAAAAAAAGAAATAAAAAACTTTTTACAATGTCCATAATAAATTTTCGATTACATAGAGTATGGGTTCTCCAAAAAAAAATCAGTAAATAACAACTCCTTTCTCTAACGCTCAAATCATCAACTAAACTTGGATTGCGATAACATGTCACAATCTGTGTTCATTACAAGGCATATTGGCCCTTGGCATACAATCAAAGAATGTTATATTGTCAAAGGGTTTGCTGCGAGGGCACAACAAAACAATTGTTTTTCATTTGTCAGTCATTAATGGTATCATTGATTTGTTTTCAGTCGTACATTGAGATGAAAGCTTTTGTTTTTCGTGGAACAACAGAGATGGAGCCAGGGAAGAAATTCTGGGGGGACAAAAACGGTCAGAATGCCAATGGCCAGCGAAGCGAGCAAAATTTTTATAGGCCACACCTTTCAGATTGGCTTAAAATGCAACCACGCTCTCTAAGAGCATAACAAGCAAGTTATGGGAGTGCCGACAGTGCACAGAAATTTTCAACAATTCAAGTGCCGACAAGGGCTCAGTGAATGGAGACCCGAAGCACCCCCCGTCGCACCATCCCTGTAGAAACAATGAAAGGAAAATAAACCCTCTTGTTGCATTCTCTGGTCATTATTAGTGCTAGCTCTTAGAAATGTTTTTTGTTCAGTTTCAATACTGGAAGATGACTACTTTTGTTTGAAAATCGAAACAGACTTTATGTTAATCACAAAAGGGCTTTCGCTGATCAAAGCATGATCAGAGCATCAGAAGCAACGTCAAGAATGGAGTATCGATTCTCAAAGGATGCCAACCAAGGAGGTCGTTGGCACATGGAAGATGTGCTTCACACGGCATGCCAAGACATCGGCAGCCAAAAAACCGCCTTCTTTGCAGTCTATGATGGGCATGGAGGCAAAAATGCAGCCCTTTTTGTGAGATACAATCTATGGAGGGCCCTGAAAGCCGATGAACAATTCCAAAGCGAAGATGCAGAGGTGGTAAAGAATGCCATACGAAAAGTATTTCACAAGATACATAATGATATGAGGGGTGAAGTTGGTAAGAAAATCATATTCATAGTATGGTAATAGCGGATTGGCTTCATCCAAGACCAAAATTTTTGAAGCATCGTTCTTAATCATATGAATTGCTTGCAGAGGCCTAATGATGCAATGACGGAAGCCGGGCGGGGCAAGCCACCTGGAAAAGGAGGAGTAACTCAATCTTGAAATAGCGCCCAAGATTTTGGGATTTTCAACATTTCTTTGATTTTTCAAAGATTTTTGAGGTTTTGCAGGGACTTTCAAAAATTTCTTTTAGGATTTCAACGAATCTTCAGACTCGTAAACTTTCAAAATTTTCAAACATTTTCAAGACTTGGCAAGATTTTTGAATATTTGCATGATTTTTGAGGATTTAAAAGCTTTGTGAGATCGTCAAATATATTCCGAAAGGCTATTTTGACAATTGTTACCATTCTTTGCCGTAAAAATTTGGAATTTTTCAGATTAGCTACAAGATATCTTCAGGATTTTCATTGAAAATTTCAAACACTTTGACGATTTGTAGATTTGCAAGATTTTTAGAGATTTTTGGGATGTTGAGTCATTTGAAAATTCCTGAAATGTTTTGGCAGGACATGGACGCTGTCAACAGTTTTTTATTTTGATTCACCCACTAGAAGAACTAGATCTGAGGGGTTGATTAGAGGATCCAATATCTACAGCAGGTAAGTCAAGCTGTGAATATAAGGCTGCCAAACTGTACAAGTTGCCTTACCACCTTGATGGATGACTTTGTATCGAGAGAGATGCTATTAACACCGTCAACTAAGCTGCGCGAGGACATGACACCAAGTCGTGCCGCGCAGAAATAAATTGAATAGCTTCGTGTTCCGAAATGACAAAAAATGCAAACTTCAGAGCTCTGCTACAGCTAAACTATCCAAGATATAAATACGAAACTTGGAAATTGACTTAATTTCAAGGAGAACGGCATGTTGTCGTTTAAAATTTTCTCATAGCTTATGTAGTTTCCATATTCCCCGATTCCCCGACTTTGTTGCCCGATTGTGGAATCCATGTTTAACATATGAGTTAGATTGTTGAATTTTTGAAACCTGGAGGCCAAGAGCTATCGATTGATATGCTTCTATCATATGTAGGATGATATATAATAGAAGCATATCATCATCTATGTTAGTTCTCTCTTAATAGTATCGTCTGACATAAAAAGAAGCTTAATCATAGTTGCACTCAAGGTTATACTGATAATGTCTGTGTGTAGCGTGCATGGTATGTCTGCAATGGTAAGCCACCGTTTCGCCACCGCCCTTGCAGTTACCTAAATAGGCAGTGGCCAGCTTGCCATGTTTCCACCAACCAAAGGACAGAGAAGATCGCAATTTGTGCATTCTTTTGGAATAGTTTGCAGCATGCCGCAAATGATTCGTATGTTGTTTGGTTTTAGATAACTGGTCTAAATGAACGGACGGAAGGCGAAGTACGTCAGGAACAACGGCAACCTTCGCCATCCTTCGTGGAAGAAAGTTGTATGTCGCACAACTTGGCGATTCTGGAATAGTGTTAGCTACGAAGAATCGAACGACTGGCTGTACTGAGGGAAGATTTATAACACCTATACATAAACCTGACGACCTGGAGGAGGAAAGGAGGTATGGAAGTAAAAGATTGCGCAAAATGGCGTCAAGGAACTCTTGTTCCGTGATCCTTTCCGTCTAAATTCACCTTTCTGTCTTTGAAACTCTAAGTCACAGTGCTTTTGGTGTGGCATTTTTGTTCAGCAAAATCCAAGCTTGAGATTGAAACATACAAGGATGTGAACTTTGCAATGATCTAGCCCGCAACGACGCACAATGCATGTTTCCTGACTTTGATCTCTCTCATTGGGAAGTTTTAACACTATATATGATGTGAATTCACCCTTTGTGAATGAAATTTCTTCAAGTTGGATCACAGGAGGCCCAAACGCATATATTGTGGGGCCAGCTTAAACTGAGGCAATTTATGCTGTGTTGTTTTCCAAACTGCAAAATAAGTAACACTACTTGTTCTTTGAATTGAATCAAAATTAAATTCATACCGTCAAAGGGTTGACTAATGCATTGAATACAAAGTTTAAAAGCTGGGGAACATTTTGATGCAAAGAACTGGGCGTTTGATGCAAAATTCGCGAAGATAGAGCAAGGAAAAAACTGTTATTAGATTTTAGCAGGTAAACAAGCTGCATTCCTTGTTACTATTATAATAAGATACAACACAACAAATGCAGGCAATAATGTTGCGTCACTGCAGTACAACAACAGCAACAGGACCGACACAACGACGTTCTATAATCGGCAAAACGTCGCAATGAAATTGGCTAGTAATCCAGCCTCATTGTATCAGAAAATCCACAAAACTGGCTGAATGCTCCTGCCAAATGGATATGATTATTCAATTTTCTTGCCATACACCTGCCTCTGTAAGCATTTGAGTTCCAAGATCGACTGAAGATAGAATTTGATCTGATGCTGTGAGACTAGATTGATAGTCTATTTGAGGGATGATCTCAAACCTGTTCAGTTTCACTTAGTTTCCAACTGTTATAAATTGTTCATGTGTTGGTGGCAAAATAAAATTCTAAAAATGTTGGGAACTTATCATAAAAGCATAGCTCTTGAGATACGGGTCACAATGGCTGAAGTTCATTCTCACTCGATTTCTATTAAGAAACCTTTTTCATTCAAGGATGACCCTAATTGCTGAGAAAGACATTGATGTCTCACGCGCAAGGATCGCTGACAACGCAAGGATCTATATGAAGTGAGCAGACCGTTTCCATTTCGACAATACGGTCATTGGTAAAAGATTTGTGTGATCCTTGCGTGGCAAGCAATCCTAGCGATGACTTGGAAACCAGGCTTCAAATCACTTTCAACATGAGAACGATACGACTGATCTAGAAAAGATAAATTTATGATCTAAGTGGATAAGCTACAATCCTTGCCAAAACAACTTGAAAAAAAAACCTCATTTTGCTGCTTTTTCCTCTTCTTAACCATACAAAATACATCGCTGGAAACTTCACCTCTTGCTTTTTTCCGCACCCCCTGCCCCCCTGAACAATGTTGGTCCGAAAAAATGATCACCAGACTTGAAGGAAAGCAATTTGGCTGCTTGGTTGTGCCCTAAGGCACTGCGTAATCGCACAAGAAACCAACATCGTAAGGGGGAGGGGGAGAGAAGTGGGAAAATATGCGATTTTTTTCAAGAGTTTTGGCAAAGATTGTAGCTACACAGACAGTACCAATGCATCGAGATAAGATAGATGGTTTCAGAACAAAAGTATTTCAAACATTTAAGAGTCTTTTTCGATTCAACTGGTATGATAGCTGCAAAGTTGAGCCCTTTCAGGATGCGACGCCTATGTTTAGTGATTGACTACAGTTTATATAACTACATTTCACATCTATTTTTTGCAGGTGTTTAGCCGAAACTCTGTACAACTAAAAGAGCAGAAAGCTGTAACGCTTCCACAGCTCCACCAAATTCTCGAGACAGCCTATCACCCATCGCCCTCAGTCAGCCAACTAACCTTCCTTTTCGATTTTAAAAAATTCATAGAGCTCTACATTCCAGACATCAGGCAACACAGCAAACCACATGTATTCAAATTTGAAAAGCATCTCGACTTGGATGAAGTCCTCCTTACGTACAAGCACTGGGCCAGTCAGGCAAAATGGATGCCTAGAAACCCCGAAACGGATGCACTAGAGCCACTCGTATTTCTGAAAGACCAAGTACCAGAGAATGATATCCCTCTACTTCTAAAACCGACCTTCGACACCAAAAATGATATCAACGTAATCGCAAAGGAACTTTTAGCAAGTAGAGGGAGAATGAAGGCTGAGGAGATTACCTGGTGGGATGAATTTGTTGAGTCAGAAAGAGAAGCAAGAAAGTTTTGGGAAAGGCTAAAAGAACGCAAAGGAAATCAAATAGCAAAGGACCAATGGGCATTCTTCCACTTCCAAAACTACAGGGAAGCTACACCAACCAATGAAAATGAGGATGAAGCACGACTTGAAAATGAAATTGACAAGCTGATCGACAAAAACAATAACTTCCAAAAGGTATGCGTTTATGTATCTGTAAGATAGCAGTTTCCGTAGTTATCTTTCCATCAATAACTGCGTTGGCGATAAATGGCACTATTCTCAAAAGCTGATGGTACAGAATTCACAGGTGCAGGAGACGGGAGCTGGGAGGGGGCTGCAGCACCCTACGCTGGATAAATTTGCAAAATAAGCCATAATCGAGCAGAAATTCAGCCTTAAATCGGACAAAGCTTACGTAAACAATGGAGTGAAAATTTTTATCGGGCAGTCACTCTAAATTGCACCTCTGCCAATCCCCATTATGTTTGGGAAGTAACAAGCGAAAGATCAAGTCCAATTGGGACAAAGAGCGTTCCCTTCCCTGAGGAACGCGCAACGAACCGGCCCGTTTCCATGAAATGATTTATAACTTCAAAGTGAAACACTCCCACAGTATGAGCTGTTTGTTGTTGACATTTAATGTGTAGATCTGGTAAGACGAGAAAAACTGTTAAAGATAGGCAATCAAGCACTGATTGAAGTAAAATGAATCTAGCACTGCATTGAATGTGGCATTGACTTCAAAATTGATTCTTTAGTAATTTGACTATTTTAAAAAAGATTACTATGTCATTTCATTTTGTATATTTACCTTCATTTATTATTCACAGGTTCAAGTGCGTCAAAAGAAAAAAATGGTGAATCGAAAGAATGCTGGAGAACAGTAGGTTAGTAGCTTCCCTGTAGTTTCGAGATGGAAGAATGCCCATTGGTGTCCTTTTCCTTGGTGTCCGCAGAAAGTTTGCGTTCTTTCAGCGTTTACCAGACTTTATTGCTTTTCTTTCTGACTCAATGAATTCATCCCACCAAACAACCCAAAAAGAATACACGCCTTGTTTGAAAGAAACGAAGAATTTCGGCCAACACGGAAAGTTTCTTAAATAATCAGATTTCTGGTACTCAGAATTCAAAATCTTGGCTTTTCAACTGTCAGTAGTCTTGTAAAACATAAGATCCTTTTGGATGATTACAAAGTCCGTCCTAGGCTAGGCAAACATAATAGTCATATGAAAATTAATTCGTTCATATCTGCGACTGATTGTTGATGCTGTTTTAGCTGCAAATCAGAGGGGTATGAGTGTTACTACCAAAGCTGCCCCCAATCGAAGACCTAATGCCCTTCATAAGAATAAGAATCGCCCAAAAAGAAGTTTCGATCCCCATGCGCATCAACACCCATACTGAATCATATGCATGGAGGCCTTTGGCTTCAGCATGGTCACGTATCTTCCCCCAGTCAATGTCGCCATTCTTCGCGGAGATGATTTCGCTGTATTGAAGGGGTCCTTTTACCTTCGGTGATGCTGCAAACGCTAGCCTCTATGCGGCTGGTTACATCATGGTTATATCATCCTCTAGAGTTGAGTTGAGAAGTGAAAACAGTCGACGTTGAGCGCACGCATCATAGTTTCTTCTTTCATGCATTCTGGCTTATCGCCAAGCAGAAAAAACTCAAAGCATATTATCTCGCCAATGAAGCAATTAGTGAAGTAAATATAACAAAGTCAAAGATAGACTTATTGCAGATTGACTACCTCCAAATGCTGACTGCAAATAGTCCACCGCAGAGGACTATTTTTAACACAGGGATTTTGAGTAGTTTCTCCTTTGTTCCCCTATGTTAAACAGTCCTGTACGGAGCACCAAGCCATAGACCAAGGGCAGTCAGTTGAAAGGGCAGTCCCTTGGGGGCAGTAAAAACAGCACATTTTCACAAAGCACGCAGTTGGTGAGAGCAAATTTTTCGTTTCTCTTTGCTCCAGGACATCAAATGCTGACTAAGACCTTGCCAAAAAACGAACGCTAATAAGAGAGATCGCTCAATTTTCAATGTGCTTTAAACGTAATTAAGTTGCTAATTAGGTTGACAGAGCAGAAACTGCGTAAAATGATGTCATCGACCAATCTGAGATAAGGAAGTGTTTGGACAGATAAGTTTTTGAAATGATAGATCAACAGTTTTAGGTCCAAGGAAGAAAATATAAGGTGTTGCTTAAATTTGGAATCTGTTGCAGGGAGCTAAAGGGGCTTCAAAGTTACGAGTTTTCACGCATGTTTCACAGTTTCTGCTCTGTCCATTAGGTCAAGTTCGTGTCAATTCAGGTTCTCTTAGATTACAAAGTTGGACGTTGTAATCAAAAAGGAAACAGCCACGCTAACTTACAAGTCTTTGAATTCGCTTGCCCCAGACTACTTAGAAAATCCTTCAAAAAATTTTCGGATGAAAGAGAGCGGTTCCTGCGCGCATCAGAAACTGATAGCAAGATACTGCTGCTAAAAAAGGTCATTGGCCAAAAGGCTTTCTCATATTGCGGTGCGAAGCCATGGAACAGTCTAGAAAGAGCGACAAAGTTGGCACCTTCCCCGGAAACCTTCAAACGCGTGGGAAGGGGTGGGTGACTCGAGTCATAGGATGATGGGGACGTGCCATCCAACATTTCAAGGGAAGACCCATATTCCCATATTTAAGGATTTTAGTCCATTTGTATCTATACCCATTTAAAATAGTTTTAGGAGACAAAGCCTGTTGGAATTCCCAAGGAATCGTGTTTTATTTCACTGCAAAGGTAAATATAGAAGATAAGGTTACCACAAACCAATTCTCATAACCAAGGCCAAGAAAATCCATAAAAAATGAGCATCTCTAAATTTTTGCCACGATTCAAAAAGCTTCCCATAGTGGAATAGTTACATTTTGAGACCCATATTTAGGGACTTTGAGGGTCAAAACCCATCCTTATCGGCGGTACGTACCGGTTGCTCTACATATGGAAGTTACCACCCCGGGCCTTCCAAGAGCAGCTATAAACGGAAAAATTCCATTTCATTTTTACGTTCTTTTTATAGACTTAAATTTGTATAATGTTGTAAATTCTAGATTTAGAGATTTATAGAGGCGAGTACTTAGATTTCTTTTGTACTTTGTCTTAGTGGTTTATTTCAATACTTTGTTTTAACACTTTGCTTCAGCCCCCCAATATTTTGCTGAAGTTTGTTGATTTTTTAAATGAAAAAGGCTGCAAAAGCCAAGGTCGTAGGATTGAAGATTCAAACTCGTATGTATCCGTGGAAGCTACCAGAATCCATCAAAAATGCAATGTCTTTTGTTGTCATACAGGTCAAAAGTTTCAAAATTTTCATGGAAAGACTCTCATTAATCGTTATCCTTTGCTTCCGTCAATAGCACATTTTCAAAAATTGGGGCGTTTTCCAACGATGTAAAGGGTGTGGCCATAAAAATTTTCCCGGGGCCAAGCCCCTGGACCCCCGTTTTTCCTCCCTTCGCTTGCGCTTCATTTCAGCCCCCCAAAATATGAATTTCGTTCGGACGGGCCTGCTAAATGAGGTTAAGGGAACATGAAGTAAGAACCTGCAAAATAGAAACTAGCTTTTCATAACAGCTTGTTTAGTTTCTTAAGGACATGTATCAAGGAAAGAGGCTGAAAGGTTTCTTATATAATATGGTTAAGAAACCTTCAATAATTTCAAGTACTACATCATAAACTGAGATTTAAGATTACGGAAACTATTTTCTATTTTCCTTTCGTTCATTTTTCAAAACAACAGAGAGACTGTACGCAGACTACTGGTTAGTGAGATTGCCAGTGAAACCGCAGGAGAATTGGGCCTCTCAAGCCTGGGTCCAGCGGAGCAGTGAAGTCCAAAGGCAGATTTCCACCACTCAGCAGACACAATAAATTGTTTGTCATGCGTAACGGCCTTTCAATTGCAAGTGGTTGGTTTCCCTTCCCTCGTAAACAATAGATTCGCAGTTTGCTCGAAAAATTTGACTGGGTGGAAATCAGCCTTGATGAGACCAGAGACCAATGAGCAAGACGGCGGAAGAGAAGTGCGCTACAGGATCTAGCTAAAAAGATAAAGACTGACGGACAGCAAGAGATTAACTGATCCATGCCATCATGGTGCCATTAATCACAATTATTAGACATGGTCAAGTCTTTAAGGTAAGCAATCACTTTGGAGTTCCTGCAGAAAAGCATCTTGCATCATCAGGTCAGATCATCGTATTAAATTAGAATTTGCTTTATCTTTTGTACCTAGCAGTAGCACTTAAATCTAATTTGTAATCAAGTGTCTGCCAGAGGGTGGTAAAGGGCATTTCTTGAAACATGATTTGCGATATCTTTTGGCAA
Source organism: Aurelia sp. 4 Dawson et al 2005 (assembly GCA_964019985.1). Taxonomy (NCBI): domain Eukaryota; kingdom Metazoa; phylum Cnidaria; class Scyphozoa; order Semaeostomeae; family Ulmaridae; genus Aurelia; species Aurelia sp. 4 Dawson et al 2005. The sequence goes on along the minus strand of OZ026512.1, from coordinate 5,143,593 downwards.
TATCTTGTGTCCGTGAAATGTGGAAAGCAAGTATTAATTTTCGTAAAACATGAAAATTCTATAGTTCTTCTAGGTGAACCGTGAAATTTAAATTAGTTATTCTGACACCCTTTCACCACACCAGTTTTGCAAAGAGCAAAGAGCACAACATTGGAAGATTTAAACATTTTGCTACATGTTTACTGCTTTTCCCGCGCTAAATACTTATTGCACCAAACTTACAGAACAAAAACCAAAGCCTTTTCATTTGTCTTCACAACGGAGGTGTGAAAGCAAGCCATAAAGCTCTACAAGAATTCATAAGATGATCGTGCTTAGTGGGTGGTGCTTTTAGGAGCATTCTCTATGGTACAATTATGTAAATCGCATAGGACTTTCGATCTAATAAGTAACCATCAATAATTGGCTCATAAACAACAAAGCTTTCAAAAAGTTGTGCGATAAAGCCACTGTCCTAGTTGTTAAGTTATGTTCACGTGATTTAACAATATTCAAAGGCTCCAACTTTCACGTGTTGCTAATGAAGAATTCACTTTCTCCCATTTCGTCGAGCGCGCGATGCATTGCGTCACAATTGAATCACCAATAGATGAATTAGTATCATGGGGAGTTGAACTTTCGATCAAGTAAATAACCATCAGTGATTGGCTCATTAACAGGAAGTTATTCAACAAGTTTTGTTGTAAAGATACATTCACATCATTTACCAGTATTCAAAGGCTCCCAATTTATTGTGTTTGTGGATAAGGGGAACATATGGGTAGATTGAAGCTAACTGTTTTACGAGAGGAAATTCAAAATTTTCCTCCACTCTGCAGTGAAAGAAACCAATCCATAGTCTGGACGATAGATGACTGCATTAAAGGTGACAGAACATGAAACTGTTAAGCCTGGTTTCCATTAAATCTTAGAGCGATCGTAAGGAGATCGGCGACGATCTGCGATCGTCTGCGTTGTGTTCCTGATTTAATGGAAACACTTGCTTACGATCATCAAGACCGTCGGCGATCGTCGATCGTAAGCGTCTGGAAAGTTGAACTGAGTTCAACTTTGCAGATCGTTACGACTGTCCCGATCTTGGAAAATTTTTATGGAAACACCCATCGCAGACGATCGGCGATCATCGCAGACGCGCTTTTGTTAAATTTTGATCACGTGGATCTGATTAGCCAATCAGATGATAGTAGTTGTTGTTGCTGCGTTTGCACGTATGATATGGCAAACAGTTGCTCTTCCAAGTCTAAAATTGAATGATTGTGATTGTTGCGAGTCACCTGAAGCCAGATGCCTAAGAGTGATGACAATTCTTTCAGCTGGTGGTATTGGGATTCGACTGTTGCATTGCTTCTTGGCAATGAACGGACCAACGAGCTGGACGAGGTGTTCCAGTCGCTCTGGTGACATTCTCAACCATCTGAAAATGAAGTAGACATTCACAATAATATCATAGGTAGGAATGGGCTCATGTAAGATTCCAGAAAAGAATGTATTTCTAGTTTCTTCAGAGCCTTAAAAAATAAGTTATTTCTGGATTTGACTGGTTTTGCATTGGCAATTCAAGAGTAGAAAACTCAACAAGTTTGAAGAGGATCATGGTATAGGTGCATCGCAGACTGTCGCCGATGAATGGAAACACACTGCTGAGATCGCAGATGGAAGATGGCAGATAGGGATCGGTGACGATTGCAGACTGTCGCCGATCCCCTTACGATTTAATGGAAACCAGGCTTTACCATGCATGAAACTGTTTTGTCGTGTAGTTACAACATGATATGATGAAAATTTCTCGCTTCATAGGGAATCACATCTTTTGCCTTGAATTGAATGTAATTGTGAAATGGGTCTATTGGTTTCTTCACAACTACTCCTTGGAAATTAAACATTCATGGAACAGCACAAGTTGCAACAATCTCTGTGTCAATTACAGAGCAAGGAAGGCCAATGCTGGCAAAAACACTATTTTACCAATTTTTTCGTTGAGACAAGCTAGGTTCCAGAAATTCTTCATCTGAGATGAAGTTAATAAATTGAAAATTATAAACAAATTCTCACAATTAATTCAAACACTCACGGTTAAGCAATGGTGGAATAATTTTTCAAGTCATTGTGATAGATTTTGCAATATGGTCTTTGAAGAATGGATACAGTTTCTAACTCACCCTGCACAACAGTATAACCATAATTTAAGTCTAGCTACCTGATTTGATGGTGATGGGCCAAAAATTACAGAATCAGTTGGATCATCCAAGTCTCCCTGTTGACCTCTCAAGTAAGCATGAATTGTTGCCATTGCAGTTGTTTCTGTTCCTTTATCTATACGGATATGATGTGGCAGGACTTTATTTGCATGAAGTAGATCAAGGTACCATTTTCCAACCAAAACTGGCTCTGAATTGGTTGTCCAGATCTTCAACATTAAGATCTTTCTACTAGCAGTATCTATGGCACCATAGATTGCTAATGGGAATGTGGAATTTTGAAATCCCATAAGCTTGTCATGCCCATCCATTGAGTATGTCCAATTAGGGCCAACTGTTACAAAGTGTTCTCTTGGCTTCCTTTTCTTTGCACCAGGTTGCCGATTGTGAAGACCCTCTTCATCAAGTTCTTGCATCACAGTATGGACCAAGTGTCTGGGTATCTTAAGATCATGTTGCTGGCGTATTTTCTGCATCATCGCTCTATATCCAAGCAAGTGACCAGGGCCGTCTAGTTCTTCACGTACAGCTTTTCTTACTTCATCAATTGTAACATTGTGGTCTATGTAACGAATTCGGTAGTGTCTCAGTTGTCTGTCGAGGGTTCTCATACTCCAGCGATATTGTGGGTAGTCCCTCTGTACAAAATCAAGAATCTCGTTTCTTTGCATGTTTTCACGCACATACTTATTCGGATCGTTTTGCAGATTGGGATCATGCTTCCACTCCATTTCCCACTTCTTGCTCACCGTTTACTTTTCTGCAGCTGCTTCTGATCTATGATTGTTGGGCTATTTTCCCGCGCTTTTCTCGTAGCCTCGTTTTGGAAATGGCAGTGGCAGCCCTGGGCCACGTCGGAAATTTCAATTTGATTTGAATTCAATTTGACTTTGAATCTATTTCATAAAACTGACAGTTTTTGTGCAGTTGTATTTGATTTCTTTTTGATTGCAAATTGATTTCAAACTGTTTTCAAATTCAATGTGAATACGTATTGGATTTATAGGAAATATGCTTTTGTTTTCATAAAGAAATTGCCATGGCAGTCCTGGGCCACCATAGAGGGGGAAGGGTAGTTGCCCAGTTTTATGATAAACGCTCAGAAATATGGGGAGGCAGTCCTGCAACTGATGCATATGTAGCATGAATTGAGTCAGCTAGGCAAAGTGTTCCGTTGCCAGAATCCTCAGAAAGTTCCTCCCAAAACAGCGAAGCAACTGTTGATGATGAGGAACTATTTGGAGACCAAGAATCAACTTCTGCAGAAGCATCACCACTATCATCAGTAGGCCCTGCACCAAATGTAGGAAAAAAAACTGAAGCTACTCAACAAAGAAACCTGGTTTTGCATTTGAAAGAAAAAAGAAATAGCAAAATGTTGAAATCAATGCCAACTGACAAGCAGTTTCTGTATATTGCAAAGGCTGCGAGGTGGAACTAAAAAGGGAAATCATGGGGGAACTCGAATCATGAACATGCTGAACAGATGAAAGTATTGACAGGAACTTTGGTCACTCTGTCAAATGCCTTGACAGCTGCTCTATGCCCATATCCTGGTCATAATCAGCATTACCATCCAAATTACAATAATCACCCATTTATGCGAGAAGTAAATCATGTCAATAACAATGGATATCAAAGATCTATAGAACAGATTGATGAAGACAATGTTTTCACTGAGCTTAACTAGATTTAAGATGTGCCTATGTGACTGCTAATTCTGTGCAAGATAAACACAAGCCCTCTCTTGGCTTATCAATTTTTCAAACTCAAGCCACCCCAAAGTTTAAGAATCAATTTCAGCATTTTAAACACTTTCCTACAACTCTCTATGAATTAGTGATTAAAAAGTATGATCAAAGTTCCCATCATTGAAAGTTTAAAATTTACCCAGCCCTCCTCTCAGAGGCCCCCCCCATATTTGTACGTGAAGCGTTATTTGGCTTATTTAGGCGCGTGATTTCGTGATTTTGATATTTTCGACTCGTGAATTCGTGATCGAAGACTCTGTCGTGCAGCGTGATTTGCCAAAAATTTGGTCGTTATTTCGTGAAATGGACCTTTAAAGCACGTGATTGCGCCTTGAAATTTCACAAAGAAATGCTGTTTTCCGTCATTCTGAAGGGTGTAGTCCCAAAAAATTTTCACTTTTGCTCCATTCGCTTGCAATCTACCCCATATAAAGATGATATTTGTCTCCTAGAAAGTCATAGATAAAAAGAGCATTGATCTTACATGAAGAATTTCTGAGTTACCTAAAATGATACGTGGCACTATTCAAATTGCCACCGGCAAAGTAAAAGATGCAGTCTATTTGAATGAAAATGGACTTTTTCTAAGAAGCAAATGATAGGTCATCAGGCTGTAATTTCCACAATACGGCGTTTTTCGATGTTCTAGAAGGCGAATACTCAAAAAATTTCCGGGGCAAGCCCCTGGACCCCTATTTATCTCATTTCACTCACAGTTTTGGCTCCGAAACTTTAAAATCCATGTTAGAATTACCATGCTTTCCCTTGTGTCTTCGCCAGCTATGTATTTACATAGAAATATCTTTCTGGAGCATTCTTAAAATTTCTGCAGCGTGAACGTGAAAATGCTGTTTTATAGTCCGTGGTGGCGTGAAAAACGAAAAATCAACACGTGAATCTGTTATCCAGGGGTACTATGGGGGGGGGCCTCCTCTCAGTTATTTGGCGACAAAGAATAAGTGACCTTAAAAATCAATAACTGAATTTTTCAAACATTAACAATGGTATGCAATAAAAAGAGCTAAATTTAAAGATATTACTACAGTTTTGGTAATCATTCCCCATGCAGGTACTCGGGCATATTTAGGATAGGGTTGCTTGGGTTACTCTTGTCGATCTAAAATTTGTACAAATATTTTTGGGTCAGTCATTGGTACAGCTGTCCTCTTCAGTTCCTAAAATTTTCATTACTTTTTTGGTTCTCGATATGGAGAAAAATAAGAAATTGGGAAAGACATCCTTTACAAACAAAACTCAAGATCAAGTAATATTACTTAAATCAAAATACTTCGATATCATGACAGATTATGAGCAATCTAATCAGTTGGGGCACTCCCCAACAATTTAAGACACAGAATTGAAGACCTTTGGGGTATGTTGGATCAAAAAATAGTTTCGGGTATATTTTTCATGCCAAAAATTACTTTTTTTTGCATTGACACCTGGGTCAAGAGTGCATCTCTTGGAACAACCAACTTGTCAACTCTCCTGGGGTATGTGAATGATGGTGATGGACCAGCTGGATGGAGAAATGAAATTCCTACACTCTCTGTATCCTCACTTTTGCTTAAGATGTAAGCAAGCCACCACTGGTCATCATACTTGCATGTAACATAGCCATTCAAATTTGCCCATGGAAGGAGCACTCTTTTCGATGGTCTGCTTACATCAACTTTTTTTACATTTTGTGAAGATGAACATTCTTTGACCACCAGCTGAATAGTTGAGCCTTCAACTGCTAAAATTGCATGCAGTTTTTGTGTTCCTTGGATGGTAATACTGTTTCAAGTCGAGCACATAACAGTTGTGCCTCATCATCAATTTCGTCCTTGCCAACAAATGAGAACGTAACATGGGGAATGCTTTCTTTTGCCCAACTGAACAATTGTAAGGGTGTTTGAAGTTGGTTGGCATATGGTCGTTGGAGACTTGCTCTTGCTGCAAGACGCTTTACAGTACCACCAACTCCATCATAGGGTCCCTTGCCATGAGATGTAGCAAAGAAATGCCACTCTGCAGGAATTCCAAAATCTTCTTGATGCCATGCCAAATTTAAAAAGTTTTTCCTATTCTTATACTGTGATGCTGCTCCATCGGAAAAGTATATGGCCATCTCTATTGGAAACATGTCCCTCAGATAAGCAAAAAGCTTTCGCTGGAATCTGTGAACAGCCAAGAAAGAAATGATACGCCAAGAACTGATATAAATATCAACAATTTCTGAATAAAAGCCAAAAATGAAGACTTTGCAAATAACATAAAGAGCAGCATAAAATGATTAAAAAAGCGAGTTTGAATGGAATTTCGTTGTTGAACAATAAAAAATTTTATGATATGTATCATTATATCTTACTGCTACTAACAACCTGGCAACGTTGAAGTTTGTAGATAAAGCTGCCAAAGGTCAAAGTTTCTAGCAACGACCTACCCATCGCCCTGTTACAAAAGTGTATATTTTCTCGTAATATTTGGACCTCAGCGAATTCTCCATGTGTGACATCACTAACTGTGATCTACACATTTGACGTTTTTCCTGGAAAATGGTAAATGATACCAAAGCGGTTTTTACATTAAATGAACTGTTATGTATTCTAGTTTCGTTGAATAAGAGTGAGCATTTTGATACTGTTAAAAAAGTGAACATTTTCTTGTGATATTACGACCTTGGCGAATACTTTAAGTCTGATGTCACCAACTGTCGTCTAGACATTTGATGTTTTTCCTGGAAAATGGTAAGGGCTAGAATTGGCATTTTTACCCTAAATGAAGGGTTAAATATTGTAATTTTGTTGAATAAGAGTGAGAATTTTGAAACCGTCACAAAATTGAATATTCCCTTGCAAAAGTCGGACCTCTGCAAACACTTCAAGCGTGTTATCACTAACTATGGTTTACACATTTGATGTTTTTCCAAGAAAACGGTAAATGGTAGAAATGCGGTTTTTATGCTGAATGAAGAGTTACATATTGTAATGTTGTTGAATAAGAGTGGAAACCGGGAATTGAAACTGTTTCCCGTCTATTTTAACTCTAGTTTCCATTAGATCGGCTAATATGAATCTGTGTCTGGAATCTGAATTTGCGTCCAGACGAAAATTGGCCCAACTTGTAGTTGGTCTTCAGCTCGCAATGTTATGAAAGAAGATGCAGTGGAAATTCAGCTTAGCGATACAACTGGCTGCCGTTTTTCCGAAGGAGAAAATAATTTGTCTACCACACTACAAAAACAAGTATGCAAAAGAAAAAAACCCATTCAATGCTCTCGAAGCACTGGACCGTCCGTAAGAAGCTCTGTGGGTCATAATACTTTTGGAAATAGAGAAGAATACGTCTCTTCGTATGGTAAGCATTCAAAGTACGGTTACGCAATATGGTACAGCTTCAGTCCATTAATCAGTTTAGTTTTCAATTAGTTTCAATCAACATTAGCAAGCCTGATTGATGTTGGATCATAGAGTGCAAGTTGCATTGGGCTTAAGTATCCTCGATAGGGGTGCAGGACTTTGATGCCATATTTACTCATTTGAACATTAGCGCTTATATTGCATTATTCATCCTGAAGATTTACTTGAGTCTCACTTTCTTGGCGGGATTTAGAAACGCTAGATTAGACAGAAAAGTGGATCATCCATAATGTCATAATGTCAAGAGCATAATGTCAAAAATTTTCGCTCACTCTGCTCACGAAAAGATTTAGGCCCATCCTAACTGTTTGATTTCTATTCCAACGGGATCATAAAAGAAGCATAGTCATTCAATTTCAAAGCATAGTCTAGAATGGACGACCTTTCAATAGCCATGGCACATTGTACAACAAAGAACAATCGCAGTTTCCTAGGGGGCGCCAAAACTGTTGGTGCCCCCCTAGCCAATGTTGAGCCACCACGCCACTACTGTATTCACTTGATTTTTATAGCCTGTTTCCTGCCCCTCCGAAAAGAAGTCCGTGATAAAGGTTGTACGATGTATTACATGTAAGTACGATGTAAGTCCAATAGAACAAACTGGCAAGAAAGTATCAATGGTAGAAAATGGATGGTGGAAAATATAAGGCAAGGATCAAATATAAGGATCAAATAAATTCATAATGGTGGACAGAAGGATGGCTGACTGGCAGCTGATTGATATGACCAATTATGAGCGCAATTTATTTATTGGTGAAGGAAAAGTTCCCTCTGAATGGGATCCAGTGGAATTTAGAATAACCCATCACTTATTCAGTCAAATTTTCTAATCATTGGAGTCCTTTGGTAGACCTTAGTCTGATATTGTTCAAATGTTTTCAACCCTTCTGGATGTTGATAAGGTTGTAAAGATAATTGCAAAGCCAAGCGATTGCAGAAGATCCATTTTTAATTCTCTTGCAAAAGACAAGAGTAATTTTTCAAAAATCCATGAGCCACTTTACAAAATTGATATGGGCAAAAGTACTGATTGCATTATTTTGAAAAGCAGTGGTCTGGATTTGAAATTTTTAGAATCAATTTGCAAAGGAAATGTTGTTTGGCCTGATGGCTCTCAAAAGAGACCTTTTCGGAGATTTTGCCGCCATATTGAAGAGTGAACAAGTTAGACTTTGACCCCACCATGTGGCGTAATGGCTGCCATTGCTTCCGAGCTGTGGTGTTATGACTTCTCATAGCCAACCCATCCGTAACTCTTGCAGTCATTCTTGGTAAGTGCATCTGATCATTTAAATGTATTTTTACTTCAAGTTGAACTCCACTAAAGTTCTTTTAACTGAAATTGTGGCAATTAATGCAAGGAAATATTGGTTAGATTTAGGCCCAATTATGAAACTCTGCCTAGGCTATTTTCTATAACGTGTCTTGACTTAAAACTAGTTTATTTCTAGACAATGGCATGTTTTCATCCCCCTTAGAACTATTTTTTAGTATTGAGCATATGAAATTGTAGACCAATACAATTGTTAGTAATGTTTATCTTCCTTCATCAACCAGGTATCTGCTTTCATGTATGATTGACTCAACACAATTTTGAAATGGGAGCAGAGAAGGGAAGACAGTCAGTGACGATAAATTCCTTGCTCTAGGGACAAATAAACTTTCAGATTTCCTAGCAGTGAGGGATTTAAAAACTTCTGGCACTCATGTAGAGCTGGTTGCAAGGGCATTTGCAGCAGCAGAATTGAATATACCCATCATAGCGACGAGTGAGGAGCAGCAATGTACACTTAAAGTTCAGTATGAGAAACTTTTGAACGACAATGGAATTACTGATCCACGAGCAATTCCTGAGGATGAAAAAGTAGATGACATTACAAAATTGCCATCAGTCACCCTTGGTTGTATTTTCAACTTTATCTTGAAAGTGAAAGATTTTGATCGAGAATATATTGGTAAATACGAAGATCAAAAGGCCTACTCTTATTTTGATAGCGGTTTTGTTGGTGCTATTCTCATAAACTTTCCTGACATAAAACCACACCATGTTCTTATATTCTGCAACGTAACCGCATCACAGTCAATTAATGAACAAAAACAATTGTGGATATTGATCAACAAGCAGACAGGTGAAATTGTAGCAGCCTGGTGCTCCTGCATGGCAGGCACAAGTCGTTGTTGCAACCATGTGATAGCAGCCTTATATAAGATAGATCATCCAAAAACCCATGGATACTGGGATACTGCGATCCCCTCTGCACTTCAGTGCCATGTGAATGGAACAAGGCTAACAAAAGAAATGTAATTGGAAGGAAAATATCAGAAATTTATGTAAGGAAGAAAGAGAGGTCAAATTTGGAAAAGAAACATGGTACAAATTTTGAAGAAATAAGATGTCAAGCATTGTCTGAATTTGATCCACGCATAGCATCACAGAGGAGAATAACCAATGAAGAGGTTTCAGATCTATACGCCTCACTGCATGAATGTTCCCCTTCTGCAGTTGTCTTCAAGAGCATTGAAGAGCCTCATGACAGCGCTTGCATGAAAACTTTGTAGATGTCTGAACTTGCCAAAAATTCAAAACATGGGGACAAAGAAAAACAAGTTGAGCAGTTTCTTCAAGGATTAGTCACAACTCAGCAAGAAATTGAAAAATTGAGCATCTAACATGGGGTCAGTCTGGAAACAAGTTATGGTTCAGAGCTAGAGAAGTCGTTTAACAGCATCAAAACACCACAAAATTTACACCAAGGTTAATTCTTTAAGTCGCTCAAGAGGACCAATCAAGCCAAGAACAACACCATTGGTTGCATCATTAATTAATAGAACCAATGATCTTTCAAATTTGCCCACTGTGAAATGGGGGATGCAGCATGAGGATGATGCATTGAAGCAGTTTTATGCATCTGAAGCTGTGCAACACAAGGGTTTCAAACTAAAGAATTCTGGCATTTTCATTCACCATCACTTCCCCTACATTGCAGCATCTCCTGATGCCATATTAGAATGCAAATGTCATGGAAAGATAACAGTTGAGGTAAAATGCCCATTTTTAATCAAAGATCAAACAGTTGATGATTCCTGTGACTTTCTCACAAAAGATATTTCTGGCAAAATTTGCTTGAAAAGATCCCACAAATATTATACACAAGTAATTTCGCAAATACATATTACTGATGCTAGGATTGCATATTTTGTGGTATGGACAAACAAAGATATCTTGATAACCAGAGTAGAACCAGACAAAGATCATTGGCAGAAGGTCTTTAACAACTGGGTTGTGTTCTTCAAAAGTTTCATCTGCCCTGCCATGCTAGGCTTGGGGCAAATTGCATTTTGCGCTAAGTGTGAAAAAGTGCTGTTAGAAGATTATGAAATAAAGCCAGAAGAAGAGCAAGAGGAAAACAGTATCTGCTGTGATGAATGTGGATGTTGGTTTCATTACAGGTGTCAAAATATGAAACTAAGTGACTATGAACCTGAAACTGAATGGCTATGTTCCCATTGCTTGGAATCTTTTGCAAGTGCAAAAATAGACCATATTTAGATATTTACAAAACATAATTATCTAACCGAACATGTTTCATGATCACAAATCAGACAACTAAGGGCTCTTTTAGGTTGCAAAGTGAGCAGCAAACTTTTACAATGTCATCACATATTGGCAACAGTAAAAGACTTAATTCTGTCTTTAGAATCCTATAATCCTTCATGTGTTTGATTGGTTTCTCAACAAAGATTCGCAAATTTGCAATTTGTGAAGTTTTCTTGACGTCATTCTCCGTCATCTGAACACCCTTTGCAGCACTTGGTGGTATGCATAGGGTGGATCTAAACATTGCTAAATCAGTCTTTATTTTGAATCCCCTGTCTGCCATTACTTGACTGTACGGTTCCAGAACATCCAAGAAGCCACTATCACGCACTATAAAAACATCTGATTATCTTCCACCATAACCAGGGGATACCCAAGAAATGGTTCCTGTAGGAGTAATACCAATTAAATACTTTAAGGTGCAGTGGTGTTTGTGGTCACTCCACAGTGCTGCCTGAACCTCCAAAGAACTTGGGGTTTCACTGAAAATCTTGGTGCAGTTTATGATGACCTGAACTCTAGTATAAAGCCGTTTAAAACAGGCTGGTAATGTGCCTGAAGTTTGGCCCTTGGATGGCCAGACAATCAATACTCCAAGTTCTCGACTCATTAACTTGATCCATGTTATTATTATCTGAGAAACCTTTCCCTGGGAAACTTGAAAGCGAATTGTCAACAGGCCTAAGCGGAGTTTCATCATTATCATGAGAAATTCGTTGAGTTTTCTTGATGGCCCAGGCTTTTGAAGTTCAATTTCAACATCTTCTTTAAGATTAAAATCTGCAGAATCTAGCAAGTTCTGTAACTTGTCATTTGCAGATTCTGCTTTCTTGCTTGACTTTATCTTCTTTATACCATCCCTATAAGTCATAACTGCAGCCTTTTTCTTCAAATGATTGAAAATAGCTGCACATTGTAGATGGTTCTGGAATCCAGTGAAAAATCTCAAGTTGTATTCTTGGTTAAGGTGCTGTAAGTACATAGGAATTGGTTCTTTGATTAGTGATTCTCTGATTTTCTTTTGGGTAAAGTCCTCCATAAGGATTTCCTTAGTGGGGGAAACTGTTACTCGCTCAACTAAAGCCCTTTTACTTGGGCTTTTCTTTCCCAGTCAGAGACAGTCAGATAGAGAGTAGGATTAGGGTTTGCACTCGTTGGCTGTGCATCCTTGAAATGATTAGAGCATACGTAGGTCCAGTTTCCTGCTATGAAATTCTGACGCCCTTTGGATATAAGGATACTCCATGCTCTCCTTCTTTCAGGGTCTTTTGGCATGATGTGGAACTGCAAATTGGTAACATGCCCTTTCTTTAAAATCAAATCAGGGTATCTGTCATCATTATTACAGGGTCCAACACAGCAATGACGTCCCATTACTGCACCTAAAACAAACAGAAGAGATTATAAACCAACATGAGTTAAGGGATGGCCTAAAATAGAGTTCACCACATGGGAACACCTGATTGATAGAGGAAGACGAACATTAATAACAATCTTATTGGTCTACAATTTCATATGCTCAATACCAAAAACTAGTTCTAGGGGGGATGAAAACATGTCATTGTCCAGAAATAAACTAGTTTTAAGTCAAGACACGTTATAGAAAATAGCCTAGGCAGAGTTTCATAATTGGGCCTAAATCTAACCAATACTTCCTTGCATTAATTGCCACAATTTCAGTTAAAAGAACTTTAGTGGAGTTCAACTTGAAGTAAAAATACATTTAAAAGATCAGATGCACTTACCAAGAATGACTGCAAGAGTTACGGATGGGTTGGCTATGAGAAGTCATAACACCACAGCTTGGAAGCAATGGCAGCCATTACGCCACATGGTGGGGTCAAAGTCCAACTTGTCCACTCTTCAGCATGGCGGCAAAATCTCCGAAAAGGTCTAGTCCCCACTAACTAACCAGGAAATTGTTATTTTACTTGATGCCAAGACAAAACTAAATGCATCCTGGATTGATTTTAAAGACTGGGTTTGTTTTTTTATGTTGTGATGACAATGAAGTCATTTTAGAGGAGAGTCTTCATGCCTCAGTTTAAAAGTGAAGGAAAGAGTTAATGACCTTAGAAAGCACCAAAAATTGCCAGATGTTGAGATTTTTCTAAATAATTATTTTATCAGTTACACGTTGGTCTGCATTTTGCATGGACAACTATTTGACTAAATCCTAAGACAGCCCCATTGCTGTGCTGTTGTGCAGTAGTATTTGTGATGTTTACATTATTCACTTCAACGGGCTCACCCCGCGTCAGCCATTTACCAGAAATGCATCCACCATTCACCAGAACAAACTGCCTCCTCAGTCTCCGATCTAAATTATCAAAATAGTCCATTGGAGAGTTTACGAAAACAGGACGGTAACGCCAGCAAGACAGACCTTCATCTGATATTCTGCAAAGGAAGTATTGTTTCCATACGCTACCTTTAATATATCATCCAAGAGGCCAAACTGAGGCCTCCTACAACTAAAACGGTATTTTTTCTTTGAAGAAACACATTCAAAACGACTGAATGTTACTTCGGAGGCCTACATCTGCAGTAGGTACAGAACGCCAGAAATGGGTTTCCAAGTCGTGAAATTGAAAAGGACAACTTCAGAGACTCTCAAGGTAAGCAAATTCGAACAGAAAACGAGGAATCTTTTGAATATAAAGTTCTGAAACAAAAGAAACATTGCGTTGCAGTTGCCTTTGCCGTAATGGTTTCGTAAACTCCCAATTGTCAGGAAGATGACCTGGAGGATACGATTATTGTTGATGTCGATGTGTTTCCTGGAGATGTAAGTTTGCATTTTGGGAACGATAGAAATTTTTGACAAAGTGGATACGAATAATGGAGAGGAGATACGGTATTCTGTCATTGAATTGTTGGCTGGAAAGTGGTTTTCAGTATCATTCATTGAGGTGTGGAAATTAACCTTTATTGTCTTCAAGATCATGAAAACGCAAGGAAAAACTACCTAAGCGATGACAACTAACCAAGCAATTAACTGAGAGGCATTTCATTTTCTTTTGTAGAATGCGTGGAGGCTTGCCTTTCCATTGCCAAGAAACCCAAGGTGGGAGTCATTAGCTTTCAATACAGGGTCCGAAATCTGTTGAATCAATATATGGGGTTCGAGAATAACAAAAAGACAAAAAATTAACATTTTGGGTCAAAAAGTCTGAAGGAAAGAAAAATTGTGCTATTTGGTGCGATTCACTGAAGCGCCAAATTTCGTTCTGCCTTCTCAACAAAATTCGTTCTGCCTAGTCGCCCCAGAAAGGTGAATACTTGGGGTATCCAAAACGTTAGAATCAGTATTTTGGATCTATGAAAGAACTAGTGGTACGGATCCCCTAGCCTGCGTGCAGATTCTAAAGTTGGTGCGGAGGAGCGAAAAAGAGAAGAAAGCTCCCTGTAGAGTCTGCGCAACGGTGACCAATTCTGTGTTTTGAGTTCTCAGATTTTATTGGACCATCTGTGATAGGCTGCATGAGTTAACTTTTGTTCTTACTTGTGTTAATTGCATTTTGCTTGTAACAAATTTTAGAATAATGTTTGTTACACGCAAAATGCGCTGAACACAAGTAAGAACAATAGTTAAATCGTGCAGCCAATCCCACATGGTTCAACAAACTCTGAGAACTCGAAACACAAAATTAGTCGCCGTTGCGCAGACTACAGGGAGCTTTCTTCTCCTTTTCGCTCCTCCGCACTGACTGTAGAGTCTGCACGCAGGCAAGGATCCCCCGAACTGAAAGTTAGGGAGTAGCCCCTGAGCCAAGGAGAGGCAAGCTGGAGCCCATTAGCTCTCCTTCGCAGTGGAAAGTTAAGTTTCCACTCAGGTAATCTCGTTCACCTTTGGCCAGAATCCTTTTTCAAGAAAAATCCATCAAAATACTGTACAAATTTTTTTCTTGTTGTCAATCTCATCCGTTTGAACTACCCCTCGCATTTAAACTGCAGTTTCGAGAAACAAAGATACCTCGTTGTCTGCAGCTGCTTGGTTTGTCGCCGTCCTCCTAGTTGTTCTTCTTCCTTCGTTCTTCACAAAGTCATCAATTTGCAGGAATTCTACAACTATCTACAAAATACCTCCTCAGGCCATTAATAAAAGGACCGCAAACAACATTTTGTTGCTTCGTCCTTCCAGTTCATCAAAAATTCCGTACGTCACAAAAGAGCATAGCATCCTGAACAATTCCAGAAAAAGCAACAACATGAACCAAGCTCGTCATCCCCAGTTCGTCTTCCTCACCGTAGCCACAAGGATGACTGATCCTCCAGCCATCACGATGGAGATGTTGCCCGACATGCATGGTATGTCTCCAATGGTAAGCCACCGTTTCGCCACCGCCCTTGCAGTTACCTAAATAGGCAGTGGCCAGCTTGCCATGTTTCCACCAACCAAAGGACAGAGAAGATCGCAATTTGTGCATTCTTTTGGAATAGTTTCCAGCATGCCGCAAATCATTCGTATGTTGTTTGGTTTTAGATAACTGGTCTAAATGAACGGACGGAAGGCGAAGTACGTCAGGAACAACGGCAACCTTCGCCATCCTTCGTGGAAGAAAGTTGTATGTCGCACAACTTGGCGATTCTGGAATAGTGTTAGCTACGAAGAATCGAACGACTGGCTGTACTGAGGGAAGATTTATAACACCTATACATAAACCTGACGACCTGGAGGAGGAAAGGAGGTATGGAAGTAGAAGATTGCGCAAAATGGCGTCAAGGAACTCTTGTTCCGTGATCCTTTCCGTCTAAATTCACCTTTCTGTCTTTGAAACTCTAAGTCACAGTGCTTTTGGTGTGGCATTTTTGTTCAGCAAAATCCACGCTTGAGATTGAAACATACAAGGATGTGAACTTTGCAATGATCTAGCCCGCAACGACGCACATGGCATGTTTCCTGACTTTGATCTCTCTCATTGGGAAGTTTTAACACTATATATGATGTGAATTCGCCCTTTGTGAATGAAATTTCTTCAAGTTGGATCACAGGAGGCCCATTCGCATATATTGTGGGGCCAGCTTAAACTGAGGCAATTTATGCTGTGTTGTTTTCCAAACTGCAAAATAAGTAACACTACTTGTTCTTTGAATTGAATCAAAATTAAATTCATACCGTCAAAGGGTTGACTAATGCATTGAATACAAAGTTTAAAAGCTGGGGAACATTTTGATGCAAAGAACTGGGCGTTTGATGCAAAATTCACCAAGATAGAGCGAGGAAAAAACTGTTATTAGATTTTAGCAGGTAAACAAGCTGCATTCCTTGTTACTATTATAATAAGATACAACACAACAAATGCAGGCAATAATGTTGCGTCACTGCAGTACAACAACAGCAACAGGACCGACAAAACGACGTTCTATAATCGGCAAAACGTCGCAATGAAATTGGCTAGTAATCCAGCCTCATTGTATCAGAAAATCCACAAAACTGGCTGAATGCTCCTGCCAAATGGATATGATTATTCAATTTTCTTGCCATACACCTGCCTCTGTAAGCATTTGAGTTCCAAGATCGACTGAAGATAGAATTTGATCTGATGCTGTGAGACTAGATTGATAGTCTATTTGAGGGATGATCTCAAACCTGTTCAGTTTCACTTAGTTTCCAACTGTTATAAATTGTTCATGTGTTGGTGGCAAAATAAAATTCTAAAAAATGTTGGGAACTTATCATAAAAGCATAGCTCTTGAGATACGGGTCACAATGGCTGAAGTTCATTCTCACTCGATTTCTATTAAGAAACCTTTTTCATTCAAGGATGACCCTAATTGCTGAGAAAGACATTGATGTCTCACGCGCAAGGATCGCTGACAACGCAAGGATCACTATGAAGTGAGCAGACCGTTTCCATTTCGACAATACGGTCGTTGGTAAAAGATTTGTGTGATCCTTGCATGGCAAGCAATCCTAGCGATGACTTGGAAACCAGGCTTCAAATCACTTTCAACATGAGAACGATACGACTGATCTTGAAAAGATAAATTTATGATCTAAGTGGATAAGCTACAATCCTTGCCAAAACAACTTGAAAAAAAAACTCATTTTGCTGCTTTTTCCTCTTGAAGGAAAGCAATTTCGCTGCTTGGTTGTGCCCTAAGTCACTGCGTAATCGCACAAGAAACCAACATCGTAAGGGGGAGGGGGAGAGAAGTGGGAAAATATGTGATTTTTTTCAATAGTTTTGGCAAAGATTGTAGCTACACAGACAGTACCAATGCATCGAGATAAGATAGATGGTTTCAGAACAAAAGTATTTCAAACATTTAAGAGTCTTTTTCGATTCAACTGGTATGATAGCTGCAAAGTTGAGCCCTTTCAGGATGCGACGCCTATGTTTAGTGATTGACTACAGTTTATATAACTACATTTCACATCTATTTTTTGCAGGTGTTTAGCCGAAACTCTGTACAACTAAAAGAGCAGAAAGCTGTAACGCTTCCACAGCTCCACCAAATTCTCGAGACAGCCTATCACCCATCGCCCTCAGTCAGCCAACTAACCTTCCTTTTCGATTTTAAAAAATTCATAGAGCTCTACATTCCAGACATCAGGCAACACAGCAAACCACATGTATTCAAATTTGAAAAGCATCTCGACTTGGATGAAGTCCTCCTTACGTACAAGCACTGGGCCAGTCAGGCAAAATGGATGCCTAGAAACCCCGAAACGGATGCACTAGAGCCACTCGTATTTCTGAAAGACCAGGTACCAGACAATGATATCCCTCTACTTCTAAAACCGACCTTCGACACCAAAAATGATATCAACGTAATCGCAAAGGAACTTTTAGCAAGTAGAGGGAGAATGAAGGCTGAGGAGATTACGTGGTGGGATGAATTTGTTGAGTCAGAAAGAGAAGCAAGAAAGTTTTGGGAAAGGCTAAAAGAACGCAAAGGAAATCAAATAGCAAAGGACCAATGGGCATTCTTCCAATTCGAAAACTACAGGGAAGCTACACCAACCAATGAAAATGAGGATGAAGCATGACTTGAAAATGAAACTGACAAGCTGATCGACAAAAACAATAACTTCCAAAAGGTATGTGTTTAAGTATCTGTAAGATAGCAGTTTCCGTAGTTATCTTTCCATCAATAACTGCGTTGGCGATAAATGGCATTATTCTCAAAAGCTGTTGGTACAGAATTCACAGGTGCAGGAGACGGGAGCTGGGAGGGGGCTGCAGCACCCTAGGCTGGATAAATTTGCAAAATAAGCCATAATCGAGCAGAAATTCGGCCTTAAATCGGACAAAGCTTACGTAAACAATGGAGTGAAAATTTTTATCGGGCAGTCACTCTAAATTGCACCTCTGCCAATCCCCATTATGTTTGGGAAGTAACAAGCGAAAGATCAAGTCCGATTGGGACAAAGAGCGTTCCCTTCCCTGAGGAACGCGCAACGAACCGGCCCGTTTCCATGAAATGATTTATAACTTCAAAGTGAAACACTCCCACAGTATGAGCAGTTTGTTGTTGATATTTAATGTGTAGATCTGGTAAGACGAGAAAAACTGTTAAAGATAGGCAATCAAGCACTGATTGAAGTAAAACAAATCTAGCATTGTATTGAATGTGGCATTGACTTCAAAATTGGTTCTTTAGTAATTTGACTATTTTAAAAAAGATTACTATGTCATTTCATTTTGTATATTTACCTTCATTTATTATTCACAGGTTCAAGTGCGTCAAAAGAAAAAAATGGTGAATCGAAAGAATGCTGGAGAACAGTAGGTTAGTAGCTTCCCCGTAGTTTCGAGATGGAAGAATGCCCATTGGTGTCCTTTTCCTTGGTGTCCGCAGAAAGTTTGCGTTCTTTCAGCGTTTACCAGACTATTGCTTTTCTTTCTGACTCAATGAATTCATCCCACCAAGCAACTCAAAAAGAATACACGCCTTGTTTGAAAGAAACGAAGAATTTCGGCCAACACGGAAAGTTTCTTAAATAATCAGATTTCTGGTACTCAGAATTCAAAATCTTGGCTTTTCAACTGTCAGTAGTCTTGTAAAACATAAGATCCTTTTGGATGATTACAAAGTCCGTCCTAGGCTACGCAAACATAATAGTCATATGAAAATTAATTCGTTCATATCTGCGACTGATTGTTGATGCTGTTTTAGCTGCAAATCAGAGGGGTATGAGTGTTACTACCAAAGCTGTCCCCAATTGAAGACCTAATGCCTTCATAAGAATAAGAATCGCCCAAAAAGAAGTTTCGATCCCCATCAGCATCAACACCCATGCTGAATCATATGCGTGGAGGCCTTTGGCTCCAGTATGGTCACGTATCTTCCCCCAGTCAATGTCGCCATTCTTCGCGGAGATGATTTCGCTGTATTGAAGGGTCCTTTTACCTTCGGTGATGCAGCGAACGCTAGCCTCTATGCGGCTGGTTACATCATGGTTATATCATCCTCTAGAGTTGAGTTGAGTTGAGAAATGAAAACGTTGGACGTTGAGCGCACGCATCATAGTTTCTTCTTTCATGCATTCTGGCTTATCGCCAAGCAGAAAAAACTCAAAGCATATTATCTCGCCAATGAAGCAATTAGTGAAGTAAACATAACAAAGTCAAAGATAGACTTATTGCAGATTGACTACCTCCAAATGCTGACTGCAAATAGTCCACCGCAGAGGACTATTTTTAACACAGGGATTTTGAGTAGTTTCTCCTTTGTTCCCCTACATTAAACAGTCCTGTACGGAGCACCAAGCCATAGACCAAGGGCAGTCAGTTGAAAGGGCAGTCCCTCGGGGGCAGTAAAAACATGGATACCGCGCTTTGATGTCTTGGCCTGCCATAAGCTGAGTAATATGAACGTTTCCTTGCTGCTAACAATTTCCTTTCCTACAATGGATAACCCAATCGGATCTGAGCCTACAAATGCAGCCTTCTTTACTTGGAGATTTATGAACACCAAGAGTAAAATACAAGCGAGCTTCAACGCAGCCGCCATTTTGATGCCAAAGTCCCACACCACATACCACAGTACCACATACAGTACCACAAATATCATGGCTGTATTCATTTATCAAAATTTTAAAAAGAACAACCTTCTTGTTGTATACTCTCGGGTGCATAATACAAGGGGGAATGCTTATTAATTTTCAAAAATGTTATCCACCCCCAGGCCCTTATTGTTTATTAATTTTGGCAAAACAATGTCCAAAGCTCAATATGGTTTTTATACGAAATTTTGTTCGAAAGATAAACCATTGCAGTGTACTCATAAAATAATTCAAATGTTTTCTGTTAGAAAAGAAGTCATTGCAATCATTCTGACCCCCCATTTATTAAGACCCCCTGTTCATTAGTTTCTTTGAAGGGTTCCCAACCCCCCTCGATTATTAACACCCCCTAGTATTAGGCACCTGAGAGCACAATACAAGAAATTTCTATTTTTAGTAGAGCAAGTCCAACAAAGCCAGCATTCCAGTCAGCCAAGAGCAAAGCCACTCTGTTCATCCTGCAAACATCCTATGAAGGGACACAAAAATGTAAAGGACTGCCCAAAGAATAAACAAATGTGAGTACCATGCCCATCATCTTAACAACTTAATTAATAACTTCAAAGCCTGTCAACGTAAAATTTCACTGGTTTAATTTTCAACAAGGATGGGGGCATCACAGATCATAATGTACTTGTATGATTGTCAAGAAGTTATTCAGATAATGCAAAGTAAACTGGTAAACTATCTTCAACATCAAAAACTACTGATAAACAAATTTGCATGTTAATTCTGATAAAGTTTGGGATATAACTTCATCAAATCTACAGTCTATATTTGCATTGTAAAATTGTTTGTTGAATCAGTAAAATACAGGGTGAAAAGAACTAGCAGTAAAAAGCTACCATTGGTAGCCTTGCCACTTTATTTTGTGAATAAGCGTCCTCTCTTTCAAACTCTGCTTTGGAGTGTCCAAAATCAAGTAAGTAAGCCCCCTGGGGGCTGAGCTTTTACCCTACATAAAGGAAGGAAAGAGGAAGTGGTTCAACCTTTGGTTGTTTTCTCTGTGGATTTGCTATGCATTTACATACAACTGCTGCACTAAGATAACTTTCCAATGTACTTACTTTCTTCCTAGGAATTCATAGCTGAGTTCAGTCAGAATCATCTTCAGGAACAAATCCTCGTGCATCTCCTACCACAACTGGAAATTTTCGCCTTATTGCATTGTATGCGCAGGCAGGCAGTGGGATGCGTTTATTTCTCCCTAAGTAGCCATGAATCAGGCGAGAGAAGTCTCTGTAAGATATGCTTCGTATATACCTGTAATAATATAAATCATTTACTGTATGTATTTACAGTATGTACCGTATTTACGCCATTATTTTTTTATGAGTTATGAAACAAGTTGTTGAATGAATTAAGATGCAACATTTCAAGTTGAACCATGGAACACTACAAGAAAATGAACATATCATACCATGAACATAAATATACAGGCATAGAATTTGGAACTGGTGCAGGCATGGTTTCTTTATCATGGTGACTTTCAAGTTAGATTTCATATGCATCATCCTGAGATCTTAAGAGAGCCTCAATTGCCATTCCCATTCAAAAATAGCTACAGTTTTGATGCATCAGTATATCATCGCTGGTGAAACAGCAAAATCTTAAGCTTGAAAGCTATTGCTCACATAGGTCATGCTGGCATAGATCACACAAATTTTGTCTGGTGCTTTAAGCTTCAGATAAAGTAACGGAATCAACAGACGTAAAACATGCTCAGCCTATGGGTAGTTTGTCTAAAATTTTAAGGCAGGTGCCAAATGGGCATCTGCAAAAGCATGTTGCCCCCAGGGTCATATTCTTAGAAATGATACCATTACCCAGTCCTGGCTGGAATAAAACATACAGCATTATAGTACTGACATATGCTCTATTCTAGTAGATGCTTTAGTAGATGGAATTTTATTCTAGTAGATAGAATAAAACATACTGCATTATAGTAATGACATAAGCTCTATTCTAGTAGATGCTTTATTCATGATGAAAAGTAGTATTCCTCAAGTATTCAGAGTAAAATAGTCGTCATCAAAACTGAATTGGCCTCTTTTACAGTGCATAACTGCAGCAGTCAGTACACTCATTTTATATAGGAAGTAACATCAAAAAAATTAAGTACTTTTTTGATATCTTACCAGGTAATTTGGTAACCTTCCTGAAACAAACGAATTAACTAATCATATTACTTGAAGTAAAGATATAAGAAACTCTTTGGAAGCTATGGTAAAGTGCCCCAAAATCTATGAAACTAACTTCCAGGCCTGCACCTTATTCTTCTATTAAATTGAGTGCATTGAATGGCCATAGATTATAATTAACCTTTCATGACTATTTGTAATTGAAAGTCGTATTTGTACCTTTTTATCTACTTACCGATTTTCAAATCCTGTTTGATGGTACCTTCTTCCACTTTTAGTTTTATACTTCGCTGCTGACAACCTCAGACACCATTTGTTAAGGCACACAGGTTCAAATCCAGGATGTTCAGTAACACACTGAACATCACCAACATAATGATAGTGCACATTACTTTGAGTGAACATGAAAACGATTTGTGTTCAACTAGAGAAAGCGACTATTTTTTACTTTTCCAGCCTCCCCAATGGTTCCAAACCCTTAGTATTGATAGATGGAACCATTTTCAACCCCCTCCAGATCATTCTCACTCTCCGTTTATTCGGTACAGGAGAGCCAAAGGTAGTGTATTTGATTTATAAACTGGTCCTACAGCTTCCATTTTTAGGGGGGAGCCTGCAAAGTTTCCTAAGTTCCCCCACATAATGAATGATTCAAATCCTTTTGAAAGATGCATTCACAAGTTTCCTTTCTTTAAGAAAACACAGATAACTTTGTTAGCTCGGTCCCAACCCCTGCCACTTCTTCATATTTGAACGAAGACCGAAGTCCCTGACACGAAACAAGGGACCTACCTCTCGACCATGACATCAAGAATACTTGACAATAACGTAAATTCCACAACACGTGCGCACACTGTTTCTAACAACATTCAAAACTTGGAATGGAATCTATGGCGAAGATTCGTTGAAAATTCATCGCATTTTACCACAGTTTATGGCGATTTTTCAGTGGAGAATAGTAGAAATTGGTGTTATGTTGCTGGTGAATAGCTGTGTTACCTTGCTGCAGCAAATGAAGCCGATTTGAAACGGAATAAGGGCATTCTGCAGTGGATGAAGGTAGGCTGGATAGCTTACTTAGTAGAAAATAGCTTTAACTCGTCAAGTATTTTGGAAACTTGCGCAAACAAACATCTATGCTTTATTCCTTGCTACAATTCACGTAATGTGTGAAAGTTTGGAAGCTATATCTTTTTTATTGCGTTCCCAAGTGATATTTGAAAATAGGCCAATTCTAGGTGGGGTGGAAATTGATGTAGTGCTGATCTCTGATGAGATTTTAACCAAATGCAAAATGTAAAATGTGATGAAGTAGGGCCTGCAGAATCGACTCGTTGCAAAACCAGCTTGGTATCTTTATTACTCAAATGTCCATTTTGATCTTCGTAAAGGTACTCGAAAATTCGTCTCAAAGAGCTTTTTTTCGGTCATGTGATGGAAATGCGGCAACGCCATTGGCTTATAGGTGTGAAATCTGAAGATTTATGGGTTCCCCTGTGTCCTATTGAAAGATTTGTCTTGTATGCTACCATCATCAGCAAGCATGCTGGTTTCACTTTCAACCCTCTCCTCAGACTCTGATCCTAATACAACAATGGCTGCTTGTTCCTCTTACTGTGGTTCGTTCTTACTTTTATCTGACTTCTTTGTCATGATGAAATGTTTCACACTTTGATGCTCTTGCGTCTGATGTACTTCATAACTTTGGATCCTGTAGCAAGGAACTGCTTTCCAGTTGGCAATGTACCACACTTCTGTAATCAATCAAGTACTTAAATCTGGAAATCTGTACTTAAATTCTCTAATCAAGCAAAGGAAACTTACACTGCATCTCTGACTTGTAAACTTTCATCTCGCTTTCTTTGAAGCCTGTTTGCTTGCTAGACTTCTTCAGCCTGTGGCCTCCCTTCTCATATGCAGCAGCTTCTATGATGCAGCAGGGTTTTACCAATCAATGGCCCTGGCCCAATGGCGCAAAGGCACTATAGTACTATCGTCTGGCACATGTTTATGACAAATGCCTGAGTATGCGTTTGACAATGTATTCGACTAGGATTGGTATAAATATTGCTTCAAACAAACCCAAATTAAAATGTTGGAAATCTCGCTTGAAGTGACTTAATCTGAAAGAACGATGACCAAAGCCTTTAAAAACATCTTTCAAAAAGCAACAAAATCAGACAAAGAGGAAATTAAACAAACCATAAAGAACTTACGCCAGTACTGAAAGTTTCCTAGAATTATTAAATTTTGAGTAGGAGGAGTCTCTTCCGAGTTTCGTACGCCGTCCGCACGTATTCCCTTCCATAACTATGGTGATGTTTACTTCCTCTTCCCTCGTGAGCATTTCAAATGTAGGTTTTTTTTACAGGAAGCAAGTGAAGACAGAGGAAGAATATGCCAAAGATATCTTTGACTAAAATAAAGTTTCATAAGCTGATTTTTTCCAGTAGTGGAGTTTCTAATTTTTTAGCGATCTGGGGAGAATTAAATTTCTTGAAAGACTTTTCTCATGGAGACCTTAGCCTGGACTTGCTTTAAGTCTCGCTCTTGATCAATAACTTCCTCTTCCCTCCCGTTTGTTTATCAATTAAGAGTGAGACTTGAAACAAGTCCAACCTTTGCCCCATTCCTGTGAGTTGGAAAAGTGTAAAGATTTGTTACTCCCTTCTTCTACTTTACAATGCAACTTCAGCATCACCCTTTGCCTTGTTTCCTAAAGCAAGGAAAGTTACACCTGCTGATTCCCTGCATCACTTCAAGAAATCTCTCACTAGCTGAACGAGAATTTTGTCCATGAATTTGAGTCCATGTTTGGTAGCAACTGGTAGCTAAAGGTATACCCAATCATTTTTATGCCATTTTTGGATAATTTTTGTTGAAATAAAATGGAGTGATCAAATAGACAATAGGCTCATTATTTTCTAAATATCCAGTTCAACTTCCGCGAAAATTCTTCTCTTTTCAAGAAAAATCCGCAAGTCGCTTCCTTACCTTATATTTTTCCCAGTGCTGGAGTTTCTTAACTTTATATGGTGATCTGTTTCTCATAACCAGTTTCTTCTAACAAGAAGATACAGTTACTTGTTCATTTCACAACGCGACAATTTTTGGAAATTTCCCTTGGAATGAGCAGCCTTTGCGGCAATACAATAATCTCATGGGGTCCACCCATGTACTCATGCTAATTCCACGCTTTATCCAATGCGTTACTGGCCTGCTCCGCTTGTTACTAGCCTGTTCCTGACTTGTTCCGCTTGTTACTGGCCTGTTCCTGGCTTGTTCCGCTTGTTACTAACCTGTTCCTTGCTTGTTCCGCTTGTTACTGGCTTGCTCCGCTTGTTCCGTGTTTTAGTAACCTCGTTCTGTCAATGGGATAGGCAGTATTATCCGATGCTAGCTCTGCTTGTTTAATTGATAGAACTACATGCCAGCTTACAATGGAGTCAGTCATTGCTTCTTTTGGATTGCAATTCATTATTTCATCTTATTTTTCCCAATTGTGATTTTTTCCTAAAATTGACACCAGCCATACACAGTTTGAAATAAAGAGTTGACAATGAAAAGATAAAAGTAAATCAACGGGGGTAAAAGGAACCTTAGCTAGGGGGACTGAGTAATCTAAATATAATCTATTGTATTTGATGTTTTTGATCCATGAAGATAAGTGGTGCCTGTTGTGCTGTCTAGATTATGTCGCTATATCTCTGTTTGTTCATTTACTTTCAGGCACAATGTCTCCCAAACTCATGTTTTATCAAAGAAGCACATTTCAGCAGTTAGTATGCCAAAAATACAATAATTCATGATGGCATGGGGGAAAATTATCTGATTTGAAGCATGCTGTAAGACTTTTCACAAGCATCGCTGATGTTGTCAGTGTTGAGCTCATCACAGTCTGTGAGGTCAACAAAGTCACATGTGTCCAAAATAGGCTTGTACTTCTTTCATCCATGCGGCATTGAACTCATTCGTTGTACCATAATGTTGATGGGTCTTGGACCACCATTTCTCTTTTCTTTAGGAATCTTAAATATTAAGATAGTGAAATCCACTATGTAGTTGCCTCACAGAGTTAGCCTATCAAATTCAATATCACTTTGTACCTGAAGACATCAGATTCTTAACATTTTAGATATAACAGGGGCCTAAAGTTTGCGAAAATTGGGGAAGGCCTAATTAGTGTATGTTGTGCTTGACAGGCAGTCAGAATTGCATCATGAAGAATGGTCAAAATAAGAGAGCACTGAAGTTAACATATACTAAGCATATGGCTTATTAGCATTTGGCATGTTCTCTCTGAAACCAAATTCTCCCAATTCTGAATAAAAGAGTTTTAATTCTACAGGCAATAAATATCCTGTGGCAGTAGATGACATTTGTATGTCTTGTGCTCAGGGCCGCCGAGAGCGAGGCCGGGGCCCCGGGGCAGCTTATGGACCCGGGCCCCTTGCTTGACACTTGCACTGAACATAATTTCCAGAATTTAAAAATTGTAGTGGATCTTTTTGTCGGATGTTGAGACTGAAGTGCCACACAATGTTTCCCTGAGATTTCTTGTTCAAATGCATATTAAGAACATTTATAAAAAAGTTTTAACTTTCTAACAGAGTGTATTTTTTCGAAAACATCAGCAATGGTATGAGCAATAGTTCCTTTTGCTTAGTCTCAAGATGATTTAACGAAACAACTTTGCAATAAATTAACGCATTATTCTCCCATGCATTTTCTTACATTCCGTCTAAAACTTACAGTACGTATTGCTAAATTACTCTCCTTGTAGGGTACTTTTTAATAACTAGGGCAAGGCCACTGGGAGCAAAAACTATGTCTATTTCATGACTATTATCCTATCACATGAAAATAGAAAAGGGACATCAAGCTACCCGTAACTGCTACAAAAGGAAGCACACCTAATAAAGGGGCCGTGGTGGCTGTGTGATTTAAAACCGAGTTTAAAATTTTCTAGATCAAACACGAAGTTAAAGGCAAATATGTTTGTTTGGACAATCGGGGAAATCTTTTCTACGATACCATACATTAAAATCTGAATTAGGAACTTGTTTGAAAGATGCGATGTCGAAGTGTTTGTAATAACGCAGAAACTCCTGTGAGAAGATCTCTACATGGTACTTCAAAAGGAGGGCAGGACAACAAAAAGTGCATTCGAGACGGTGCACTCCCGCGCATTCTAAGTTGGAATCCTAAACGTTTCTTTGGTAGAACACGGCGTATCTTATCTTAGTAGGAGTCCCTCACTCGTATTTTTATAGTAATCCAGAACCCTATGCCTTGGCAAAGCTATTTGTTAGTCATTGCTTTTTTTACGTTCTACTTTAATCAAAATGCATCCACATCTTCAGAATAGTTATAGTACAAATATATTATCGGTGATCTAACCTATTCCATATTTTCTCAAACAGACCTTTTTAGCTATTCTAAACAAGAATCTGAATCGAACGAGAGAATTTTCAAATGTTCACTATGGTTAAAGGTGCTCCAACTCAACCGAGCCTTTTGCATAAAAATGTGTGAAATATGGCTCGAGGTCGTATAAATATCTTTTCTGGAGTAGCTAAAAGGTCTTTGTGGATAGTCTACGTCTAAGTAAACCGTTTAACTGCAAGAAATGAAATCATGTTAAACAAGACATTTGTAGGTCATTTTCTGTGTATTGTCAAATAGGCAAAGAATTTTGCCGGCACGTTCGTTATTGAGCGCTAAGAAGTCCTAAAATGTCTATAGATTCACTTTGCGAGCCTTTTTTAGTGCAAAGGTATTAATTACGCTACTGAAGTCAATTTTTCGCGTAAGTTCGCTCTCGATGCTTAGAATAGCTAAGTCGTTCAATCTTTCTTGTGTCATTGTACTCCGCAAAAAGTTTTTGATGAGCTTGAGCTTGCTGAAAGATCGTTCTGCTGAAGCAACTGTAACTGGCAATGTACAAAATATCCTCAAGGCAATGCATACGTTTGGGAATATCTCGCCAAGCTTGAATTTGCTGATTTTGTTCAAGAGGCTGAATGGACTTAGTGATTCGTCTCCAAAGTTTGCGGCATGAATTGCTTTTAGGTGTATCATTTCTTCTCTCAATTCATCTTGCAAGATATCACCCTCGTATTTCTTTGCCAGGATAGCACAGGCTGCCGAAATTTGCTGCTCCGTTAAGGCAAGATATCTCCAAAGGAAACCAAACATGCCATCTATTTTGTATGCAGCATCATAGCGTGTTGAAAGGCCAGCAATGACTGCATCGACGATGGCATAGAAAACATCACGTTTAAATGTTGCTTCTTCCACAGATTCAACTGCACCGCCCTCTGGAGAGACCTCTTCTTGTGTCTCGTCAAAGAATGATCTCCTTTTCGTCTTTCGTTTGGCAGGAAGATTTGGATCAGTTTGCATTCCTTCCGCAACCAACTTCGACTCATTCAAAATTTGAGGCCATTTACTGCGCAGATCTTTAAGGTCGTGGACAAGTGATTTAAGATTGGCGACCTCTATATCAATGGTTGCTTCCCTTGCTTGTATGATCTGGTTTCTTTGATCGATTGCTACCAAAATCTTCAACCAAATTGCTGACATTAGGATGCAAGTAAACGAAGAGATGTACCTTATGGCGGCGTTAACTTCAGTGGCAGTCTTAGGAGTAAGATTCATGGTATGAAGTTGCTCCAGAGCTGAACGTATACCTGGAAGATGAGCCGCAAACGGTAACACACTTGCCACACGATCCGTCCATCTTGTACCTGACAGGCCATGCAATGAGGATCCAATGCTTCCTTGAAGTATTAACCATCGTTGCGGACTGCTGTAAAATAGTTTGTACACAGTTTGTACCATTCCAAAAAACGTGACTGCTTCTTTACAGCAAGCTGCAGAGTCTGCTCCACATAGATTCAGTGAATGGCATGCGCACGGTGAATACAGGCACAAAGGATTTTCAGTGAGGATGTGTTGTTGGGCTCCATTGTATTTGCCAGACATGTTTGCAGCGTTGTCATATCCTTGACCACGGCAGTCTGCAACTGGAATCCCAAACTGTTTCAAAGTTTCCAAGATTAACATGGCTATTTGAACACCAGTCTTCTTGCAGCAATCAACAAATGTCAAGAATCGTTCTTGGACAGCAAATTCTTGAAGCTCTCTCGTCAAATACCGGATGATGAAGGTAGTTTGCTCAACATGACTTGAATCAGGTGTTGCATCAACCATGATTGAATAATATTTTGCATCATCGATTTCATCCAAGACATGACTGCGAACGTACTCTGCTCAAAGACCAATGAACTCGTTCTGGGATGAAGCTGAAAGATAATGAGCTTGAAGTCTTTCACCTTTTTCCTGGGATACTTGAATCTTTGTTACATGCTCTCGTAGAAGTGGATCATAGTGGGAAAGGAGCTCAATGAGACCCAAGAAATTTCCATTGTGAATGTCACCAATTCTTTGTGAAGATCCACGAAAAGGCAGTCCTCTTTCACCAAGAAAGACAACAACATCAATGATTCTTGTGAGAATCTTCTTCCATTTCTGAGCCTCTGAGAGATTCTTTCGTCAGTGAGCATGTCAACTCCAGAAGATTCTTCCAAACGCCTCTCCACTTCTCGCCAGGCAAGGTAGCATTTTTTGTGCACCGTACTGTGTTCGTGCTCGGGAAGCCTGTCGAAAAGCTTTCGCCATTTTTGTGCTGTGCTCCATCCATTTGCTGAAGCCAAGATTGACTGGGATGATCCTTGGTCCACTGCACTTGGGAAAAGTCTGCATGGTAAGCAGAATAAAGAACTCTTAGCAGGGCTGAACACGAGCCATCGTCTGGAACTCACTTCACCATTCTGTTGTTTGAATTTCAGCACAGACGTTGGAAATTTCCTGCCAGTAATATCATTAGGAAACTGCTGTGGATGTGGTAGACGGCCTTTCCGTATCATTTCTTCGATTTCCAGTGTTGTAGGAGCTGCTGGAGACATTCCTATGTCAAAACCAAAATGACTAGGCTTGGTTGTTTCACCACGAGCGAATGCAGATTCCTCTTGATTTATGCTTGCTTCTAAAGATGCTCCAGACATTGATTCATCGGGTTCGGGTTCTGAGAGTTCTGGCGAAGCTGAAGCTGTCGGTTGAGGACCAGCTTGTTCTTCATGTGCGGGGCCAGGGCCGGGGCTTTCTTTTTCAGGTTGAGCTTGCTTTTTAACACCAACATCAAATAACGTCAGTGCACCTCTCCTTGTTTCTTTATCCCTTTGCTCCTTTTCTCGTCGTTTCTGAGCACCAGACTTGTGTTGGTAGAAGGACATATCCGCTTCGATTTTCTGCTGTGCTGTTCTCTCAAGAAGGTCTCCAAATCTAATCTGAAGCTATTGATGACTGCCAAGCTTTTATGTTAAAAAGTGGCTATTTTTGTCCAAACGTTATTCCTTTTAAGGAGCTATTTGTAATATTCAATTTCGTCATCGTTGATCAATCTCTTTCCAAAAGCAATTAAAGCAACTATTGAATACGAAAGAAACCAAAGTATAGGTCATTACAACGTAACAACAAATTACCGCCCAAAAGCATGACGTCAAAATACGCATCGAATTACGGATGATGTAACGCTACGATTTGGTTTGTTGTCACGACACAAAGTTTATTGCTAATGGAATGAACTGAGGCCCGTGATATCAATGCAGAGTGGAACGGACAAGATGAAAGTTTGATTCTTCCGGGCCCCTTGCGGGGCCCAGTTCGATAATATCACAAAAACATATAATGGAAAAACAAAGCTTAATTTTTACGGGCCCCTGGCGGGGCCCGGGCCCCGGGGCAGTTGCCCCGGCTACCCCCCCCCCTCTCGGCGGTCCTGCTTGTGCTGTTCCCATCTATATTCTCCTTTGGGTGATGCTATCTTCATCTTACCCATCATCTTTTCACATGAAAGCTATCTCACGCATCATCTCACACATCGGAACTACCTTACACATGACGATGTTTATTGTTTGTTCTTATTTTTATTCTTCCGACAACGGGGGGCCGGGGGGGCCATGGCCCCTCCACTTTTTTGCAAAAAAATGCAATTCCGAAATTTTTTGATAATCGTTTTAATTCTCTTTAAAACACTATGCTCATTTATATTCAAGCAAATTTCCTCGCATCCTTTCTATTCAATCCCTGTTTTGTTGATAAGGGAAATTTCATGTCGGAAACTAACAAGGTCACAACTTCACTATTGTACACAATCACAGACGATTTTCAGTAATATCAATGTTACATCTTTTAAATCACTATGAATACATAAGAAATCTAAAGCTATAGAAACTGCCCCAGGAGGCAGATAGTCAGTACCGTCGAGAAGGGGGGCTAGCCAGGATAGTTACCAGGAGGCCCGGGGCCTTTAGGGGCCCGGACAAAATAAAACATGTATTTTTGCTTTGCTTTCAATTTTTCTTCGGGAGCTTTTTGGGGCCTGCAGGCCAACTTGCATTTTAAACTTAGCCTCTGCACACGAGATAAACTAATTTTACATCTAAAATTATGTCTTGACCAGTGTGTGTAAGGGGGAGGCGTTTCCATGTAATAGCAGCATTATAACAGTGCATAGGAGGGCATAATCTCTGAAGAAAAATTATCAGGAGATTTTCCAGTACCAGTGGGTTACTTCTGTGGCCGATCCTGGGGCCCGGCGCGGCTCTTGACAGCCGTGCGGATAGTCAATGCAGAATGGAAAGACCTTGTATCTCTTAGGCACAAATCTAGTAGGCAAGCAAGGCAAAGAAAATGCTACTTTCTTAAAACTATTCTCTTTCTTGGTAGGGTATCTTACAAATATTTACTTCTCAATTCTGCCAGCTTTAATTCAAACGGGGATTTTTCAATGAGGTTAAAGGCGTACTCTAAAAATTCTTTCAAGGGCTGCAACCCCCAGATCCCAACGTTAGGACCCCTACTTCAAGACTTTACCGGCGCCTCACGCTCGTATACCTCAGTCAATTTCCCTCTAGATTTGTCCCTGGGAGTGCAGCTTATCATATTGGGCTATGGTATATTTTCATACCAGATTTTGGCCCCTCCACTTTTCAGGTTTCGTCGGAGGCCTTGCAGAAACTGCTTGCACAATTGGCACCATCAACTGGTCAAGCCAATCTTTAATAAATTTTGATTTTTCTTGCTTACTCAATGTTTATGGTATGTTTTCCATAGGCGGTCTAATGGCCCTTTTACACCTCTGGTCTCAACGAGATTCTGGCAAAAGCCTTGTCATTCACAGCTCTAGAAGGAACCTTTGCTTATAATAATAATGATAATAATACAGATATTTACAGAGGAATTCCTCAGTCACTTGAAAGTGCTTTTCATGAGGGTCATCTATTTAATATATCATATCGATTCACTTAAAACATTTTAATTACATAAATTCAAGTAGTAAAAAGAACAGTTCATCATAAAAAGGTATACAATCAGTTTACATTGTCCAAAACCTTTGTTTAAAAATGTTAAAGTTTCCTGCCGACTTGATATTTGTGTCCAGTTTATTCTAGTCATCAACGAACAGATAGGATGACACTTGCTTCCCCCAATTTGTCCTTACTTTAGGTAGATGGTATTGCTCATTGTTCCTTGTCTGGATGTTGTGCAAATCTTTTCCTGTTTTATTGTTGAAAGTGTAGCTGATATCGTTTTTCTTTGACTTGTAAATAGTGGCACATCATGGAACTTTCGTCTAAGATCTAGAGTCTCAGTTCTCTTCTGCTTCCCCAAGATGAGTCTCCATGGTACTTGAACAAACATGGAATAGAATGGGCGGTATGTTTTTTTTTGGGGGGGGTGGAGAGCCCTTCACAATATTAGCCCTGAGGTCTATGTCTGTGTAATGCTCTTTCATGCTTCGGGGAAATGACTCTGCCAGCTTCTTTTGCAAAAACTTGCAGGACTTTCTATCCTCCAATTTTATCATTCTTTGATCTATGCCCATGTTTATAGTCC
Organism: Aurelia sp. 4 Dawson et al 2005; assembly: GCA_964019985.1. Lineage (NCBI taxonomy): Eukaryota > Metazoa > Cnidaria > Scyphozoa > Semaeostomeae > Ulmaridae > Aurelia > Aurelia sp. 4 Dawson et al 2005. The sequence goes on along the minus strand of OZ026512.1, from coordinate 5,110,523 downwards.
TTCCACCTGCAGTGCAACATCCGGTGGAGAGCCTACCATCATCTGTGTTTCCATAAAATCATTGATGTGTTGTGTAGGAGAGTTGTCTCCCTCACTGTCTAGATGGATATTTGAAGTTTTCTTGGTTGGTTTGAACCTGTTTCTGAGGATTCACCAGCCATGTGTTCTAACTTTAGCCGGATCTACACTAGGTAGAAAAATGTCAAGCCACGAAAAGTAGAACATAGTCCTACTATTTGTGGCTCAACATTTATTCTGTGGCGACAATTCGATTAGCCAGTTAGATTGCTGGAAAGTTTTCCGGAACATTTCTTCACCTAGTGGAGATCCGGCTTTGGCCATCTTGGTGAATCAAAAAACGAATGAGGCGGATGAACTGGAGGCCTCAGCACTAACAGGGCACAGGGCCTCCATATAGCAAATTAAGTCTTAAGATCCAATAACATGAAATCACATGGAGTTGCTACACGGGTTACTGCTTAACAGCGTCCCTCAAAAAATCTTTTTTCTTGGGCAATGTATTTTTTTCTCTTGCAATCTTCCTATTCTCTTCCAAATATCGATTTGGAACTGCTTGAAAACAGTTTACTAAGTTTTCAAAGTCTACAAGGCTTTCACTACTAACTGTCTTCAACTCGTTTTTTCCACATAATTGCAGCGATACATCTTGCCAGTTAGTGTTAACTTCGTTTCTGTGCCTGACTTCATCTTCAATCGACCTTGAAGTTTTACGTGCAAGCCTCTCTTTGAACTAGGTAACCCATGAATCAGCAAGAGGTCCCTTTGTCACAGTTTCTTGATAAAACTGTGTCCTTGTCTGTAATCCTGTGAAGTTGCAGGCAATGATATGCTTGTACTCTTCCAGTATCAAACAATTAGAGAACTATCATCACGTTTTTGATGACTGATGGTGCCCAGAGAAATGTTTCTTTTGTTTTATTGACTTCATCCTTCAAATTGCTTTCGATTGTTTTGAAGAATACTTGGAGATGCTGATTGCTGGGCCTTGTTTGTTTTCAATTTTTTTTTGAGTGTGCTTGTCAGGATTTCTAGCTACTGAGAGCTAATTTATGCCCACTGTGCATGCCGCATCCAGGCACGGGACCCCTAGTTTAACATCCCTTCCAAAGGACGGCGAGGTGGGTTGCGAGGTCAGGCCTCAGTGGTCACCCATTCGAAATCTGACCTCACTCGACCAAGCTTAACTTCAGTCACCTGATGAAGACTGCATAAGCCACTCAGCCACTCACCCCGCTGGCCTATGAGGGAGAAGACTGCCTGATAAACTCCTTCTCAACAAGCTAACATAAGGGATGCAAAGTTCAGGCACAGAAACGAAGTTAACGGTATCTGGCAAGAGGTATCACTGCAGTTATGAGAAGAAAAATGAGTGCTTCTTTGCACCAATGCTAGCAGTTCTTCTTTTGCCCTGACAGCAAATTTTAATTGATTTCATGTTGATTTTTAACTCTCCAACCAAGCCACCAAATATTTAAAAATATATTAAAATCTAATCATTGCAGATTCAGAGAAAAATAACCATTTGATTGTCAATTTTCAGTTTGGTTTCTTATCAAATTTAAATGTAAAAAAATTAATATAACATTCTCTGCCGTCCATAGCAGAAATACACATGACGTCATCTGGTTCTGACTATGAACTGGACTTAACAATTCCTTTAATAACAAACGGAAAAACAAAATATGAAAGAGTGACTAACAAAAAACAACAAAATAAAACAATGAAAAAATGTTTAAGCACCCTGTGCACCATGACATCACTCTGCTGTCAACCAACCTGTCCACCTTGACAGGTTGGTTGACAGCATCAAGTGTGTTGTCAAGGGAACTGACTCATTTCACAACATCTGGCAGTGCTCATTTAAATAGTGCTTTGTCAAACTCAACTGTAACATTGTGGAAAAACAAAATATGAAAGAGTGACTAACAAAAAACAACAAAATAAAACAATGAAAAAAGTTTAAGCACCCTGTGCACCATGACATCACTCCGCCTCCTACCTTGACAGGTTGGTTGACAGTATCAAGTGTGTTGTCAAGGGAACTGACTCATTTCACAACATCTGGCAGTGCTAATTTAAATAGTGCTTTGTCAAACTCAACTGTAACATTGTGGACAGGAGATTTTATACTTGACTCAATCATTCCTATCATTTCATTCATGATCAGATGAGCACTATACTTTATTTTTCAGCACTTTCACCTGGGGATGGGGGCAACTCCTATACTTGACCAGATAGGATGTTTTACTGAACATGATGACCTTTTGCGGTAAAAATTATGTGACAGGGTGCGCTATTCTAACAAAAATTATACAGGGTATTGTGATTGGTAAAAAAATTATGCGACAGAGTATCACGAGAAAGGAAAATTATGAGACAGGTTGTCACAAGCAAACATCCCACCTGGAAGAATGAGAGTCTTGTCAGGGCGAACATAGGCCATATTAGCGTTTGGACCCTATGTAGACACACAGCAATGCATTCTTGTTTGCATGTGAGATGTTCTCAGATTCATCTTTTGTCTTCACTGTAAAAATTTTCATGCGCTTTGGTTTGTTGGCTAATGTGTGTGCTTCTTTGACAAAAAATGAAGGATGTCAATTTCTTACGAGATATTTTATGCTCACTGCCTGTTTCCTCCTCAACATTAGAAAACAATGTTTCTTCAAGCCTTTCCAATGCTTAGGCATTAACTGAATAATATGTAGGGAGGTCAAACGTCTGCCTTTTGACATTGGAGAAATTTCACACAATGGAGAAAAGAAACTTGAAACATTAGCTCATTTGAACGGCAAAAATAATGCTAAAATAGATGCAAAATACATTGAAATGTTGAGAATGGGTGGAATTATCGTATTTGAAGCTAATAACGGCAATTTTACCTTTTTTTAAAACAATTTTTAGGCATTTTGTATTGCTTGATTATTCTCCGCTCTTGGCTCTCGCAGCACCTGGTTGCTTGTCAACCTAGGCAACTTTGAGGCACTTACGGCCAATGAGCCTCACTTCGAATAGGTTTACTTTTAGCATATTATTAAAGAAGAGGCTTTGGGCTCCAGACTGATGGGTACTTTTCGGAGATTGGCTAAGGAGAAGTGTGCGACAGCTCAACTCAATGATTTAAGTGACAAATTTTTTTTGGAAGGAATAAAGTTTCACAGAAAAAGTAGGTACCCAGTTAAACTTTATTCTATTTTCTGTTAATCTATCAACTTTTAACTCGTTTTGATCCTGTGCTCATTTGCCAAATTTCAAGAAGTGTGCGACAGCTCAACTCAATGATTTAAGTGACAAATTTTTTTTGGAAGGAATAAAGTTTCACAGAAAAAGTAGGTACCCAGTTAAACTTTATTCTATTTTCTGTTAATCTATCAACTTTTAACTCGTTTTGATCCTGTGCTCATTTGCCAAATTTCAATTTATCTCTGGAGTGTTTTCCTTTCTCTTTCGGCAGGATCAAATAAATTCATAATGGTGGACAGAAGGATGGCTGACTGGCAGCTGATTGATATGACCAATGATGAGCTCAATTTATTTATTGGTGAAGGAAAAGTTCCCTCTGAATGGAATCCAGTGGAATTTAGAATAACCCATCACTTATTCAGTCAAATTTTCTAATCATTGGAGTCCTTTGGTAGACCTTAGTCTGATATTGTTCAAATGTTTTCAACCCTTCTGGATGTTGATAAGGTTGCAAAGATAATTGCAAAGCCAAGCGATTGCAGAAGATCCATTTTTAATTCTCTTGCAAAAGACAAGAGTAATTTTTCAAAAATCCATGAGCCACTTTACAAAATTGATATGGGCAAAAGTACTGATTGCATTATTTTGAAAAGCAGTGGTTTAGATTTGAAATTTTTAGAATCAATTTGCAAAGGAAATGTTGTTTGGCCTGATGGCTCTCAAAAGAGACCTTTTCAGAGATTTTGCTGCCATGTTGAAGAGTGAACAAGTTAGACTTTGACCCCACCATGTGGCGTAATGGCTGCCATTGCTTCCGAGCTGTGGTGTTATGACTTCTCATAGCTAACCCATCCGTAACTCTTGCAGTCATTCTTTGTAAGTGCATCTGATCATTTAAATGTATTTTTACTTCAAGTTGAACTCCACTAAAGTTCTTTTAACTGAAATTGTGGCAATTAATGCAAGGAAATATTGGTTAGATTTAGGCCCAATTATGAAACTCTGCCTAGGCTATTTTCTATAACGTGTCTTGACTTAAAACTAGTTTATTTCTAGACAATGACATGTTTTCATCCCCCCTAGAACTATTTTTTAGTGTTGAGCATATGAAATTGTAGACCAATACAATTGTTAGTAATGTTTATCTTCCTTCATCAACCAGGTATCTGCTTTCATTTATGATTGACTCAACAAGATTTTGAAATGGGAGCAGAGAAGGGAAGACAGTCAGTGACGATAAATTCCTTACTCTAGGGACAAATAAACTTTCAGATTTCCTAGCAGTGAGGGGTTTAAAAACTTCTGGCACTCATGTAGAGCTGGTTGCAAGGGCATTTGCAGCAGCAGAATTGAATATACCCATCATAGCGACGAGTGAGGAGCAGCAATGTACACTTAAAGTTCAGTATGAGAAACTTTTGAACGACAATGGAATTACTGATCCACGAGCAATTCCTGAGGATGAAAAAGTAGATGACATTACAAAATTGCCATCAGTCACCCTTGGTTGTATTTTCAGCTTTATCTTGAAAGTGAAAGATTTTGATCGAGAATATATTGGTAAATACAAAGATCAAAAGGCCTACTCTTATTTTGATAGCGGTTTTGTTGGTGCTATTCTCATAAACTTTCCTGACATAAAACCACACCATGTTCTTATATTCTGCAACGTAACCGCATCACAGTCAATTAATGAACAAAACAATTGTGGATATTGATCAACAAGCAGACAGGTGAAATTGTAGCAGCCTGGTGCTCCTGCATGGCAGGCACAAGTCGTTGTTGCAACCATGTGATGGCAGCCTTATGTAAGATAGATCATCCAAAAACCCATGGATACTGCGATCCCCTCTGCACTTCAGTGCCATGTGAATGGAACAAGGCTAACAAAAGAAATGTAATTGGAAGGAAAATATCAGAAATTTATGTAAGGAAGAAAGAGAGGTCAAATTTGGAAAAGAAACATGGTACAAATTTTGAAGAAATAAGATGTCAAGCATTGTCTGAATTTGATCCACGCATAGCATCACAGAGGTGAATAACCAATGAAGAGGTTTCAGATCTATACGCCTCACTGCATGAATGTTCCCCTTCTGCAGTTGTCTTCAAGAGCATTGAAGAGCCTCATGACAGCGCTTGCATGAAAACTTTGTAGATGTCTGAACTTGCCAAAAATTCAAAACATGGGGACAAAGAAAAACAAGTTGAGCAGTTTCTTCAAGGATTAGTCACAACTCAGCAAGAAATTGAAAAAATTGAGCATCTAACATGGGGTCAGTCTGGAAACAAGTTATGGTTCAGAGCTAGAGAAGGTCGCTTAACAGCATCAAAACACCACAAAATTTACACCAAGGTTAATTCTTTAAGTCGCTCAAGAGGACCAATCAAGCCAAGAACAACACCATTGGTTGCATCATTAATTAATAGAACCAATGATCTTTCAAATTTGCCCGCTGTGAAATGGGGGATGCAGCATGAGGATGATGCATTGAAGCAGTTTTATGCATCTGAAGCTGTGCAACACAAGGGTTTCAAACTAAAGAATTGTGGCATTTTCATTCACCATCAGTTCCCCTACATTGCAGCATCTCCTGATGCCATATTAGAATGCAAATGTCATGGAGAGATAACAGTTGAGGTAAAATGCCCATTTTTAATCAAAGATCAAACAGTTGATGATTCCTGTGACTTTCTCACAAAAGATATTTCTGGCAAAATTTGCTTGAAAAGATCCCACAAATATTATACACAAGTAATTTCGCAAATACATATTACTGATGCTAGGATTGCATATTTTGTGGTATGGACAAACAAAGATATCTTGATAACCAGAGTAGAACCAGACAAAGATCATTGGCAGAAGGTCTTTAACAACTGGGTTGTGTTCTTCAAAAGTTTCATCTGCCCTGCCATGCTAGGCTTGAGACAAATTGCATTTTGCGCTAAGTGTGAAAAAGTGCTGTTAGAAGATTATGAAATAAAGCCAGAAGAAGAGCAAGAGGAAAACAGCATCTGCTGTGATGAATGTGGATGTTGGTTTCATTACAGGTGTCAAAATATGAAACTAAGTGACTATGAACCTGAAACTGAATGGCTATGTTCCCATTGCTTGGAATCTTTTGCAAGTGCAGAAATAGACCATATTTAGATATTTACAAAACATAATTATCTAACCGAACATGTTTCATGATCACAAATCAGACAACTAAGGGCTCTTTTAAGTTGCAAAGTGAGCAGCAAACTTTTACAATGTCATCACATATTGGCAACAGTAAAAGACTTAATTCTGTCTTTAGAATCCTATAATCCTTCATGTGTTTGATTGCTTGCTCAACAAAGATTCGAACATTTGCAATTTGTGAAGTTTTCTTGACGTCATTCTCCGTCATCTGAACACCCTTTGCAGCACTTGGTGGTATGCATAGGGTGCATGTAAACATTGCTAAATCAGTCTTTATTTTGAATCCCCTGTCTGCCATTACTTGACTGTACAGTTCCAGAACATCCAAGAAGCCACTATCACGCACTATAAAAACATCTGATTATCTTCCACCATAACCAGGGGATACCCAAGAAATGGCTCCGGTAGGAGTAATACCAATTAAATACTTTAAGGAGCAGTGGTGTTTCTGGTCACTCCACAGTGCTGCCTGAACCTCCAAAGAACTTGGGGTTTCACTGAAAATCTCGGTGCAGTCTATGATGACCTGAACTCTAGGATAAAGCCGTTTAAAACAGGCTGGTAATGTGGCTGAAATTTGGCCCTTGGATGGCCAGACAATCAATACTCCAAGTTCTCGACTCATTAACTTGATCCATGTTATTATTATCTGGGAAACCTTTCCCTGGGAAACTTGAAAGCGAAAGGCAAGATCATTTGTCAACAGGCCTAATTGGAGTTTCATCATTATCATGAGAAATTCTTGATCAAGTCTGAGTTTTCTTGATGGCCCAGCCTTTTGAAGTTCAATTTCAACATCTTCTTTAAGATTAAAATCTGCAAAATCTAGCAAGTTCTGTAACTTGTCATTTGCAGATTCTGCTTTCTTGCTTGACTTTATCTTCTTTATACCATCCCTATAAGTCATAACTGCAGCCTTTTTCTTCAAATTATTGAAAATAGCTGCACATTGTAGATGGTTCTGGAATCCAGTGAAAAATCTCAAGTTGTATTCTTGGTTAAGATGCTTTAAGTACATAGGAATTGGTTCTTTGATTGGTGATTCTCCGATTTTCTTTTGGGTAAAGTCCTCCATAAGGATTTTCTTAGTGGGGGCAACTGTTACTCGCTCAACTAAAGCCCTTTTCCTTGGGCTTTTCTTTCCCAGTCAGAGACAGTCAGATAGAGAGTAGGATTAGGGTTTGCACTCGTTGGCTGTGCATCCTTGAAATGATTAGAGCATACGTAGGTCCAGTTTCCTGCTATGAAATTCTGACGCCCTTTGGATATAAGGATACTCCATGCTCTCCTTCTTTCAGGGTCTTTTGGCATGATGTGGAACTGCAAATTGGTAACATGCCCTTTCTTTAAAATCAAATCAGGGTATCTGTCATCATTATTACAGGGTCCAACACAGCAATGACGTCCCATTACTGCACCTAAAACAAACAGAAGAGATTATAAACCAACATGAGTTAAGGGATGGCCTAAAATAGAGTTCACCACATGGGAACACCTGACTGATAGAGGAAGACGAACATTAATAACAATCTTATTGGTCTACAATTTCATATGCTCAATACCAAAAACTAGTTCTAGGGGGGATGAAAACATGTCATTGTCCAGAAATAAACTAGTTTTAAGTCAAGACACGTTATAGAAAATAGCCTAGGCAGAGTTTCATAATTGGGCCTAAATCTAACCAATACTTCCTTGCATTAATTGCCACAATTTCAGTTAAAAGAACTTTAGTGGAGTTCAACTTGAAGTAAAAATACATTTAAAAGATCAGATGCACTTAGGGGCCATCGACATTTAGGTTTCGTCCTTCATCGCGGCTTTTGGCCGCGATTGCTTGACCCCCCTCCCCCCTCCCCCATCACGGCCTGTGGTCATTCGTGGTCAAGGAAGGCCTAAAAATGGCCTAAAGGCCTATTTGGCACATCTTGACAATTTAGTTTAGTACCTGCTGAAGGATTTCTGGGCGAGTGAAGCACTTTTGAAATGTTGAGTTAAAACGTGAACTTACAAATCCTCATTGAAGTGTATTTCATATTTGCTGAGATAATTTTGAGCTTGTCTTCTGACTCTTTTTTGCTTCTACTGTCTGCTTGATCGTACGTGAAAATGAAAACAACAAATGAATCACCACGTGTCACGTGACATGGCGTGACATGTCGAGAAATCAAGGCGAGGCTGTGCCTGGTTGAGTTGACAACGGCAGTTCACATGACAACAGACAATTTGACAAATAGGGCCATTTTGTAGGCATTCGTTAAGACCCTCAAACCGACTGGACCCCCCTGGTAGGCCACAATGGGAGTACCCCCCCCCCGGGCAAAGAGGGCTAGAGAGGCTCAAGTATGTATCCAGAATGCAATCTGCCTGCCTCCATTGACTTTCAAAGCTTTTGATATGCTTTAGTGGTTGTTGTCATTATTGTTGTTGTTGTTGTTCCTATCGCTATTTTTGAAATGATTTTAACTGTGATGAGATGTTCTTTCCATTCCATGAAGTTTTCTTTGTCTCACCCACCTGGTGTCACTCACTTGTGTTCGTGCAGGGAAGGAATAAATATTTCTGATTCTGGGAGAAGGTATTTTTTGTTTAAACTTTCTTATTAAAATCTTAAATTAGGTTCCGTCCTGAAAAGGTAAATAATCACGGCTTTGGGCTGTACCCCCTTCCCCCATCGCGGCCAAAAGCCGGGATGAAGGACGAAACCTAAATGTCAATGGCCCCTTACCAAGAATGACTGCAAGAGTTACGGATGGGTTGGCTATGAGAAGTCATAACACCACAGCTTGGAAGCAATGGCAGCCATTACGCCACATGGTGGGGTCAAAGTCCAACTTGTCCACTCAACATGGCGGCAAAATCTCCGAAAAGGTCTAGTCCCCACTAACTAACCAGGAAATTGTAATCTTACTTGATGCCAAGACGAAACTAAATGCGTCCTGGATTGATTTTAAAGACTTGGTTTGTTTTTTTATGTTGTGCTGACAATGAAGTCATTTTAGAGGAGAGTCTTCATACCTCAGTTTAAAAGTGAAGGAAAGAGTTAATGACCTTAGAAAGCACCAAAAATTGCCAGATGTTGAGATTTTTCTAAATGATTATTTTATCAGTTACACGTTGGTCTGCATTTTGCATGGACAACTATTTGACTAAGTCCTAAGAAATCCCCATTGCTGTGCTTTTGTGCAGTAGTATTTGTGATGTTTACATTATTCACTTCAACGGGCTCACCCCGCCTCACCCATTTACCAGAAATGCATCCACCATTCACCAGAACAAACTACCTCCTCAGTCTCCGATCTAAATTATCAAAATGGTCCATTGGAGAGTTTACGAAAACAGGACGGTAACGCCAGCAAGACAGACCTTCATCTGATATTCTGCAAAGGAAGTATTGTTTCCATACGCTACCTTTAATATATCATCCAAGAGGCCAAACTGAGGCCTCCTACAACAAAAAACAATATTTTTTCTTTAAATAATCCCATTCAAAACGACTGAATGTTACTTCAGAGGCCTACATCTGCAGTAGGTACAGAACGCCAGAAATGGGTTTCCAAGTCGTGAAATTGAAAAGGACAACTTCAGAGACTCTCAAGGGAAGCAAATTCGAACAGAAAACGAGGAATCTTTTGAATATAAAGTTCTGAAACAAAAGAAACATTGCGTTGCAGTTGCCGTTGCCGTCATGGTTTCGTAAACTCCCAATTGTCAGGAAGATGACCTGGAGGATACGATTATCGTTGATGTCGATGTGTTTCCTGGAGATGTAAGTTTGCATTTTGGGAACGATAGAAATTTTTGACAAAGTGGATACGAATAATGGAGAGGAGATACGGTATTCTGTCATTGCATTGTTGGCTGGAAAGTGGTTTTCAGTATCATTCATTGAGGTGTGGAAATTAACCTTTATTGTCTTCGAGATCATGAAAAACGCAAGGAAAAACTACCTAAGCGATGATAACTAACCAAACAATTAACTGAGAGGCATTTCATTTCCTTTTGTAGAATGCGTGCAGGCTTGCCTTTCCATTGCCAAGAAACCCAAGGTGGGAGTCATTAGCTTTCAATACAGGGTCCGAAATCTGCTGTTGGGAACGATAGAAATTTTTGACAAAGTGGATACGAATAATGGAGAGGAGATACGGTATTCTGTCATTGCATTGTTGGCTGGAAAGTGGTTTTCAGTATCATTCATTGAGGTGTGGAAATTAACCTTTATTGTCTTCGAGATCATGAAAAACGCAAGGAAAAACTACCTAAGCGATGATAACTAACCAAACAATTAACTGAGAGGCATTTCATTTCCTTTTGTAGAATGCGTGCAGGCTTGCCTTTCCATTGCCAAGAAACCCAAGGTGGGAGTCATTAGCTTTCAATACAGGGTCCGAAATCTGCTGTTGGGAACGATAGAAATTTTTGACAAAGTGGATACGAATAATGGAGAGGAGATACGGTATTCTGTCATTGCATTGTTGGCTGGAAAGTGGTTTTCAGTATCATTCATTGAGGTGTGGAAATTAACCTTTATTGTCTTCGAGATCATGAAAAACGCAAGGAAAAACTACCTAAGCGATGATAACTAACCAAACAATTAACTGAGAGGCATTTCATTTTCTTTTGTAGAATGCGTGCAGGCTTGCCTTTCCATTGCCAAGAAACCCAAGGTGGGAGTCATTAGCTTTCAATACAGGGTCCGAAATCTGCTGTTGAATCAATATATGGGGTCCGAGAATAACAAATAGACAAAAAATTAACATTTGGGGTCAACAAATCTGAAGGAAAGAAAAATCGTGCTATTTGGTGCGATTCACTGAAGCGCCAAATTTTGTTCTGCCTTCTCAACAAATTTCGTTCTGCCGAGTCGCCCCAGAAAGGTCAATACTTGGGGTATCCAAAACGTTAGAATCAGTATTTGGGATCTATCAAAGAACTAGTGGTACGGATCCCCTAGCCTGCGTGCAGATTCTAAAGTTGGTGCGGAGGAGCGAAAAAGAGAGGAAAGCTCCCTGTAGAGTCTGCGCAACGGTGACCAATTCTGTGTTTTGAGTTTTCAGATTTTATGGGACCATCTGTGATAGGCTGCATGAGTTAACTTTTGTTCTTACTTGTGTTAATTGTATTTTGCTTGTAACAAATTGTAGAATAATGTTTGTTACACGCAAAATGCGCTGAACACAAGTAAGAACAATAGTTAAATCGTGCAGCCAATCCCAGATGGTTCAACAAACTCTGAGAACTCGAAACACAGAATTAGTCGCCGTTGCACAGACTACAGGGAGCTTTCTTCTCCTTTTCGCTCCTCCGCACTGACTGTAGAGTCTGCACGCAGGCTAGGATCCCCCGAACTGAAAGTTAGGGAGTAGCCCCTGAGCCAAGGAGAGGCAAGCTGGAGCCCATTAGCTCTCCTTCGCAATGTAAAGTTAAGTCTCCACTCAGGTAATCTCGTTCACCTTTGGCCAGAATCCTTTTTCAAGAAAAATCCATCAAAATACTGTACAAATTTTGTTGTTGTTGTCAATGTCATCCGTTTGAACTACCCCTCGCATTTAAACTGCAGTTTCGAGAAACAAAGATACCTCGTTGTCTGCAGCTGCTTGGTTTGTCACCGTCCTCCTAGTTGTTCTTCTTCCTTCGTTCTTCACAAAGTCAGCAATTTGCAGGAATTCTACAACTATCTACAAAATACCTCCTCAGGCCATTAATAAAAGGACCGCAAACAACATTTTGTTGCTTCGTCCTTCCAGTTCATCAAAAATTCCGTACGTCACAAAAGAGCATAGCATCCAGAACAATTCCAGAAAAAGCAACAACATGAACCAAGCTCGTCATCCCCAGTTCGTCTTCCTCACCGTAGCCGCAAGGATGACTGATCCTCCAGCCATCACCATGGAGATGGTGCCCAACAACACCAACGTCTGGCGCTTCTTGTTGGCCCACTTGCCAATAACGAAAACTTGAATTACTGTAAGCAGAATTGCATTTGCAACAATCATTATTGCCAATTGAACCTTCATCTTGCTCTTGTAAAAAACGAAGTGTAGCTACTGCTCCAGCGAAAGCGAAACATCAATGAAAGGTATTTAGAAATCATTAAATTTTTTCTTCCAAATTGATGTTTCATGATCACAAATCAGACATCTAAGGGCTGTTTTAAGTTGCAAAGTGAGCAGCAAACTTTTACAATGTCATCACATATTGCCAACAGTAAAAGACTTAATTCTGTCTTTAGAATCCTATAATCCTTCATGTGTTTCATTGCTTGCTCAACAAAGATTCCAACATTTGCAATTTGTGAAGTTTTCTTGACGTCATTCTCCGTCATCTGAATACCCTTTGCAGCACTTGGTGGTATGCATAGGGTGCATCTAAACATTGCTAAATCAGTCTTTATTTTGAATCCCCTGTCTGCCATTACTTGACTGTACGGTTCCAGAATATCCAAGAAGCCACTATCACGCACTATAAAAACATCTGATTATCTTCCACCATAACCAGGGGATACCCAAGAAATGGCTGTTGTGGGAGTAATAGCAATTAAATACTTTAAGGTGCAGTGGTGTTTGTGGTCACTCCACAGTGCTGCCTGAACCTCCAAAGAACTTGGGGTTTCACTGAAAATCTCGGTGCAGTCTATGATGACCTGAACTCTAGGATAAAGCTGTTTAAAACAGGCTGGTAATGTGGCTGAAATTTGGCCCTTGGATGGCCAGACAATCAATACTCCAAGTTCTCGACTCATTAATTTGATCCATGTTATTATTATCTGGGAAACCTTTCCTTGGGAAACTTGAAAGCGAAAGGCAAGATCATTTGTCAACAGGCCTAAGCGGAGTTTCATCATTATCATGAGAAATTCTTGATCAAGTCTGAGTTTTCTTGATGGCCCAGCCTTTTGAAGTTCAATTTCAACATCTTCTTTAAGATTAAAATCTGCAGAATCTAGCAAGTTCTGTAACTTGTCATTTGCAGATTCTGCTTTCTTGCTTGACTTTATCTTCTTTATACCATCCCTATAAGTCATAACAGCAGCCTTTTTCTTCAAATGATTGAAAATAGCTGCACATTGTGGTTGGTTCTGGAATCCAGTGAAAAATCTCAAGTTGTATTCTTGGTTAAGATGCTGTAAGTACATAGGAATTGGTTCTTTGATTAGTGATTCTCCGATTTTCTTTTGGGTAAAGTCCTCCATAAGGATTTTCTTCGTGGGGGCAACTGTTACTCGCTCAACTAAAGCCCTTTTCCTTGGGCTTTTCTTGCCCAGTCAGAGACAGTCAGATAGAGAGTAGGATTAGGGTTTGCACTCGTTGGCTGTGCATCCTTGAAATGATTAGAGCATACGTAGGTCCAGTTTCCTGCTATGAAATTCTGACGCCCTTTGGATATAAGGATACTCCATGCTCTCCTTCTTTCAGAGTCTTTTGGCATGATGTGGTACTGCAAATTGGTAACATGCCCTTTCTTTAAAATCAAATCAGGGTATCTGTCATCATTATTACAGGGTCCAACACAGTAATGACGTCCCATTACTGCACCTAAAACAAACAGAAGAGATTATAAACCAACATGAGTTAAGGGATGGCCTAAAATAGAGTTCACCACATGGGAACACCTGATTGATAGAGGAAGACGAACATTAATAACAATTGTATTGGTCTACAATTTCATATGCTCAATACCAAAAAATAGTTCTAGGGGGGATGAAAACATGTCATTGTCCAGAAATAAACTAGTTTTAAGTCAAGACACGTTATAGAAATAGCGTAGGCAGAGTTTCATAATTGGGCCTAAATCTAACCAATACTTCCTTGCATTAATTGCCACAATTTCAGTTAAAAGAAATTTAGTGGAGTTCAACTTGAAGTAAAAATACATTTAAAAGATCAGATGCACTTACCAAGAATGACTGCAAGAGTTACGGATGGGTTGGCTATGAGAAGTCATAACACCACAGCTTGGAAGCAATGGCAGCCATTACGCCACATGGTGGGGTCAAAGTCCAACTTGTCCACTCTTCAACATGGCGGCAAAATCTCCGAAAAGGTCTAGTCCCCACTAACTAACCAGGAAATTGTAATCTTACTTGATGCCAAGACAAAACTAAATGCGTCCTGGATTGATTTTAAAGACTGGGTTTGTTTTTTTATGTTGTGATGACAATGAAGTCATTTTCGAGGAGAGTCTTCATGCCTCAGTTTAAATGTGAAGGAAAGAGTTAATGACCTTAGAAAGCACCAAAAATTGCCAGATGTTGAGATTTTTCTAAATGATTATTTTATCAGTTACACGTTGGTCTGCATTTTGCATGGACAACTATTTGACTAAATCCTAAGACAGCCCCATTGCTGGCTTTTGTGCAGTAGTATTTGTGATGCTTACATTATTCACTTCAACGGGCTCACCCCGCATCAGCCATTTACCAGAAATGCATCCACCATTCACCAGAACAAACTGCCTCCTCAGTCTCCGATCTAAATTATCAAAATGGTCCATTGGAGAGTTTACGAAAACAGGACGGTAACGCCAGCAAGACAGACCTTCATCTGATATTCTGCAAAGGAAGTATTGTTTCCATACGCTACCTTTAATATATCATCCAAGAGGCCAAACTGAGGCCTCCTACAACAAAAAACCATATTTTTTCTTTGAAGAAACACATTCAAAACGACTGAATGTTACTTCGGAGGCCTACATCTGCAGTAGGTACAGAACGCCAGAAAAGGGTTTCCAAGTCGTGAAACTGAAAAGGACAACTTCAGAGACTCTCAAGGGAAGCAAATTCGAACAGAAAACGAGGAATCTTTTGAATATAAAGTTCTGAAACAAAAGAAACATTGCGTTGCAGTTGTCGTTGCCGTCATGGTTTCGTAAACTCCCAATTGTCAGGAAGATGACCTGGAGGATACGATTATCGTTGATGTCGATGTGTTTCCTGGAGATGTAAGTTTGCATTTTGGGAACGATAGAAATTTTTGACAAAGTGGATACGAATAATGGAGAGGAGATACGGTATTCTGTCATTGAATTGTTGGCTGGAAAGTGGTTTTCAGTATCATTCATTGAGGTGTGGAAATTAACCTTTATTGTCTTTGAGATCATGAAAAACGCAAGGAAAAACTACCTAAGTGATGATAACTAACCAAACAATTAACTGAGAGGCATTTCATTTTCTTTTGTAGAATGCGTGCAGGCTTGCCTTTCCATTGCCAAGAAACCCAAGGTGGGAGTCATTAGCTGTTTCAATACAGGGTCCGAAATCTGCTGTTGAATCAATATATGGGGTCCGAGAATAACAAAAAGACAAAGAATTAACATTTGGGGTCAACAAATCTGAAGGAAAGAAAAATCGTGCTATTTGGTGCGATTCACTGAAGCGCCAAATTTCGTTCTGCCTTCTCAACAAATTTCATTCTGCCGAGTTGCCCCAGAAGGGTCAATACTTGGGGTATCCAAAACGTTAGAATCAGTATTTGGGATCTATCAAAGAACTAGTGGTACAGATCCCCTTGCCTGCGTGCAGATTCTAAAGTTGGTGCGGAGGAGCGAAAAAGAGAGGAAAGCTCCCTGTAGAGTCTGCGCAACGGTGACCAATTCTGTGTTTTGAGTTCTCAGATTTTATGGGACCATCTGTGATAGGCTGCATGAGTTAACTTTTGTTCTTACTTGTGTTAATTGTATTTTGCTTGTAACAAATTTTAGAATAATGTTTGTTACACGCAAAATGCGCTGAACACAAGTAAGAACAATAGTTAAATCGTGCAGCCAATCCCAGATGATTCAACAAACTCTGAGAACTCGAAACACAAAATTAGTCGCCGTTGCGCAGACTACACGGAGCTTTCTTCTCCTTTTCGCTCCTCCGCACTGACTGTAGAGTCTGCACGCAGGCTAGGATCCCCCGAACTAAAAGTTAGGGAGTAGCCCCTGAGCCAAGGAGAGGCAAGCTGGAGCCCATTAGCTCTCCTTCGCAATGGAAAGTTAAGTCTCCACTCAGGTAATCTCGTTCACCTTTGGCCAGAATCCTTTTTCAAGAAAAATCCATCAAAATACTTTACAAATACCTATCCAAACCAGAAATGGGTTTCCAAGTCATGAAATTGAAAAGGACAACTTCAGAGACTCTCAAGGGAAGCAAATTCGAACAGAAAACGAGGAATCTTTTGAATATAAAGTTCTGAAACAAAAGAAACATTGCGTTGCAGTTACCGTTGCCGTCATGGTTTCGTAAACTCCCAATTGTCAGGAAGATGACCTGGAGGATATGATTAACGTTGATGTAAACTCCCAATTGTCAGGAAGATGACCTGGAGGATATGATTAACGTTGATGTCGATGTGTTTCCTGGAGATGTAAGTTTGCATTTTGGGAACGATAGAAATTTTTGACAAAGTGGATACGAATAATGGAGAGGAGATACGGTATTCTGTCATTGCATTGTTGGCTGGAAAGTGGTTTTCAGTATCATTCATTGAGGTATGAAAATTAACCTTTATTGTCTTCAAGATCATGAAAAATGCAAGGAAAAACTACCTAAGCGATGATAACTAACCAAACAATTAACTGAGAGGCATTTCATATTCTTTTGTAGAATGCGTGCAGGCTTGATTTCCATTGCCAAGAAACCCAGGTGGGAGTCATTAGCTTTCAATACAGGGTCCGAAATCTGCTGTTGAATCAATATATGGGGTCCGAGAATAACAAAAAGACAAAAAATTAACATTTGGGGTCAACAAATCTGAAGGAAAGAAAAATTGTGCTATTTGGTGCGATTCACTGAAGCGCCAAATTTTGTTCTGCCTTCTCAACAAATTTCGTTCTGCCGAGTCGCCCCAGAAAGGTCAATACTTGGGGTATCCAAAACGTTAGAATCAGTATTTGGGATCTATCAAAGAACTAGTGGTACGGATCCCCTAGCCTGCGTGCAGATTCTAAAGTTGGTGCGGAGGAGCGAAAAAGAGAGGAAAGCTCCCTGTAGAGTCTGCGCAACGGTGACCAATTCTGTGTTTTGAGTTTTCAGATTTTATGGGACCATCTGTGATAGGCTGCATGAGTTAACTTTTGTTCTTACTTGTGTTAATTGTATTTTGCTTGTAACAAATTTTAGAATAATGTTTGTTACACGCAAAATGCGCTGAACACAAGTAAGAACAATAGTTAAATCGTGCAGCCAATCCCAGATGGTTCAACAAACTCTGAGAACTCGAAACACAGAATTAGTCGCCGTTGCGCAGACTACAGGGAGCTTTCTTCTCCTTTTCGCTCCTCCGCACTGACTGTAGAGTCTGCACGCAGGCTAGGATCCCCCGAACTGAAAGTTAGGGAGTAGCCCCTGAGCCAAGGAGAGGCAAGCTGGAGCCCATTAGCTCTCCTTCGCAATGGAAAGTTAAGTCTCCACTCAGGTAATCTCGTTCACCTTATGCCAGAATCCTTTTTCAAGAAAAATCCATCAAAATACTGTACAAATTTTCTTGTTGTTGTCAATCTCATCCGTTTGAACTACCCCTCGCATTTAAACTGCAGTTTCGAGAAACAAAGATACCTCGTTGTCTGCAGCTGCTTGGTTTGTCGCCGTCCTCCTAGTTCTTCTTCTTCCTTCGTTCTTCACAAAGTCAGCAATTTGTAGGAATTCTACAACTATCGACAAAATACCTCCTCAGGCCATTAATAAAAGGACCGCAAACAACATTTTGTTGCTTCGTCCTTCCAGTTCATCAAAAATTCCGTACGTCACAAAAGAGCATAGCATCCTGAACAATTCCAGAAAAAGCAACAACATGAACCAAGCTCGTCATCCCCAGTTCGTCTTCCTCACCGTAGCCGCAAGGATGACTGATCCTCCAGCCATCACCATGGAGATGGTGCCCAACAACACCAACGTCTGGCGTGTCTTTTTGGCCCACTTGCCAATAACGAAAACTTGAATTACTGTAAGCAGAATTGCATTTGCAACGATCATTATTGCCAATTGAACCTTCATCTTGCTCTTGTAAAAAACGAAATGTAGCTACTGCTCCAGCGAAAGTGAAACATCAATGAAAGATATTTAGAAATCATTAAATTTTTTCTTCCAAATTGATGTTTCATGATCACAAATCAGACAACTAAGGGCTCTTTTAAGTTGCAAAGTGAGCAGCAAACTTTTACAATGTCATCACATATTGGCAACAGTAAAAGACTTAATTCTGTCTTTAGAATCCTATAATCCTTCATGTGTTTGATTGCTTGCTCAACAAAGATTCGAACATTTGCAATTTGTGAAGTTTTCTTGACGTCATTCTCCGTCATCTGAACACCCTTTGCAGCACTTGGTGGTATGCATAGGGTGCATCTAAACATTGCTAAATCAGTCTTTATTTTGAATCCCCTGTCTGCCATTACTTGACTGTACGGTTCAAGAATATCCAAGAAGCCACTATCACGCACTATAAAAACATCTGATTATCTTCCACCATAACCAGGGGATACCCAAGAAATAGCTCCCGTAGGAGTAATACCAATTAAATACTTTAAGGTGCAGTGGTGTTTGTGGTCACTCCACAGTGCTGCCTGAACCTCCAAAGAACTTGGGGTTTCACTGAAAATCTCGGTGCAGTCTATGATGACCTGAACTCTAGGATAAAGCTGTTTAAAACAGGCTGGTAATGTGGCTGAAATTTGGCCCTTGGATGGCCAGACAATCAATACTCCAAGTTCTCGACTCATTAACTTGATCCATGTTATTATTATCTGGGAAACCTTTCCCTGGGAAACTTGAAAGTGAAAGGCAAGATCATTTGTCAACAGGCCTAAGCGGAGTTTCATCATTATCATGAGAAATTCTTGATCAAGTCTGAGTTTTCTTGATGGCCCAGCCTTTTGAAGTTCAATTTCAACATCTTCTTTAAAATTAAAATCTGCAGAATCTAGCAAGTTCTGTAACTTGTCATTTGCAGATTCTGCTTTCTTGCTTGACTTTATCACCTTGTCATACCATCCCTATAAGTCATAACTGCAGCCTTTTTCTTCAAATGATTGAAAATAGCTGCACATTGTAGATGGTTCTGGAATCCAGTGAAAAATCTCAAGTTGTATTCTTGGTTAAGCTGATGTAAGTACATACGAATTGGTTCTTTGATTAGTGATTCTCCAATTTTCTTTTGGGTAAAGTCCTCCATAAGGATTTTCTTACTGGGGGCAACTGTTACTCGCTCAACTAAAGCCCTTTTCCTTGGGCTTTTCTTTCCCAGTCAGAGACAGTCAGATAGAGAGTAGGATTAGGGTTTGCACTCGTTGGCTGTGCATCCTTGAAATGATTAGAGCATACGTAGGTCCAGTTTCCTGCTATGAAATTCTGACGCCCTTTGGATATAAGGATACTCCATGCTCTCCTTCTTTCAGGGTCTTTTGGCATGATGTGGAACTGCAAATTGGTAACATGCCCTTTCTTTAAAATCAAATCAGGGTATCTGTCATCATTATTACAGGGTCCAACACAGCAATGACGTCCCATTACTGCACCTAAAACAAACAGAAGAGATTATAAACCAACATGAGTTAAGGGATGGCCTAAAATAGAGTTCACCACATGGGAACACCTGATTGATAGAGGAAGACGAACATTAATAACAATCTTATTGGTCTACAATTTCATATGCTCAATACCAAAAACTAGTTCTAGGGGGGATGAAAACATGTCATTGTCCAGAAATAAACTAGTTTTAAGTCAAGACACGTTATAGAAAATAGCCTAGGCAGAGTTTCATAATTGGGCCTAAATCTAACCAATACTTCCTTGCATTAATTGCCACAATTTCAGTTAAAAGAACTTTAGTGGAGTTCAACTTGAAGTAAAAATACATTTAAAAGATCAGATGCACTTAGGGGCCATCGACATTTAGGTTTCGTCCTTCATCGCGGCTTTTGGCCGCGATTGCTTGACCCCCCTCCCCCCTCCCCCATCACGGCCTGTGGTCATTCGTGGTCAAGGAAGGCCTAAAAATGGCCTAAAGGCCTATTTGGCACATCTTGACAATTTAGTTTAGTACCTGCTGAAGGATTTCTGGGCGAGTGAAGCACTTTTGAAATGTTGAGTTAAAACGTGAACTTACAAATCCTCATTGAAGTGTATTTCATATTTGCTGAGATAATTTTGAGCTTGTCTTCTGACTCTTTTTTGCTTCTACTGTCTGCTTGATCGTACGTGAAAATGAAAACAACAAATGAATCACCACGTGTCACGTGACATGGCGTGACATGTCGAGAAATCAAGGCGAGGCTGTGCCTGGTTGAGTTGACAACGGCAGTTCACATGACAACAGACAATTTGACAAATAGGGCCATTTTGTAGGCATTCGTTAAGACCCTCAAACCGACTGGACCCCCCTGGTAGGCCACAATGGGAGTACCCCCCCCCCCCGGGCAAAGAGGGCTAGAGAGGCTCAAGTATGTATCCAGAATGCAATCTGCCTGCCTCCATTGACTTTCAAAGCTTTTGATATGCTTTAGTGGTTGTTGTCATTATTGTTGTTGTTGTTGTTCCTATCGCTATTTTTGAAATGATTTTAACTGTGATGAGATGTTCTTTCCATTCCATGAAGTTTTCTTTGTCTCACCCACCTGGTGTCACTCACTTGTGTTCGTGCAGGGAAGGAATAAATATTTCTGATTCTGGGAGAAGGTATTTTTTGTTTAAACTTTCTTATTAAAATCTTAAATTAGGTTCCGTCCTGAAAAGGTAAATAATCACGGCTTTGGGCTGTACCCCCTTCCCCCATCGCGGCCAAAAGCCGGGATGAAGGACGAAACCTAAATGTCAATGGCCCCTTACCAAGAATGACTGCAAGAGTTACGGATGGGTTGGCTATGAGAAGTCATAACACCACAGCTTGGAAGCAATGGCAGCCATTACGCCACATGGTGGGGTCAAAGTCCAACTTGTCCACTCAACATGGCGGCAAAATCTCCGAAAAGGTCTAGTCCCCACTAACTAACCAGGAAATTGTAATCTTACTTGATGCCAAGACGAAACTAAATGCGTCCTGGATTGATTTCAAAGACTTGGTTTGTTTTTTTATGTTGTGCTGACAATGAAGTCATTTTAGAGGAGAGTCTTCATACCTCAGTTTAAAAGTGAAGGAAAGAGTTAATGACCTTAGAAAGCACCAAAAATTGCCAGATGTTGAGATTTTTCTAAATGATTATTTTATCAGTTACACGTTGGTCTGCATTTTGCATGGACAACTATTTGACTAAGTCCTAAGAAATCCCCATTGCTGTGCTTTTGTGCAGTAGTATTTGTGATGTTTACATTATTCACTTCAACGGGCTCACCCCGCCTCACCCATTTACCAGAAATGCATCCACCATTCACCAGAACAAACTACCTCCTCAGTCTCCGATCTAAATTATCAAAATGGTCCATTGGAGAGTTTACGAAAACAGGACGGTAACGCCAGCAAGACAGACCTTCATCTGATATTCTGCAAAGGAAGTATTGTTTCCATACGCTACCTTTAATATATCATCCAAGAGGCCAAACTGAGGCCTCCTACAACAAAAAACAATATTTTTTCTTTAAATAATCACATTCAAAACGACTGAATGTTACTTCAGAGGCCTACATCTGCAGTAGGTACAGAACGCCAGAAATGGGTTTCCAAGTCGTGAAATTGAAAAGGACAACTTCAGAGACTCTCAAGGGAAGCAAATTCGAACAGAAAACGAGGAATCTTTTGAATATAAAGTTCTGAAACGAAAGAAACATTGCGTTGCAGTTGCCGTTGCCGTCATGGTTTCGTAAACTCCCAATTGTCAGGAAGATGACCTGGAGGATACGATTATCGTTGATGTCGATGTGTTTCCTGGAGATGTAAGTTTGCATTTTGGGAACGATAGAAATTTTTGACAAAGTGGATACGAATAATGGAGAGGAGATACGGTATTCTGTCATTGCATTGTTGGCTGGAAAGTGGTTTTCAGTATCATTCATTGAGGTGTGGAAATTAACCTTTATTGTCTTCGAGATCATGAAAAACGCAAGGAAAAACTACCTAAGCGATGATAACTAACCAAACAATTAACTGAGAGGCATTTCATTTCCTTTTGTAGAATGCGTGCAGGCTTGCCTTTCCATTGCCAAGAAACCCAAGGTGGGAGTCATTAGCTTTCAATACAGGGTCCGAAATCTGCTGTTGGGAACGATAGAAATTTTTGACAAAGTGGATACGAATAATGGAGAGGAGATACGGTATTCTGTCATTGCATTGTTGGCTGGAAAGTGGTTTTCAGTATCATTCATTGAGGTGTGGAAATTAACCTTTATTGTCTTCGAGATCATGAAAAACGCAAGGAAAAACTACCTAAGCGATGATAACTAACCAAACAATTAACTGAGAGGCATTTCATTTTCTTTTGTAGAATGCGTGCAGGCTTGCCTTTCCATTGCCAAGAAACCCAAGGTGGGAGTCATTAGCTTTCAATACAGGGTCCGAAATCTGCTGTTGGGAACGATAGAAATTTTTGACAAAGTGGATACGAATAATGGAGAGGAGATACGGTATTCTGTCATTGCATTGTTGGCTGGAAAGTGGTTTTCAGTATCATTCATTGAGGTGTGGAAATTAACCTTTATTGTCTTCGAGATCATGAAAAACGCAAGGAAAAACTACCTAAGCGATGATAACTAACCAAACAATTAACTGAGAGGCATTTCATTTTCTTTTGTAGAATGCGTGCAGGCCTTCCTTTCCATTGCCAAGAAACCCAAGGTGGGAGTCATTAGCTTTCAATACAGGGTCCGAAATCTGCTGTTGAATCAATATATGGGGTCCGAGAATAACAAATAGACAAAAAATTAACATTTGGGGTCAACAAATCTGAAGGAAAGAAAAATCGTGCTATTTGGTGCGATTCACTGAAGCGCCAAATTTTGTTCTGCCTTCTCAACAAATTTCGTTCTGCCGAGTCGCCCCAGAAAGGTCAATACTTGGGGTATCCAAAACGTTAGAATCAGTATTTGGGATCTATCAAAGAACTAGTGGTACGGATCCCCTAGCCTGCGTGCAGATTCTAAAGTTGGTGCGTTGGAGCGAAAAAGAGAGGAAAGCTCCCTGTAGAGTCTGCGCAACGGTGACCAATTCTGTGTTTTGAGTTTTCAGATTTTATGGGACCATCTGTGATAGGCTGCATGAGTTAACTTTTGTTCTTACTTGTGTTAATTGTATTTTGCTTGTAACAAATTGTAGAATAATGTTTGTTACACGCAAAATGCGCTGAACACAAGTAAGAACAATAGTTAAATCGTGCAGCCAATCCCAGATGGTTCAACAAACTCTGAGAACTCGAAACACAGAATTAGTCGCCGTTGCACAGACTACAGGGAGCTTTCTTCTCCTTTTCGCTCCTCCGCACTGACTGTAGAGTCTGCACGCAGGCTAGGATCCCCCGAACTGAAAGTTAGGGAGTAGCCCCTGAGCCAAGGAGAGGCAAGCTGGAGCCCATTAGCTCTCCTTCGCAATGTAAAGTTAAGTCTCCACTCAGGTAATCTCGTTCACCTTTGGCCAGAATCCTTTTTCAAGAAAAATCCATCAAAATACTGTACAAATTTTGTTGTTGTTGTCAATGTCATCCGTTTGAACTACCCCTCGCATTTAAACTGCAGTTTCGAGAAACAAAGATACCTCGTTGTCTGCAGCTGCTTGGTTTGTCACCGTCCTCCTAGTTGTTCTTCTTCCTTCGTTCTTCACAAAGTCAGCAATTTGCAGGAATTCTACAACTATCTACAAAATACCTCCTCAGGCCATTAATAAAAGGACCGCAAACAACATTTTGTTGCTTCGTCCTTCCAGTTCATCAAAAATTCCGTACGTCACAAAAGAGCATAGCATCCAGAACAATTCCAGAAAAAGCAACAACATGAACCAAGCTCGTCATCCCCAGTTCGTCTTCCTCACCGTAGCCGCAAGGATGACTGATCCTCCAGCCATCACCATGGAGATGGTGCCCAACAACACCAACGTCTGGCGCTTCTTGTTGGCCCACTTGCCAATAACAAAAACTTGAATTACTGTAAGCAGAATTGCATTTGCAACAATCATTATTGCCAATTGAACCTTCATCTTGCTCTTGTAAAAAACGAAGTGTAGCTACTGCTCCAGCGAAAGCGAAACATCAATGAAAGGTATTTAGAAATCATTAAATTTTTTCTTCCAAATTGATGTTTCATGATCACAAATCAGACATCTAAGGGCTCTTTTAAGTTGCAAAGTGAGCAGCAAACTTTTACAATGTCATCACATATTGCCAACAGTAAAAGACTTAATTCTGTCTTTAGAATCCTATAATCCTTCATGTGTTTCATTGCTTGCTCAACAAAGATTCCAACATTTGCAATTTGTGAAGTTTTCTTGACGTCATTCTCCGTCATCTGAATACCCTTTGCAGCACTTGGTGGTATGCATAGGGTGCATCTAAACATTGCTAAATCAGTCTTTATTTTGAATCCCCTGTCTGCCATTACTTGACTGTACGGTTCCAGAATATCCAAGAAGCCACTATCACGCACTATAAAAACATCTGATTATCTTCCACCATAACCAGGGGATACCCAAGAAATGGCTGTTGTGCGAGTAATAGCAATTAAATACTTTAAGGTGCAGTGGTGTTTGTGGTCACTCCACAGTGCTGCCTGAACCTCCAAAGAACTTGGGGTTTCACTGAAAATCTCGGAACAGTCTATAATAACCTGAACTCCAGGATAAAGCCGTTTAAAACAGGCTGGTAATGTGGCTGAAATTTGGCCCTTGGATGGCCAGACAATCAATACTCCAAGTTCTCGACTCATTAACTTGATCCATGTTATTATTATCTGGGAAACCTTTCCTTGGGAAACTTGAAAGCGAAAGGCAAGATCATTTGTCAACAGGCCTAAGCGGAGTTTCATCATTATCATGAGAAATTCTTGATCAAGTCTGAGTTTTCTTGATGGCCCAGCCTTTTGAAGTTCAATTTCAACATCTTCTTTAAGATTAAAATCTGCAGAATCTAGCAAGTTCTGTAACTTGTCATTTGCAGATTCTGCTTTCTTGCTTGACTTTATCTTCTTTATACCATCCCTATAAGTCATAACAGCAGCCTTTTTCTTCAAATGATTGAAAATAGCTGCACATTGTGGTTGGTTCTGGAATCCAGTGAAAAATCTCAAGTTGTATTCTTGGTTAAGATGCTGTAAGTACATAGGAATTGGTTCTTTGATTAGTGATTCTCCGATTTTCTTTTGGGTAAAGTCCTCCATAAGGATTTTCTTAGTGGGGGCAACTGTTACTCGCTCAACTAAAGCCCTTTTCCTTGGGCTTTTCTTGCCCAGTCAGAGACAGTCAGATAGAGAGTAGGATTAGGGTTTGCACTCGTTGGCTGTGCATCCTTGAAATGATTAGAGCATACGTAGGTCCAGTTTCCTGCTATGAAATTCTGACGCCCTTTGGATATAAGGATACTCCATGCTCTCCTTCTTTCAGAGTCTTTTGGCATGATGTGGTACTGCAAATTGGTAACATGCCCTTTCTTTAAAATCAAATCAGGGTATCTGTCATCATTATTACAGGGTCCAACACAGTAATGACGTCCCATTACTGCACCTAAAACAAACAGAAGAGATTATAAACCAACATGAGTTAAGGGATGGCCTAAAATAGAGTTCACCACATGGGAACACCTGATTGATAGAGGAAGACGAACATTAATAACAATTGTATTGGTCTACAATTTCATATGCTCAATACCAAAAAATAGTTCTAGGGGGGATGAAAACATGTCATTGTCCAGAAATAAACTAGTTTTAAGTCAAGACACGTTATAGAAATAGCGTAGGCAGAGTTTCATAATTGGGCCTAAATCTAACCAATACTTCCTTGCATTAATTGCCACAATTTCAGTTAAAAGAAATTTAGTGGAGTTCAACTTGAAGTAAAAATACATTTAAAAGATCAGATGCACTTACCAAGAATGACTGCAAGAGTTACGGATGGGTTGGCTATGAGAAGTCATAACACCACAGCTTGGAAGCAATGGCAGCCATTACGCCACATGGTGGGGTCAAAGTCCAACTTGTCCACTCTTCAACATGGCGGCAAAATCTCCGAAAAGGTCTAGTCCCCACTAACTAACCAGGAAATTGTAATCTTACTTGATGCCAAGACAAAACTAAATGCGTCCTGGATTGATTTTAAAGACTGGGTTTGTTTTTTTATGTTGGGATGACAATGAAGTCATTTTCGAGGAGAGTCTTCATGCCTCAGTTTAAATGTGAAGGAAAGAGTTAATGACCTTAGAAAGCACCAAAAATTGCCAGATGTTGAGATTTTTCTAAATGATTATTTTATCAGTTACACGTTGGTCTGCATTTTGCATGGACAACTATTTGACTAAATCCTAAGACAGCCCCATTGCTGGCTTTTGTGCAGTAGTATTTGTGATGCTTACATTATTCACTTCAACGGGCTCACCCCGCATCAGCCATTTACCAGAAATGCATCCACCATTCACCAGAACAAACTGCCTCCTCAGTCTCCGATCTAAATTATCAAAATGGTCCATTGGAGAGTTTACGAAAACAGGACGGTAACGCCAGCAAGACAGACCTTCATCTGATATTCTGCAAAGGAAGTATTGTTTCCATACGCTACCTTTAATATATCATCCAAGAGGCCAAACTGAGGCCTCCTACAACTAAAACCATATTTTTTCTTTGAAGAAACAAATTCAAAACGACTGAATGTTACTTCAGAGGCCTACATCTGCAGTAGGTACAGAACGCTAGGAATGGGTTTCCAAGTCGTGAAATTGAAAAGGACAACTTCAGAGACTCTCAAGGGAAGCAAATTCGAACAGAAAACGAGGAATCTTTTGAATATAAAGTTCTGAAACAAAAGAAACATTGCCTTGCAGTTGTCGTTACCGTCATGGCTTCGTAAACTCCCAACTGTCAGGAAGATGACCTGGAGGATACGATTATCGTTGATGTCGATGTGTTTCCTGGAGATGTAAGTTTGCATTTTGGGAACGATAGAAATTTTTGACAAAGTGGATACGAATAATGGAGAGGAGATACGGTATTCTGTCATTGCATTGTTGGCTGGAAAGTGGTTTTCAGTATCATTCATTGAGGTGTGGAAATTAACCTTTATTGTCTTCGAGATCATGAAAACTGCAAGGAAAAACTACCTAAGTGATGATAACTAACCAAACAATTAAATGAGAGGCATTTCATTTTCTTTTGTAGAATGCGTGCAGGCTTGCCTTTCCATTGCCAAGAAACCCAAGGTGGGAGTCATTAGCTTTCAATACAGGGTCCGAAATCTGCTGTTGAATCAATATATGGGGTCCGAGAATAACAAAAAGACAAAAAATTAATGTTTGGGGTCAACAAATCTGAAGGAAAGAAAAATCGTGCTATTTGGTGCGATTCACTGAAGCGCCAAATTTCGTTCTGCCTTCTCAACAAATTTCGTTCTGCCGAGTCGCCCCAGAAAGGTCAATACTTGGGGTATCCAAAACGTTAGAATCAGTATTTGGGATCTATCAAAGAACTAGTGGTACGTATCCCCTAGCCTGCGTGCAGATTCTAAAGTTGGTGCGGAGGAGCGAAAAAGAGAGGAAAGCTCCCTGTAGAGTCTGCGCAACGGTGACCAATTCTGTGTTTTGAGTTCTCAGATTTTATGGGACCATCTGTGATAGGCTGCATGAGTTAACTTTTGTTCTTACTTGTGTTAATTGTATTTTGCTTGTAACAAATTTTAGAATAATGTTTGTTACACGCAAAATGCGCTGAACACAAGTAAGAACAATAGTTAAATCGTGAGCCAATCCCAGATGGTTCAACAAACTCTGAGAACTCGAAACACAAAATTAGTCGCCGTCGCGCAGACTACAGGGAGCTTTCTTCTCCTTTTCGCTCCTCCGCACTGACTGTAGAGTCTGCACGCAGGCTAGGATCCCCCGAACTGAAAGTTAGGGAGTAGCCGCTGAGCCAAGGAGAGGCAAGCTGGAGCCCATTAGCTCTCCTTCGCAATGGAAAGTTAAGTCTCCACTCAGGTAATCTCGTTCACCTTTGGCCAGAATCCTTTTTCAAGAAAAATCCATCAAAATACTGTACAAACTTTTTTGTTGTTGTCAATCTCATCCGTTTGAACTACTCCTCGCATTTAAACTGCAGTTTCGAGAAACAAAGATACCTTGTTGTCTGCAGCTGCTTGGTTTGTTGCCGTCCTCCTAGTTGTTCTTCTTCCTTCGTTCTTCACAAAGTCAGCAATTTGTAGGAATTCTCCAACTATCTACAAAATACCTCCTCAGGCCATTAATAAAAGGACTGCAAACAACATTTTGTTGCTTCGTCCTTCCAGTTCATCAAAAATTCCGTACGTCACAAAAGAGCATAGCATCCTGAACAATTCCAGAAAAAGCAACAACATGAACCAAGCTCGTCATCCCCAGTTTGTCTTCTTCACCGTAGCCGCAAGGATGACTGATCCTCCAGCCATCACCATGGAGATGGTGCCCAACAACACCAAGGTCTGGCGCGTCTTGTTGGCCCACTTGCCAATAACGAAAACTTGAATTACTGTAAGCAGAATTGCATTTGCAACGATCATTATTGCCAATTCAACCTTCATCTTGCTCTTGTAAAAAACGAAATGTAGCTACTGCTCCAGCGAAAGTGAAACATCAATGAAAGATATTAATGAACTACCCCTGAACTAATGAACTAATATCAATGAACTACCCCTCGCATTTAAACTGCAGTTTCGAGAAACAAAGATACCTCGTTGTCTGCAGCTGCTTGGTTTGTCGCCGTCCTCCTAGTTGTTCTTCTTCCTTCGTTCTTCACAAAGTCAGCAATTTGCAGGAATTCTACAACTATCTACAAAATACCTCCTCAGGCCATTAATAAAAGGACCGCAAACAACATTTTGTTGCTTCGTCCTTCCAGTTCATCAAAAATTCCGTACGTCACAAAAGAGCATAGCATCCTGAACAATTCCAGAAAAAGCAACAACATGAACCAAGCTCGTCATTCCCAGTTCGTCTTCTTCACCGTAGCCGCAAGGATGACTGATCCTCCAGCCATCACCATGGAGATGGTGCCCAACAACACCAAGGTCTGGTGCGTCTTGTTGGCCCACTTGCCAATAACGAAAACTTGAATTACTGTAAGCAGAATTGCATTTGCAACGATCATTATTGCCAATTGAACCTTCATCTTATTCTTGTAAAAAACGAAATGTAGCTACTGCTCCAGCGAAAGTGAAACATCAATGAAAGATATTAATGAACTACCCCTGAACTAATGAACTAATATCAATGAACTACCCCTCGCATTTAAACTGCAGTTTCGAGAAACAAAGATACCTCGTTGTCTGCAGCTGCTTGGTTTGTCGCCGTCCTCCTAGTTGTTCTTCTTCCTTCGTTCTTCACAAAGTCAGCAATTTGCAGGAATTCTACAACTATCTACAAAATACCTCCTCAGGCCATTAATAAAAGGACCGCAAACAACATTTTGTTGCTTCGTCCTTCCAGTTCATCAAAAATTCCGTACGTCACAAAAGAGCATAGCATCCTGAACAATTCCAGAAAAAGCAACAACATGAACCAAGCTCGTCATCCCCAGTTCGTCTTCCTCACCGTAGCCGCAAGGATGCTTGATCCTCCAGCCATCACCATGGAGATGGTGCCCAACATCACCAACGTCTGGCGCGTCTTGTTGGCCCACTTGCCAATAACGAAAACTTGAATTACTGTAAGCAGAATTGCATTTGCAACGATCATTATTGCCAATTGAACCTTCATCTTGCTCTTGTAAAAAACGAAATGTAGCTACTGCTCCAGCGAAAGATCAATGAAAGATATTTAGAAATCATTAAATCTTTTGTTCCAAATTGATGTTATTGACAACCAATCATCAGTTATTATCTATGATTAATCTCTAAAGTAAGTTACTTTCAATGTAGTAAATTTGACTATGAAATGTACATAATAAATTTTCTTGAAAGGACCCAAGACACTGATTGTTGATGCAGGCGTGAAAAGACAAAATAGTGAAAACAGTTGCTGCAACTGATCCCCGTCAGGCATAGCTGGTAAATCCTGTCTAGTGTCGAGTATGTGCAAATTTTTTTGTACAATCTTGGAAATAAATTACTGGACTTTTGCTTGCTGAGGGGGGCTATGGGGTTTCATGGGTTGCGGGTTTGGCCAATCTTAGCCATCGGGTTTCGGGATTTACATTTCAATCATTCTGGTTTTGAGATGTGTCACGGGTTGCGGATTTAGCCATTTTTGGGCTCGGATTTCAGGTATTCCATTCAAAATTCCTGTTTTTTTTTTTGGGTTTTCAAAGTCAAAGTGCTGGACTCGTTTTCATTTCTTTGATGTTTGCGCTTTCCCAAGCTGAAAGTGGATTGCAGAAATGGTACATCCCAAAATGTTTTCCCTGGGATGTTAGATTTTGTTTTTATATTTTTGAACACCCTGTGACAAGACACGCCTTCTTGTCACAACGTTTTAGAACATCGGAGAGAACGCATCAAAAAAGTAAAATCACGAACAAACGCACAACAATAAAAATGAACCAACGAACGTAAGATTCAAGTCGTCATCTCATTGTAATATACATCATTGCCTTTTTCGCTAAATCAAGTTTAGAGACATCATGTTGAGCTCAGTAAGCTATGTTTTTCGTCACTTAATTTGTCCTTGTCTCATCTTATGAAGAACGCAGGTCCTTCTGCACGTGTCTTAAACTAATTCGAAGATGCTCAGTCAACTAACTAACATGGGAAGACATCACTACTCTCCACCCGATATTACCGATAATCCGTAACAACAATACTTTTTCCACTCCATGTGTGGTACGTGTGATGCTTACATTAGTTACATGGTAAACACTAATGTTCCCCTTGTAGATAGTGTAAATTGTTCAGTTTTTTTAACTCATCTGCGGGAAGTACTTGTAAAAATTATAACTTACTCATTTATTGCTCCCTCTCCCACCATATTTACGACAACAACTACAGCTAATCCGAGGGGCAATTCACTAATTTTTTTTCATACACC
Organism: Aurelia sp. 4 Dawson et al 2005; assembly: GCA_964019985.1. Taxonomy (NCBI): domain Eukaryota; kingdom Metazoa; phylum Cnidaria; class Scyphozoa; order Semaeostomeae; family Ulmaridae; genus Aurelia; species Aurelia sp. 4 Dawson et al 2005. Next base: position 5,079,055 of record OZ026512.1, on the reverse strand, counting down.
TCCCTTGAAATCACAAAAAAATCACATACTAAAATCACAAAAAGATCACATACAAAAAGCACCAAAAATCACAAATCACTGAAAAATTACTGAAAAATCAAACAAAAATCACTAAAAATCACTCAAATCACAAAAAAGTCACAGAAAAATTTTTAAAATCACAAGGATCACGTACGCAATTTTGAAAAGTGATTTGCCCTTCAAGCTAATCGAGGGGGACTTGATTATTCAGACAAAGAAGAACAATATATAATCAATGTTTAAGAAACTGCAACATTGATTTTCAAATGATAAGGATTGATAAATGGTTATGACGTTCTTACTGATACAGCAACAACTTTAACCTCCATTGGCACAAACTTGACCCCATTATTAGCAACTTCATTACGTTCAAGGCACATTGACAGGGCCACATTTAAGTCTTTTGGGGCCCTGGGCCTAAAACTGATTGGGGCCCCTTAAAAATAACTAAAAAAATTGATGTGTCACGTGCATAGTACTCGGCACCCAGTTAGGATGAATTTTTTTGGACCAGTGTGAGCATTCAGTCACCAAAAAAGTTAATATCAACGAAATAGTTTGATAAGGCAAAACTCGAAAAATTGAATGCACTCATACAAGAATATACATTTTGGTACAATCCCAATAAAACTATCCTTCTCCCTTGGCCCTTGGTTGATGATGCTAATGTTTTTCGTCTAAACACTTTGCTGCAAAATCTCATATGATTATCTTGGGGTCTAAAGTCACAGGACATCAGAATTTGCTGCCATTAGGCATAGGGCAACAACATGCTCATGTGACACTACCGACCCTTTTCAGCGTGACGAGGTTTCATTCACCGGAGGCAACTCCGCATGGCAAAATTCGTAGATTTTTCAAAACTTTGCTTGGCGCCCCCTAACTTTAAGATTTTTAGGGGGCCCCTGGGCCCGGGCCCAGTTGGCCCATGGGTAAATGCGTCACTGCACGTTGAATATTGAGCGATGTCTCTCATTGGTATTTCTTAGCAAAGTCTTCACTACCATTGTTTCTTGGTGTCCTGTCTCAAAATCTAGTTCCTTAGCACCATCCAAGCACACTAAAACAGACCAAAGCCAAGGACGTATACGTCCATTTTCAAAAGTCACATTCCTCAGAGCTACACCCGATGGAACATTTTCACATTGCTACGAATTTCAGGCACTTGATCATGCCAAGATACTGTGGAGGGAAATTCTGTTGAAACTGTAGATCATCATCATCGTCATTTATTTATTTATAGTAGGCTTAAATTAGAAATAGCCAAATTAAAGCTAATTAAGGCCTACTTAAAAAAAGAAATAAAAAACTTTTTACAATGTCCATAATAAATTTTCGATTACATAGAGTATGGGTTCTCCAAAAAAAAATCAGTAAATAACAACTCCTTTCTCTAAAGCTCAAATCATCAACTAAACTTGGATTGCGATGACATGTCATAATCTGTGTTCATTACAAGGCATATTGGCCCTTGGCATACAATCAAAGAATGTTATATTGTCAAAGGGTTTGCTGCGAGGGCACAACAAAACAATCGTTTTTCATTTGTCAGTCATTAATGGTATCATTGTTTTGTTTTCAGTCGTACATTGAGATGAAAGCTTTTGTTTTTCGTAGAACAACAGAGATGGAGCCAGGGAAGAAATTCTGGGGGGACAAAAACTGTCAGAATGCCGATGGCGAGCGAAGCGAGCAAAATTTTTACAGGCCACACCTTTCAGATTGGCTTAAAATGCAACCACGCTCTCTAAGAGCATAACAAGCAAGTTATGGGAGTGCCGACAGTGCACAGAAATTTTCAACAATTCAAGTGCCGACGGGGGGCTCAGTGAATGGAGACCCCAAGCACCCCTGGTCGCACCATCCCTGTAGAAACAATGAAAGGAAAATAAACCCTCTTGTTGCATTCTCTGGTCATTATTAGTGCTAGCTCTTAGAAATGTTTTTTGTTAAGTTTCAATACTTGAAGATGACTACTTTTGTTTGAAAATCGAAACAGACTTTATGTTAATCACAAAAGGGCTTTCGCTGATCAAAGCATGATCAGAGCATCAGAAGCAACGTCAAGAATGGAGTATCGATTCTCAAAGGATGCCAACCAAGGAGGTCGTCGGCACATGGAAGATGTGCTTCACACGGCATGCCAAGACATCGGCAGCCAAAAAACCGCCTTCTTTGCAGTCTATGATGGGCATGGAGGCAAAAATGCAGCCCTTTTTGCGAGATACCATCTATGGAGGGCCCTGAAAGCCGATGAACAATTCCAAAGCGAAGATGCAGAGGTGGTAAAGAATGCCATACGAAAAGTATTTCACAAGATACATAATGATATGAGGGGTGAAGTTGGTAAGAAAATCATATTCATAGTATGGTAATAGTGGATTGGCTTCATCCAAGACCAAAATTTTTGAAGCATCGTTCTTAATCATATGAATTGCTTGCAGAGGCCTAATGATGCAATGACGGAAGCCGGGCGGGGCAAGCCACCTGGAAAAGGAGGAGTAACTCAATCTTGAAATAGCGCCCAAGATTTTGGGATTTTCAAAATTTCTTTGATTTTTCAAAGATTTTTGAGGTTTTGCAGGGACTTTCAAAAATTTCTTTTAGGATTTCAACGAATCTTCAGACTCGTAAACTTTCAAAATTTTCAAACATTTTCAAGACTTGGCAAGATTTTTGAATATTTGCATGATTTTTGAGGATTTAAAAGCTTTGTGAGATCGTCAAATATATTCCGAAAGGCTATTTTGACAATTGTTACCATTCTTTGCCGTAAAAATTTGGAATTTTTCAGATTAGCTACAAGATATTTTCAGGATTTTCATTGAAAATTTCAAACACTTTGACGATTTGTAGATTTGCAAGATTTTTAGAGATTTTTGGGATGTTGAGTCATTTGAAAATTCCTGAAATGTTTTGGCAGGACATGGACGCTGTCAGCAGTTTTTTATTTTGATTCACCCACTAGAGAACTAGATCTGAGGGGTTGATTAGAGGATCCAATATCTACAGCAGGTAAGTCAAGCTGTGAACATAAAGCTGCCAAACTGTACAAGTTGCCTTACCACCTTGATGGCTGACTTCGTATCGAGAAAGATGCTATTAACACCGTCAACTAAGCTGCGCGAGGACATGACACCAAGTTGTGCCGCGCAGAAATAAATTGAATAGCTTCGTGTTCCCAAATGACAAAAAATGCAAACTTCTGAGCTCTGCTACGGCTAAACTATCCAAGATATAAATACGAAACTTGGAAATTGGCTTAATTTCAAGGAGAACAGCATGTTGTCGTTCAAAATTTTCTCATAGCTTATGTAGTTTCCATATTCCCCGATTCCCCGACTTTGTTGCCCGATTGTGGAATCCATGTTTAACATATGAGTTACATTGTTGAATTTTTGAAACCTGGAGGCCAAGAGCTATCGATTGATATGCTTCTATCATATGTAGGATGATATATGTTAGAAGCATATCATCATCTATGTTAGTTCTCTCTTAATAGTATCGTCTGACATAAAAAGAAGCTTAATCATAGTTGCACTCATTGATATACTGATAATGTCTGTGTGTAGCGTGCATGGTATGTCTCCAATGGTAAGCCACCGTTTCGCCACCGCCCTTGCAGTTACCTAAATAGGCAGTGGCCAGCTTGCCATGTTTCCACCAACCAAAGGACAGAGAAGATCGCAATTTGTGCATTCTTTTGGAATAGTTTGCAGCATGCCGCAAATGATTCGTATGTTGTTTGGTTTTAGATAACTGGTCTAAACGAACGGACGGAAGGCGAAGTACGTCAGGAACAACGGCAACCTTCGCCATCCTTCGTGGAGGAAAGTTGTATGTCGCACAACTTGGCGATTCTGGAATAGTGTTAGCTACGAAGAATCGAACGACTGGCTGTACTGAGGGAAGATTTCTAACACCTATACATAAACCTGACAACCCGGAGGAGGAAAGGAGGTATGGAAGTAGAAGATTGCGCAAAATGGCGTCAAGGAACTTTTGTTCCGTGATCCTTTCCGTCTAAATTCACCTTTCTGTCTTTGAAACTCTAAGTCACAGTGCTTTTGGTGTGGCATTTTTGTTCAGCAAAATCCACGCTTGAGATTGAAACATACAAGAATGTGAACTTTGCAATGATCTAGCTGGCAACGACGCACAATGCATGTTTCCTGACTTTGATCTCTCTCATTTGGAAGTTTTAACACTATATATAATGTGAATTCACCCTTTGTGAATGAAATTTCTTCAAGTTGGATCACAGGAGGCCCAATCGCATATATTGTGGGGCCAGCTTAAACTGAGGCAATTTATGCTGTGTTGTTTTCCAAACTGCAAAATAAGTAACACTACTTGTTCTTTGAATTGAATCAAAATTAAATTCATACCGTCAAAGGGTTGACTAATGCATTGAATACAAAGTTTAAAAGCTGGGGAACATTTTGATGCAAAGAACTGGGCGTTTGATGCAAAATTCGCCAAGATAGAGCGAGGAAAAAACTGTTATTAGATTTTAGCAGGTAAACAAGCTGCATTCCTTGTTACTATTATAATAGGATACAACACAACAAATGCAGGCAATAATGTTGCGTCACTGCAGTACAACAACAGCAACAGGACCGACAAAACGACGTTCTATAATCGGCAAAACGTCGCAATGAAATTGGCTAGTAATCCAGCCTCATTGTATCAGAAAATCCACAAAACTTGCTGAATGCTCCTGCCAAATGGATATGATTATTCAATTTTCTTGCCATACACCTGCCTCTGTAAGCATTTGAGTTCCAAGATCGACTGAAGATAGAATTTGATCTGATGCTGTGAGACTAGATTGATAGTCTATTTGAGCGATGATCTCAAACCTGTTCAGTTTCACTTAGTTTCCAACTGTTATAACTTGTTCATGTGTTGGTGGCAAAATAAAATTCTAAAAAATGTTGGGAACTTATCATAAAAGCATAGCTCTTGAGATACGGGTCATGATGGCTGAAGTTCATTCTCACTCGATTTCTATTAAGAAACCTTTTTCATTCAAGGATGACCCTAATTGCTGAGAAAGACATTGATGTCTCACGTGCAAGGATCGCTGACAACGCAAGGATCTATATGAAGTGAGCAGACCATTTCTATTTCGACAATACGGTCATTGGTAAAAGATTTGTGTGATCCTTGCGTGGCAAGCAATCCTAGCGATGACTTGGAAACCAGGCTTCAAATCACTTTCAACATGAGAACGATACGACTGATCTAGGAAAGATAAATTTATGATCTAAGTGGATAAGCTACAATCCTTGCCAAAACAACTTGAAAAAAAACCTCATTTTGCTGCTTTTTCCTCTTCTTAACCATGCAAAATACATCGCTGGAAACTTCACCTCTTGCTTTTTTCCGCACCCCCTGCCCCCCTGAACAATGTTGGTCCGAAAAAATGATCACCAGACTTGAAGGAAAGCAATTTGGCTGCTTGGTTGTGCCCTAAGGCACTGCGTAATCGCACAAGAAACCAACATCGTAAGGGGGAGGGGGAGAGAAGTGGGAAAATATGCGATTTTTTTCAAGAGTTTTGGCAAAGATTGTAGCTACACAGACAGTACCAATGCATAGAGATAAGATAGATGGTTTCAGAACAAAAGTATTTCAAACACTTAAGAGTCTTTTTCGATTCAACTGGTATGATAGCTGCAAAGTTGAGCCCTTTCAGGATGCGACGCCTATGTTTAGTGATTGACTACAGTTTATATAACTACATTTCACATCTATTTTTTGCAGGTGTTTAGCCGAAACTCTGTACAACTAAAAGAGCAGAAAGCTGTAACGCTTCCACAGCTCCACCAAATTCTCGAGACAGCCTATCACCCGTTGCCCTCAGTCAGCCAACTAACCTTCCTTTTCGATTTTAAAAATTCATAGAGCTCTACATTCCAGACATCAGGCAACACAGCAAACCACATGTATTCAAATTTGAAAAGCATCTCAACTTGGATGAAGTCCTCCTTACGTACAAGCACTGGGCCAGTCAGGCAAAATGGATGCCTAGAAACCCCGAAACGGATGCACTAGAGCCACTCGTATTTCTGAAAGACCAGGTACCAGACAATGATATCCCTCTACTTCTAAAACCGACCTTCGACACCAAAAATGATATCAACGTAATCGCAAAGGAACTTTTAGCAAGTAGAGGGAGAATGAAGGCTGAGGAGATTACGTGGTGGGATGAATTTGTTGAGTCAGAAAGAGAAGCAAGAAAGTTTTGGGAAAGGCTAAAAGAACGCAAAGGAAATCAAATAGCAAAGGACCAATGGGCATTCTTCCACTTTGAAAACTACAGGGAAGCTACACCAACCAATGAAAATGAGGATGAAGCACGACTTGAAAATGAAATTGACAAGCTGATCGACAAAAACAATAACTTCCAAAAGGTATGCGTTTATGTATCTGTAAGATAGCAGTTTCCGTAGTTATCTTTCCATCAATAACTGCGTTGGCCATAAATGGCACTATTCTCAAAAGCTGTTGGTACGGAATTCACAGGTGAAGGAGACGGGAGCTGGGAGGGGGCTGCAGCACCCTACGCTGGATAAATTTGCAAAATAAGCCATAATCGAGCAGAAATTCGGCCTTAAATCGGACAAAGCTTACGTAAACAATGGAGTGAAAATTTTTATCGGGCAGTCACTCTAAATTGCACCTCTGCCAATCCCCATTATGTTTGGGAAGTAACAAGCGAAAGATCAAGTCCGATTGGGACAAAGAGCGTTCCCTTCCCTGAGGAACGCGCAACGAACCGGCCAGTTTCCATGAAATGATTTATAAGTTCAAAGTGAAACACTCCCACAGTATGAGCAGTTTGTTGTTGACATTTAATGTGTAGATCTGGTAAGACGAGAAAAACTGTTAAAGATAGGCAATCAAGCACTGATTGAAGTAAAATGAATCTAGCACTGTATTGAATGTGGCATTGACTTCAAAATTGATTCTTTAGTAATTTGACTATTTTAAAAAAGATTACTATGTCATTTCATTTTGTATATTTACCTTCATTTATTATTCACAGGTTCAAGTGCGTCAAAAGAAAAAAATGGTGAATCGAAAGAATGCTGGAGAACAGTAGGTTAGTAGCTTCCCTGTAGTTTCGAGATGGAAGAATGCCCATTGGTGTCCTTTTCCTTGGTGTCCGCAGAAAGTTTGCGTTCTTTCAGCGTTTACCAGACTTTATTGCTTTTCTTTCTGACTCAATGAATTCATCCCACCTAGCAACCCAAAAAGAATACACGCCTTGTTTGAAAGAAACGAAGAATTTCGGCCAACACGGAAAGTTTCTTAAATAATCAGATTTCTGGTACTCAGAATTCAAAATCTTGGCTTTTCAACTGTCAGTAGTCTTGTAAAACATAAGATCCTTTTGGATGATTACAAAGTCCGTCCTAGGCTACGCAAACATAATAGTTATATGAAAATTAATTCGTTCATATCTGCGACTGATTGTTTTTTTTTTTATATTCAATCAAATTTTACAATACAAGTTACTTATCTAACGCTACTTACAAACTACTTTACTATACTACAAGGACGAATACCACGGAGAGCAAATATCTATGGCAACTCCGCAGCCTTAACATAGAAAAGAAAAAAAAAATTTACATATAAAGAAAAGACAAAAAAGAACTTAAAGTCTACCTCAAATTAGACGTCATAGATTTTGGTAGGAAGCAATCAAATTTGCTCCCTTGTGGCAAGTTTTCTTTGCCCTTTTGCGTGTAGCGCCCAATGTAAGATAGACTTTAACACTACAGATAATTACAAGAAACGACTGACAAACAAAGGAAATATACGAAAAGGGACTAGGTAACGGTGGGGTAACATGGTGGCTCCGTTGCAAAAAAAAAACCGTATTTGAAATTACATTAATCAAATCGACCTGTGTTGTGGATATAATGCAGCGTTAGCTCATTAGTCGATAATCTTTTTATTTAGCTCATTAGTGAGATCTTTGCCGCCAAAAAGTAGAAGTTGTATTAAATCTTTATTTGAAAGGCTAATATATCCAAATGGTCGTACTAGGGAAAGGACGTTAGTGAGAAGATCTCGCCGATGCATCACGAAAGAAGGGCAGAGCAACAAAAAGTGCTCCGTATCCTCAATACCATCATTCGTAGGACACATAGGATTTATGGTATCTCTAAAATTGTGATTGAATTTATGACCGTTTAACTTGCTGAGACCAACTCTCAACTGAGTAAGGTAAGATAGACCTAATGGGTCATGGATGCCAAAAACTGATTTTGCAGGGGGTCGAATAATGGTTAGCAGCTTTGTTTTAAAGGTCGAGAGCGACGGTGCAAGTCTAATTTCAGGGTCAAGCTGATTCCATTCATTTAAGCAGTTAGGATAGAAACTGGACTCGAATTTTTCTGTTCTTGCTCTTATTCGCCCAATCACATCCTGATTGCGAAAGCAGTACTGCGACTGATGGAGAGATGGTATTGGAGCTCTGGTATATTCCGGTGTTAAATCATTTATAATCTTGTAGAACAAAAAAAGACGCCTGCTCCACCTTCGTAAATTTAATGATTCCCACCCAAGTTCGGCGTATAACTTTTCTCGCGATGATCCCCGCCATGTTCCCGTTGCAGCTAGTGCAGCAGAATACTGAACAGACTCCAATTTTTCCATTAAACTTGACAAAGTGATATTCTGACTGAAATCACACATTTTTCCAGGAATATGGTAAATCACATCCCCGTAATCTAGGTGGGGGCGTACATAAAGCTTATATAGTTCATTTAGGGTATGTCTGGGTAGATAACTAGAGAGATATTTCAGCATACCTATACCCTTTCTTGTTTTAGAGATGACTGCTTTAATATGCGCAGAGAAGGTCAGTTTTGAATCAAGAATTATCCCAAGATGTTTATGTTCGTCCACCTTCTTCACGGGCGTGTTATTAAATAGGATCATTGGATGATCAATATCATTTTTTCGCCTAGTAAATCTTATTTCAACAGCTTGTTTCAATGGATCAGGATTAAAGGACATTCTCCAATCGTAAGCCCACTGTTTTATCCGGTCCAAGTCATGATTCATGTCACTCGCAGCCGTATTTGGGTCTTCAACTACAGTGAACAGTGATGTATCATCAGCAAACAGCTTAACATTGCACTTCAGGTCTGCACTGAGGTCGTTTATGTACACAAGGAAAAATAAGGGTCCAAGAATAGAACCCTGTGGTACTCCTGCTGAAATATCTCCCCAGTTGGAATTCTTTCCATTTAGAACATTCCGTTGTTTTCGGTCCTTAAGAAAACTTTGAATAAGAACAAGAAGTTGACCTGACACACCACAGCGTTTAAGCTTATGCATTAAACCATCATGCCATACCCTGTCAAAAGCCTTAGAGATATCAAGGTATACAGAGCGAACATCGAGAGGCGGATTGCAATCGAAGGCTTTGAAAATCGTATGAGTTGTCGAAATCAGTTGGTTGATCGTTGAATCACCAGGACGAAATCCAGATTGATTTGGATTTAGTAGATCATAGGAAATCAAATGAGAGTATATAGAATCGTACATGAGTTTTTCAAGTATTTTTCCAAAGATTGGCAGAAGGGAAATTGGCCGATAGTTACCCTTTAAATTTTTCTCACGTTTCTTATGCACAGGAACAACGTTTGCACGTTTCCATATTTCTGGGAACACACCACGCCTCAGACAGTTAGAGAATATCATTTTTAATGGAGTGACTAATGCAGCATCGCTTAATTTTATCATCCTCACAGATATTTCATCCCAGCCATGTGCTTTATTAGGATTCAGCGATCTTATTATTCTTAGGATTTTTTCATCAGAAATAACAAAATCATTTATCAGAGTAGTAGCTTCTTGGGCATATTCTGGAATAACACTGCCTGTATCAATCGTTGTACATTGAAGTATGAAGTAGTCATTAAATAGTTGTGCTTTTTCAGTGAAATCTGTTACAAATATCCCATTTTCTAAAAGCGGTGGTATTATGGGTATTTTAGCTTTGTTCAAAATAGTATTAATTAAAGACCAATAAGTTTTGCTGCCAGTCCCTGGATTAGCTAAAGAATTCCCAGCTTTCCTGAAGTAATTTCTTTTGGCATCCTCAATTAACTTTGAACCTTCAGATATCATCTTCTCAATTCCCTCACGCTTTTCCTCAGGCTGACCTTTTCTCATAAATTTCTTATAAGCACGATTCTTTTTCCTCAGAAAATTCTTGACTGTTTGCGTCACCCAGGGTGCTTGGCGAGGCCTTATCGTTTTGACTATATTTGGAATGAAATTAGAATAAATGTTCAAGAGGACTTCGTTGAGTAATTTAACTTGTTCGTTTGGGCAAATCACGTTATCAAGATGCTCGTGCCAACAAAACATTTCAATGCTTTTCATAATGTCTACAAAGTCTGCCTTATCATAATACCAGATCCTGCGTCGGTAAGGTGGTAGTGCTATGTTTGAGACTGAAATTTTTCCATAGATGATTTGGTGATGACATTGCTCATGAAGTGATGGATGAACACCAGATTCAATAATGAGATTAGGCTGATCAGTAAAAATTAGATCAATGCAAGACTTAGAATCGCCCATGAAATGAGTTGGCTCTGAAATTAACTGATGGAGGCCAAGCTCTGAAACAAATGGCTCGAATTTTTTCCTTCGTTATTTTCAATATCATGTTCCCACCACTGTGTTGATCTGCAGTTGAAATCACCAGTAATAACAATGCAAAAAGGATTTTCAGCATGCATCTTCGATAGCAACAGCTCAAAGTTAATTGTGAAATTATCAAATTCACTCTGACTCTGACTTCTATAAATTACGACGAAAAAGTACTTTTTCTTGTTTATTTGAATCTCACAAACGACGCATTCGGGGAGAGTTACCAGGTCAGAACGATTTTTTAGAGGAAGGGAATCTTTGTAGTATAGCCCAACCCCACCCCGTTTGACATTTTGCGGATGGTTGTTTTTAATGAAGGAGTAGCCATCTAGTGTCATTCTGTCTTCAACGACGTTATTGTCAAGGTGGGTCTCGACTACACCAATCAAATCATAGTTATAGACTGAATTATATGCCTCAATAAGGGAAACACGCAAAAAGTCGTGCGCAGTGATACTGTTTAAGTTCCAACAGCAAAAATCAAGAGTCTCAGGGCCAGGGTTTGTTTCTATATCACCACTGAGTAGGATCGTCTTGAAAACCAGCCATTGTGAATGCAGTGTGAAGCATGTTACGCAGCTAATGTAAAAATAAAGATACGCAAAAAGAAATCGCTTCACAGCAAAAGGCTTATAACGAACAAAGTATATGAGCGCAAACGGGATTCGCTTCAGGAGTTCTCCAGTCAAATAAATCACTGCCTTCGCAAAATGATGCATGCGGGCGAAAAAGGGCAGGAAACACGACTGTGTTGCCACAGTGTGAAATGCAAGAAACTGAGCCAAAATGGTACAGGGTAGAACAGGGACGGAAATCGCAATGAAACAGCAACAAAACCAATATAACTTGAGAACTTGATACAGCATTGACAGGGGCCTAGCATATTTTCTCATTGGAGATGTTTGTTGGATGGATACACGGAAACACCCTATTGTTGCTCGCCATTGATTTATCTCAACCGACATCGTAATAGAGAAATCTGCTCACTGGTCCTATGGGGCAATAAGTCACCGTGAATCCACCATTGATAAGTCCTAACGCAAACGATGATAAATGTACTGGACAAAAGTTACAAGTAAAACAATAACCAACATGAAAATGGAAAATAAATACACAAGAGATGAACATAATGTTCAATTGTCAACGGTCTCAGGCGATTCTAGCTGATGCTGTTTTTCAGCGCTGTTTTATATTTTTCCAAAATGAAGGTCTCGAGGGTATTAAGCTAAGGTGATTTAAGCACACCATTCAATTGTTAGATTTTTGAATCTGTATACTTTTAGCAATTAATAAAAATTTCCCTCGAGACACCATTTTCTTTGGAGCCAAAATAGAGACCAATGGAAAATAGGTAATACGAAATTACAGGAAACAGCGAATAACTAACGTGGATGCCAAAATAAAGGCTTAAATGTCATTGGCCTAAGGATCATCTAGTTCTTCCTCACTCTCAGTATCTTCATCATCCTCAGCCTGTCCATCATCCTTAGCCTGTTCATCATCCTCAGCCTGTCCATCATCCTTAGCCTGTCCATCATCCTCAGCCTGTCCATCATCCTCAGCCTGTCCATCATCCTTAGCCTGTCCATCATCCTTAGCCTGTCCATCATCCTCAGCCTGTCCATCATCCTTAGCCTGTCCATCATCCTCAGCCTGTTCATCATCCTCAACTACTTCATCACCATTTTCACCTTCAGCGTCATCAACAAGGTTTCTGAGCTCATCCAAGTTTCCAAAGTAATGAAACTCACCATCCAGTTTGACGCACAATCTACAATTCACGTCAGCAAAAGCGAAGCAATCATCTGATTTCTCTTTGGCCTCTAAAATACTATTTGCTTCATCGAGGGTCTTCAATCTTCTCTTGGTCAGATCCAACCAAATCTTATACTTCTTTGACTTCTTCCTGGCACGATACACCGCTGTGCGGTGTCGCCATGTCGTAAATCTGACGATGATTTGCCTGTAACGCTTCCCCCTGTACTCTTTCGTCTTTCCGATCCTGTGTGCTCTATCAATCACTGTGTCGGGGACACTCACGTTTAATTCTTTGAAAATTTTCTTCACAATCTTTAAAAATTCTTCTCCAGACTCGCCATTGCTACCCTTCGTGAGCTCTACACCACCAATTCTGAGGCACAAACGCCTCTGATACTGCTGCGTATCATCATTGTCCTCCCGCAAATTTTCAATTAACTTCTCCATAATAACGATCTTGCTTTCCAATTCATCAATTCGGTTTTTTTGGACAGTGATAATGTCTTTCAACTCTTTAATGCAATCTTTCGTAGCGAGGTCCGCTTTCAATTCAGAGAGTTTTTTATCCAGCAACCTTTCGAAGCATGACATCGTTGCATCTGCACTCATGGCTTCTTGGCCTACTGTATCGCTTCTCGAGGACTTTTTTGAACGCGTTTGTGATGCCATCTTAGCCTCTAAAAGTACAAATAGACGTGCATACTTATCCACATATAGTCGGGTGTTTGACTTTGGCCCAAAACTAACAATTACGTTGCTGTGACAGCATCAGTTTGCCTTCAACGATCAGCAAAAGAAGACGTGACCGACCTCTGAGACTGTCATGACAACAAAAAAAGACTGATTGTTGATGCTGTTTTAGCTGCAAATCAGAGGGGTATGAGTGTTACTATCAAAGCTGTCCCCAATCGAAGACCTAATGCCTTCATAAGAATAAGAATCGCCCAAAAAGAAGTTTCGATCCCCATGAGCATCAACACCCATGCTGAATCATATGCGTGGAGGCCTTTGGCTTCAGTATGGTCACGTATCTTCCCCCAGTCAATGTCGCCATTCTTCGCGGAGATGATTTCGCTGTATTGAAGGGTCCTTTTACCTTCGGTGATGCTGCGAACACTAGCCTCTATGCGGCTGGTTACATCATGGTTATATCATCCTCTAGAGTTGAGTTGAGAAATGAAAACGTTCGACGTTGAGCGCACGCATCATAGTTTCTTCTTTCATGCATTCTGGCTTATCGCCAAGCAGAAAAAACTCAAAGCATATTATCTCGCCAATGAAGCAATTAGTGAAGTAAACATAACAAAGTCAAAGATAGACTTATTGCAGATTGACTACCTCCAAATGCTGACTGCAAATAGTCCACCGCAGAGGACTATTTTTAACACAGGGATTTTGAGTAGTTTCTCCTTTGTTCCCCTACATTAAACAGTCCTGTACGGAGCACCAAGCCATAGACAAAGGGCAGTCAGTTGAAAGGGCAGTCCCTCGGGGGCAGTAAAAACAGCACATATTCACAAAGCACGCAGCTGGTGAGAGCAAATTTTTTGTTTCTCTTTGCTCCAGGACATCAAATACTGACTAAGACCTTGCCAAAAAAGGAACGCTAATAAGAGAGATCGCTCAATTTTCAACGTGCTTTAAACATAATTAAGTTGCTAATTAGGTCGACAGAGCAGAAACTGTGTAAAATGATGTCATCGACCAATCTGAGATAAGGAAGTGTTTGGACAGATAAGTTTTTGAAATGATAGATCAACAGTTTTAGGTCCAAGGAAGAAAATATAAAGTGTTGCCTAATTTTGGAATCTGTTGCAGGGAGCTAAAGGGGCTCAAAGTTACGAGTTTTTACGCATGTTTGCGCAGTTTCTGCTCTGTCCATTAGGTCAAGTTCGTGTCAATTCAGGTTCTCTTAGATTACAAAGTTGGACGTTGTAATCAAAAAGGAAACAGCCACGCTAACTTACAAGTCTTTGAATTCGCTTGCCCCAGACTACTTAGAAAATCGTTCAAAAAATTTTCGGATGAAAGAGAGCGGTTCCTGCGCGCATCAGAAACTGATAGCAAGATACTGCTGCTAAAAAAGGTCATTGGCCAAAAGGCTTTCTCATATTGCGGTGCGAAGCCATGGAACAGTCTAGAAAGAGCGACAAAGTTGGCACCTTCCCCGGAAACCTTCAAACGCGTGGGAAGGGGTGGGTGACTCGAGTCATAGGATGATGGGGACGTGCCATCCAACATTTCAAGGGAAGACCCATATTCCCATATTTAAGGATTTTCAGTCCATTTGTATATATACCCATTTAAAATAGCTTTTAGGAGACAAAGCCTGTTGGAATTCCCAAGGAATCATGTTTTATTTCACTGCAAAGGTAAATATAGAAGATAAGGTTAGCACAAACCAACTCTCATAACCAAGGCCAAGGAAATCCATAAAAAATGAGCATCTCTAAAATTTTTGCCACGATTCAAAAAGCTTCCCATAGTGGAATAGTTACATTTTGAGACCCATATTTAGGGACTTTGAGGGTCAAAACCCATCCTTATCGGCGGCACGTACCCGTTGCTCTACATATGGAAGTTACCACCCCGGGCCTTCCAAGAGCAGCTATAAACGGAAAAATTCCATTTCATTTTTACGTTCTTTTTATAGACTTAAATTTGTATAATATTGTAAATTCTAGATTTAGAGATTTATAGAGGCGAGTACTTAGATTTCTTTTGTACTTTGTCTTAGTGGTTTATTTCAATACTTTGTTTTAACAGGTCATGTTGACAAACATATTTGTATCAACCTATCTAAACTTGTATGAATATTATAAAATACATGAAATTGCAAGGAAATGAAAATCTCTTCTAGAGAAAATCTGAAAACTTTCACTGACAGTATCCAGAACGACACCACATTTCACAGTTCGCTAGACATTTTTCCACCGACTTTTCCGTCGAGTTTGCACCGATATGAAGTTCACCCATGAGGAAGTTTTCGAGGGTATGTTTTATACTGTAAATAGACAGAGCAGAAACTGCATAAAATGGTGTCATCGAACCAATCTGAGATAAGGAAGTCTTTGTTATTTGTTCCAAAAGGCAAATAGAAAATATTACAGTTTAGGTGACTGCTCTGTTGTATCCTGTGATCATCAGGATCCTATGGTAACCAAATGTCCCCAAGTTTACATGGCTAGAAAGAAAATTGTTAAATTCCCTCTCTGGTTAAATTTAAATTTTTCAACTCATGCAGCCATGTATTAATAGAGTGTACCATGATGCAGATGAAAAAATGTAGAATTTTGTAGCCTGGACCTTTCTCCCCGGTGTTTGAATACAATGTCTAACATAGTTACCTTCTCTATCCTTCATACAGCAGCAATGAAACTGAGGATGATTGTCCGGGAGAACAAACCCAAGATTCAAGTGCGTCTGATGAAACGACAGGAAATAATGAGAGTACTTCAGCAACAAGAGAAAGTGATAAGAGAGTCCGGAAGAGGCAAAGAAACCCAAGCAAATGGAAAGCAAATTCGCGAAAGCGACTTTGCCAAAGTGGTAAAGCTTACACCAGCATCAGAGGGAAAGAAGTCCAAGCAAAAATGATTAAAAAGCGCAAGGACTGCAACGACAAATGTAAATTTGGCTGTGCTAAAGTCATTAGTGAAGACGAAAGGGAAAGCATCTTCCTTGAATTCTACAAACTGAGCCAGCCCATGAAGTATTCCTTCATTGCCAGCACCACTAAATGTAACCAAACTGAAAGACCAAAGGATGGACCATCAAGAAGAAAAAAGTCATTCTCTTATCGCTTTATGATAAATGGAAAAGAAATCAGAGTCTGCAAGCAGTACTACCTGGACACACTTAGTGTCAGCCAAAAGGTAATCTATAATGTCCATGAAAAGAAAAACTCTATAACTGGCACACCAAAATCAGATGGAAGGGGAAAGCACCCCAAAAAGGTGATCAATGAAGAGAGGAAGCAGCTAGTAAGAGATCACATTAAATCATTTCCTGTGGTAGAATCGCATTATTGTCGAGCAGCAGCTAAGAAACTATATTTAGAATCCCAGTTAAACCTACAAAAGATGTATGATCTATATAAAGAAATGTGTGAACAGCAACATCTTGAGCCAGTAAAATGTTCATTTTATCGTCATGTTTTTAACACAGAGTTTAACTATGAATTTCACAAGCCAAAATCAGACAGGTGTGACAAATGTGAAGAATACAGGGTGGCACAGAAAGAGGGATTGCTTAAAGATGATCTGGAAGCTTCATATTCCATTCACGTTGCAGAGTAAGATGCAATGCGCAAGGAAAGGCAGCAAGACCGAGATGACAAAACCAATCTGATAGTATCTTTTGATCTTGAGAATGTGATTACATGCCCCAAAGCAGAGACAAGCTGCTTCTTTTACAAAAGGAAGCTGAATGTTTATAACCTTACAGCTCATGTGTCTAAGACCAAGCAAGGATATTGTGCAATCTGGTCTGAAAATACTTTCGGAAGGGCAGGAAATGATATTGCAAGTGCTGTGATCAATATTTTGAATTTAGTTGTGGGCAATCATCCAGAGACAAGGAACATTATCACTTGGATTGATAGCTGTGTCCCTCAGAACAGAAACAGCATTATTTCCTTTGCAATCACAAATTTCATATTGCAGCACCAAAATATTGAAAGTGTAACAATGAAATATTCCGCTCCTGGCCATTCCTGCATACAAGAGGTTGACAATATTCATAGCAACATTGAAAAGGCTATGTCGGTTGCCGAATTCTATTCCCCTGTCTCATTCATTAAAGTCCTTCTTCATGCAAATAGAAAGAGTCCATATAAAGTGCTACAAATGAGAGCTGAAGATTTCAAAGATTATCAAACATGCTCAAAATCTCTCCATTACAGCAATGTTCCTTACACAAAAGTTGCACAGCTGAAATTCACAAGGGATTCTTTTAATGTCCTTTACAAGACAAGTCACATGAAGTCAGATTTTATAGTTTCAAACGTTGCCCAGGAAAAGAAGAACAGGTCACATAATGAAGAGAGAAGTTTGGAATTCAGCTCTTTTGCCCCAAAACCTGTAAGAAATCGTTTTCAGCTTTCTGCAGAGAAAAAGAAGGATCTCCAAGACATGCTGAAATACATGCCATTACTTGACAGACAGTATTATATATCAGCATCTCAATTAGAAGAACCAGTGTAATATTAACTTCAAAAGACTTTAAAAAGTGCTTCTGTTGAAAATTACAAAATTACTTATAACAAGGTTTGTAAAGGAGCAATTATTTGAAATATGAATTGTGGACAAAAAGGGGTAACATAATGCAGATCTACCCACAGAGTCAGATGATTTGGATCATTCCAAGTAGCGGTAGACTCAAGGCTTCGGTTTTGATAGTACAAGTACATTGTAGGCTCAATATTCTGACTTAGATTTTTGCAAGATATACTGTATCATGCTGATCGTTACCCAGCCTCTACAGAATTGAAGTGGATCAACTAATATGTACTCTAGGGGCTCTATTTAGCCACCACTCCCTACTGTGCCGCCCTGTAATAAGCCCCTCCCTTTTGGGCCAGGATGTTGCATGATCCTCCCTCACTATTAAGCTCAATTAAGCTCCCCCTACTTACTTTAAATGCAAGAGGTTACCAAAGATTTTCGATTTATTTAGCTAAAGAAGTTTGAATATGGTTTGAATCTGCATTGAATTTGTGTATTTGACTCATGAAATTGTATGTTGATTTGGAAAAATGTGGGGCAAAAGAAATATTTCTATCCTAGTCATTTGGCTTTACAAATAAACTCCCCCCCCCCAATTAACCTCCCTCTGGAGTCTTCAAAGTTAAAGATGCATGTTTTCCCCCAGTTCAAGTTTGACAAAAAGTTCTTATGTTTAGCGGAGGCCAAGATCCTTCCGAGGTATGCCCTGAATCCACCCCTAGCCCCAAGAAAGTCAAGGAATATTTAAATAAACAACTTTTGCAGATGCTTTCTACTTGTGCTGAGATGCACAAGTAATAAAGAACAATAATCACATCACTGTTCCCAAATAGAATTTTTAACCCTAAATTTGCTGTTACATTTCAAAGTAACAAGGTTCTATCTGTCAGTTTACCCCCATTTCCTCCCCTTTTACATTGATTTGTGTCATTTTGAAAGTGCAAAAAAAGTTAGATAGTCATACCCAATGATAATTGATCGCAAGCAATTCCATACCTTCAATGGTCTCTCGTTATCAAATTGGCAAACTATAGGCTTTGTTTTCGCAAAAGTAGCAAAATGTGAGTTAGAACCTTGTAATTCTCAGGTCACGACAATTGCACAAGAATCGCATTTAGGGATGGTAGCTGAAACTGATTTATAGTATAGCGAGCTACATTTGGGGTATCCAAGCGGGGTAATTCTTTAAACCACGCTCTTTAGAACATCAGAAAATGCATCTTTCGTTGAGCTTTCATCATCAAATTCAGAAAAACAGGATTGTGGTTGATAACATGCTTCCCATGGAAACATTCAAAAGTTAGGCTCAGGTATGAAACGGATTTTGGTAGAGTCATCCCCTAAAACGTTCATATTCGCTAGAAGATAGCTAGGCATGTTTTAAAAGTTTGTAATTTACACCACTTATACCAAACTGAACTTGCAATTCAATTCGCTGTGGTGTTCTATTCACTAGAAGCCTTTGGGTCCCTTTGGAGCGGCACTAAAGAATTCAGTGCAAATCAACACCGCATGCTGTTCAGTACGTTATTGAAAATCGTCATGGGTCCTGGAGGGCCCCTAAAGCTTGGGGCCCTTAGGAGTTGCTCTAACCCCAACCACTGTGTGTTACGCCACTGCACTGATACCATGACTTGCTCCATGAATTCGTCTGGAAGGCTGCATGTGGACAATTTGTCTGACATGAGCATAGCAGACTAGGCAAAAGCAATTGTAGGATTCGCCTATCATATGCAGTAAACATCTCCGAAAAAGCTCAATTTTCAAGCAGGATATCAAATTTCATGTGTCTCCTTACTTTCAGCAGCAGTTATCTTGAACCCTGATTGGATGAGAAGATGAATTTTGAAATTGACTACTGCTCCCGCCTAAAATTTTCTGCTGAGCTGTGTGGTGACCATCACAGAAATGCTCCGTCGCACTCAACACAACATGAACCATGTGATGTATGATAAACATTGCCAAGGCAGCATAATGGTTTCAGCATTGAACTGAAGATGGATCACGACACAAAGCAAAAGCAGCATAAACGACCAATATCGGAGCAAGGTTGAGAGGTTTGAGCTGGGAAGATACTGGTCAGAGGGATGAAGTGGGTGGGTATTCAAGCCAACCAGAGAGTGGTCAATTTCTTCTTTAAGAAAAAAAGGATCTGAAAATCTGACTACTGCTTGCGCAGTAGTCGCAGTAGCCTGGATCTGCCCCTGATGCACAACTGAGCCACTATTCTTGTTCAAGGGTTCCTCAAAATCAAGGAACCTGACTTGAATGGTCTAGCAAACATTTTATTTCTATTGTTTCAAATGAGGGAACGTTAGCATTGAAACTATGAATACAATGCATTTCATACAGGAGGTTAAATCTGTTACTGAAGCTTTTATTTTGCTATACAAGGGGCGCTGTCAGTTGGGTTACTTATTGTCATTTCTGCATTGAGGAGGGTAATGAGGGATAAGCACGATTTCACTGCTTTAACCTTGCCTAACACAGAAAACAAAGGGATTTGATAACCGTCTCCCATGACATGAAAAGCTTCAGAATAGGATGCTGATGTCAGCGAACAAGAAGAGTGGCTTGGTCGCGCAGACCCTACTTTTCTCTATCTTTTCATTTTTAATCAAGAGTCTGCAAACAGGCTAATGATGCTACACTTCTACTTGTCTTCGCTGATTCTTCAAAAACTATTCTGATCTTGATGCTTTCTGCTGATTCTCTGATGATTGGTTTATGCAGAAGATAAAATGCCTTTCCTGTTGGCTTATGGCTACCCTTTCTACAATGCCTACTCTTTGGTCTACTCTTTTTGGTCTTGAATGACCTACTCATGCTTCATGTAGATACCTGGATCCTTCTCTAATTCGTTGATAAGCTTTTCTAGAAGAGCTAGACTCCTGCCCCACCATCTGGTAAAGATGGGCAATTTCCTCCACAACAAGCCAGTGTCAAAAAAAGCCCTTAGGTTTTTGCTCTAATTGCTCGACAAACTCCCCAAAGACTGACTGATTCCCCACCTCTCATTCACCTAACCCTAAAATGTCACGGCTGCAGTGCTTGTCATAATCTACTGCCGATGAACCTGTGACGTTGAAAGTGACACAGAACGTTGCCCTAACCTCTTGGAAAGTTGACTTCCTTGTCGGATTTGCAGGTTCAACATTCTGCAGATGAAAAGGCGACAAAAATGCAAGGAAAGAGCGTTTTAGAACAAAGTTGAAAACATTTGGGCATTTTTTAAAACAAAATTTCTTGTTATGGTCTATGTAGAGTCGCATGTAAAGCTCACATTGCCTATTTAGGACATGTTTGGGCAGATCACTGGAGAGGTCTTTCAGCATACCTATGTTGTAGCTTGCCTGTTTATGACTTGCTTCTTGGTGACGGTCAATAACTTTACTTCAGTCATGAACCTTCCTCCAATTCGTCGGTTGAAACACAACTTTGCAGGTGGTACTTTGTCGTCGTATGAGGTGATAAACGGGTAATTTAGTGAATATTTCATCAACTCCTGCTGCAATTTTTCATTCATATAAATATCTTACAATAAATCTTACATTCTACTATACGATGATACTATCAGTGGTGGATTTAGGGGGGGGGGGTGCTGTAACAAAATGTGTCTACCATGATGTTATGCTGCAACAGATGTTTTGTGTCTACCTACTGCTCCACTAATTCAGAATCTTGGCTATCAATGATCTTATAAGAAAAGAGACAGTATAGAACGAGAACAGTTTAGGAAGAGAAGCGAAACTATTTAGAAAGAGAAGCGAAACTATTTAGAAAGAGAAGTGAAACTGTTTAGAAAGAGAAGCGAAATAGCACCTTCACAGCTATAAACACCAAGGTTACCCAATGATTTTTAAGTTGGACATTTAAGGTAAAAGAACAGTTCCCCATAGTTCCAAGTAGACAAAAGGAAATTTGCTTTTAACCTGAGTTTCCTGAACACTTTCAAGGATTAACTATAAGGAAGGCATCATCTATTTCATTTTTATTATATTTTATTGTTAATTATATATTAGAGCAGTGTATACAGCAAAACCGGTGTATAAGAACCTACAATTTTGCAAGTCAGCCTGATTAGTTTCTTATATATTGAGTATTTAGTAGGAAATTAGGCTGTTCAGGTCCTTATTCAATTGGTTCTTATTTCATTCAGGGCTTTCAGGTATTCCTTTTGTTCAGATCCATTATTTACTTCAAAACCATTATTTATTGTCAGTTCAGAGGCCCCTGGGTTCATGAGGCCCCATTCATAACGGCAGTCCATGGAAGAATCAGAAATTTTGCAGAATGCAATGAAAAGCTTTCAAAGAATCTTTAGAGTTCTTTGCAATTTGCACATATCACAGTATCAGTCCATATAGCCTTGATGACAAAGCAGCTGGAGTTTTTGCATCTAACTTGGTGACGTCTACGAATAAGAACCTATTTCAATTTTCAGGCTGAATTGGTTCTTATGTATTGGGGTTCTAAATTTCAGAATTCCAGCCTGTAGGTTCTTAATCACTAGGTTCTTAAACGAGGGTTTTTACTGTATTGTAAATTAAGTATGTAAATTTCCTCTGTTCTTAGTTTAGTCGTGTTTCCTTTATTCGGTCTTATTTTTGACTGTTCAATTTGAAAAAGCATGTTTATGTGAAACTTCAATAGTCCTGTAGCAATATTCTAAAATGAAAATGAATGAAAATCGACATTGATGAAGATGAAGCACATGTATCAGTTTGAAATTGACTACCGAGGATAGTGGCTCTTTAAAGTATTCAGAAGAAGGGGAAGAGGACAAAAACTGTACAGAGCTACCACCAGAGGGCAATAGATTTCTTGACATGCTTCTTTGTCGGGCATGCAAAAGGGAGACAGCGGTAATGACTGAACTTTTCAAAATGGGTTTTGCCTGAAGGTATATTGTCAAATGAGTGTGGCTTCTCCACTATATTCAACACATGTAGGAAATTAGGTTGTTCCTTTGAAGTAAATATGCAAACGATTTGGCTGCCAGAAAAATTGGTGTTGGACATCAAGGGCTAGTAAAGTTCACTGCTATGATGAATTAGCTAGTACCAATGAATGAGAATGCATACATGGATTCTGTCAAGGCCCAGAACACAGCTGCAAAGGACATAGCAGAAGGTCTCCATGTAATCTCCATGTAATTGAAATTTGCAAAACATAGAGAATGCTATTGACACCAGGACCCCACCTAAGAAAGTTCATCTCAGATAAACTGGCTAGCCTGTATCATGCACTGAGACTAAATACAAAAAGCGGATACTGAGACCAAAGAATTTTATGAAGAGGATGAGGAAGAGAAAGGGTTTTTGAAATTGCAGTTTCCGGGGATAGAGTTTCCAGGGGAGGAATGCAGAAAAGTGATGCTAAACACTAGGAACAATGGGACTAAATGGTTTGATGAATGGTGGGAAAGTCATAAGCATGGATGTGAACTGAATCTATATGGTTCATGTGTCATTGAATCTTTCAAAGATCCATACAAAGGCACTCTCTAAGATACATGGAATTCTTTGGTGGTGACAGCAAATCTCACTCAGATAGTAAATGAGAGGATTTATGGTAATGTTCTTGTTGGCAAACTCATATTTGTTTGACATCTTTAAAAGAGAGATGGGCTTAAGGTTGCACTTTCTCAAAAAGAGACTTGGGAAAGGAGAACTTTCTGATGGTAAATCCATCAAGGGGAAGGGGAGACTTGCAGATAAATTTATAAACAGTCTGCAAATCTATTATGGAAATCTCCTCATAGCCAGTGGTACAAATCATTACGGGCATGTTGATCTATTGCCAGCTGTTGTTGAAGATGAAATCAAGTCTATGTTGATGCTCTTAGTAAAGAGTTGGTTTCACGTTTGCATGGTGGTACCCTAAACCAAAATGAATCTTTTAATGGACTATTTTGGCAGTGCTCTCCAAAGCTAACTCACTCAGGTCTTCAGACTGTGAAGTTAGCCACCCATTTGGCGGCTGGTGTAATCTGCATAACGCAGGTTGCATAATACAGGTTACAGGTCATGTTTTATGGCCAAGGGCTGTATGGCTGTACCAAGAGGCTGTTACCCACAGAAAGCTAACATTTCTGTGTCAGGGGGGATTGCAAATTGTTGATAAGTGAGAACTACTGTTCGTGTAGAAAGAACATGCTACAGAATTAGCAAATCAATATCATGAATTAAATCCCTTGGGTGCAAGTGATCTCAGATCTTGATGACCACAAACCATTGTTATCAAATCAATGGGGCATCAATGAGTGACATCAATGATGCAATTGTATTGTAATGTTATCCTCAATAACCTTGTGGATTGTCATGAATGTTATGTTTGTTGGTGGGGAATTTCGTGGGGACTTCACTCATTCATCAAGATTTTTTCAGAGCAAAGGATTTTTAAGATTTTTGATGGATTTCCTCAAAAGTAAAAAGGATTTTTGCCAGAGGTGCACGGGATTTTTTGGGAATCAATGAGGTGCCCTTGTGTTAGTTGCTTCCTCAGAGCAAACTTTTGAATTTTCCAAGTCTGCCCTTCTCGGTTGGTCCTACATCAAGCTTGAAAACATGGACTTTGTGAGCAAACTAATCTGAATTTTCACTTGATTACCGAAATTGGTTTCATTCTCAACAAGAAACTTTGACAAAGTGTATCATAGAGCATACATTTGCTTGAAACCAAACCCCCTGCAACTAAGAAGCTTATTGCCATCAAGAAGGTGGCCCCATGGTACAGCCATGCAGCCCTTGGCCATAAAACATGACCTGCAACCTGCGTTATGCAGATTACACCAGTCGCCCTTTTGGCATTGGCATATTCAATGATGGTACCAAAACAATTATCAACATACTAAAGGAGCTTGGATCTGTACAATTATGTCATCAGAACTGGATCAACAATTTCCCAGATCAAGATTGAGTCCATTTTTGACATCATACTCGTTTCCGGCCCAGCTTGTCCTCACTGCTTTGTACTGCTTGGCTTTTTCTGCATTGAAATCAGAGTTATTTTACTCCATTCCATAATGCAATTATATCTGTGAAATGCTTGCAGCAAATCTTCAGCCATATAGTCCAATCAAAACTCATTACATTGAGCATTTTCTTTCAATTCTTACTTTAAGACTTGGGCAAAGTTGCCTTCTGTTTCTTTTACGCCATTTTGTTCACGGTCAGATGTGCGTGAGCTCCAGAGTGCATGCGTTCTTTAGATTTCAGCCAATTTTGTTGGGCCAGCCCATCATTTTGATTACATGAGAGATATCAAACAATGCTGAAAGCGGTAGGTAGAAAACAGGATCCCAAGTAACCCCCGATCTCCATGTAATTGAAAGTTTGCAAAAGGCAGAATGCTGGTGACACTGGGATCCCACAAAAAAGTTCATATAACCGGGCTAGCCTGCTTCAAGTAATTAACCCCTAAGAACCAGTTATAACAAAACTTTCTGCTCAATTTGAAAATTAGCAAGTTGTGGTACATGTTTTCCTCATAGAGAAACAGACTCGCATATCACCCAAAACTTGAGAAACTCCCACATGTCTTTCTTTATTTACACCTTTTTCCAGATTCACATTACTTGGAAAGTACTTGAGTGATTTTTGAACATTGGAAAGACTAAAAAACACTTTGTATTGAGATATTCAGGGGAGGCTGATTTGATGATGATATGACGATTTAAGAGAATACAAGCACTGACCCAAATTTTAGGTTTGTTATGAGAAGCGGCATGTTGTAAAAACTGGACCCTAGGACCACTGAGACCCCTAGGACCATTAATAAAAAGGACCCTTAACACCTGAGGGCCATCATCACACACAAACAATAGACCAATGTCATCAAGTGCCAAACAAGAGGTCACGTATCGTAAACTTGCTCTCTTGTATCCCATGAACTTCCGCTCCTATGGGGCAATACCAAGAATCAAGCAGACAGCTTACAACATAGCATGACGGGGGATGCTCCAAATATTCTCAAAAATAGTTAACACATTGAGTGCCGAGGATCGTCAAAGAAGGAAACTTTGTAAAAAGTCACTGGAGGCCGAAGGTTAACATTCTGTTTTCACGTGGAACAAAGGAGGATGACAAGATCATTCATTTTAATGACATAAGTTTAAGTTTTAGTTTTATTGGTTTGAATTATACATCTTTGCTTGAAACACTTCGCATCTCCTATCCAAAACTTGACGTTTCTTTACTTTGCATTGACTTCAGATTGTGACTTTCTTAATATTTTTGGTAGCGGCAACGGCAGCTCTCATGGGCTGTTTCTTATAAGTCAAATGAGTGTCCACCCCAAATGAAGTTCGCAGTCAATTCCCTTTCAACTGCAAAACTTGACATACTTGATACACTGGAAAACTCTAAATTAAACGCTCTCCTTCAACTCTTTGTTTCATCTTTCTTGGCGAAGAGAGACGCGAAAAATAATCTGAAAACCTTTTTATTTCATCATATGATTCTACTTCGACCAAAATCCAAAGCAAGCCACCCAAAGCTAAAAATGAAATTGCTGCAAAGTACTTGGCAAAGTTCAAGGGGAATGACGAGCCAGAGTCTACACGGGATGAAAAGCTTGTGGGGATTTGCCTTATGAAAAGCTTGTGGATGAAAAGCTTGAGGGGATTTGCCTTGCAAATATGATGGCAAACATAGGTATCCTCTATGATATGTTTTGCTCCCCTGTCGCACTATTTTGAGAACTCTCTGCATGGTCCCTGGCATTGATTCATATGAGCGGAAGTTAATTGGATGGAAGAGGGGAAGTTACGATACGCAACTTACTTTTTGATAGCTTGATGAAGGGTCCTTTTCATCTTCAGTACTTAATGGTCCTAGGGGTCTCAGGGGTCCTAAAGTCCGGTTTTTACAACATGCCATAAAAAGCGGCAATTTACTCATGTTACTCAAGAAGGCATGTCTCTTTTAATCTGCCAAGTGCATAGTATTGGCAAATTTTTTGATATTATTTGAGAGTGGATTGTTTTGAGTGCAAATGTAGCCAAAATATCTGTTTTATTTGTGTTTACAAAGGAAAACCACAAGCTGAAACTCATTGTCCTCATTGAACAGCTGCCCTACTTTATACCATGCATTTTGCTTCATGGGTCTACTTTTTTCTGCTTCAGAAGAAATGCCCCATAAACATATGTGCTTTTGAACTTCTTCTAGAAATGATTCTTCATTGAAACCAGTTGAATATGTCTCTACACCATTGTAACAGTCTGCTGGGTTGTTGTTCTTGGTGATGGCAGAGTTGATCGTTTGTGTCTCCTGAAAAGCTTTCTCATCAATGGACCTTGGGGTGGCAGCATTGTTTCCCTTGCTACTGACTGCTGATACTTGATGAATTTGCAAGATCAGACACATTTAGGTCTCCATTCGCCATCATTTGTTGCAGAAGTGTTCGACTGACTGCAGCTTTTTTCTTTCTGCTATTGCTTTGGCGTGAGTTTGAATCACAGATGAATAAATCACAGGTGTTACATAACAGGATTCCACAAATTTAATACTTGAATAAATAAATTTGCTTTGGGTGAATAAAATTGCCTAGTGGAAAATGGACATTAATCAATGAGAATACCACAACCAAACATAGTCTCTAAATCATTTCTTTTGTCCATAATTCCCTGGGGCCCCTCTTATCAGATCTCATTTTCTCCTAAAATTGACCGATCAGATGCCGTCATGACATTACTTCCGCATCTTGCAGCTAGGTTTAGGTAGGCCATTTTGGGTATCTCCAGTAACAAAAACATTGCCAACTGCAAGAAATCAAATTTTTGAAAGTTTCTACGGGAAAAGGATGCAAATACATAGAACCACAAGTTTCATGCAGTCTCCTTCCATTACCTAAGGTTATCGATGGAGTATTTCTTTGTTTATAGAGCACTCAATAAGAGCACTTTAGCCTCTTTCAAAACTTTTTTTAAAGCACAGTAGAGTACTATCGCCCTTATCAGACCACCTTTCAGAAAACTAAGATTTTAGAGTGGTCAAAGAAGTTCTGGAAAGGAACTCACCTTGAATAGACTTCTCAAATTTAACTAAAGGCCTCAAAGTGAGATCTGTACCATCCGTTTCCTCATTGTAATGTTGGGACCACACAAATACGGACCGATCTGAAACCCCTAAATTAGACCGTATTGCCCTTGTCAGACCACCACAGAAAACGATGAATTCAGCACATCAAAAACTTTCCAAGGCCATTGACAGTTCAACAAAGTATTTATTACTTTCTCAGAAAGCCAGAAAGTTACATGGCCAATTCTAATGCGATTGAAAATGATTTCAAAATATTGTTAATTTCACTCCCGCTTCAACTCTCTTATCCTTGACCTCAGTCAACTCTAACCACACACTGCGTCAATAGTCTACAAAACTAAAGGGTTTCATGCGGTGGACGCACCTTGGCGGCATAATGTCAGTTACAGTGCTCTTCCAAAAGGAGCCTTAGGTTGTTGTTGTTGTAAATTTATTTTGATACAATATATATATATATATATATA
This sequence comes from Aurelia sp. 4 Dawson et al 2005, assembly GCA_964019985.1. Classification (NCBI taxonomy): domain Eukaryota; kingdom Metazoa; phylum Cnidaria; class Scyphozoa; order Semaeostomeae; family Ulmaridae; genus Aurelia; species Aurelia sp. 4 Dawson et al 2005. The sequence goes on along the minus strand of OZ026512.1, from coordinate 5,050,858 downwards.
TATATACAAATAGCTAACAATATATACATTTTTTAAATATATACAAGTTAACTAATCAAAATCGAATAATAGGTCTCACAATTTGTGTGCAATTCTCAAAATTTCTTTGGATATGAAACAAGGAAAGTTGGAGGAAGCATTCATGAAGACTGTTCTATGTTAACTGAAAGAGATATTGAGAAACAAAATGGGCATGGTGCATGGAAACATCAAGGGAAATGTGAATTGTACTTACACCTTCGTTGCAGGTAGGTCAACTTCTAAACTTTATTGGAAGTCTTCTGAGCAAAGTAAAACAGTGAAAGCAAAGAAATATCAAAGAGATGACATCAGCAAACAACTTTTGTGCGCTTTTTGGAAAAGCTAGGCCCAAGCTCCCTTTGATTTTAGAACTTTACTTAAGGCCGTTGCACAAAACGGAATCGATGGAGGTCTGATAGGGGCAATATTACTCTAGTTGTTATCATTTACGTCCTGGGTATGATGTTAAAAGGCATCCTGTGGCGAGGCTTCTGCCTGGGAAGGTAGAGGTTCTGGGGAAAGTGGAGTTACCCTTAGTTGTCATTGCTCCCAGGTTCTCTCTGACCCGGAGAGATAGTACCTGTGTGGGTGCCAGCTATGGCTCAAATAGCAACCAAATGTGTGAGACACGCATTAGGGCAGCTTCAACTTACACTGGAGTAATGGCCAGTCTCCTCGGAAAGGATTGGGGCCCTACCGAGTATCTATCCCATAGTCTAGACACAGAAATGAGTATTATTGATAGTATTATTAGCGGTTGGTGGAGTTTCTGTTGAGACTCCTGCGGCAGAGCTCCGAAATGGCTACAGGGAAGGATCATCTGCTCTGAAGACTATGTTGAGAGATAATGAAGCTGCAAGTTCAAACCTTCCCAGGAGGCTTGTAGCTGATGAGGCTCGACTGAAAACCAGGCGCAAGAAGACCAGAATTGCGACATGGAATGTCAGAACAAAGGCGGGAAAGATAGATAATGTCAAGAAAGAAATGGAGAGAATGAAAGTTGATATTCTTGGTTTGAGTGAAGTGAGATGGACTGGAGATGGAAAAATTAATGAAGATAATAAGATCATAGTCTATTCTGGAGGAGCAAAGCATGAGCGAGGAGTCAGTGTGATGATGACCAAGCAAGTAGGGGAGGCTATGATGGGCTTCTGGCCAGTTTCAGATAGGAGCATCATGGTGAAGATCAAAGCTGCACCATTTAACATCAATGTGATAAGTTTACGCACCAACAAGCAGCCACTCTGACGAAGAAATTGAAGAATTCTATCAATGCATAGAAGAAGTATGGAGATACGCAAAGAATGATGAAGTTAACATTTTGATGGGTGATTTTAATGCAAAAGTGGGATGAGAGTCTGATTATCCAACTACTGGCAAATACGGACTTGGTGAGCGTAATGAGAGAGGCAGAACAATCATTGAATTTTGCAAAGGAAAAAGCCTAATTGTAACCAATACAATGTTCAAACACCAATTAAGAAACATTTACACATGGAAGAGCCCTGGAGACATTGTATGAAATCAAATCGATTACATTATGGTCAACGAGAGATTCAAGAATGCAGTAACTAATGTGAAGACATACCCAGGAGCCGACGTAGGGTCTGATCACAACCCAGTACTTATGAAAATTAAGATAAAGAAAATGCGTAAACAAAAATCTCATGTAAAGCTTGAATTACAACAACTAAAAGATCAAGAAAAAAGACAAGAGTACAATGTTCTGTGAGCAGGTTCCTGGACCTCATTAATTGGCTTGATCTTTCTCTCCATGACCCTTGTAAATTCCTGCATAGTCGCCAAAGCAGTCTGCATGTCTCGCTCTTCATTTGATGGGCTTTGAATCATCTGTTTGTGGACGACCAGTCCGGTAGGGGACTTGATATGTGTTGGTCTATCTTTTATCCCATTTTCCGCCCAACAAGAACACAATGAATACAGAATGCACCATCATGGATTTCAGAGTGGGCCAGCTTGTCGCATATCTACCAATGTCATACCGTTGACCTTCACACTTATCAAGCTCAACATGCTCATCTTCAATTTTAATATCACAGTTTTTCTGTATTGTAAGGCCAGTTGGTAACTTTACATGAACTGTACTTACATCATAATGGATCACAGAGTTACCCCGTACTTGCTTACTTAAGCTTCGCATGTTTCTCATTCTCAACATAGTACAAGTGATTAAGGAGAAGGGAGTAAACAGAAAGCTTGGATAGCATGCATGTCGTTTTGTGCATTTTCAAACTTTCCAAACTCCCCCCCCCCCTCCCTCTAGTAGATCTTTAAAATAACTCTGCCAGGAAGATATTTATAGCCATAAACTTCTTGATTTTTTGCAACTACTTATTGTGCAACTTCTCAAAGAGTTTCAGTGAAACATTGTGGAAAATGACGGGATGGGAGACAATTTTGTGGAAATGACCCTGGAAAAATTGCAACTTCTCAAATCTCAATTATCGAGAAAAAAGGAGCAAAGCTGAATATTTTGCAAATTTCTTTTGTAGTATAATGTTAATTGATGCATTCTATCACTATTGTCATGTTTGGAAGTAACATATGCTCCAAATGTAATTTTATCGCCATTTTCCTGATTTGGCCAATTTTGCTGCTTTTCTTGACCACACGAAGAAATATGCTGGCGTGAGCAAAACTGATGGCCAATCTTAGGTTAATTCTTATATTTACAGAAAGTGCATGCCTGAGGCTATTAGCACACCAAATTTGGCCACTCTACCTATTACAAGTCAAGAGTTGGGTAGGGGAGCTTTTTGCCCCCCAACCAAAATAGGACTATCAAATAGCCGAACCACAATAGGGTTAATTGTTTCATCTTAAAAAAGGTTGTTTACATGGGAAACCTGAAAGTATTTCTTGTTGTTTTTGTTCCAGATCACGGTCAATTCCTTTGCTGCATGCTGGTTTACTATTGATTTTCTAAGGAGAGCAGTGTCTCTTTCAATCAATTTTCACTTCAAAATAACAACCTTCGCAAAAATGGATCATTGCAATGAATAGAAATAATTCGTTCCAACTACATGTGCAGCTCTCATCCTTGCCAGATGACTACATTACCACTCAAATTTCTTTCAGGCCCAAATTAAAATCAAACACAGTGCTATCTCTTTCTGCATTTTCCTAACTGACTTCTCCCTAGAAAGTCAAAAAGAAAGGAATCCTCAAAGAGAAAAGCAGATACTGCTATCACATTAGAAGAAACATCAAGCAAAAAGGCCTTGGTACCGGGTGAGTCAATAAAAACGCCCTGTGTTTGAAAAAATCCAGCTCCCTGAATATCACAGCAATGATGTTGAAAACTGTCTTGTTTTATCCCTGATATGCCAAATAAGGTTCAGTAATTTACCCAGCTTTAAACGGTCATTCCTTCCCGTCAAAATAGGAGATGTTCTGCAGAAAGCCCCTTTCGAAAACCTGCAAAAACGAGCGAAAACAGCAAGCAGAATTTCCCTTTGTTCTCCTTCCTAGCAATAATGACTCTTGGATGTGTTTTGGTATTTTGTCCTTATGGGAGAATGGAATCCCCCTGAATAAGTTATTTACAGTACAGGGAAGACTTTTCAACCTGCCAAAAGGAAATCATGTGCTAAAGCGTGCATAAAGTCATCGCTGTGAGGTACACATAATAGGGATTTTTGCTTGTAATCTTAGCACTTTTTTTAGGTTTCTCAAAGAGATTCATTTTAGAGAATTGTTTACAGAATCTGAACAGAGTGACCGATTTTGGCCAAAAAAATTTCTTAAAAATGATTGAACATGTTAGCTATTCAATGAGACATTGCAAAATATCATTGCTTATATATTAAGGGAGCAGTACCCTTTCACACGTCAGGCATTTTTTATGACTCACCCGGTAGATGCTTCCACAATTGAATACTTTGAAGATGAATCAGCCAATCTTGAGCATGAAAACAACACCCCTACAACATTGAAATTGAGGAGAAAGATCAAAGCCCTAAGGCAAAAGTTGATGTGAAGGGATATGAAATAAAATCTCTCAGTAGTGTGGTTCAGAAACTGCAAGATTAGAAGTTCATCACTGAGGATGTGTCCAAAGTTCTTGACTGAAATTTCTCAAGTGTTGGAGCTGAGATAACTAAGTCTGAATTAGCAAATAGAAACCACATCCTTATGGGTCATTGTTATTTGGATCAAGTTACGAAGTTTGCATTGACTCTATATTTCTATTACCCAAGAGCATGCAATTATGTTCCTTCCGTTTTCCTGCTGCCATTCCCAAGAGCATAGCCCATTGCACATCAAGTGTAAATTGTGAGCCAGGACTTTTCAATGATGATTGTCACGCGTTGAAGCTTGCACAGAATGCCTTAGCAGATGTTTGGAAAATTTTTTATAATGAAGGAAGGTCAATCAAATGGGAACACATTAAACTTCTTTATGAAATCCAAAAGAATGAACACCTTAAGTTTTCAAGAGGGCACATCAAATTCAAAATATGAATAATGAATGTAAAAGTTGCTGCTTAAACCCTTAGCAGCTCTGTGGCAGATGTTATTCTGTTCCTTATGCATCAAGGCCAATCCAGGATAAAAAGATGCCAATGGTAACATAACATTCATGAGGATGGTTGTTAGGATTTTTTATTTCTATGAACCAGGAGCCCTGACCAGAACCATGGGAAGGCTATAAAAAACCCTTCTTCCTTCATGATTATGAACGATTGAAATGTGTTTTGAGTAAACCAAAGCATATTGGATGAAGATGAAAAAAGGCAGGACCTCCCCCTAGTAACACACATAAGAGAAACATTCTTGATTGGGTTCATTGTTGCAGCTTCAGGCATCAAAGAATTAGCATATGGCCTACTGACAAGGGAAGAACACCCCTTCGATATGTTCTTACATACAAGTTGTCCCAAGATACCTGCTGAGTGACTGAAATGTTATTAAATCAATGTTGCAAGTGTGAATGCGAAAAATCAATCGTAAGGTTTGTCAAATGATGCAAATGTTTGCTCATTCTTACGTGCAACGCCTTCCTAGTGCTTGTCTTGCAAATAAGTTTCTTGAACCACATTTTTCTTGCATTGTTTTGACAACATCTAGGATCGTTTAAATCAATCTAACAATGAGTTTTATAACCAAAGTATCTTAAAATGGTTTTGTACATAGTCTGGAAGGCAAATAAAAGTATGTTACAGGCCCTTATAAAACTTGACAAATCTCCTTCTCATCCTATAAGATATCAAATAGCTTGCCTTAAGTGTATGCATTTAGTTGATTTTTCTTAATTTAGCCTACAGGGTACATAGGTGGCCAATTTATTTACAATGCATTAGCATCCAAGTGACCTTGAGCAGTTTTCTTCAGTTCGTAGGATTAGAGGTAGGAGTGACTTGAAGAAAAAGTCAATGTAGACTTTTAAACTGTTTGCAAACATGTGTATGTATGTATGTATGTATGTATGTATAATTTCGCCAAAATAACAAAAACTATCAAATATTAAAATACAATAAATCTATTTAAAAAGGAAAGAAAAATCTAATAACAGGCGTGTGATATTAAAATACATACAGCTATCTAAATTAAAAACACTCTTAGGTAACATGGCAGGGATAGCATTAAAAGGTCAGTGCGACCTTGATTCCATAATGGTCCCTCCAAAGGTGTCAATGAAAGAAAAAATTTTAATGGAAGAAAAGAAAATTCTAGTAGATGATGAAATATTTTTATTTGAACCAAATCAGTAGTAAGAGAGTGTGTGAGGTGTTAATAATACACATATACATCATCTTCCTTCCTTTGTATATCTTTGAACAAATTTTCTTTGATCTTATGTTTAAATGTGTTGACATTGTTGGTAGATTTCAAGTCTGATGCTAGACTGTTCCATATTTTTGGCCCCTGGTAAGATAGACATTTTTGGCCTGTGCTACTCTTACAAAAAGGAACGTTTAGTCTAAACTTAGACCTTCGTGTTATTCGACTTTGGTCGCCTGGATGGAATATTTCGTCAGCATAAGCTGGGGCAGTTCCGTTGAAAAATTTCATTATATTAACACAGATATTTTGTTCTACTCTGTGCTTAGTGGGAGCCAGTTTATAGATTTGAATTCTGTGGCCCCAACGTGTGCTGTGTTTTTTAAATTAAGATAAAATCGGATGCATTTGTTTTGAGCCACCTGGATTTTTTTGGACAGCCTCTTATTTAACATTGGGTACCATGAGCCACAAGCATAATCAAAATGAGGTTGAATTAGAGCATTTAGGAGCAACCTACGAAGGGAGGAATCCAGAAAATGTTGTTTTCTGTACAGGAATTTAAGCTTGCCATTTATTTTTCCAAGCATTTTGGTCGCCATCGGATGCATTTGTTTTGAGCCACCTGGATTTTTTTGGACAGCCTCTTATTTAACATTGGGTACCATGAGCCACAAGCATAATCAAAATGAGGTTGAATTAGAGCATTTAGGAGCAACCTACGAAGGGAAGAATCCAGAAAATTTTGTTTTCTGTACAGGAATTTAAGCTTGCCATTTATTTTTCCAAGCATTTTGGTCGCCATCGACTCCCCAGAGAGATTCTCATCCAAAACAGATCCGAGATATGTGACCACTGAGTGTTGTTTGATTTCTATATCACCCCTCCTAATGTTCATCTTTTTTAGGTTTTTGTATTTTTTCCGTGCAAAAAAGAATGGATTTGGTTTTATCCTCACCAAAGTGTATACTTAGCTTATTTTCAACAAACTAGTTGCAGAGAGAGTTAAAGTTTCTATTCAAGTTGTTTTCAATACGCTCGACATCTGTGTCTCTAAAGATTAGGCAAGAATCATCCGCGTACAGAAGCAAGTCGCAGTCAACAGCCCGCGCCATGTCATTCACGTAAAGGAGGAAAATGAGTGGACCGAGAATTGACCCCTGAGGGATTCCACAAGACAAATTTCGAGGGTCTGAGTATTCCTTCCCAACGTTGACTGAGAATGATCAGTCCTGAAGGTAAGATTTAAACCATAAAATGGCAGGGTCACTAAAACCAAGACATGCTATTTTATCCAAGAAAATTTTGTGGTCAATCGTGTCAAATGATTTTTGTAAGTCAATCAAAATCATACCTGTGAACATACCAGTTTCAAATCCTTGGAGAATCTTATTATTCAGGTAGGAGAGGCAAGTATCAGTTGAGTGATGTGCGCAAACGCCAGATTGGTATCTGTATAGAATATTATTATCATCAAGGTACTTTTGTACTTGTCCATGGATAATCTTTTCAACGATTTTAGAGAGTTGCAGAAGCAAAGAAATAGGTCGGTAGTTTTTGGGATCGCCCCTTGATCCTTTTTTAAAAAGTGGTTTCAGTTTTGCTTGTTTGCAACCATCGGGAAAAGTAGATAGAAGGATTGAGAGATTGCACAATTCGGTTATTGGCCTTGCTAAAACAGTTGCACCATCTTTGAGAAATTCCCTGCAATATTATCCAACCCTGTCGCTTTTGAAGGGTTTATTTCTTCTAAGAGCTTCAGAACATTTTCAAGAGAAGTGGGGGCAAGTGAGGATGGCTCGGTAAGGTTAAGGTGTTGGTAGTACTTACGGACCTCGTCTAGCTTGTGAGGAGTCCGTTGGAGTTATGTGAACAGGGATAATTTTGTAGACATGAAGAATGATTGAATTGGAGAAAGGAGGTACCTGAAGTGTGGCCACAAGACATTGATTTTAGGCGTGCAAATGTACAAAATCCGACATTTTTAAGGGAGGAGCTGGACGATAACATCGAGTCTGTAGAACATTGTGCGAAGGCATTGGCTGGTGACACATCATTCAATGGAAGCAGAAGACAATATAGAAGATGAAGGTAGTGCCAAAGCGCATGCTGAGGCTGAAGAGGATTGGGTTGACCAAGCCATGGCAATGGCTCCAAATGTAGATGTTACTGTCTAACGAACAGAATGGACCACAGGTAACGTTGACATTGCTGCTGTTGCGCAGATTGTTGACATTGCTGATTGCAGCTGTAAATAATTTGACGTTTGCAGTGGTAATCTGTACTGCTGTATATTTGATGAGATGCCTGTCCCACATGAGCAGAATGACCTTCAATGTCAAATATACAGCAATACAGATTACCACTGCAAACGTCAAATTATTTAGAGCACTGTCACCCTGAATGGGTCTAATCACAAATAGAATTGATATTCTTATTGAATACAATGACTTTCAGAAATTTTTTCTTCATGGATGTAGACTTCATTTCCTTGCCAACCGTTATTTCTAAGCCAAAAATATTTTTACTCGCGTTTGCTTCCAAAACTGTGGCTAACATTGGCAGTACTCAAAACAACAGCTTGCCTTAATTTTCACCCTGAATGGGTCTAAATATTCTCTGGGCCTCAGCAAGGAAACTTTACTAGCAGAGAAGCTGGGAACCTCGCTATATTTACTATATTGAGTAGACTTTAAGAAACTTTACTAGCAGAGAAGCTGGGAACCTCGCTATATTTACTATATTGAGTAGACTTAAAGAAAATGTGTATGGCATCCGGTTTTTTACATTATTGACAACACAAGACTTTGACAAACAGATTGTGCCTTTCCTACGCCGATGAAGCTCAAATTTATGTAAAACTCAACCACTGCAGTATTCCTCAAAGTTGACGAGGCACCAAAGTTGATGAAACGCTAAAAATATATCAAAATAAGTAAAGTAGTACCCTTCCTTTCTAAATTGACACAAAACCGGCACATATAAACTTGACTCGCTACGTGGAGTCGTTTGAAAAGAATAGACCCATTCAGGGCGAATTTTTCCCGATCTATCTGCCTCCTGAAACATACCCATATATTGGCAATGAAAATTTGCGGGATGTTGCTATAAATGTTAGAATTTAATCTTAAAAGGTTGGCATGAACTGTGAAACAGTTTAACAGGATCTCAAATGTGCAAAAGTGGAAGAAATACCAGCTGACCCATTAAACCCAATATCAACGCGAACGGAAGATTTGACGAATCTTGCAAGTCCAAGGAAAATAGCCTGCCCAAAAAGTTTCATATTTTTAGAAATATCCTCTTTAACAAAACACAGGCAAAGAATATCATGAAGAATAGTGTTTGCGAACCATTTTCATTGGATTTTTGAAAAATATCAAACCCAGGAGCCTTGTATTTCACGTCAAAGGAGGAGCGTGTGATTCTGACTAAATAACAATATTAGACCCATTCAGGGCGAAAGTACTCTACAGCATTGCATTGTAAATAAATTGGCAGTCTGTAGAACATGTAGTCACCATTATCACCAGCTCTTTATTGGCAGTGACCTTGATGCTGGTCTTGATTGGCAGTGATCTCCAAGGATGAAAAAACTGCCTTACTTTACCAAGAAATAAATTTTATGTACAGCTAAATAGTATTATATGGTAGTGCTAATGACTATTTACCATATTTGAACAGAATTTTGCCAATTAAATGAATGAAATATGTCACAAATAAATCAAAATCTATGAGAGCTCTGTATATGGAGCTCATCTTTTTGCCCACTTTGAAATGGTTACCGCTGCAAAAGTAGCATCACTTTGAACAATGGGTGAACTGCCGAGTTAGACATCCAGCGCCCTAGGCACTTTCACATCATCGATGACCACATTTCACATTGAAAGTGAGACATGGTCACAAATCAACATCAACGTATTTGTTGCAAATCTGCAACATTTCCCCTTAAAGGGCTCACAAAAGTCCTACAAATGAAAATAACAAAGTTTAAAAGTAAGGAAAGAATTTTTTTGCAATCAATTTAGTCTACAAGGTATTTAAGGTGGTCAATTTGTTTCCAATGCATTACCATTGAAGTGACCTTAAGCAGTTTTCTTCAGTTGGCAGCATTAGAGGTAGGAGTGACTTGAAGAAAAAATCAATGTAGACTTGTAAACTGTTTGCAAAAATTTGAACATGCATTATTTTGTAGACAAGAATAATCATAGAAATTAGAGAGAGGAGGTACCTAAATGGTGGCCAGAAGATGTTGATTTTAGGGGTGTAAACAAAATCCCACATTAGTAAGAGATGAGCTGGACAACAACATTGAGTCCATACAATGTTATATCAGGGCATTGGCTGGTGACACACAGCATTCAATGGAAACAGAAGAGAGACAAAGACAAAGGTAGTGCAAGGGTCCATGCCAAGGCCAAAGAAAGTGGCGCAGAGTAAGCCATGGCAATGGCTCCGAATGTTGATGTTGCTGTGGAACAAGCAGAACAGACCACAGAGAAGGTAGACGCTGCTTCTGTTACCACTACTGTTGATGTTACTGACTGCAGCTGTAAAGAAATAGACATTTGCAGCAGTACTCTGTACTGCTGCATATTTAATGAGATGTCTGTCCCACATGAGCAGAATGCATTCATCGATCGTCTGTAGAATGCGTAGTCACCATTACCACAAGCTCTGCATTGGCAGTGATCTCAATGCTGGTCTTGATTGGCAGTGATCAAGAAAGAAAAACTGTGACATAGTGTCAGATAGTAGTGCTGATGATTATTTACCATATTTGAAAAGAATTTGGCCAGTTAAATGCATGAAATACATCACAAATAAGTCAAGTTATCTGCGAGCTCCGCATGTGGAACTCATCTTTTTCTTAACTTTGCAAATGGTGCCAACTTGCAAAGCTTCTTCATTTCATTTCATTTTTATTCATTTAGGGAGGGTTGCCCTTCAATAACAATTGATTTTCAAGGGGCCCTCCAATAAAAAGTTCTAATTACAATATACAGAAAAATTAAACCTCCATAATAAAAAACCATAAAGCTAAAACCTATTTACAATTTAATGATACAATACTTACAATGAAAAGGAAATTCCAACCCTTAATAGAATTTATAAAACTAATAAGGGAGGCTGCCTTCTTTGACTCAGCTGGAAGGCTATTCCAAAGCTTAGCTCCACAGAAAGAAAAACAATTCTGCCCATTGGCTGATTTTTTCTTTGGTAACCTCAAGTCGGTCTCGGTATTACGGAGGTTACGAGAGGAGCATTGTGAGTTTTTGGTGAAAAGGTTACACAGGTATTGCGGAGCCAGCTCATTAAGAGACTTGAAGACCATAATCTTAGACTCATAACTAATGAGTTCTTCAATGGTCTTCCAACCCAGCCCTTAGATTGAATCCATTGTGGATGAATTCTAATGCACTCCTGAAAGTGAGGAAGAAGAATGCTGCTTACAAGCGCTATTTATTTACAAGAGAAGGCAAAGATTACGACGCTTACGCCAAAGCCCAAAATCAAGCAAAATGGGAGATCAGGAAAGCCAAGAGAGAGTATGAAAAAAAGATTGCAATGGACAGTAAGAATAATCCAAAGGCATTTTTTAAGTATGCAAATTCAAAATTGAAAACAAGATCTACAGTACCAAACCTCGATAAAGCTGATGGAACCAAAACCACAACTGACTCAGAAAAAGCAGAGGAACTTAATAAATTTTTCTCTAGCACGCTCACAAAGGAGAATATGAACAACTTCCAATCTTTTGAGGATCGAAGCAATGGGTTGACTCTTCAAGATATAGAAATAAATGAAAGTATAGTTATGGAGCAACTAAAAACTTTGAAAGTGAACAAATCACCAGGACCGGATGGATTACACCCAAGGATCTTGAATGAGTTATCAAACGAATTGAAAGAACCATTAACTTTGTTACTTAGGAAGTCATTGGAGGAAGGAGTAGTACCAAAAGCCTGGAAGGAAGGCCAAATAACACCAATTTTCAAGAAAGGAAAGAAGAATATATGCGATAACTATCGGCCTGTAAGTTTGACCTCCATTGTATGTAAAGTTATGGAGAAAATAATTCGGTCACAAGCTATTAAGCATTTGAATCAATTTATATCCAGCTGCCAGCATGGCTTTATTGGAGGACGTTCATGCATCACCCAGTTACTGGATACAATTGACACGTGGTCTCGACTTTTAGACGGAGGATCAGCAGTGGATGCAATTTACCTGGATTTTTCAAAGGCTTTTGATTCTGTGCCTCACAGGAGGTTGCTATTGAAATTGGAGGCATATGGGATTAAGGGATCACTTTTAAGGTGGCTTGAAAGCTTCCTAACAGGAAGGCGGCAAAGAGTAGCAGTAAATGGGAACCTTTCCAGTTGGGCCCCTGTAGATAGTGGAGTTCCACAGGGCAGTGTATTAGGGCCCCTTTTGTTCATTTGTTATGTCAATGATATGCCGGAAGTGGTCCACAGTGCCTTGAGGATGTTTGCAGATGACACCAAAATTTTCCGTCAAGTTGACAGTGAGGAGGATAAAGAGAATTTACAATCAGATTTGAAGACATTAAAAGATTGGGCAGACACCTGGCAATTGCGATTCAATGCCTCCAAATGCAAAGTTATGCATCTGGGCTGGAACAATCATTGCCATGAGTATATAATGGAACAGAATGATTCTCAAGTGATATTGACAGTTACTGAGTGTGAGAAAGACTTAGGAGTGAATGTTGATAGAAACCTTAAGTTTAGCAATCATGCTGAGATTGTTTCAAACAAAGCAAACCGGTTATGCGGAATGATAAGGCGCTCTTTTAGTTACATGAATGGAGATATGTTCACTAGCCTTTTTAAGAGTTTGGTAAGACCGCATCTAGAGCATGGAAATACAGTATGGTCACCTTGGTATGTTAAAGACGTGCAGTTAATAGAGAACGTCCAAAGGAGAGCCAGCAAGCTAGTTGAAGGCCTAAAAGATCTTGATTATGAAGAACGCTTAAGACAACTGAAGCTGCCAAGTCTTTTGTATAGAAGGATTCGGGGCGACCTCATCCAAGTCTACAAATATACGTATGACCATTATAACACTGAAAGTCTGTTTCATCTTCAGGAAGAGAGTAGAACTCGCGGCCACAACTTCAAAATTGTTAAAGAGCATTGCAGAAAAGAAGTAAGGAAGAGGTTTTTCAGCATGAGGATCAACACTTTATGGAATAAGCTACCATCCAACATTGTCAATGCAGACACATTAAATTCGTTCAAGAACCATTTAGACAAATTATTTGGAGAGAAGAAATACTCTTGTTGTAAAGAAGACATTTTTTCAATAGTTTAGATTGAGACAACAACATATTTACCTTTTTGAGAAAATATGATGAGTATTGGAGTGGCTTTTCCCAGGACAGACTGTTTTCCTGACATTCACTATCTATCAACTGGGTGTTACATTTGTTTTATCTATAGCTGAACGAGTGGTCTGTCAGTACAATGGTCTAGGTCCAGGGTGAGGTCACTCCTCAGATCTGTGACAGGCTCTTAGCCTTTAGCACAGAAATATCATAGTTATAGTAGTTATAGTTAGATAAGAGGTCTGCTAGGGGTATCAAAGCTGCTGTTGGTTATGATTCGGGCAGCACAATTTTGAAGCTTTTGCAACCGATTAATTTCTGTAGAACTGGCACAACCCCAAACAGAACAGTAGTATCGAAGGTAGGGCTCAACAATGCCAGTGTAAAGAGTCACTAAACTTTCTTTTGGTAAAAAAGATTTTGCGTGTTTCAGGAAGCCAACAGCCCTAGATACTTTGGTACAAACTACTTTGATTAGTTCCCTCCAATCTAGGGAACTGTCAATTTGTAGACCAAGGTACTTTGTTTTTTGAACTACATCCAGCTTATTATTACGAATGTTCAGTTCCAGGGCCTCATTTTGACTGTTAAGAATGTTATGTTTCTGCTTGGTAGAAATGAGCATGGAATGTGTTTCACCTAGCCTGTGTGCAGACAATACCCAGTGAAAATGTATAGTCTGTGGAAGGCCGCTCAATATCGCGTATTGTATGAGTCAGCATTTAATTTCAATAGCAGTTTGAATGGCCCTTTCTACTTAGCGCCTGTGCGTTGTCTGCCACTGGGTAATTAAGATTCCACAGTATTGTATTGTTCATGTAATTTGCTTAAGCCTGGTTTTCATTTGTTGTATTTCATCGGCGATCGTCGCAGCTCAGACATCGCAGACCATCTGCGACCATTGCTGACAATCTGCGACCATCGCTGATATCTTTGTAAAATCATGCTTTGCGGGAAAAATCATGAATATTTTGGCGGCAATAATAATTCATCATGGTTTTATAAAGAGGGTGCTCTTTCTCTTTGAAATGAAGGAAATTGCTCAGCCAAACTAGAGCTTCTTTGTCAGAGTGGTGTCGTTTTGAAGCTGAAAGGATCACCCAGTGTTGAAAAATGTCATCAAAATATTGCTTTGTATTCCCATTTGTGAAAATAATGGAATAGATTGAAAGAACAAGTGGCAGATTGTTGCCAAAGAGATTTAACAACGTCAAGTATTGCAATTTTTGCATTTTGAAAAGTCAACTGTTACATGCTCTTGGGTCAGTGACCATCCGCCATATGCAAGCTCTTCCAACAGAGAGATTCTCCACATTTTTGGCTTGATTGCTAAAACTTCTCTTGCCAAAGATATAAGAATATGCCATCTTGAAGACAACAATGTGCAAAAGGCAGGCAAATCCTCTTCAATTGAGTTGCACATGTAGTGGACCAATGAAAGGGACAATATTTTGAAGGCAAGTGGGGACAGTAAGTTACATTCTGTACTATATCTGCCTCATTCATAATATCGATAACTATAGGCCAATATCAGTGCTATGTTGCCTTAGCAAAATAATTGAGAGATACGTTCAACCACATCTATTCGTTCCTGATAAAAGAAGGCCTGTTACACAAATTTCAATCTGGATTCAGACATCTACACTCAACTACTACAGCTCTCCTGCATCTTATCAATACCCTTTATACAGATATGGATAATAGTTCACTCACAGGAGCCCTCTTCCTGGACCTTCGAAAGGCATTTGATACTGTGAACCACACTATTATGCTTGCCAAAATTAAAGCTCTTAATCCCGATGAACAGTTACTGAATTGGTTCACATCATATCTTGAAAACAGAACACAAGTAGTAGATTTTGATGGCAAACATTCTAAGCCAGCTACCATAAGAACTGGCGTTCCCCAGGGCTCGATCCTCGGTCCACTGCTGTTTTTACTTCATGTAAATGACTTGCCTTCACTAATTGAATCTGAGACAATAATGTTTGCTGATGATACCACAGTGTTATCACATGGCTCCTCGCATCAAGTTGTTACATCTACTATCCAAAGGGATCTAAATAGTATTTGTTTGTACTCATCAAGGAATCATCTAGTGCCCCATCCAAAGAAAACGAAAGTTATTCTTTTCAGTAAGCCATCACAAGCTACACCTTTAGAGGAAAGATCACCTTTATCACTGAACAATGTTGGTATTGAATATGTTACAAGTTACAAGTGTCTCGGATTCACTCTAGATCAGCATTTGGACTATTCTTTACACCTAAAAGATATGTGCAGAAAGATCAATTACGGCTTACAAATAATGAGACGTGTAAATGTGTACCTCCCCAAAGAAAGTCTGATCCTTCTTGCCAACTCCTTGGTCCTAAGCCATCTGGATTATTGCTCCCCTATCCTATATAATTTGAACTGCGGTCAGCTTGACATATTGCTGAAGCTCCAGAAACAATGTGCGCGCATCATTTTTGGCTATGATAGAAGAACTCATAGCAAGCCATTATTCATCCAACTTAACTGGCTGAACAAGACTCGTTTGCAGAACTTAGTGAATTGGGGCTTCCATGGTTGGCCTAGACTTTGAGTTGTTTTGAATGTACCATCGGGTCGAGTGAATATAGAGGAAAGCAAGCGTATTACCTTGATCCAGAGTTCATAATTTCCTTTGCAGATGAATTTCCCATATTCTACTTTTTTCGATGCGATTGACAACCTGTAGGCTTCCTCCTCGACACAAAAGATTTTCCTGTTCTCCTCGGTGCGTTCGCAATTCTCAAAATCAACAAAACTTTCGAAATTTCTTTTCGGAATCTTAGAACTGATTTCAACAATTTTCCCGCTAGCAAGAGCAGCTTTCCACGAAATCTTGATCCTACGAACCAAGTTCATCGAAGTAGAAACTTTAAGGCTACTTTAACGACTGCAGCTAAGACGGAACACTACTACATACATACATACATACATACATACATAGATACATACATACATACGTACGTACGTACGTACGTACGCACGCACGCACGCACGCACGCACGTACATACATACATACATACATACATACATACATACATACATACATACATACATACATACATACATACATGTTCCAGGATGCGTCATTATCATAGTCATGATAATTCCCTGTAGTCATATTGGGCACAATAGAGGGCTTTCATCTTACTGTGAACACAGCTGTGCATTTGCCCATAGGGTAGTCACAACCACAATGTGTTTTTCGTAAAATATCATTAACAAACTCGACTCATGTCCAGCCATTAGAGTTAGCTGTCAAAAGGATGGAGGTCTTGTCCAGTGATGACAGCAATGATTTGCAGCTTACTGGCAACTTTGATAAGCTGGTGTTGCTCACACGATCAAATCTGTCAACGCTACCACATTTGCAATATCCAAACAAGAACAAATGGAAAAAGGAAGCATAGCACCAAGAAAAGGGGACCAGCTGCTCATTTGATGAGATTGATCATGTATCACTTGCCTACTGGTGCCAACCTTTATCAGGGTATGATTTTAAACATGTCTCAGAACTGTTGAACTCGAAACTTGCATCATCATGGGTATTGTGTTTGAAGCAATATGAATGAGGTGAAATTAACTATCAGTTACGAGATCTCAATTGGTGCATGGAAACAATTGACCATGTGGTTGAAATAGAATACACATATGTGCTAAGCAAACAAATACAAGTATAGACATGGCAGGCCACAGATGCGCCCTTTGCAAGCTAGGTAGGCCAGCACTGGGCCACAAGTAGGCCAGCAATGAGCCAAAGGTAAGCCAAGAGTGAGCCAAGGATAAGCCAACAGTGAGCCAAATGGTGTAGGCCACGTTTTGTAGACACCCATGCTAAGGAGAATCTGCAGTACGCACAGGGATTAGGCCAGTTTTCTTCCCCAGATTATTAAATATCAGCAGCAAGTTCGAGTCCAGCAACCACAACACTGCAATTCTGCCACTTGGAATTTGAACCCTTTCCAGCTACAGGTGAGCCAAAGTATCTGAGGATCAAGTTATATTACTCATGGAACCAGAGTGGATTAAAATGTCCCCACTTTTCATTGCAGCATGACCAAAAAACTTTATGCTTTGACACAGCGAAACTACAGTACAGTGTGACACAGCAAAAGCTCCTTGGGTGTGCATGCATGAAAATGATTGAAGAACTTGGTAAAATTGATACCAGTCTTCTCCAAAAAATGATGAAGATGTGAGAAGTATGGTCTGTTTATTCATTGCAATAGAATTACCAACCTTCAGCCAATTGTCAAAGAAGGTCTTTTACTTCTGCTAATTTAGACCCTGGAAATCACTACATTCCTAACTTGTTTATCTTAGAAAGTTTCTAATTCTCGATCTGCATGTCAGTGTGTCTAATTTATCCCCTCTCAAACCAATAATTGTTCACTAGCAACTATCTTCAAGCACATCTCTAAAATCTGCCTTGGGAAGCAAAAGTTAATCCACCTTATCGGTAATTAGAGTATGGGAAGTTTTTCCAGAACATTCTAAACTAAAACACGTCAGGCAGCAGTCCAATCAACTTCAAGAAAATACCTACTCTCAGCACGTGACTCGCTGTCTCTCCACACCAAAATACCGACACACTGCCCCTTTCCTCTCACCTTTGAGAAAAACTCGAACGGGACTGTTTCCAAGGAAATTCGACATAGGGTATTTATCAGAAATTAGTGAGCTAGCGTTTTCAACGATGCCTAAGTTGCCGATAAGACGATCAAGAGCAGCAGCACCACCAGTTGTTCAGAGGCGTGAGGTTCGAGCAATTACGTCCATCAATACGCTAAGTTCTCGGCAAAGTCTCACCTTCTACAGCCTTCAACCCCAGGCCCAGCTGGCCAGCAGTTCCAGCTAGGCCAAGAGAGATAGCGCAAGAGCAGGAAGTACTCACAAATGCAAACCTGGAGAGAAGAGTTGAGGATATTGTTCAGAGAGCAATACAGAACAGAATGGCGCAGGTTGCACAGGAAGCAGTGCGAGCAACCTTGGCCACACAGAAGAACACACCCCCTGCGCCAAGCTCTGCAACCATCACAAGACCTCAGCAAGCACAAGCGTTGCAGATACAAGAAAGCACCTCAGAGATAGAAGCCCCCCGTCTCCCCTACCAATGGACAAACCCCTCCCCTGCCCCATTCCCTATCAGCAGCTCCAAGGGATGCTCGTCACTAGACATACCGGCGCAGTACGTGAAACAGATCCAATCCGGTGAGTTTTTCGATCTTTCAAAATTGCTACCAACTAACCTGCACCAAGTGAAGCGGCTAGATGTGCCCCATGACTGGCCAATACAAGAAGGTCTTCAGCACAGGTGGTGGGCTTCTTGACCTAATTTCAGATTAAGCTTGCTGCAACCGTTTTCGAAATGAAACCGTGACTGACTAGACTAACTTTTGTGTAAATCATGCCCTTGGCCAAATTCCCCATTTGAAATGCCATTAGATACGACTTTTTGGACAAAATTGCTAACTTTTCGCTTTCCCTCGACCAAAAGTTTTCCAAGGGAAATATGCAACTCTGGATGTGTGCAATAAGACCACTTTTGTCTTCCTTACTCAAGAGGACTTTATCACCAGTTAATTATTGAGAATTATAGCACCAATTCTCTGATCAGAATTAGATCACCAGCTGGTTAATGCTTTCAGTCATTTGATTTATGAGTGGAGTACCGTCATGGGGTTAGGGCGGCTTTCTTCTATGTCAAGTTGTCATCACTTTGTGTAACATGAAAATCAAAGGGATTTGATAACCATCTCTCATGGTGTAACCAGGCATTGTGTAATTACAAAAGCAAGGCTAGGATTACGTTCCCATTTAACACCAAAGGGAAAGTCATTATCACACATTTTTGTGAGCTTTCGGAGAAATAAAAAAATCATTTTGCCACCCTTGTATCTTTTGCGAATCCTGAAATTAACAAATACATACAAATTAAGGAATACGTCAGTACACTAGCGGTTCGCAGTATCTGACATATAACAGAATTCCTTTGTGCAGCCTATGAGCCCTCGGCCCTCACGGTGACCTGCCCCGGTGACCTGCAAAAATTTGACCTTCATTTTACACAAGCCGTAATTTTGAGTGGAAGAAGGGATCAATTTTGCATTTGAATCTGAAAATGGCCATTAGTAAGAAAGTATTCATTAAATGATTAATGATTCCATTAATGTGTCCAAACTACATATCGTGAGACAAAAAAAGATTGTACTTGCAGGTGGTATAAATTACATCTACTTAAATTTTGCCAATTTTCTAAGATTCTAAATTATACTTGAGCTGTGTTTTTTTCTGAAACACCCTGCATACCAAGGGGAGAACCATTATAAAGATCACCCAAAACATATTGTGCATCTTTATAATCAGTATTTAACAAAAAATCCTTCCCCAACAATTAAATTCATCAGGGAAAAAGAATTTGGAATTGGGACAACATGAAATGTGATTTCTGACTGACTGCCTGGTGAAAGTCATTGTTTGTATTTCTCTTCGGGCAGCAAAGAACTTGCACCTTCCTTTTGTTGCCGATTTTCAGCTTGGGATTCTCCTGCCCAAGAAGATGAGTGATGTACTTGTTGATGCTTTCCTTTATAAGCTCTGCACTGGTGGAGGTAGTAGCATTTTAAATTTGCAGGGCAAAAACCACCATTTTAGCAATGACAACACACAATTTCTTTCATACCTTGCTGGACCACTGCTTTGATCCCTATGCACAACCATTTTTTCTAGCTGTGGTGAACGAAAAGACTGGGCTAGATTTACCCCATTATGCATTTGGATCATCTTCTGCCAGTTTCCTGAGGGCCTTGCCTTCCAGCCAAGCCCTTGTACCTCCCTAGAAGCCATCGCCAAGAGCAAAAATAGCCAGACTTTGTACCTTCTTAGGGTCATGGCTTGAAAGACGCCTTTGTAAATGGCCCAAGCCTCAGCCCAATTGACCAAGCTAGGCACTTAGGCCACATCAGAGTGAATCATCTTCAAAATTTGGAAAGGTGATGGCCCAGTGGTAGCCAACTTTTATTAAGTTGCATGAACAAAGTCAGGGAGAATCAACAAAGCTTCACACTTTTGGTTTTACTAAACTATGGAATTGGCCAAAACGATCCAAAAGGAGCTGTAATGATCCAAAACAACCCAAAACAAGCAGTAGCGACCCACAACGAAGCAGAACAACCCACAATAACCCATAGCAACCAACCCAAAATGACCCCGAGCAAGCTCAAAAAGAGCCAAAATGATTCAAGATGACCGTAAAGCCAATGACCAATAAAATCGTTAGCAGAGGTTGGTTTTTCAGGCCATTTGCATTCCAACCTTCTCTACCTCTCCTCTCTATGCACCTTCTCTCCGTTCTGTCTTGTTTTGATGATCCAAAGAAACTATATCATATATCATTGACTATGAACAGGCCTACGCCAGTGTAATTTTTGACCATGAAGCCCACCTGAATCCAGCTGAACCTGTTGACCATTCAAATTGTGAGATGATCCCTTGATGGATGGCATTGCTATCTGGTCAGTAACTTTGACAGATGGCAAGTTTACTGAACAGATAGCTAATTGACACATTTTGTCAATTGGGGAGAGCACACCTCACGCATGACAACGGCTGGGTAGATGTAAAGACCCAGACTGACTGGAATGATTCCTGCTATACGTAGAGATGCCTAAAAATGTATCTGGTAAAATTTCTTCAAAAACTGACACATAAGTTATCTGTGCGTAGGACTGAAGGGCTTCGTCGCAAAGGTCTTTGAGAGCCTGATCTCATGCTAAAGAGATGAGCAAGTCCACGCTTTTTGAGGTTACTCATAGATGATATGAAAGCAAAGTCTCCACATTACCTGTCCTGTCGTTCCCGTCTCCTATGAATTTTCTGGTGACACAAATGACACGAGCAATGGAAGAGCTCGAGTTGTTCCTGTATGATCACTGCTGTCATTCTTGCCGCTGAAACATATGCAGATGCTACACTCCTGCCTCCTGTTCATTGATTTTTTTTCAATTTGCTTTGAGTGGGCTTGTCAGGATTTCTAGCTACTGACAGCTAACTTAGGCCCACTTTGCATGCCGCATCCAGGCACGGGACCCCTAGTTTAACGTCCCTTCCGAAGCGGCAAGGTGAGTTGCGAGGTCAGGCCTCAGTGGTCACCCATCCAAAATCTGACCTTACTCAACCAAGCTTAACTTCAGTCACCTGATGAAGACTGCATAAGCCACTCGACCACTCAAACCCGCTTTGATTCAATCAGCTTGTGTCATTATGGCTGGTTTTGGGTCGATATTGCTCATTTTGGGTTGTTATGGCTTCTTTTGGCTGATTCCATACACACCATAACACCAACACGTTTTTTAGACTAAATAGCTTAGCACAGGAGGCAAGGCTGTTAAAACTTCCACTGGCAAGTCAAGTAGAAGTAAAAACATCAGATCCCAGAGAAGGACCAAGACTACTCTGGCAAATGTGCATAGCAGCAGAGGCAATTTGAGCAGACAAGGTAGCCCCCAGATTTTCATTTGAAACTCAAAGATGGGCATGTCACAGTGCGGCTTGCTCCCTTGCCCAGCAATGTTAGCAGGGGTTGAAATTTCTTTTTCTTTCTTTACATTATTTTAATTTGATTCTATTTCTAGCAATACATATGCATATATACATTTATCTATGTCTATTACACATTGAGATTAAGCTTATGAGTATATATACATATATACATACTTGAAAACGACTATACATATCTGATGAATACATATGATATGTAATAACCTGATCTTAAGTCAACTTTACTGAAGACTTTAGCTTTGTTTAACTCAGGTAGAACATCATCTATAACTGGTAACAAATATCTCTCCCTATGTAATTCATCATTTAGGTATTTTGGATTGATGCAAATTCTAAACAGTCCATTTTTCTTGGTTTGAACTAATATTTGTGAACACCACTCTGTAGGCTCTGATACTGGTTCAAGCAATCCTTGCTTAACTAAATCTGGTAACTCTTTCTTTAACTGTGGCTTACATATCATATTGTATTATACATATGATATTATACATATATACACATAACTAATCTAAATCGAATATAGTATACAGCAAATGAAAAGGAAATAACTAAAGAAATAAATATGTACAAAGCTAAATGTTAAAACAACTTGAATGGATGTGAATGGACAAAATTTATAGGATATCATTATATTTTTCAAATGCTGAATTTACAGGAGGGACCACCCCATTGTTTTATCATATGTTTGAAGCTGTAGAGATTGTCAGCTGATTTTAATTCATTTGTCATTGTCAAACAGTTCCAGATATGATGTCCCATGGCCTTAAGGCTCTTGGAACCAAAAGTTACTTGATTGGGTTGAAAATGATTTAAATTGTTTGAATTCCGAGAAAGATGCTTTGAAGTTATTAAAGGGAATAGACATAGCTATATCTCGTAGCCACTATAAATAGGCTAAAGAAACACCCACAAATCCATTGTTTCTTTAGCTACACAATGAAACCGGATGTGTCAAAACCACCAAGTACAATAGATTATATTTTTGACCTGGCTCGGGCCAGCTTTTAACCATGTCGATTCCCTTTAAACTAAAGATGCTTTGCATGAATGGTGGATTCAAATTTTTGATTATCTTGAATATTACCTGAGTTTTCATTTGGGCCAAAAACGGCAGTTTGCTCAGGCTACCCAGGATCCTCTGGATAGAAGAGTCAAGGGCACCAAATTTCCTATTCGTCTTTTCTTTTATTTCATTGATTGCTTTCATGATCATGAAACCAATGTCCATTTTTTCATTGCTAACATTGTAGATTTCTTCTACCATGCTGCTTGGGCTTAGGTAGGCCTATGTGGCTGCACTTTTCAAGCAGTAAATTCTGCTTTCAATGAAATCCAAGCTGGTCTCACTTTCAAATTAAGCCAAATACAAATTATAAGTAACCAACATGTAAGAAGGTAGCCTCTGTATCTATGAATGTGTTGAAATTCAAGGAGCTTTACTATGGATGTCCTTTCACTACTAGACTGGATTGCCATTCTTGAAACCCTCTTGCTTTACCAAAGTCACTTACATCTAAAGTAGTCCTGAAATGTTTAGCAAATCCTGTAATCCCTATGTTTCCAAAATCCCTTTCATTTTTGTTTGTATCAAAGAAACTCATCACATCATAAATGCTGGTGTCAAAATCCCTGAAGCATTCCTTTGAAAGTTTGGCTAATCTATCCATAAAATGTTTCGCTTCCTTGAGACTGCTTGCACTCTCATGCCGTATTTTAGTCAAATTTTGCATTCCTTTAAAGCTAATATGAATTTATGCTCAACATTTGGAATTTTTACTTCCCCTTTCATTGTGTACTTCAAAGAAAGAGAAACTGCTCATTCCTCGGTCATCTGTAATTTGAATTAACCTACATGACTCCACATGCCCAATGCCACGTTTGTGCATTTAGGTTGATCATTTGTCTAACTTCATGAGCAAGGAGCACTCCCCTTTCAACAGCTTGAGATATGGGTGTTACCTACTCGAGCACATCCAAGTAAGTGCAAACTAGACAAGGAAAACTGATAGGCGCAAAAATTTTCCTACAAACCTTTTTAACTTTAAATTTTAACAGGACTCTAGTGATAACAGTGTATTTTTGCACTGATAGATTATCCTGTATAAAAATTCGATATTATTATTATTATTATTATTATTATTATTATTATTATTATTATTATTATTATTATTATTATTATTATTATTATTATTATTATTATTATTATTATTATTATTATTATTATTATTATTATTATTATTATTATTATTATTATTTTGAGTTTTTGGTAGGTGTTCATCAGCTATTCTTTCAGAAAAAAAGCATTTGATAATACTAGAGAAACTTTGAAATTGATGAATTTCCTGGTAAAGTTCTTCAGGTAAATTTGCTCTCAGCTAGCACTTTAGTGGTTGGGCTATTTGATAGTCCTATTTTGGTTGGGGGTGCAAAAATGCCCCGAACCTAACTCTTGACTGGTAATAGGTAGAGCAATCAAATTTCGTGTGCTAATAGCCTTTGTTCTTATTTTTACAAATGTAAAAATTGGCCTAAGATTGGTCGTCATTTTTGCTCATGTCAGCACTTTCCTTTGCGTGGTCAAGAAAAGTGGCAAAATTGGCCAAAATCAGGAAAATTGTGATAATATTAAATTTGGAGCATATTCTACAACCAAACATGATAATTGTGATAGTATGCATCAAATAACACTACACTACAAAAGAAGTTTGGAAAATATTCAAGTTATGCTCCTTTTTTCACGATAATTGAGATTTGAGAATTTGCAATTTTTCTAAGGTCAGTCTCAGAAAATTGTCTCCAGCCCGCTCATTTTTTCAAAATATTTCAATGAAAGTTTTTAAGAAGTTGCACAATTCTGTGCCCCCCCCCAACCAAAATAGGGTTGAATGACAGCATCTGATGAATCTGTCTTGATTTTCTAATCTTTAATTAGACATCCAAATAATTTTCATCAGGTAAGAGCATCAGTTTATGGCAGTTCTGAAGCTCAACCTAGCTGACAGTAAGTTGCAAATATATTTGCATGCACCATCCATCCATGCATAGTTCTGCCATCACATTGCTGTGTCTACTACCATGAGGATCCAATCATTCACTAGACACACACAGCCAAAGGGGCTTTTGAAACCAATATCTTGTGATTGACCTCAATTGTATGGATGGTTCTGGGTCATAATGATGTGGTTATGGGTCCTTGTGGGTCGATGCGGGTGGTTTTGGTTGGTCATGACATGGTTTAGGCTGGTTGTGGGTGGTTTGAGATTGTTTGTTGCTTTGAGTTTGATTTCCTTTGTTTATTGTGTGTTATAGGCTCTCTTTGAAAATCCATTTGCAAGCACACAGTAAAACAATGATGTTACGCAGAGCCTTTGTTCTACCAAAGCGACATGATAGCATGCCGGTATTGTGTAAATGGGGCAAGAAAATCACTGATTAGCCCATGCCAGCCTAGTTTCATGCAGGTGTCATGCTATGCAAGTAAGCTACAGATATCATGTAAACAGGGTTTAACTTTGCTATCGTTAGGTTTTGTGCATTTCCACAATGGCCAGTCTTAATTTCCTTGCTTTTCTGCATTTATCAGAGAACTCTCAATTCTGTAGCCCCAAGATGTGCCTTGTTATTTAAGTTCAGATAAAATTGATGCATTGTTTCATATCAACTGGATTTTTTGGAGAGCTTCTAACTCAGCAGTGGGTGATCACAGCGTTCTTTGTCCACAGCGAAGTGAACAAGAATTTTTGCTTTCAAATGTAGATGTTGGCTTGTCCCACCACATGTCGCTTTTCGTTTTGGTGGCACAACCTGCAATTCAGGGCTGGCCCGGGTCAGACGGTAAAAATAGCCTGTTGTATTTGAATCCTCCGCACGTGCCCTTTCCTTGTAGTAGCTAAAGAGACGATTGGTGTGTTAGCGTCTAAATATTCTACCAATTGCAATACTCAGTATGCCTGTATTGATTTCCTTCAAAGTAGTGGGTACAAGAGTAAAAGGACAAGGGGTCAAAACAAAACTGAGAATCGATGGTGACTTCAATGGTAAAGAATGACGATGTGAATGCTGCATAATCAAAGTAAGGCTGAATAAGAGTGTTCAAAAGCAACCTTCAGAGGGGGTAGATGACAGCAATTCCATCTATGATGTCAGATGGTGTGTCTCTGTCAACGTTGTTTGTACCACGGTGGATAAGGCAAATGTACCATTAACTTGTTGTTCCTGATCGGCAAGAGAATTTTGAATTAGGAAGTAACATTACCTGAGATACCGTAACTTTCAAGATTATACAGTAATCCTTTGTGCCATACGCTATTATTGAATTCATTTTATAATTCTAAGAAGCTGATCGAAATTTTTCAGTTGGTTTTTCTTCAAAGGATGTTTTGATTTTGTGTTGTACAGGGTGTCTCCAAACCAGGGACTTGATCCTGTGTAATCAGTCTGCAATAAATTTTGAAATAATCTTTGATATCGAACTTCAACATAACTGCATCTTTATTTTCCTATTCATTTCATTGAAAGGAAAATAACTTTATTTATTAACTACAAGAAGTACTAAGGTGCGTATGTAGTAATGTGGTCAGTGTGTAGCAAGATTGTGCCTATGCCACAAGATATTTCAACTGCATGAAATTCCATCACTAGGTTTCTTGGGGAGGGTCGTAGGGGAAATCGCACAAAGAAAACTTGCTATTGACCTGCAAAGGTACCACGTTACATTGGGGCTGCCATACCAATTTTACAAGTGAGCCGCATTGGAATTCCTGTGTGTCATGCAATTATCAAGTGGCAGCAATACTATCCCTGGACAACCCAAACAGGCTAGTACCTTTAGTATCTCTAAGAAACGAAATGTATCAAGGGATTACTTAGACAGGCGTTGAGAATTCTGCCTGACCTCTGGTTGAACATTGTCTCATCAGACTGACCTTAGTCAGAAAACCAGAAGCTAAAGTGATTTTGAAGAGATAGGAAATAACTTACCCAGCTTCATCAACTGAGACCAAGCAATACTTAAAGTAAATGAGGGGAGATATAGCGATAGAAGCTACATATCTATTGTTCCCTTATATGCTGTGAATTAGTTCATTTATTTTCTTATTCATTTCATTCAAACGAAAATAACTTTATTCATTAGCTACGGAAGTACTCAAGTACATAGGTAGCAGTAATGTCACGATAACCCCTTTTTGCCCATTCATTTTGACTTTTTTCTTCTTAGTAGTATATAGTTGGGAGCTCACGCCAGCCGCATAGACAATCCGCCGTTCTTACTGCGCATGCGCGAATGACGTCATCCGTCCGGATCGACCTTTTGTTCGAGTAACAATAGTTTCCATGACAACAAACACTCAATTCAATCTCAAATTGTTCTCATTATCATCCTTATTATTAACAAGCAGCAGCAGTTAATCTATACAAATCTCTAATTTCTCCACTACCAACACAAAGAAAACTTTCTTCTCCTTCATCATTTAAATATATAACAACTATATCCCAACATCTACTAATTAACCAATCCTCATCTAGTTTCTCTTCATGTGCATATTCCATAGACCAAGCCTTTAAATCTTCATTTCCTTCCCATAACTCTTCTATTCCATCCAAATTGTTTTCCAAATCTCTCAAACCATTTAAAATCCAGCAACCTCCTATTCCTTGATTTTCCCCTCTTGGAATTGTACTTCCACACAAGTATATCCACAGTACTCCTTCTTTCATCTCTGTATCCACATACACTTCTCCATACCCATGCCAATAATTATTTTGTAGTATCTGACCTCCATCAAATTTCATGGATTGTTGTAATCCGTTGATTGTTACTGGCGCATCTTCATACCATATTCCCTCCTCCATTTCATTAAGATTGTATGTTGCCCATTCTCTTCCATTTTCCAAATTTTTGATGGTTGCCATACAACACCCAACTACAAAAAGACATAACACTTTCAATTATTTGCATACTATTATTACCTACTACATACTATTTATTTTCATATATGGCTTCATTACAAGGAGGACGTCGACTACGACGACGACGACGAGGACGACGACGACCACGCTCAACACCAGGTATTGGAGGTCGAGGTTTTGGTGCTGGTGTAGCTGCAAAATCATTATTACCATTAGCAAAGCGATTTGCAGTACCATTTATTAAAAAAGCATTGTTACCAGGTTTAGCATCTGCTGGTATTGAGGCAGGATTTCGAAAGTTATTTCAAGGTAAAGGTCGCAGAAGAAGAAGACGATAATCATCAAATGGCATCAAATTTAAAAGGTCGTGGTGTTGGTATGGCAATGGCAGCTGCAACCTTGGCACCTGTGGTTGTACCTATGATGATGAAAATGATGGGTGCTGGTAGAAGGCGTAAGATGAGAGGAAGAGGACGAGGACTACTGAGAGGAGGACGAAAAACTCCTAAACGACATCAAGTAAAAGCTTGTCGGATCAGACCTCATACTCGTCATCGTCGAAATACTCGATTGTAATTAATTGACATTACAATTGACATAACAGTCTTTTATTCTTACTTATGTTATAAGCACTTTGTTATTTTGATTTATTATAAATGGTAATATCCGGCATAATCATGCCTTCATCTTCCCGTTCACTTCGAGGAGGTAACTTCTTCAAAAAACTACTTGGTTTAACTACAAAGCGTGCAAACAGATTTAAAAGAGAAGGGACGGCATTTTTTACACCTGAAAAAATTGATCCAAAAGGCATAAAATATTTCCGTGGAAAGAACAGGCGTTTTAAGGCTTTTGGTAGAGGACCAAGTGGACGTGGTAGACGTGGACGTGGTAAACGTCGTTCTAAAGTTTACAAAGATCATTGGTTCGTCAAAGGTCACAATCGGAAATCTCATTGGAGAGGAGGACATCAGAGATTTTGATTAAGAGAAAACAAAATGGCAAGACGTCGACGACGACGACGACGACGAGGACGTCGAAGTTGTGGTGTTTGCATCGGCAGTGGTGGTGGTAGTCGTGGTGCTGTCTATGGAATTCGTGGAGGTTCAATTTACAACATTCATTTGGCTACAAGTCTCGCTCGGAAATTTGCTAATAGAGGTACAAGGAAAAAGCCAGGTTTCAATTATAAAAGTATTGGAGGCAAGGGTCGTCACTGTTGATGTTGAAAGAGCGCATGCGTTGAACATATTGTAATTATTACATGACACTCTTATTTAGTAGTTATTAATGTATGGATATGATTAGTTTAGTGTATGGGTATGGCGGTTGGTCTCTTGCGCTGCAGGTGAGTAGGCTTTGTAAATATAATTTGTACCCTTTTCCTCTTAATTCGCGTTCGTTCACCTGTCTCGCCTGCTCTTGAGAGATGATTGCCATGCTCATACAACCCACACAACATAACTTTTGTTTAATTTTTTTTGCTTACTTATTATGACATGATGTTTTTGTCGATGTAACCAAATGCACGTTGAAATAGTGTGGCCATTTTTCGATCATTCATTTTAAATACTTGACTTTGAAGTTCTTTCTTTGTCTTGTCTTTTTCATATTTCGATTTAAAGTAGAAGAAATGTTCGGCAAAGAATTTATATGCTTCCAATGGAGGATCACGTACGGACGATGTTATGTTATACAAGAAGAAAGTACTGTATTGCCCACAAACATTTGTATTGTCATCTTGTATTTGATGATCCCAATATCTGACACAACTTGGTTGATGAGTTGATCCTTGAGTCTTTGTTTCATTAACAGCTTTCTGAAGTCCAACTTGTATAAAGTTTGTGATATTCAGCTCTGAAAGTGCCTTCAAAGTATCAAAATTAAAGTAATTTAAAAAATGATACATTGAACGAAGGAGGATTTCGAATTTTTTGAATTCAACTTTTGCTTCTCTGCCATACGAATCGAAAAAGTAAGATATTCCATTAACATCAAAGTATAATGCCTGCCAGTGTTGACCTCCATTTTGATGTGTTCCCGTATTGAGAATGTATCCAAGAGGAAATGTTCTATCACCATCAAATTGCTGTCTAATCCAAGTGAAGAATTCTTTACCATTATTAGTAGTTTCATTCTTGTTATTGTTAAATTGTTCAATACCAGCAATGTTTATATCACATATTTTGCGAACATCATCTGAAGCAAGAATTGCTCCAAAGCTGCGCTTTAAACTTGCATGAGAAGAAATACAAGATAATATTTGACGACCGTCCATGATGATTATCCAAATATGATTATTACAATGGTTATATAACTAAATGCACAATAAAGTATGTATAAGTAATAAAAATTGTTTGTACAGTTTACAAAAAGTTTTTGGAGATTTGTCCTTCGTTGCTGATTGAATAGTTGCGAGAGGAAAATGCATGAATCATCCATGTGTAGTTGTTTGGCCACACAGCTCCTGGAGATAATTCACAGAACAATTCAATATTTCCCGTTCGTCTGTCTTCATACAGTGTTCCATCACCACCTTTGCCCATGAAGGTTAACGAGAATACGTAGAATGGATATCCAGTGGTTCTTTTCACTTGATTCCAAGTGCTAGGAGGTTTATCATCATTATCAGTTATGCAATGACGATTAATCATTGGATTGGTCATCTTTGCAAAGATTGAATTGGCTATTCTGAACCATGCTTCGGAATTAGTCTCAATTGGATCTGCTCTCCACGATTGACTATTGATCTTGATTTCTAATTTGAACTCATTGCCACCACCTACAAGTGGTGTGGGAATTGGATACATTTCGAATGGATTCGTCTCATATGTGCCAATGATTGCTTGTTTATCTCGAAGCGTTACAACAATCATGTCTGGTACAGTATCCAGGTTCAGAGGTGTCTGGCAAACTTGAGATGTGTGGTTGATGGCAATTGTCCGAATCTCTTGATGGTTGAAGAGAAATCTGTCAGGATGATCAATCGTATATGTGTTGATGTATTCCTCTGTGAGTTTCTGAGACAGTTCATATTTGTAGAACCTGCATTTGAAATCAGTGATGCTGATTTTCAATGTTCTTGCAAAAGCTACGGCTAGGGCATGATTTGCAGCTTTTGCAATAGCCGTTCCAGTAAAGCAAGATTCATCGGCAACAGTTACATAAAATTTGGGCTCATTTCGTGTCAAGGTGATGCCAATGGAATTGGCCATGCTGAACAATGTGTCATTGTTTGTGAAAGGATGATTAGGTGTAAAACGAACTTTGACTTTTCCTCCTTGCATTAGTTTTCTGAAGAAATACAAAGCCTTGGCATTGACGGCAGTTGGAGGAGTTCCATCTTGTTGTTGAGGTACAACACGTTGATTTGATAGACTCCCTGATCTTTCGAAAATGTACAATTGATCGAGGAGCTCACCTTTCATTTCTCTGGTTGCTTCAGAATTCAATAGAATGTCCATGTGATCAGAGAATGCTTGATTCAATGTATTTAGGGTAAGGTGCTGGTTGTTGATTTGAAAATCAATGTTTTTAAAGAGGGATGGTACTAGATTGTTCACAAAAGAAACATGATCACTCCAGCGAACCTTTGCCTCCAAATTATTGTCGATGACGTTATTTCCTGCAAATACTTGCAATGTCATTTCAAAGCATAATGTTCGTCTATCCATGAATGCAGGAGCTTGACAAGGGATGTTTACAAATATGCTTTCATCTCCCGTTCCAGGATTTCGTGATTGGGCAGGAACTTTGACTTCCATTATGCTTTCATAGATTGATTGAACATTGATTTGAGGTTCAAATATCAATTTTTCAAATCCAGGCTCCCGACCACCAAAATTGCGGCCTCCTTGCGTTTGTGGTGTGTTTGAATAGTCATTGTTCATTTGTGGGGCCTGTGTGCCAAGAGCTTCCTTTACATTGGGATGTGTAGGGTTGAGTCCAGCACCAATCAAAGCAGCACTTTGAGGATCTCCTTTGTACATTTTTGTTGCAACAGCATTCGAGTACATCATGGCTTCATAAGCATCCATGTTTCTTTTTCGAGTAAATGCTTTTCCTCTGAATGGCGGGGGAATTCGACAGTAAGGAATGTGAGCAGCTTTGGGATCACGAGTAATATCATATATTTTTGTTGTTGAAGATGTTGGTGGGGAACGTCCATTTCCTATTAAAGACGTTTGCTGCTGCTGTTGCTGCTGTTCTAATAGTAGTAGTTCATTACTTCTTTTCTTTTTGCGTTCAGCTCGTCGATACTTTCGTAATGTCATCATGGCTTTATGAGCTGAGCGGTTCCGCTTCTTATTGTTGCCGCCGGTACCCATAGCTTCTCAGTAACTTATCTCTCCTCTATCTGGGAGAATTCCACGATCAATGTAATTTTTAACTGCACTTCTTGGATTTATGCCTCTTTTTCTTCTTGATGATCTGGGATGATGTCGGTGATTACGGTGACGACGACGTCTTGTGAGAGTGGCAACACCACTAGTACTAGCTGCAGCAGCAGCAGCAGCAGCAGCAGCAGGGTTAATTCTTGTTTGGGTGGTTGGTAGTAATCTTTTGGTCTTGTGTCTTCTGTGAGATGGTCGTCGTCGTCTCTTTTGCTGTGGAGGATTTGTTCCTAATAAGGTCTTTATTGCACTGTTGGTTTTTTTTACTTGTTTGTTTTACAAGAGCACGTTGTTTTCGTGCAATTAGTTTAAGACCTTTTCTTTGTACTCTTCGGGTAGTCTTTTTTGCAACTCGTCCAAGGTTTTTAGTTCCAACTTTGCCAATTTTCTTTGCTGCTTTCCGTGATGATTTTAACAATGAATTGAAAATTGAACTTCCTCCCTTCAATAATGTACAAGTAGCAGCAGCAGCAGCAGGAGCAGCTCTTGTCCTGTTCCTCCTCCTCCTCTGGTGAGAAGGTGTCATTTTTTTGTCTTTGAGTATTTAACGAACTCTCTTTATTGAAAAATCCATCATGGTAAGTGGTATTTGTACTCTATCACCATATGCGTTACGAGGATCAACATTGAAGTTTGTTAGTGATGACTCTGTTATTGTGTTGTACTCTATTTGATCACATTCGAATTCTATTTGGATAACACCTGAATGTAATTCGACAGTCTTTGTAGGGTCGTTTGGTTCCAAGTTTGCCAGACCAAATCCATAAACCGGTGCAGGAGTATGAGCAATTAATGGTGATTGGTAATTTCCAATGTGTGTCCATTTAACCAACGTAGAAGATGAATAGAAAAATATATCACCAGCATTTAAGGGATTTATAGGATTTTGACCTTGAAGTGTAAAGAAATCATATTGTGAATTTCCACTTTCTGTTGTCATCAAGGCTTTAAAATCATTTTCTTTACCATTAATTACGGGTATTTTTGGAAATGACCATAAATGATAGTTTAATTTTCTATCTGCTTTTGTAATGTTATTTTCCTTCCATTGTGGAGTTATTATTATGGCATCTTTGTCTGTTTTCCATTTAGTTGTTGCATCATCAATTTGAATTTTTTCAACTTTTCCTGGTGCAATAAAGCTGTTTTGTCTTGCATTATAAATGATGGATAATTTACCTCTTGTTATTGTGTTATTGTTTGATGTGTCAATAACTTCTGGGGTTTTTGATAAAGTCTGGAAGCCGCAAATGTTTTTCAATATTGACCCAAAGGCAATGTATTGAAGAGATAAAGGCACCTTTATTTCCATTATAACAAATTTTCCACCATTTATTCCTGTTTTATTGCATACAATGTTGAATTTAGGCATCATTTTCAAAGGATCTTGCCATATTTCGATATTTCTTCCAAAAAATCTTTTGTTTGGATATTGATCCCATACATCAACACCCATGTATTCCAGACTCTTTTTAAAGTTGTTCAATTCTGTTGTGTCAAATAGGTTGTTTAGAACGTGAACAAATTGTGTTGCTGTTAAGCTATAAGTATCAGTTTCAGGGTTTATCTTATAGCCTAATCGTGGGAGGACGTTAAGGAGGTTACATCTTAATACTGGGGCAGCTTTATCCGTTGCTGAAGTCATTCCACCTGGAAATTTATTAGCTCCAACATAATTGTAGTTGCTTTTGAATTGTCGTTTGTGAATGTCTTCCAAAAGGAGTGCTTTAAAATAATTGTGAACTATGAAAGGAGGCGAAGTATGACTGCCTGCAAATGGTTTTGCAAATTCTTCAATGTCTGCCAACACTGCTAAACCGTTTGGATACCAAGGATGTGTATTTCCATCTTCTAAGATTGGCCAAAAGCGTAATGCGCCATAATCTAGTTCAATTTCATAAAGATCGTATACGTTGTTCCATTCTTTTGTTTTGGCATTCTCTGCACTAGGAAAATGAAAACAATGGTCCAAGTGTACAAATTGTACTTTTGATAAGCCAATTTGCCATTCTTGATTAGGAGGTACTTCGTAATCTTCTTTTGTTAACAATTCTCCAGAATCCAAAATAAATTTACAATCAAATCCATAAGTGCCAAGTTTAGTCTTTTGTTCAGGATCTATTGTTCCTTTTATGAAAAATGAATTGGTATTTTGAGCAAAACTCATCTTTTCAATAAAACTATTGTAGTACCATCAATTCAATTCAATTAAGTAGATAATGGATGTCCAAAAGGTACGGTCAAATTGAAATTTTTGAATGCTTCATATTCCATTTTCATTGTCTCATTACATATGATGATTTCTGCAGCAAAAGAACTAATTGCCGGTTTCAAGTTGACAACTTTCTGCAACTTCGGATCATAAGTCCAACATCCAAGTTGTAATGTCTCACAATCAAATGGATTATTTGCATTTATGTCAATGGATACAAATTGTAAACGTTTATTAGTTACTGTAAACAGCGTATCACTAAGTTGCATCATCGTTGCATCATCATCAAGCATATGAGCAGGTGTCAAAATCTTGTCAAATATCAATAAGCTATCTTTACCATTTTGAGGGATTGGATATGATAGCGCCGAGAGCGAATGTTTTTTTGGTTTTACATTACTATCCAAAGTAATGAAAATCAATTGTGTTTTCTTTGGATTTTCAATAAAGTTTATTGATAGTTGACCAACTGCAATATTCATTGTTTCATAACAGCCATTCCACAATGAGTTGAGAGATGTGCCAACTCCCATTATGTCGCAATTAACTAATGGTCCACCATATGGATCATCATCATCACCATCATCACTATTTCGAGCGATAGAACAAGGTACATCAAGTTCTTTAATCCATACTTTACGAAGAAAGCGTTTTTCCAATCCCAGAATTCCAGGCTGGAATAATTTGTTTGCACTGTATCTATAATGTTGTTGATTATTTAAAAACATTATTGATTTATCATTGCTGCAGCTCTTAATGTTAGTAAGATGGGATATCTGTATGATTTTAGACGAACTTCTTTCTTCTTTAAAAGTCTGTGTTTGAACTTTGATAATTTCTTCTGTGTCAGATGAAGATGTGAGCGAAGTTGTCTTTTCGTTTCAAATGATAGTGTAATGAAATTGTATAATTTCATTTCGTTACTTAATGGTACTTTGACAGGAACATGGTATTTACTGTAAGCATATTGATGTTTTATGCCAAGGGGAATTTCTTCACTTAGCAATGTCTTC
This sequence comes from Aurelia sp. 4 Dawson et al 2005, assembly GCA_964019985.1. NCBI lineage: Eukaryota > Metazoa > Cnidaria > Scyphozoa > Semaeostomeae > Ulmaridae > Aurelia > Aurelia sp. 4 Dawson et al 2005. The sequence goes on along the minus strand of OZ026512.1, from coordinate 5,015,620 downwards.
TCCCGCCGTCCACTATAAATGTTATCCTCAATAAAATCTCCAGTGATTGTAAATGTTACTCCAAGTGGATAGCGAATGTATTTGCTAACAGACCATGAAATACCTCTTGTCAATTGAAGCATATTAGGATTTGATGATCGTGGTAGGATGTTGATGTTATTCCATTTTTTTCCATCATTATAATATTGACCACGAAGAGAATCTCCATTCTTCAAAATCGTTACGACAAAGTAATCACTGTATTGTTCCTTTCTTAATTGTTCTTGATTCTTGAAATGATACTCCAAGTAAGTAGTGTCAGTCAATGTACTTTCATCAAGATTTCCTCCTTGGAAATTGTCATTATCCTCATAGGATTGATTAATCTTTATGAGCACCATAGGTATTTGGTAATGAAGCAAGAGATTACCCCAAAATCCTGATTCTTGAAGACTTTGATCATTTAGTATTGTTTTCAATTGGTCAATTGGAGGTTTTTCAAACATATCTTTTGTGAATTCTTTTACGTTCAATACTGGAATATTGCTATTGAATTTAGGAAATGATCGTCGCGACATGGGATTATCATCACTTAAATCCTCTACTACATTTAGACCAAGTAGAATTTCCAATGTTCTACTCATTCTAATAATTTCAACATATCCACGTTCATTCAAAGGTGTTGTTGACAATATCCTGTAGTCCGCATCATCAGTTTGACTTCTGTTAATTTCCAATTCAAATAGATCATTTGCTTCATCATTAATGTTCGATGCTTTGGCAATTGTAAGTAGAGGATATACATCTACCATTGTAGTCAAATGACCCATGAATTGCGTTCTGTTCACATATTTGCAATTAAAGAAATTTATAAATTCATCTGGAATTAATGAAGCTGCTGTTTTTCCAGTAAATAAAGCCTTTCCCTTATCTTGTGGAAATGATATTCTCGGACATTCAGAAATTGTCTTATCATAATTTCTTGCTGTAAAACAACTATCATACAGCTGCTTATAAGTATTGGAGGATGGAATCTGAAGTCGTTTGTACCAAATTGAACTTTCTATTAAAGGATTTCTATCAAAAGGTACAGAAGCAGATAAAGCACTAATATACCAAGGGAATCTTCTATCAAATTCAATTCCATCATAAGGATTCACCCTAAAAAAATTTGGATTGTTATCTTTAAAGTCATTTGTGTTTGATATGACTTTGAAATTGACAACATCTTCTCCTTCTTGACCTAAAGCGTTGCTATACATTGTTCCAAAGAAAAAAAAAATTCAATTTACAATTACAAGGTGACAAGAAATAAACCACTCCAAACAATCCAAATATGATGAAAAACTTCCACCTTTTTTGCAAGAAGTTTCAAGTTTTGTGCAATTTGGAGTTTTTCCAAAGATGTCTTCGTCTTGGAATGTTTCTTGGGAACGTTGACGTCTGCCACTAAATGAGGTCAATGAATGTTTGAAGTCAAGTAGCAGCTTTTCAATGAATTGTTGCTCAACATTGGTGGTTCTTGCATCATCTCCTCCTCCTCCAGCAATTTGTTCATTCTCCCGACAATATTCATTATAAGTAATACACATTCCGGGATCTTGGTGATAATAACATCCATATCGCATGCCAAGACAATTTAAACAGCCTGGCTCACAAAGACTGTATTCATCTCGTTTTTGATAATCTCCAAGGTAACTACATCGACTTTGATGCAAGATACAAGCTCCTTTTGCTCCATAGTCAGCGCATGCAATCAAGAGTTGATTACAGTCAATGCATGGCATGTCACAAATATGTTCTTTCCATGTATCAATTTGAGGTGTTGTTGGTCTTGTTGCTGATGTGGTTGTTGTTGTTGTTTCGTTCTCCTTGTTGTTTCTTGCATCAGGATTACACCAACATGAGGATGAGGAGCAGCAACATTGTCCACCATCTTTCATGATTTCTTGGACAATCAAAATACTCTTTTCATCCAAATGATCTGTTGTTGATTCTTCTGTTGAGCATGATGATGATGATGATGATGATGATGATGACAAAAGAATTAACCCAACGGTTGTTAAAGCAAGAAAAGTAATGAATAGAGCAATTGCAACAATGACATCCCATGTAAGACAGTCTTTTAAGATACTTTTAATCTTTTCCATTCGAGTGCAGATATCAGAGCTAAGATCATCAAAGTTAAATCTAAGTTCAGCATCAAATCTTCGAACCATTGCATCCAACAAATTGCGATCTCGTTCTTTCAATTCTCGTTGTTCTCTTTTTTTGAGATGAGCACGTTGCCGGGCTTTGTCAATACTGCTATAGTATCCAATTCCACTGGGCATTGTTGTTGCGTCATCATTATCATTATGATGAGGTTTTTCTTCTTCATCTCTTTGTTCTTTACTACTTGAAACAATAAAATCTCCCGATGATGTAGTCTGCTTTCGACGACAACGAGGTGTTGTTGTTCCTGTTGTTGGTGTCATCGTGGCTTCTTGTTCTTGATCTAGATTATTGATCATCATGGTGCTGCTGTTCTTGAAGATATAGGATAAAGGTTGTTGTACCAATAGAATTGTCTTCTTTTTCTTGAGTAGACCTAGATTTGAATACTCGTAAAGGAAGAGATATGGGATTATGATAGGCTAATGTTTTTATTTCAATGTATTGTTCTCCGTTAATAGGAGACTTGAAAATTCGCCTTCTGAAAGTGGTTGTCTTTTCCAGTTGCAAGGTGGATGGCAATTGAATTTTATTTAATTCTTTCTCGTTAAAATAGCCTAAAAGTTTTTCTCCTGCCAAATCTTTGAGATGATACACATATGGAATGGTATCAGATGATGCAGTATCCACTTGGAATATTTGATCATTCCATAACCCTTTATGTTCTTTTGTAAATGTTTTCTTTTCTTTCTTAATTAAAACATAATCTCCAACTTTGAATTTTGGTGGTGGTGGTAGTGGTGGTGTTGGCGGTTTGATTTTTTTATTATCCTTTGTTATTGCTGTTCCCATTTTTCTTTTTCGAAATTTCTTTTCTTGTCTTTCATTATATGTGTAAATGTTTTGTCGAGCTTCACCAACATTTACAGGATCTATCTTGTCTGGAGCTATTTTAGTTGTTCTACCTTGAGTTCCATTTATGCCAGCAACTATTTTTGGCAGTGCATCCAAGTATCGTATGTGACCAGCATCAATGTATGTGAAGAGACGACCTTTCAACGTTCTAATTGCTCTTTCTACTATAGAACATTTTATGTCTTTATCTTTAGTAGTAAACGTCTTTATTCCTTGTCGATCATTCAAGTATTTCTTCACTTCACCTGCTATAAATTCACTTCCTTGATCAGTGTATATGAACTTAGGTCTACTTGTCGTATGAGCAAATATTTCTTTGAATGCATCTATGACTTTTGGAGGTGCTTTTGTTCCTCCAAAAATTGGTTCGCAATACAATTTCTTTGTAAATTGATCTACTAATAAAAGAAGATAACGAACATTTCTATTCATCCTAATATTTGATGATGACATATCTACCAAGTCACCTTCCCAAATTTGATTAGGATTAAATACAAGCACGGAACGTCGAATTTTTGGCTTTGTAATTCTACTTCGTTTTGCTACTAAGAGGTCGTGTTCCTTCCATTTATCCACATCTTTTCGAGTTAGTGAAGGAATTTTGACTTTTGCATGGCGGAAAAATGTTGGTAGTCCAGCAAACGAACCAGGAAAACTAGGATCATAATATAATGCACTTAATTGTTTAAATAAAGATGATGAATTATTATTTACAGCATTGTTTGTTTTTTTATTATTTGTTTGTTTTTTCACCATGGTTACTACTACTACTTATGATGAGAATGGTGACATTTCCTCCTACTACTGTTTGTTTTGTGTCCTCTTCGATTTCTTGACTTGCTGCTATGATGTTTGTCATGATGACTTTTGTGCTTTTGATGTTGATGTAATGATTTTCTGCAATGAATCTTGTTCTTTTGGTTTTTCTGTAGGTCGATAAATCCTTTTTTCAAAGCTTTAATTAAAGGATATATTCTGTAATATCGCGTGTATATTGTTTCCAGTTTGTTGGCTATCCCTCGAGGCATATTGACCAGTTGTTGATCTTCAAGTGATTGTTGTTGTTGTTGCTGTTGTTGTTCTGGTGGAATACCGCCAGTTGGACCATTGTTGGCACCTTCTTTTGATTTTTCTTTATCATAATTGTCACGGCTGTCATTGATTGTTGCTGAAGAATCATCATCATCATCATCAGTGATTGTTGATTTATTATCATCATCATTATCATCATGACTATCACTATCCAAATCATCATCATCATCATCATCATCATCATCATCATCATCGAATAATTTATCTAATCCCAAACCATCATGAATTGCATCAACTTTAAATTGTTTTCTATCATTCTTGAAATTTGCTATGAGAGTTTTAAAGATTTTCATGTATTCATTTTTGCCATGATCATTATTGAATGATTCCTTTCTTCTTTTTGAATTATGTTTTTTTCTTACATCATGATCATGGTCATTATCTGATTCTGATGATGAAGAAGAAGCACTATGACCATTATCACTAGTAGTATTATCATCATCATCTTCATGATTATCATCATCATCATAATCATCATCATCATCATCATCATCTGAATATTTTCGCTTTCGACGATGACCTCTCAATAATGATAATGATCTTCCTTTCTCTTGTTGTCTATGACGTTTGTTGAAAAAATCATACAATTCTCTTGCCTTTTCTTGTTTTTTCTCTTCATGCTGAATATCAATTAAATCCATTAATCCATTGAAAACTCTTTTCTTTCTTTCTCTAATGTCATTGTTTCTTAAATAAGATGACGATGAGGAGGGCAATGATGGAATAATTTGGTGTTGTTGTAGTTGTTGATCGTATGATTCACCACTACCACCATTATCATCATTATCCAAGTCATCTTCAAGAGCTCCATGACTATTGAAGTCCATTGCTGATGTAATCATTGTAAAAATCAATACCAAATTGACTTAAATATGATTTATTTCAGTTCAACTCACATCATTATTTTCGTTTCTTGCGATGTGGTGTTTGTAATGATGGAAAATAAGGAGGTATTTCTCCTTTTGCAATTTTTGCACGCCTCCGAGATCTTGTTTCTGCTGGACTTGGAATTGATGGTGGTCGTGGACTTGGATGATAGAATAATGGATCATAACCTTGCTTAGGTGTTGCTGGACGCTTTGCATATAGCAAAGATGGGGATTTCACGTATTTTTGCATTGATTCTCGAAAAGTCATAGTTTTAGAATAAGGTGAGATATAACTACCATAAGCTGATGAACGTCTTGGTCGAGCTGCTGGTGTTTTTGCAGTTGGTTGTGGTATTCTAGTAGGACGGGCAGGTGCTGATGATGATCCTCTACTAGTAGGAGTTGTATGATGAGCGAGAGTATCTGGTGTTGTTCGCATTCTAGAAGAACCACGAGGTGTAGTGAAATCATCATCATCATCGTCATCATCAGGACCAAAGCTACTACTACTTCTTGATGATGATGGTGGTGTGTGAAATGATGGTGGGACTAGTGGTGTTGTCCTTGTTGTTGTTGGAGTAGAATGATCATATGGCTTTCTACTAATTCGAGATCTTCGAGCTGTTTGAATTGTCATTATTTTCTGCCTTCTGTCATGTGATAATGATGCTTGTCTTTGTTCTAAACGAAGTTGATGCTTTAAATATGTATTACCAAGATCATTTTGGACATCAAATCCTCTTCGACGCATAGCTTCTATCATCTCTTTTACGCCAGTAGGTGGAGGTCCACTTATGTCTTTTGTTAAATAATGAACAAGCCGAGGTACGTCATGCGGATCTTCGGAAATTTTTTTCCCATCAATAATCAAGTGACCACGAGCATTAGGTGTTACAACTCCATGATGTGTTTGCAGAAATTGCTGAAGACTTCGTTGAGCATGATTCTCTGGTAATGTTTGTGGTTTTTCATTCATTGATGAAAAAGGATTTGTCAAATAGTTATTATATGCTTGTACTTCATTTTGCATTAAGATATCCTTTCGTCTATTTCTTTCAATTTGTAACTGCTGCAATTGTCTCATAACATCTGGATTGCTTAATTTACCACGACGTAAAGCTGCAATTTGACCATCAATTTTATCCAATTCTGAATCTGACAATTTATTTCTAATCAAGTCATTTATGTTTTTGCTATGTGCCACTTGTTTATATCGCTCTGCCTCTCCCATATGATATTTAAATAAATTTGGATTATTAGCATGCGACCGGGCAAGTTCAATATGTTTCAAAGCTTCATTGCTTTCTATATTCTCAAAATGACTTTCTATTGTTTTCATAACCATCGATACAATAGGTGAAGGAATCATTGTCATCTGACCATAATGTTGCGTTGTCTTTCCTGGTATTACAGATGAGGCTTTCGGTGGTCCTGGTCCTGGATCAATTGGAACACTACCTTTTCGCAGTTGATGGATGTAAGAAGGAGGTCCTCCAAATGGATTCGCAGATTGTTCCGAAGGAAAAGCCATTCTTCTTCTTCAACAACTAACTGTCCATCATCATCATCATCATCATAATACTCATACATCAGTAACTACTAAATAACTACTGATTACTAACACATACTACTGGATTATATAAATGTTTATGTTATCACTTGTTGAATTGCAGACAGTTATCTTGTTGTATATTCAGGTTTGGACATGTTCTTTAATTTGTAGATTGCTCTGCATGTTCGTGGAAATGGTCCAAATTTGGTGAATTGAACAAATGTTGTGTAGTTGAATGTTGATCTGACTTTTGGATTACCACCCATGACCATTGGACGTCTTCTTTCTCGCCGTCCAAAGCCTGGTCGTTTTAACTGAACACTTGAAACATACCAATTACCATTCACGGTCTTTAGAGGATCTCCATTGATTCCACGACCCATCTTTCTGGTTAGTTTTTTCGTGTAAAAGAAACAACTTTACCAGATTTTGTCTTGAATGATACTTGTTTGTTCTTGTTCTTGTTGTTATGTCTCTTCTTTTTTTTCCCTCCTCTTAATTTTTCTAAGTCTTTTGAATTTGATTTCTTTTTATCTTCTTCTTGTAACAATCTTTTCTTACAATCTTTGCATCTAACAACACATTTCATTTCTTCTTCTGGTTCTTGCAATCATTTGTTTTCCAATGATGGTGATGGTAATTAATGGAATAACAAGAAAACTCAACAACAATGATGAAAAAGAAGATAATTTGCAACAACTACTGCCTGGTCCTCCCAAAGGAATCCAACACCAAAAAGAAAGGCAATATGTTACCGCACAAACACCGCAATCATATGACATTGCACTAATGTGTAATCTTCACTAATCTTGGTCAAATATAGGATTAAGATATGTATGTATGATCAATGATATCATCTATATTATTTCAGTGACCTCTGTTTATATGTCCAAGATAATTTGATTCAAATTCCCGAGAATTCACGTAGGTTCGAGGTGTGCCAGATCCAATTGCCAATTGTTTGCTTGTTCTATGACGACCAAGATTTGCATATATTTTTGTTAAAGGCTGTTGAGTTCTCCTATTACGATCAACTCTATCTCTGTATCCTACAAGACCATGCATTGTTTCAGTTGGTGCAACATCAACAACTGAATTATGAGTAAATCTATGAGATTGACCATTCTTCTTCTTGTGATGCATTTTTCTTCTTCTTCTTCTTTCTCCTTTTGTTGTTATTGCTTCTATGTTCCCATGAATAGAAACTAATCCTCCTCGTCCTCGTCTTCTTCGATGTCCTCCTCCTCCTCCATTACCAACTTCTTGTTCTTCACTTGGACCTTTTTGGTGTCGAATCATTGAATGCTTTTGAGCTCTCCATCCAATACCATAACCCTTTATACCTCCAAATCTCGTTCCATGAATAATTCTTAGCCTAAGATCAGGCATGCCATATCCAGTTGGCTTCTGCATTTTGATATTTGATTATTGTTAGGTCTCCTCTGATAATTATATGTTATTGTTACATATATCACTGACACTGTTCAAATAGTCTCTGTTAAAAATTCGCATATCTGCTTGAGACTTATCACTTGCACAATAAGTGTCGAGGATTTCTCGTAAACTACCTCTGATTTGAGCTCTATTCCTATTTTGAAATAACAAATCTATATCATCAACATCATCATCATCCATATTATCTATGTTTGGAATTTGAGGAAATGGAATAGGAGGAGCTTGACGTCTTAATCGAGGTTGACGCGGAGGTGGTCGAGGCGGTGTAAAATCATTATCTGGAGACATTGCTGGTGGTATTCCTGCTGGTGCTGGTGGTGGTGTAACAACTGGAGATCCAGGTACTAATGGTGCAAACCCAGGTGCAGGAGAATGCATCATAGCAGGAATTCTTAAATTATTATCTCTATAATAATTCAATAATATTCTTTTTCGTTGAGGAATTGCAGCTTGAAGTACTTGTTTTCGTTTTTGAGCAGTTAGATTTGGTAATGCTCTGATGAAATGACTATTATAGAAATTATGACCTGGAACTGGTCTTGCTCGTACTCTTTGGACTCTGCCTTGTCTTCCCCGTTGTCTTGGAGGTTGTCTTGGGGGTTGTCTTGGAGGTTGTACTTGTTGTTGTTGGGGTACTGGAACAACTACTGGTGGAACATATTGTGCTGGTCCTTGTGGTGGTGCTGCTACCTGAAACATTTGTGGGCTTTCTGGTAGGGGACTTATACTTTGTATTGGACTTATAAGTTGTGGACTAATGGCTATTTGTTGACCTACCCCTGATGGTCCTGCTGCTGCTGTTGATCCTGTTGCTGCTGGTGGAGCCATAGAAGGAAGGACTAATCCACCAACTCCTGAAGGTCCTGATGATGTTGCTGCTATTATTTCTTGAGCTGTAGACGAAGGTCTGAATTGACCTCGTTGTACTTGAATTGGAATAGGTCTTACAGCCATAGGAATATTAACTGGTGAACCCATTTGTTGTTGTTGTTCTTGTTGTTGTTGTGGAGATCCTGACGGCGGTGATGATGATGATTGTTGAGATGGTTGAGAAGCTCGGAAAGCAACAAGGAGATGACCTGGAGTTGGAGGTGTTTTTGGTCGTAAGTTATAATTACGAGGGCTAACATTAGAAGCTGATGATAATGATGATGCTGCTCCTTCTGGACTATAAGTTCCATCCACTGCTTCATTGTCTCCAAGAGAAGATATTGTTTCATTACTTGGAGGATGCGTAATAATAGAACCATTTTGTAAGACACTATCAACGGACGATAGTGGCGACAATTGAGCAACTGATGATAATGGGGACAATTGAGCCACTGATGATGCTTCTGGTGAAGATCCAATGTATGATCCATATATGCCTGCAATACTACTTCCAGGACTTGGCCAACTACTGCTGCTGCTGCTGCTGCTCCTACTACTACTAGCATTGCTACCGGCATCACTTAATCTTCGTTGTTGTTGTTGTTGTTGTTGTAGAGGAAATTGAAAATTATCCAATACATAAAATTGATGATCATCTAAAGCATGCGGACTAACTGGACTCAATGGGCTATTGTTTCTTTTCTTCTTCTTTTTATGATCATCATCATCATCATCATCATCATCTCCACGACCCAAGAAGAACTTTTTTTTATGTTGTCTTTTCAAATTAGCTTTAATGAGCAATTGTTTCAGTAAAGAAGATTTTTCTTTTCTTTTGAATCTTCCTCCTTTTAATCCATTAGTAGTAGTACTAGTAGACTTTTGACCAAAACAATATGGTCTTGAATAAGAAGATGACAAAGAATTTACCAACAATCCCATTCTATCGTTCTATCATTAATTCCTGTACTACTACTACTACTACTACAAGTGCATAACAACAATATACATAGATAATATAACCAACAGTGTTTGTTAAGGTACATCAAACTTACCATATCAGACACATCAATAAGTCAGTCAATCAATCAGTCAATCATAATCATCATCTTCTTCATCATCATCATAATCGGAAAAGGATGATTGGTAATCTTGTTTATTATCTCCACAACTAGTAGATAAAAGCCATGGCCATACTTTTCCATAAGTATTTAGCTTGTCACTAAGTTCTCGCCTAAGAACTTCATCAAAAAATCCTTGTCTTCGATATATTCCAATTGATCCTAGTCCTATTGGAAAAACTCGTTCATACAAATATGCATATTTTTTCTCCAAGGCCAACAGCTGTTTATCACTCATACTAGCAGGATTGTCAGAAGGATATGCTTCATCTTGATCTTCATCTTGTTCATGACCATCTTCCTCATCATTAGCATCTAATTAAAAAGTAAATAATTTTATTGGTTTATTGAATATACCAAATTTTGCACTTTTTTTATCTCGAATTAGATCATTGGCCATTATTAACAAAGAATGTGGAGAATCTGGTCGCAAGTTAATTCGGATATAAGGATAATCTTCTGGAGATGATCTTGTGAAAAAATTCCATATTTTCTTGAACATATCACGTCCTTCACTACCATTTGGAAACATTTGTAAACAAAGTGTGCGTAAACGATCTTGACGAGGTGGATCTCTAAAAATGTATTTGTAGTCACATTGTAAACTAATCGTCTTGGCAAATTGTTGCTGAGGATACATATCTTGCCATAATAAGAACACATTCCATTTTTTATGATGAGATTCTCGAGTTAGTACATTTGAGATGGATTCTGACTTGACCATCTCTGTCATCAAGTCGTCAAGAATAACAATTGACTTCTCTGGAATACTAGTTATTCTCTCTATAACTGCTGCATTCTTCAGATCACCCTTGAAATATTCAATTTTTGGTATTTTTACATCTTCACCATAAGTCTTGTAGTTAGTATGGATAATTTCATTGAGTTTATGAAAATCTTTTCCATTTTCAGTTCCATATATCCAAAAAATCCTTTTTTCATATTCTCCATTTTCGTCTGTTGTATAGCTTCTCCATTGACTTAAAATGTCTAATAATAATGTTGTTTTTCCACTTTTTGACTTGCCAACAATCAAACAGGAAAAAGGAACTTTTAATCGTAAATCATAAGTTTTCCCTGCATCTTTTATAAGGCCATTCTTGTAATCATCAAAATATGATTTAATGTTATAAAAATCATTTTGATTCATTGTTTTCAATGGATTATTAGCTTTTAATTGGTGACGTAATCGTTCTCCTTCATATTGTTTATACAAATTATAATATTCAAACAATTTTGCATGTTTTGCTTGTGTTGCCAATTCTTTCTTTTCATCATCATCATCCTGATCATCGTGATCATCCTTATCATTCATTCGTTTTCGTTTCTTTTGTCTTGTTTGACCATGACGACCACCACCATACAAACATCTTCCTTTTGATTCTTCAATTATGTTGTCACTTGCTATTACTAACTTACGTAAATCTTTGTATTTGATTGCTTTACTAGTAATTGTATTATCATCAGTACTAGAACAGCCATTTCCAGACAAAAAACAAGAGAATAATTTAGTTTCATCCAACAAAGGCATGATTGCAATTTCAACTGAAAGATATTTGTACTTACCATTACTTTTACCATTATGTGCTCCTGATACAACATTCTTGTCTGGAATAGATTTTTCTATTTCATCATTGCCATCATCATCATCATCATCATCTTCACCACTACTACTAGTATATGTAGACAAATACACAGGAGGATCTGATGGAGAAGAGGCCGCTTCTTCTTCGAGTTCTTGTTCTTGTTCAATGATTGTATTATCATCATCATCTTCTTCAGCCTCATCGTCTATGAAGGGATTCTTTTTCTTTGTTCCTTTTCTTTTCTTTGTTGGTATTGTATTTTTCTTTGGAGGCATTTTTCTCTTTGTTTTTTCTTTGCTATTTTTATCAGTTTGTTGATTGTTCTTCTTCTTCAATCGATCATAATGCATTTTTGTTATTAATGAATTTGGTAAAGGATTACCACCTTCTTCTTGTTCGTTGGAATTTTGCAAAATTTCCATAATTGCATTCTTCAAACCAAATTTCCCTTGTTGAATTTCATCTTCTCGTGCTCTTTGCATTGCATGTGCAACATTACGTATATGTTCATTACGTGCTCGTTCAAATTGTTTTTCCGCCTCCTGTCGCACCCTCTCTTTTTCGTCTTCATTGTCTCCTGGTGCAAATGAAACTTTGGATTTCTTTGGTGCTTCACTCTTTAATTTATTCTCCATTTGAACAGGTAAACTAACACCTCCAGACAAATTGTATATATGTTCAGGAATTGGAATTGGTTGATTTGTTAAGGCCAACTTTTCTATCCATCCTTCGGCGTAATCATCAACATCTTTTCCATTCTTTGGAAAATTTGCATCAGTAGACATCAAATCCAATGCAAGAGCTAAATACAAAAAAAAGAAAAAATGTTGATGATTACCACCATTGTCTTTATTATTATTGTTCTTGATGTGCAAATATCATATTTGTTAAATCTGTCAAATCTAAGTTTGTTGTTATAAAATCATCCTGGCGTTTAACAATACGCTGATGTTTTGTTTGTTCCCCTCTCATTATCATTTCATCATCATCCTCATCTTCTTCTTGTTGTTGTTGTTGTTGTTGTTGAAATTGACGACGTCGTTTGCGAGATTTTTTTGCTGTTTTCTTATGTCTATTTAATGTTTCCATTGTCCAATTAGGTAGTTTTGCAGGTTTTGCTTCTAACAGATCAGCATCCAATAGAATATAACTTTTTCCAAGATACATTCTCCTAAAGTTGGTATTTTGACAAATGGTACTGTTTAAGACTTGACCTTCTTTTGTAACCAAAACGCCTTTCAAACTATTCTTCAAACGATTTAATTGCGTACCTTTATTGATCACCTCTATCTTGAACAAATAGTAATCACTAAATAATCCACTATTAACTGCATATCTATGACATGAATATCCCCGAGCAGGTTCTAAGATTTCCGATGACGATAGATGATTATCAGTCAAATCACATATATAGCATCGTGGTGAAATTATCGTATTGCAAGATATACAAGTATTGGAAATTTCTTGTTTCATACTTGATGTTTTGTAAATTGTATCTAATTTACCACTTCCATTTAAAATTTTTGATGAATTGTCAATGATGTGAGGAGAATTCTTGTACATTTGTTCTTCCAATAAATCTTCTATATCATCATTTGTTTCTTTGTCATTCAATAGCATCCAATATTCTGTGCTTCCTTTTGCCAAACTTGCTTTCTCTATGCATTTATCCCGCCAATAATTCGACAAACGTAATACAATTTCAGCATTTGACATTGTTATTTTATTACTTTGACATCTCTCCAAACATTCATTTCTTGTCAATAGTTTCATTGTCAATAATTCATACAGAATTCGCAATTCTACTTCTAGGATTATAATACAATTCCTAACAGTAAGCTCTTGATAACCAAAAGCAACATTACCCACTTGATAAGCATCTCCCCTTAACATGGGAAAATAATCTTCATACATTTGCGTTGAATTGAATAGTTGATGAAGAACTTCAAAACTATATACTTCCATATTGCAAGGGCATGTAAATTTGAGAATAATTGTTTCCATCCTACTAGTACTAATCTTACTATCATCATCTATTAGTACTAAAGGCATTTCTTACTTACCCTCACAAGTTGTCATCTTGCTCTTGCTCTTGTTGTTCAAATTCTTTTTTCAGCAAATTAATGATGAATTGTATTAGTAATTCTTCTTGTAACTTAAAAGACCAATGAATCAATCTTTGTTTTGTCTTGTAATCGAAGATCTCTAATCCTTTGTAGCAGTACTGACGATGAATACAATTAGGACAATGTAGTTTAGTCAAATGACTTATTTGACTCTTGAGTCCTTGTTTAGTAGCGTCCAAGAGCACTTTCTTTATCGAAAATACATGTGACTTTGATCCAAGAATATCGAACCAATCAAATGAATAATATACTTTATTCTTTGTCCTTTGTTGTCTTGTTCTAAAAGGAGAACATTGAACAAATGGTGCTTTTCTTTGCTTTATGAAAATTATCAACTTCAATTCAGATGTACAAGAAGATAAGGGGCAAGTCATGTCATCATCATCATCATCATCATCATCATAATCATCACTACAACAAAACAAAATAATGAATGGTATTTAATAAGTCTTTTTGACATTAATTGTTCATTCATTGTCTTTTTCATCATCATCATCATGAGGACCACGACCACTACCACCATCCTTCTCATGATGATCACCATCACAATCATCATCATCATCATCATGATTACCATCATCATCATGATCATCATCATCATCATCATCATCATCATCATCATCATCATCATCATCATCAGTTGTTAAACAACAATAACGATGCTCTTCTTTGAAACTTTTCTTTGATGATGCAACTCTTCTTCTGCGACAACTCCATTCTTTTTCCTCAATTTCATCATCCTCTTCCTGTTCCTCTTGTTGTTCTTCTTCTTCATCATCTATTTCACTCATTTTTTGTTGGAATCTTTTCAAACTTTCACCATCATCTTTAATGATCCAACCACTTTTTGTATGAGAATCAGCCTTCAACAATTGAATCGTAGTACTACTACTACTGGCTTCATTGATCAACTCAACATTTTTCAAAGCAGATATTGCACTCCAACATTCTGATTTTTCAGGTTGTCGTTGGCCAATGACATCTTCCATGAATTTAGTCACAGGATCCTCAAGTTTTTTGCCAAAAAATTTTCTATCATCAGTCTTGCATTGAAGCCAAATTTGTTTTCCAAGGAATCGCTTGTTCCACAGCCAATGTACTCCAATGATATTCTCATGACTTCCACGATCCAAAATCATTGGTGCAATTTTGTAAGCTCCTGCTGCATTCTTTGTCCAAACTTCAAAGTTATGAATTGGATAGACTTGATACTTTTGACGAGGAAGGGCTGGGGGAGCAGCATGAGCAGGTGCAGGGCAATCATCACTGTCCTTCTTGCTTGCATTCATCATGAGATTTCGACTGATGTTTGCAAGTGTTTGATAATGGCTTTGTGATTGTGAGAGCTCATCCTTTATCATTGCAAGTGCATTGTGTTGATGAGGATTCATCAGTTGCATGACATCGAGAAGATCACTGGCTGCATCAGGTCGAGACTTGAAAAACCCATGAAACATTTGTAACATTTTCAAAGGATCATATTCATCCTTTTCTGGAGTTTTGTAACTAGGAGGAGTTGTTTGCTTCTTTTTTTTCTTTGGAGCCTTTGGAGCATCTATGCTTGATGTTGTTTTTACATTTGGAGGAGTTTTTTTACAAAGAACAGCATGTCGATCACTTGAATTTTTATTCTTCGTAGATTTCAACATATTGTTGATATTCTTCCTTGCTGTTGAATAGTACCACGACCACGTCAATAATCTATGATTAAGATATGATAGAATGATGTATCTTTATCCAACTTATTGAATAATCATCATCATTTCTAATGAAGTACTTGCAATCATAACAGTTGTCTTTAAATGTTTAACGGAATTGTATGAATACCATCATCCAATACCAATCTTTTACAATAAAATGATGTACTACACTTTTTCTCTTGTTCATAATTTGTAAATACATCATTTGTACGTTTCATTCCTCTGTTGGTAATCATATGAGTTTGACCCTTATGCAAATCATCTTGATAAATTTTGAATATGCTTTTATATGTGCCGCCATCATCATCATCATCATCATCATCATCATCATCATGATCTTCTCTCTCTTGTTGCCTCAATCGATCTGCTAACTTATACATTTCTCCTTTTTGAACTCCTTTGCATGAAAATTTTACTTTGTCATTTTCAATGCATCCATTAGCATCTTCATTATATACAACATAAGATTTTGCACACAATGCAACCATGTTAGTTCCTGTTGCTTCAATTTTGAATAAACCAGGTGTTCTTTCTCCATATTTGGCAGTTGGTGTAACAAAATATTTGTGCTTCTCTTGTTGATAATATGTCCATTTATTAGGATCAACATTATCTTCAAATTTTGGTCCATTCTTAAAAGCAATATAAATACTATCCGTATCCGTACTCATGAAATAATATGATCCCTTTTCTAAGACTGAAAAGCAAAAGTCTATGAAAATACGCATTGTATTCTTTGATCCATCAAAAATAACATTTGAAATTTGTCGTAGTTGAGTATATAATATCACATCCTTTTCATTGGAAACTTCCAATACGTTTGGATTGACTACTTCATATCCTTTAAACTTTTGTCGGCTTGCCAGTTCTCTCATCAATTGACGTTTCGTTCTTCCTGGACCTCCTGGACGTCCTCGGGGTTGAGTAACAACCATCTTAATTTCTCTATGTTTCTCTACATTTGTTATGCAAGAACCAAATGCTGAATTTCCCAGCAGCTTAGCCATTGTTGCAATGATTGCTTTACTAGGATCAGTATCACCTTCCATTCGCAAACGAGTAATTCGATCGACAAAAGGTTTAAAAATTGGAAATGATTCATAACGAATAAAAGAATGAATATCTGTAACATTCAATCCCATTGAAACTAATTGACGAATAGATTCACAAGTCATTCCAACATTTTCACCAAAATACGAATCAATCACCATTCGTCTACCTCCTTCAGGAAATTTAACATCTAATTTAGCAGCTACTCCTTGCATATACCAGCCAATATCTTTCATCTTCACAACAGCATGCTTAATTATCGGTGCAAATTGTCTATAACGCTCTTTCAATTCATCAGGAGTGTATATATCGACAAATACAATTCCATCAACTTCACCCTTCAATATTTGATTCAAAGTAAAATTTACCGTAACCAAAGAATGATTGTCATTCCACATTATCATTTTCGATTCATAGTCTTGAAATTTTTGAATACATTCTTTATATTTGGAATTTGATGCTTTTATGAGATTCCAATCACATTCTTTTACTCGTCTAATTCGATAGCCACGAGAAGATGAAGACAAAACCTCATCACGAATTTTATCCAAGGATCTAATTTGCTCGCTAGTTAGATTAACTTTCTCAAATATTATCTTGCCACTACCATCTTTCTTTTTCCTGATATATCGAGAGTACTTATTTCCATTTGTCATCTTCCTGCAAAAATCTGTCTTTTCACAAGCATGATAAAAACATCCATCAAATTCAAATATTGTCCTTTCATCTTGCAGAAATCCATCTACTAGGAATGAATTTGGTGCATTTAATCCTATTCCCAATTCTTCATATCTTTGCTTAACATACTTTTTTTCTTTTGCAGAAAGTGCAAATCTCCATTCACGAACAATTAATTTTTCTGGATAATCAACTGCTTGAATAGTATCAAAGTATTCATTGGCAATTTTACTACTTTGACGTCGTCTTCGTTGTATACTATCCTTCTTTCTCTTATTCCACTTATTAGTCGGTTCCAATTCATTCTTTTTTAATAAAGGACAACTTTCATCAAATTTTGTATACAATGTTGGACGTCCAATAAAATGGTTCTTTGCAAAACTTGACAAATACAAACTACATGCATCATAACCAACGATATATGGATGTGTTTCCGGGTTTTCACGCATCATAACAATTGATTGACCACCAACCTCTGCCTTGCGAAGAAGCTTAAAAACATCTTCATTGTCTATGTGGTATATTGTTCCAGGTGGCATATAAGTGGATAAAATTTTCTTTGCTACACCAGGTAGTGAGTAGCAAGAAAATAATGGATTGACCTTATGTTGAAATAATGCCTTCAAATAAACTGATATTGACTTAAGAAATGGTCGTACGTCCATTTCATTATAAAACAGCAGATAATCCAACATGTTTTGCCAACCTTTCCTAGTCCAAGTTCGTTTAATCAATTCATAATATTCTTCACCAGACATTGGTCTATCACACCTCTGCATTAATTCTTCTTTTGATAGATGAAATAAATTCTTTTTTTTAACATAATCATTTATTTCTTCTTCCAAGACATTTTCGTCTTTCAATCTGCTCCAAAATGCATCATATGGTGGAATGCTTGTTGTTGTAAATAACTGTTGATAACTAGTTAGCCATTCATATGGCCAAAAGAATTTTCCTTTTATCTTCTCTTCATCTGGATCAAGATCATCTTGATGATCTTGATGATCATCCTGCTCATCATCATCATTCTTGAAAGCTTTCATAAAAGAACGCAAGTTTCCTCCTGGACCTGTAAATTCTCGCATGTCTTTCAACATGAATCCAAAACATCCAGGTGTTGTCATATTTATAACTTGAATTCCAATATAAGAAGAGCCCTTTTTTATCATGTGAAAATGATTACTATCTGTTGGATGACCATCAACAACGAATATCTCATGAAACAGGTAGGGCTTTATCAAGGGAATGTCATATTTTCCACTATTGTATCCAACAACAACAAGCATTTCCAAGAATCTCTTGAAATCCCTCATCAACTTTATTTCTTCGCTAAGACTTTTTACCATTGTTTTACCATCAAATGCTAATTCGTTGATATTCAATGTGATTGCACCATCTGGCGATGGATGACCATCACCATCGGTAGTATCATCTTCTTTTGGATATACAATTTCCATTCTATTCGTTTTAAGATTATTATTCATTAATTCATCATCATCGTCAAATATGATATTATCATTGTTCCAAATGTCATCAGTTGGCAAATCTATGTTCAATATCAAACCTCGTTCATCAAACCATTCTTTCAAATATCCTATCAAATCTTCATAATCAGTTAAGTTTTCTTTTCTATAAACCATTGATATTTCTTTCAAATCATTATAGAATGCTGATATTAATTCTTTTGGATTTTCATTTGAACGTGTAACAGCAACTTGATTGTCTATGACATTGCATCTATAAGTACTTGATTGATTGTTTTCTATGAAATTACATTCTTCAACTTGATTCGTTCCAAAGTTATATGCAACCACATAAGAAATGGGTATATTTTCCAAAATATAATCCTCATTACCATACAACTCAATGAATTCTCTACCAGTCACTTGATTACCTTCATCATCATATACCAATGATTCATTGATGTAATGATCAATAGCCTCTTGTTCCATTTCTTCAGCAATTGTAAATTCTTCAATTACACCATCATTTTCATTTCCATACAAGTCTTGCATATAATTCAATCTACGCTGTCGAATTTCTTCCATTGTTGTTTTACATAATTTACTTTCAAAGTCATACGTTGCAAACTTATTGGTAAAGTAACTTTCATTTCCCTCTCTTGTCAACATTCCTTTCTCAGTTTCTTCATGACTATATTCTAATGGTTTCAATATGTTATCAGGAATAGAAAATAAACTTTTCATACGTTCTAGCAAAAGTTGAGATGATGCAACAGCTCCTGAGGCATATTGTTCTTTCGGCTTCAACAACAAACAGGATTCCCTTGTATGACGCTGTAAATTAGTCAATTTCCCAAATTCAATACCACATTTGAAACACATAAATCGATTATTCAATATTGTATCTTTATCCAAAAGTAGATAATAATGATTATCAAAAAATATCAAATCCATTCGTTTCCGTGCATTGTAAACAAACCTTGTCTTGCTCATAGCAGCCATATCAAAGTGAATTTTGCTTGTTTTCAATTCTGGATCATATATCGTATCTATTGTGTAAACATTCACTCTATATCCATACAAATGTTCAAGTTGAGGAATCAGTTTAAAATGCACTCCATTAAACAAAGTCTTGTCAACACTTGACAAATTAAAGGTTTTTGCATACAATTCAAATAATTCATTACTCTTTTCTTTAATCTCTTCATTTCTATTGACAGAGAAAAATTCATTGATTCCATGATTTCCTTCATATATCAATTCTTGAACAGCTATGCAATGAAAAAAACATTTTGTGTCTATGATTTTACGATGATTTGATCTTATTCCTTTATTGCTCCAAATGTATTTCTTATTGGATTTTCGATGCAAAAAATTTTTAATAATTTCTTTCGATCGTTCCCCTTCGTCCATTTCTTCATTATTATCCAGCATCATTACATCACGACTATTTTCATCACCATCATCATCATTTACTTCCAATTGTTCTTCCTGTTCTTCAATGATGTTATCACGACGATAATCATCATCATCATCACAATCATCATAATCATCATCCATTATCTCATCATCATCATCATCACCATCTTCCTCTTCGTCATCCTCGTCATGGTCAACATTACGTCCTCTTCCTATGGCATTATCAGCAGTAGGGAATATTTGAATTCGTACGTTTGTGCAACGTAAGATTACTGAATTTGAATCATCCAATGCATTTCTCATCAAAGTAAAAAAATCATTATTTTGTACATCACTAATACATTTAGTCATGTCTGCTTGAGATGTTATGTTCCATACATTATCTCTTTGCTGCAAAAGGTCTCGATCATTCTCTCGTCGATCATGACTTAAATGACTATTTGCATGCCAATATCCAACCCTTCCTGTACTTGGAGTAAACAGCATAAATGCAAACATCAAGCTTATTTTGTATGGAAGATTATGTTCATTTTCTGTATAAATAGAATTTAAGATTTCTTCTATTTGTTCCTCAAATGGAATCTTTGACAACAAATGAATGTTATAAGTTAACATATCTCTGTCTTCAGTCCTTTGAGAATGAGTCATCATTTCTGATGCATGATCTAAGTAGGCCTTTTTTATCCCTTCTATGGTTGATGTTCGAACTGATCGTACAGAATGTCTTATAATGTGATTGTTCATATCAAGATTTTCTGTATCCACTCCACGACCTTGTAAAGTTCGCTTTGTTTGATTGACAACTCTCATAACAGAATCAAAATAATACGGTTGTTTGCTAATAGTATTGTCTACATCATTAATCCAAGGTTGAGCTTCATGCTTCAAATAATTCGTAAACATATGGATTGATCTTACAGTAGGTGTTGCTTCAAGAGATATGCCAAATTTTCCATGCTGTCGCATTTCATGACGTTGACAAGAAATCAAATCATCGAAACTTTCTTCACAATGTTTACATTTAAAACTTTTGAAGCAATGTTTTGTTTGATGTTCATACAACTGCTTTTGAGTTGGATATCCAGCTCCACAGTAATAACATGGATAGTCATAATGAGTTGAAATAATATGTTGATGTAGCTTATTGGAACATGAAAATCCTTGACCGCAAAAAGAACATTGATTCTCTGGTTTATGAACAATGGCATTGTGACGATTAAAATCAGCTTCTGTCATAAATTTATTATTCCCAAGAGCACAATATGGGCAAACATACTTTGCATGTTGATTACGTTGGTGCTCTTTTAAGAGCCATTTACTTTCAAATTGTTCATTGCATAAAGGACATTGATGCATAATAACTTTCTTATGAACATTCTCCACATGATTCTTCAATTGAGGTACTGTTAAGAAAACTCGATTGCATTCGTTGCAAGTCTTATGCATAACCTTTTCATGTTCTCTCAATTTAGCTCGTGATGGTGCTACATGTGTACAATCATCATGAACACACTTCCAACCTTGATTCTTTCTTTGTTTCTTCTCAGTTGTCCATCTTTGCTGCTGTTGAGGATGATATCGAGCACAATGTGAACGTAATTGTGTTACCGTACCTCCACTCCATGCGCAATAATTACAACCAATTTTAAAACCATTGTTATGGTTACTCATGATTATGATGATGATGATACTAAATCAACAGACTAAGAGACAGAGACAGAGAGACTTTTAAATAGAAACTCACCAGTGACTTTTTTCTTCTTGTTCTTGTATTGGTTCTTGAATTAGAATCTGAAGTAAGATAGTATACTTCAGATGATCAGCTACTCTCTCTCTCTGAGGATCACTTGAGAATGAGTGACTTTCCTTCATCACATCAGTTCTTTTATAGTGTTCAAATTTAAATAAGCCAATTAGCCAAGCGAATTAGCCAAGCGAATTAGCCAAGCGAATTAGCTAGGCGAATTAGCTAGGTGAATTAGCTAGGTGAATTAGCTAGGTGAATTAGCTAGGTGAATTAGCTAGGTGAATTAGCCAAGCGAATTAGAAGACAAAAGAAAGCAGCATTATAAATAACTTGGTGAATATGATTTTAGGCACTCAGTTGCATCCAGCAGTTGAAGAAGAAACATCAAGCAGAATGGCTTCTTCAAACGATCAAAAAGGAGAATATCAACAAATTGATCAAGATACCTTTTGGACTAGTCCACAAGTGCCTATTAGTACTGGAGGTTGGACTCATAAGAAGTTTGAATTGGAAATATTCAAATGGATTTCCTTTCAACCAACGGATGCAGAGTACAAACGAGAAATAGAAGGAAAAACAGTGAGGATTGGAATAAACGAATACAAGATCCATACCCGGCAGGATGGAGAAATTGGACAAGAACAACGAGAAAGAACATTCAAACTCAACATTGCAAAATTTAAAGAGATGAAAGGTCACCTTCAAGATTGTGCAAAGACATTGTTAAGTGAAGCAACCTACTGTCTTAAAGAAGAAGATCTCTTGCACAAGAACAACAACAACAACATCACTCCATCTCAGTGGAATAAACTAAGGAAGAAATTACATGACAAACTTGCAGCAATTGGTTGGTTTGTGGGTTGTGCCGTACCAATAACTCCAGACCATGTCAAGACAGTGTTAGATCTTAGAAAAGAACATCAACTGAACAGAAACCATGGACAATCATTTCGTTGTTCATTGCTGACATTCAAGAATCCTGCCAACAAACATGCAGATACTGAAGACAGTATGATTGTGACTTTGCAAATCTGCAATGACAAAGGAATTGAGAATTTCCGACAAAGATTTATCCAAGCTTCCAAGCCAGAATCTCGAGTTCATTACTTGGCTGCAACATTTCAGCTCTCTGCAGCATTGCAACGAGTTTGTAGTCAAAAACTAGTAGATGGTGACACGATACTCCTGATTGCCCCTGCATTGTTTGCACTATTGGAATATTCTAATAGAAATTCCAATATCTTAACAAAGAACCTGCCATTAGCATTTGGAGAACCTATTGAAATGCCCATTGACAACAACCAAGCCATTTGTCTTGCAAAAGATGATGGAACATTGGACAACAAAATCCTGAGATCACTTCAAATGGAAAACTTACAATACATGAATAGTGCCAAACAATTGCCTCTTTGCCCAGCAATCATGTCATCTCAAGATCTAATCTTTGCAACACAAGACCAGCATCATCATCGTCATCAGCCTGAAATAACAATGGGGGAGGATAAAGAAAATCAAGTGCCAACCTTTGTTACCTTCTCCTCGTCTTCTGACGAGATTGATGAAATTGATTTTGAAGACATAAATCCTGAGGAGATAAATGAAAATAGTATGATTGTTCAAACAACCAACACCAACAAGCCAGCCAACAAGACGAATAACAAATCATCATCCAAAACCAAAGTCAATCGCAAACGTCCATCACCACCACCTCCACTTGAAGAAGACATCACCAACAATACTCCTGTTAAACAAGCAAAACTATCAAACCGAGGAAGAAAAACTAAACAACAACAACAACAACAACAACAACAACAACAACAACAAATTGATGCCAGTACAACAATTATTGACCAATCAATGATTGCATCAGTTGCTCAACAATCTGTTGAACATATTCGACAACAACAACAACAACAACAACAACAACAGCAACAAGAATATTTTCAAGAAGAACAGCTTGAACAACATACTAACAATGATGCTGCATTCCAATTTAGCACACAAAGATTAATTGAAAAAGAAATCAATGCTGTCAGTGCTTCTGCCGCTGCTGACGCTGCTGCTCCTGGTGCTGCTGCTGCTGCTGCTGCTGCTGCTGCTGCTGCTACTGATAACATGATGATGCAGATCAATAACAATAATAACAAGCGAAATCGTTCAGGACCATTATCCCATTCTATTGAACTTTAAGCATAACTTTTATTAAACTTTAATGTTCATTTGTAAAACTCATAATAATATTTCTTAACTACACTTAGTCCACCAGAAACTTGCATATGATAAGGCAATTGACTACTTCCAATACGAAAAAGGTTTTCAAATGTCATTGGACTACAACATATGGAACAATCTGATGTTCTTTTTATAGCCTCCTCCTCCATCTTGTCAAGAAACTGTTCATAATTGGGATCCCATAATCCTTCTGCCAGACTATGCATAATGATGATAAACCATTGAGAAGCACGACTTTGACAAGATGCAAAGTGTCCAATCAAGTTCTTTGCAATCAGACTAACATAAGCGTGATATTCCCATGAATGTTTTCCACGCCGCTTTGATTGATACAAATTATTGAAAGCCATTTCAATCATTTCTATAAGTGCTTTGTTGATTATCATTGGCGCATACAGAGAATGATTCAAAGATAACGCTCCTAAAAGCATCATCTTTTGAAAATAATGAGATCTTGAACATCGACAAAAGGCTTTGTTGTTGCAGAATTGCTCAATACCTCCCTTATCTGTTGCAATCAAAGTCATTCGATTTATCCTCATAGAAAAAGTACAATGAAAACACAAGCCTCCAATAAGAGCATTCTTAGTTGATCTCTTATCTCTACACCTACTCCTCCTAATGAAAGGCTTATTTGTACTTCCATTATGATCTGGACAACATAATTCTTCAATATCAACTATGCCATTGATACCACATGCTAAACATAAATTGGAATATCTTGAAACAAAAGATGAATCGTACTCCAAAGGTACTGTGTCACAATTTCTATCATCGCATGACATTTGACCCAAATGTTCATTGATTAGAACCTTGAATCGTCCAACCTCTGTATCGGGAATAAATTCAACCATCCTCATTCTGGATAACAAAGCTTTGGCAGTCAAAATCAGCAAATGTTCTATTGTTTCAACTTTGGTTTCTTCTTTCTCATTGCATTGAGACATTCGTCCTGTACTATTTTGGAAATATTCTGGTTTTGTATATTTTGCTCGATCTGGTGAAATTGGCATATTAACTTTAATGAAACCATAATATGTCTCATCATCAACTATTTCGGCATCAGGACCAGTACGTCTCAAACACTTTGGAATTTTGCTTTTATTATCATCAGGAGACCAAAATTCTTCTGAAGCTGGTCGTTTCTTAGGTGCTATTGGACGATAATGTGTAACATCTTTCTTCAAAACTTTCCCCATACAAAGACCAAGTGGAGCAAATCTGTGATTTGCTTGCTTTGAATTAACAATATTTGTAACAGGTTCATGCATTACTTTACCAGTAGCTGGTATTTTAGGAAGAATGAACAGATTATCCTCATTATTGCCATAACGATTACTAAGGACACTTGTTTCTTGTACAGTTGTGAACAAATCACGTTTCTCTGGCATTTCTTCACTATAAAATAAGAAATATGACAACAATCAATATAGGAAATACATTGGTTAAAAATCCAAATCAGCAAAATTATGATGAAGATTATAATGAATCTAAACACTTGGTAACAGAAGTAATTTTTTTCATCAAATCTCCTCATCATGCACTTTCTTTTCAAGATTTACTTGGCAAGAAAATTCGTCTTGGAATGATGGAAAAACAAAAAACACGCAAGATTAATTTTGAAATTAAATCAGAAATCAAGAATGAAAGTGATTATATTGTCAAGCTGCGATTAGCCAAACATATCAAATCAATGCAATCCCTTCATCAATTGTTCAATAAATGGAAGATTAGCAGCAAATGGATTCTAAGCCATTGCTTATCATATTCTTTGAGCATTTCCTCAACAAACAAAAAATTCAGAAGATTATCAAACTTTACTGAACCATACCTTGATGGTTTCATTATTCCAAATGTTCCCAAAACCCAAGTCATAGATTGGTTGCCTGCAGTTGTGCAATCTGATGATGCATTATATCCTGTTGTTGTTGTTACACGATCACCATCATCATCGTCATCATTGGCATCCTCATCATCGTCATGGGATGATGTTGATGATGATGACAAGATGGACAATAATGGATCTGAGATAGCTACTACTGGTGAAGACGCTGTTGTTAATGTTGAAGATGAAGATATTTTGGGAAGAGATGATATTGATGCCATTACATCCAGTTCTTCATTTGCATTTTCTCCTTCCACAACACAACCTTCAAAATTTGTTTTGCATTCATCAACATGCAAATGTATTAAGGAGTCCATGTCATCCTCAACTTTATCCTCGTCCTCCTCCTCCTCCTCCTCATCCTCCTCCTCATCCTCCTCCTCCTCATACTGCTCTTCATCACCATGCAAAGAATTAATCTCCTCTGATCCATTTAGGCCAATTATTGAATCAATATTGATAAAATCTAACAAGCTTGGATCAAATTCAGGATCAGGATCTGTAGCTATTGGAATTTGCCCAATTGCATCATCATATTTGTACACATCCCGTGCAAAAGAAGATGGTGAGAGGGAAACACTTGACAGCATTGGACCTGAAGGTGGTGATGATGATGATACTTGCCCTGAAATATGGATGAAAAATATTCAACAAGAAATCACTAATGATGATAATAACAATCCCAATGAATCACATCCAAATAACAATCGATATGAGGTCTATCGTCGTTTATATAAAGAATATGCAGCATTGTTTAAAGCAACACACAAAAGATTTCATTTGAAAATCTTGGAGCAATTGTATTACATTCAACGTCAAAAGAGATTAAGATCCTTAATTCTCTTGCGACATGGTACTGATGAAGAAAACAAAACTGCAAAGTTTCTATGGATTGAACCTTCATCTTCATTGACCACCAACATCAACAATGATGATCAAGATATTGGAGAATTAAAAAATTTTCCATCTTTTATTCATGCATTCCCAATCAAAGATCTTTCAAAAAGTGTCCTTACAAGACCTCATAACAATAAAATCAATATTCAAACTCACATCAAACTTTTCAATGGAACAACCAAACAATATAATAAAGATTTTGATTCAACATGGTGGACAGCAAACAGCAAAAGTAACCAAAGAAAACGCAAATATCAAGAAAATAATCCAAGTGATGATCCAAATATGTCCAACAAACTAATCAAACATTGTTAATCTCTTCACAAAAAACATTTGCATCTGTAAATTCTTGCATAACATTTTCGAAAATACTCAATGTCTTCATAGTTTATGTATGCAATATGTAAAATCAATCGTTCTGTATTCAATGTCTCCTTTCTTCGAATAATCTGACAACTAGGATGGTTAGGCATTGCATAACAAGCATCATTCATCTTCTTCATTTCCATTTCCAAACAATACAATAAATGCTGTATTATGAGATAATTGACCGTCCTGCATTTAAATATGTCTATCAAACTTGTTCCTGTTGCTGCTCCGTCTCTTATTTCCTTTCGTAACAATCGTTCAAATGCATCGTGTTCTTTAAGAAAATTGTGTCGTTGAATAGCAGCAATGCCTCGTTGATGATTCTCAACATATATGGCAGTTGTTGGATTACTCATCTGAGCATAATGTCGCATGATTTTTGCTTCTTGGTGCAATGCTCCATGATACATTTGCTTTATTGGCATGGCAAAATGATTACGAAAAGTAGCATTTACAGCTAAAATCTCTCGCAATTGTGATGTCATAGATGCAAGATATCGAAGCAACCTTTGCACCCCATGAACGGCAGGATTGTATGCGTTCAACATATCTCTAGCTAGTCGACGAACATTTCCATTATTTGCAAGTGAGTGATCTAACAATGTTGTTAATGGATCTAAAAGATCCATTTGACCGGTGATAATAGCACAAGTTTTTTCATTATCCAACCACTTGATTGATTTTGGCATGCTATTGTCATCATCATCATCATCATCAGTAATCAACAAGCTTGGATTATCTTTCCATCTTGGAAAATCCATATAAACATTGCCTCGACGTACATTTTCATTCAACGCACCTTGTCTATAAGGATATCTTGTAGTATTTGGAAGATAAACTTCATTTGGAGGTCTAATCCAATTCAAATTAAAACCTCTTAATCTTGGACCTTCTGCTTCCCAATTTACTC
Organism: Aurelia sp. 4 Dawson et al 2005; assembly: GCA_964019985.1. Taxonomy (NCBI): domain Eukaryota; kingdom Metazoa; phylum Cnidaria; class Scyphozoa; order Semaeostomeae; family Ulmaridae; genus Aurelia; species Aurelia sp. 4 Dawson et al 2005. Next base: position 4,987,551 of record OZ026512.1, on the reverse strand, counting down.
GAGGATCCCAGGCACGTAGTAGATCTTGATCAAAAGTCACTTCTCCCCATCGACGCGGTGAGCCACTACCATCCAACTTATCCTTAATCATCTCAACTTCAAGACTTGGATCAATTGTATAAGGTCGAAACAACTCACCACTAAAAACAACAGGTCCATTTCCCAAACCAACAGTAGAAGAATATGATTGAAAATTCATATTTCCCTCAAAGTTATAATTATGAAGCAAGACCATTGGTCTGACTTCATCATTTACTTCTCCTCTCTTCAAGTTCCTATTCCACGAATAGTCCCTATAGCATCCGCATCTTGTAAATCTATCGTGACGACAAATTCCACTTTCATTACCACTCCTCTGTAGTCCAGGAATCAAAAACTGATTATTACGATTGTATGGTCTAACCAATTGACCTTCTCCTGGATATATTGATTGCCAATCAAATTCACCTCCTTCATCACGTCCATGCCACTTGTTCCTGTTCTCCTTAGCTGATGATGTTTGACACATTGCGCATTCATTCTCAATGCATGGTTGTGGCACATGAGCATAAGTATATTCACCATCATCATTGTAAACAAAAGTCCCTCTATGACAATAGGTACATGCAGCAGTTTCATCAGGAGAAAATAAAGGACAATCAGCATCTATCAAATCTTGAATGTCCTTACTAAGCTCAGCCTTCAACCATGAATGTTTCACATCATAGATTTTTATCAATTGTTCTTGCCATTGATATCGATCATTCATTGATTCACTACTCCGGATCAAACTATGAAAAGATTGTAATGACATCCGTCTGATTCTCAAATTCTTACTACTTCCATTTACACCTCTTCTCAACAACTCTCCATTGACACTAGCTACCATATCATCCATTTGACCTTCCATTCTCTTCAAAGCATTGTCAACAAATCTCTGCCTCAAAGAATCAGATGCCGCAGAAAATCCTTCATCCAGTAATAATCCCAAGGGATTGGCATTTTCTTTTACATCCGACAACCAATCACAACTCAATATTCCACATTGATAGGCGTAAGAACGTATGTCCTCTACCTGCATCCGATTCAACTCAAAAGCCCACAAAGTACCCCAAATGTTCTTTGCTTGAATTAAACGATTCATATCTTCTCTGTATTGTTTCCTAAATTTCTCATGATTCCCCTGAATAATCATCTTATATTCCATCTCACTCTCCATAACCTCATACCTATTTTCATGGCATTTTCCAGAATGACCTTGGAAAAAACCCCTTCTTTCTTCCTCAAACTTTGCAGATTTCACACAACCTTCTTCTATACAATGAAAAGACTCGTCCATCAACCTTTTTCTACTACGCTCTTCATAATGCCTTGCCTCTTCATACGTTGTCCATCGAGAACTAATTCTTCTTCCATAATCCAACGAACCTCCTTCTTGATTTGATTTCAACTCTTTCAAACGTTTATTTACAACATCAACTTTGTCCTTTTGACCATCTTTCAAAAAAAAATGACTATTTCGACCAACTTCCATTGTTTCTCCATCTCCTTCGACGAACTCATGTTGCCGTTCATGAAACCTTATACCTCTTGAAATCGACATATGCTCCTTTTCCTTTTCCCATAATTGCATTGCAGTCCTTGCATGATCACAAACCCAATTCAACATACCACACTTTTTCATATGTTCTCCATCTTCATTTTTCTGCCACCAATGATCCCAAAGATCATCGTACCTATTTTTCAAATCCACTTTCCTTTTCTTATCCTCCACAGCATGTTTTGTCAAAGGATTTGTTGACCAATCTTGCCATATAATTTCCCATTGCCCCTTGAAATCATCAGTCAATAGCATATTCTCCTCCCCATCGAACAAAAGATGTTTGTTTACAGCCCATCCTTGACTAAAATCACTTCTTTCAAGCAATTCTGGCATAATATCCCAATCTGATTGATCTTCACTTCCATGCTCAACATCACATTGAACCTTTCTTCTGATAATAGAATTTCGCATAGTAGCAGGTAGTTTTTTTTCTTTGTCATGAATGTCATCATCAAAACGACTTCCAAGCTCTTGATGAAAATGATCTTCTTCAACATCTGAACCATATGCATATTTCATGAACAATCGAAAATCATTCAACTCCTCTTGTATGACATCCTTCCATTGTTGTCTATGAATCAATTTTGTACATTGCCATTCATGATCATCCTCTCCCATGACTACTGGTCGAGCATCTTCATCATCATCCACCATGTTGCTATGAGCAAAAAATCCATTCAATTTATGGTTTGACAATTCTTCTTTACATTCTTTAGAATTCAAATCTCTTGATGTCATCAAATTCTCCTTCACTGTTGATGATGTCGTCACTGATGATACCTTTGATTTAATTTGATGCATCCTTGCATTCAGATCATCATTACCACCAGTTTTATCATAAAGAGGTTGCCATGGTAGTATAACTGGTGCCTCGTTACTAGAGGAGCATGATGGTGGTTTTTCAAATGTTGACATCTTATTGTCCTCCACCAATCGTCTACGTAATGGTCGAGTAAGGCAAAATGTTTGATCCAATATGAAAGGTCTATCACTTCCTCCAAATTCCACAATTACGTCATCTGGAGGTACTTCTAACCAAACATGACCAGGACTCTTCCATTTCGTACACCTTCCACCATCTTCAAAATGCTTTACTCCATCCATGTGATGATGCTCAAGATAGTCGAGTACTGCTTTATCACCATCCTCCTCGTGACCATGACAACTAAGTTTTCCAAAATCCTCTGTAGGATTATGAGCAACACACAAATACTCCTTCTCCATTCGAGGCATGGTTTTGTATACTCGATCATCCAATTCACACTTCCAAAATTCAACATTGCATTGATCACCAAAGACATCAAAATGCCAATTTGCACTTGCCGATAATGAGTTTGAAAAATGTTTCATTTTCATTGCAGCCAAGGGTAAATGAACATCATCATAGGACTTTGCCAATGATTGATAATAAAGAGGATCTAATGAATTCATCCCATTGACATTGTAGCGCCTTCCAATAAATTGAGGTCTTGTAAATTCATTTATCCGATCTTGAAAACCATATAATGAACCTATGTAAAAACTCATTGGTCGATACTTAAATTGAGGATACCGATGATCTACCATGACGTAATTCACATCTTTACCTGGATATAATGGACACTCACCATATTTTCCTTTGCCATAATTCACATATGATAAATCCAAATCGCATCTTCTATCACCCGTGCCTGCCAATGCACCAACAATTTTACCATCTTTATCATATTGACCATATGATTCGTCTTCACAAGCCCTTCGTTTTGATTCAGCTTCAGCATCAGCTATAAAGCTTTCATACTTTAACTTGTCATATTCAATCAATTCTTGAATATCTTTCCATTGAGCATCATAATCATCATCATCATCATCATGATCCCTATCATTGATGAACATCTCTTCAGAAGACAGGAAGCATCCCATTGTCATACCATTGTGATCATCATCATCATCATCATTCTCAGGAATCCTTGCTGGAGTCTCCATTGCCAGACTTTGACACTCACGGTCCAAGTGACCTCAATGCTGAAAATCACCTCCTTTTATAGTAAAACTCATCAAGTCCGTAATACGGTTTTCACGTAATACGCTCAAATTATTACATTATAACGTATATTAAACATTATCCTGTTCCAAAGTATACATACGTACAATAATAATAAATCTTTCGCCATCTGCATCACGTATCAACACTGCGTATCCGCACCGTATCTGCACTGCGTATACGCACTGCATACGCATCATATACGTATACGCATCATATACGTACCATATACGCGTCATATACGTACCATATACGCACCGTATACGCGCCGTATACGCACTGCATACGCACCGTATACGTACCATATACGCGCCCTATACGCACTGCATACGCACCGTATACGCATCATATACGTACCATATACGCGCCGTATACGCACTGCATACGCACCGTATACGCATCATATACGTACCATATACGCGCCGTATACGCACTGCATACGCACCGTATACGCATCATATACGTACCATATACGCGCCGTATATCATCCGTACCAAACCCGTAAATACGCACACGCCCACTCGTACCGTATATGAGTTTAAGAAAGAAAAAAACTAAATTGTTTTAATTCACAAATTCATAGAAACAAACAAATCTATTTACAATAACTACCATACATTGTCATTTATTGTCCATCATCATCATCATCATCATCCATCGACTCGTATCCCTGATCTTTGTAATGCCACTGTCGTCTAATCCCTGCATTTACACGCCATTCTCTTAACCACCTATTTGCGGCAAGTTCGTCTTCTGCTATTGTTTTACTTTTGAGTCTCATAGCTTGTTTATACTCATCAGATAACGGATTGTCTAAAGGATCTTCAAAAACCCTTCTTTTTTTTATACCTCCAATACCATTTTTCTGCAAACGTCCAACACCCATCAAATAATCCTCCGTTTCTCTTTGTCTCCGTATCATTTCCCTTTCTTCCCTTTCCTTCTTTTGTCTTTTCTGGCTTTCCTCTTCTTCCTCTTGTTTTCTTTGTAAATACGGTTGAATATACAATGTTGACCACAAAGCCATCCAACGCATCCCTTGAGGCGTATTGCAATACTCCAATCTACGTCTTTTCATGTACGGGATTGCGTATCTTTCTCCCCACCCTGATAACCATTTTTGAAACTCATCCGTATCTGGTGCTGGTGATGACATCCTTCTCTCACGTTTAGAATTGAAAACTGAACCATACTCCATTAACATACAAAATAATACAAACAATGCACCTCTGTATTACAATCTGTATTACGCACGTATTACGCTCCGTAATACAGATCAAGATTTCCTATAAATACCCTTCAAAAACCGTCATTTTTCACCTCCAGGCGATTTTGGCCGGAGGCTATGACCAATTTTTTTTTTTTTCAGAATGGATGCATATGACCATGATCATACACTTCTTGAGAACATAGCACAGTCAACCTTAGAATCAAGCAGTGGTTGTAGCGAAATTACAGCTCGTGATCGCAACACAGAATGCACCGTATGCAAACAAGATTGGAACACACTAAGCTCTGATCCTAATCAATTGAAATGGCAGAGTACAAGATTATGCAAAGAAGCTTGCCATTACCTATGTACTGAATGCTACTACCGTGTGGCTTTTGATGAAGTGGGTCAATTGAAACAGGAATACAGTTGTCCAACCTGCCGTGCAAAAGAAACACCTTCTACAGACAATGCTCGTGCACATTTTAACAAATGGCGTTTGTTAAAACTCCTCAACAGTGACAAGGAAAGAAACATTGCCATTCAACAAGCTGTAATTCAATTCAAAACAGTCAAGGAATTGAAAAATGAAAATGAAACCCTTCAAGGTCAAGTGGAAGAACTTCGCAAACGATTAGAAAGAATGGAATCTGTTGATTCAATCGAAGAACTTATTGAAAAAAACAAACTATTGGAAGAAAAAATATCAGCCTTGAATTACATAAACGAAAAAGCAACTTCTTCTTCGGAAGCGGCTCATTATGCAATGATGCATTCAATTGGGGAACTTTGCAGTTTAAAGAAAAAACATGCTGATCGTATTGCCGTTATGCAGAAAGAAATCATGGTACTTCACGATACAATTGATAAAAATCAGCAAAAAGCGGAAGAAATGCGTGATCAAACGGCCTCGTTCCAAGATCAACTTACACTCCATGCCTTAAACATACGAGTAGAGCATGAATTGAACAATGCCTCTTTTTACGCCATGAAAGCAGACATTATAGACAAAATCGATCAAATGAACACAAAAGATGACTTTATACCAGAACGCCTGCAGGAAGACATTGAACAAACACTTAACCATAAGTTTTGCAAAACACTTAAAAAACTGGGAGATCGAACATATGTTGACGCTGTTACCAACATTTCATCCATTGCCGTAAGCAAATACTTATTGAACAAACCTTGCATTCGAAGTTCGTTGTTGGAAGAAATCGGAACTCATATCCAAAAGGACTGTAACGAATGTAAACAAGATTGCGGTGGCATTATAAAGAAACTTGAAGACGTTGTAAATGGACTGGATACTCTTAATGGATTACACGAATTAACAAAAGGACAAATTGATCGCAAAGAACACAGTATCGTTACTTTAACGCTTCCACCCGAAGCAGTTGGATTATTACCTGATGGTACAGAGAACAACCTTATTACTTTCTTACATGAATGTTTACCTTTAAAATACGCTCAAGTTATCGATTTTGCCACAAAATTGGGAGTAAAACTACGCGTTGAAAACAATGGTGGCATCATCGAACAAGAACCAACCTCACCAAAAATTGGTCTCAAAAGAAAACGTACTACCACCAACGATATAGAAACCTTGGATGTTGCGCCAAACACAAAAAAATATCGTTCAAATGCTACACAGACAGATACTTCAGAAATTAGTGAACTGGACACATTAATAAATGTATGCAAACAGTCAATCATAAACATTTCTGCAAAGAAAGAAGAATTTGACAAAAAAGTTCAAATTGCCCTTAAGCTTTGGGATGAACAGAAAAACAATCGAAATAACCCTTGGAACTATGGATTATTCTATTGCTACAATTGGAACAAGGAACTATTCACCAAAAAGGACAATGTTTCAGAAATGCATTGCTACAGTATTACTAAAGGAAAGAAGGGACCTTGCAAACTTGAGCACAAATGCATGTATGTGATGCCTAGCGGAAACTTATGTTTATCACTAGATCATACATTCATGCAGCATGCCTTATTCTATGACATGCCTTTTTCCGAAGCTCAAAATTTGCATGATTGCGGTATCCTGACTGAAGAACAGCGTGATATGGTAGAAAATATGTGTTTAACTAGAGATGCTAGATTAGGACTTACGAAATACGGACGTACTTGTAATTGGATTTCAAGATTTGGTTTGTTAGATCAATGTGAAGTTCCAGTTGTAGAAAATACTGATATTATTGATGATTCATTTTTTAGTGTTTAAGAAAAATTGGTAGCCACCATGTTAGAGTTGTGCTTTAAATATCTCTTTTTGTTGTATCTTATTTTAGACCCAAATTTCTGTCTTTTTTATATGTGTCTTAATTCTTGATTGGAAATTTGACTTTAATCATAGAGGATGCTATGATATGCTTAAGGGATATATTTCTACCTACCTACCTGGAGAGATACTCAAAGCAAACTCTTGTCTTTGGAAATGTTTTTATTTTCTTAAATAGTTGAAAAAATAGTCAAGTGATTTAAATTTGATTAATTTTGCGCATGCGTAAAATAAGAGTTATTTCTTGTGTTTGTTGTCATGGAAACTATTGTTACTGCAACAAAAGGTCGATCGGGACGGATGACGTCATTTGCGCATGCGCAGTAAGAACGGCGGATTGTCTATGCGGCTGGCGTGAGCTCCCAACTATATACTACTCTTCTTCTTTTGTTTGCGTTCGTAACTACATATTTTTACTCTTTGATTTTCAGCCACTTTTTCCTTGATAGCTTATGAATAACTTTTATTGCAATCGTTTCAGCATCACCTACATATCAGTATTTCCTTTGCTTCTTTTTGGTACTTACTTTTAGCATATGAGTAACAGTTCTTATTACTCAAACTAAGTCCACCCATACTTTACGACCTTCATCACTTTCCTGTTTTTCTTATTTCTGATTGGTTAATTTCTACCCCAAGTTCCGCGTAACTTCTTATTAAAACCGTAGAATTGTAGCTATCTTTAATTCACTTCTATGCGATCAAATAGAGTAATTCCATATTCTCTTTCGGGAGTTTATGTTTGTTGGATTATAACTTGGAGAATATACAAGTTGTTGTTTCTTTACTGCTCGAACTCTCTGCCATCACAGTAAGGTCAAACTAGCAAGATTGTGCCTAGTCACGAAGGGGCCCATAAGGGATATTAAATCATTTGTTTCTTTGTTTCGTTTATTTTTGGCACTCCAAGAAACCTGTGACCACAATGGTACTGAATATCACTAAAATATCTCATATTTGCTTTACTCTCGAGTACCAAATAATCGTCCCCCTGCTTATTAATTTTTGAAAAATTTTCCAACCCCCCTCGCTCTTATTCCAACCCCCCCCCCTTTAATTAATTTTTTGAAAAATGAAATGATATTAGACATAATTTCTGAATAAATGCAAGAAAATTTCTCAAGAAGTGCATTCAACAGAACCAGAGTTGAAAAGTAAATGTATCAGTAACATCACTGTTCACATAAATGTTTAACGGAGACGTGTTTACCTAAGAAAAAGGCTATTTTCTATTGTTTCAAGCAGCCCCCCAATTATTCCAACCCCCCCCGATTATTGTTATGTCAAACCATTTCCAACCCCCCCCAATTATTCTCACCCCCCCCCCGTTTATTAGGTACTTGAGAGTAAGTGACCAAACTCAACTTTAAGACAACATAGTAAATAATAAAATGCAGCACAACAATTTTCAAGAATTAACTTGCAGATTCATAGGCCAAACCCAAGTGTCACAGAGAAAAGAGTATCAATGTTGTCTTTAACATCACTATCTTTCCCTTTTTCCAAAAGCTAATGCGCATTATGCTTGAACAATCTGTCACTTGAACTGTTGCTAGCAGCTGTAATTGCTACTCCAGACCTATGAGGACCTAAATGTTTTGTATCAAGGCAAACAGAGATAGGGATAGAGAAAGGACTACATCATGTAAAGTGGTGTAAGAAATTAGAATGTTCATCTTTCTCAATTAATAACAGTTAGTAGATTAGAAAAATGTTATTGAACAGAAAAGAAACTCATCTTCATAAGGTATCTGTCCTTTACTGGACATAGACCTGTATCTGTCATTGCATTGAAAGGATGATGACCAACTCTATACAGATCTGTCTTACTATCTCCCTTCTGCTAGCCACTGGATCAGATAAAGCCTTGCCAGTATCATCCTTCACACTAACACTTAGTGAATGAGCATGACAATTCAGCTCCACATCCTAGATCTGTTTTGCCACCCCACTTTTTCTCCCCAGCTTGCTCACACCATCATAACATAGACCTCTGCAACAAGAAAGCAACAATCAAAGTCTTAAAAGAAGCATCTTTTATTGAAGATAAAATTGTATCTGATTCAATATCTGGTACCTCATAGAATCCTAGTAAGTCTTCATGCGCTTGCAATTCATATTGTAACTTGCTCTTTATTGTTAATATCTGTATAATTATCTGCAATTATGGCGCAAAAACTAGATCCTATCTCTTCAGCAATTTTCTTCAAAATATGATTTGCCATTACAGAAATCAGTTTGTTTTAAATGTTGTAACTTACATATTTGTCCTGTTCTCCTTTCTCCAAAAATGAGAACAGGTCATCATCATCCTTACTTGTCGATTTAAGAAGTTGGATTAGATTTGAATCCTCGTCAGAATCACCATGAATAGCTTGACATTGGCAACATAAATATTGAAGACCTTTCATGATTGTTATTAAGCATTTGTGGTTCTGCTGCATTATGCACTTTGCTCGTTTGTTAGCAACTTCACAAAAATTAGGGTGTGTTTTAGGAATATTAACTTCAAAGTCCAAAGCTATTTAGTTACATTCACTTGTTTGGTGCTCTTTGAGCCTAGTAAGAGCCTTTTTCCAACTAGAGAAGCCATGCGAGATAAGAGCTACTTCTTTCTTAGATGCATATGTCAAAGTGCCTGCTGCATTCTACTTGGAACATGTGAAACAGATATCACTGTCACTCTCTTCACTATAATGCAGCCAAGGGTAGTCACTAACCCAGTTTGGTTGAAAACAGCAATTTTGTTTACCAAGCATTTTCTTTGGTAAATTGAAATTCCAATGCTGCCATGATCCATCTGTAGTTTGCCGATAACAGGCTGATAAAGTACTTGGTGAACTAAAAGTGAACATATTCCTTTGCTGTGTAGTGATCCCTGATAATGTAGCCACACTGTGAAGATCTGCACTGGATGCCTCATCCTGGTGAGGATCTGGACCTTTTGGAAAGTAGTTTAACCAAAGTTATGCCAGAAAGAATTGATGTGATTCAATGCATAGAAAAGGTTTAGATCTTCATTTACTGGTAGTTGCATGATAAAACAGATTACTGGAAAACGAATGAAGTGATGCAAAAGCACAATGAATCCATTTCTTGTTTCAAAGTACATCAAAAGTATTCAGACATGTTGGTAAAAGGAAATTGAATGCAAATTATCATGCCGGGCTGGGGCGATGCATTTTGTTTCTGCAATTTAATGTCGGCATCCCTCCTTAATTTCAAATTTGGTTAACGTCATTTGCCCATCAAGAACTACACAATAACAACACAGCAATGCTGTTTTCTTGCTTGTCTTTCTCTTTTCTTATTTTGCCTTCTCTGTATGGCTTTGGCAGTATTTGGGGTTGCACTTGATAATACAATATATATCTTTGTATAGCTTTGGCAGTATTTAGGGTTGCACTTGACAATACCACCAGTTAGATACTTTCTTTTCCTTATTTTTTTTTGCCTGACTAGGCCCACTGAACAGGTACACAACTTAAGTGCCCTGCTGAGCAGTACCCAGGGTGGACTTATTACATACGCTAATACTAGCAAAATCTGCCCAGTTGGGACAGCCCCAATGGATGAATGGGGGGCTGCCCTGAGCATTTAAGCAATACAAGACCTCATTGATCAAGCCGTAATTCAGAAAACTTTTGAACAGAGCCACCTAAAGTGGCCAAGCGGCCAAGATACAACCCCAAAGCTGCCTTCGATACAGAATCTCTGGACGCCTATGGTTCACTGGTTCCTCTGCTCCTCGATAATATGTTCAAAGTAAAGTCACTTTTGGTTTGTGATGGATAAATATAGCATTCGAAGCAATCAGAAGACCACCTGCTAAGTCTTTTGATGAGCCAAGAGGGAACATTTGCGGCTGCTGCTGTTGTTGCTGCTCCGATGCGGAAACTATGGGATGTATAAAGTTTTGCATTTTGTGGGTTTGTGTTAAGGAGTCGTTGTATCGTTTCAGTGAGTTTTTGTTCTGTAAGGAATGAATTATCCTCATATCTAAACAGAGGCAAGTCAGGTTGTTTACATGACTGCAGAAGTTGGAGATACACTTGTGTCACACACGAGCAGACACAAGTTTGGATCGAAAGTGTGACTGGTAGGGCAACAGAATTCTGATGAATGCAAAAAGCCAAAAAATGCTAATGTAAAGGCACACCAGAGCATTAATTTATCTCCGTTGGTAAAGGATGAAATGCTTAATTCATTTTTCAGTTGTTTCATGATATCGATGGTAATGGGCAGTTTCTTCTCTCATTTTGTTAGTCCATTCACACGTTTGATGCCTCTAACTGTCATGCGAAGGTATTTCATGTCTTCAAATTTTGTTGGATAACCAAGTTTGATATTCCAATAACGTACTGCTGCAAAATATGTTTGTGTGGTCGCGTAACTGAAAGTACGCGCAAGGTACAAAACGAAAAGACACACGTTTGACTCAGATGCTGGAAATGGAGATAAGGCATGGTCTGCACAGAACAACAAATAGGCCAATTTACCGTTCTTATGTGTTCTGTGTGATGATTCTGAGAGTGACAAGTGTTGAAGAAACATGCATTCTTTAACTAATCCTGCCAGGCGCTGACTGGAATAGGTGTTGGTACCGGTCTGCGTCTGGTACTAGCTGATGAAACTTCTCTACCTGCAAACGAGAGAGGCAGTCAGCGATATTATTAAAGGATCCTGGTATATGCTTTACATTGACCGTGAATTCTTTCATAACTGCGATGAAGAACAGCTTGCGTAGCAGTTTCATGATCTGTGGACATTTAGACGAGTTTGCAGACCAGATATCTGCAACTGACTGATTGTCACAATGAAATATTAGTCTTTTGCCACGAAAATTTTCACCCCAAATCGAACGCGTCACGTAAATAGGAAATAGCTCCTTCCACTGTTTCAAGGAAACCCAAGTTCACCCGAGACACCCATTTTCCTTCAAAGAAGATTCCAAACCCAAGTTCACCCAAGGCATTGGTGTATATTTGCAAATCATGAGCATAAGTTGAACTTGAGTCTAGAATTTTGTATCTACCATTCCAAGTGGGAAGGTATTTAGCCCACCATTGGATATCCAGCCTTGCTTGTAAGTTTATTGTAATATGAAGTGTTAGCTTTGAGACTGTTGTTGACAGTTCAATTAAATGCCTCAAAAACGTATGACCTGAGGGTATGACTTTTGCTGCAAATGGTAGCTTTCCAATCAAAGATAACATTTCTCTTTTGGTGCACTTTCTCTTGGTGGACCAATGTTTAATTTCCCCCAAGAGTTCATCAAACTTCATAGTGGGTAGTCTTAAGGGCATGTGTAACATGTCTATTTCAATACTGAGAAAGGTCAGAGATGTCCGTGGACCAATGACCTCTTCTGGTGCAAGTGGTACTCCAATATCAGCAAATAACTTTATTGCTGCCTGCATATGTTTCAGACATTTATCAGATGATGCTGGCCCTGCTATTAGGTAGTCGTCCAAATAATCTGTACTGTGCATTATGCCATAGTTTGCTTGCATTATCCAAGAAATGGTGTTCGATAGCCTTGTGAAACGATTTACCGATGACCTTAGGCCCATGGGGAGGCATAGATCAACAAAGAAAAGATTCATGAAGGTAAATCCAAGATAATGCCAGTCTGCTGAGCAAACCGGGCATATCCTGAATGCACTTTTGATGTTTAATTTGGACAGCCAAGCCCCATGACCCAGCTGACCTACAGTTTTAACAGCAGAATCAAAGTTGTTGAAATGAACTGATGCTTCATCGTCTGAAATAAAATCATTTAAAGAGAGGCCTCTTGGTGTTATCATGCGCACTTTACTGCTATCTTTTTTAGGCACCATGCCTATGGGTGATGTTCGAAAATTTTCAAGCGGAGGAGCATTAAATGGGCCTGCCAAGCGTCCCTTTCTTGACTCATTGATAATGTGTTCAGAAATCTAGGCTTCATTGGCATTTGTCAACTTTAAGTTCTGAACAATGTTGTGCATTTCCGGGTCTAAATAGCCAATGTTAAAACCATATTTTAAATTGTTAATCAGATTAGTCGCAAATTCTTCATCTGGATGGTTAATCAACTCTTTTGATGAGTTCTCAATGTTAATTGGTGTGTCTGAAAAGGCAGGAAGTAGATTAAAATTTTCTCAGCACAGCTCCTTGACAATCTGTAATTGGGTGGGGGCCACCGCAGCGATGGCATTTGTGTGGCCAAGTGCATGTGGGAACTATGTATCTGTTGTAATTGTTGAAATGGCAACAACTGGCCTGTTTTGGTTCAGTGCCTGCACGAAAATTACGTTTTGGAGCACCACTACTTTGATTGGTACAATTTGTGGCAAAATGGCCAAACGAGTTGCATTTGAAGCAGGTAATGGCATGCTGCAATGGCTGGGGGCAACGAAGGAATTTATTCATCTAACCTTGCCCATGACAGATGCTTGTTGCGAGCGATATTCATCCTGAATGCAAATATCATACTTATAACAGGCTTGAAATGGGTAACTATGGTTGAACATACAGAAGGATTCCTGGTAGGCTAACAGCTCCTGTGCAAGGACTGGATGAAAGTGCACCATAGCTCTGATGAATATATTCCAGGCATCCATCCAAGATATCAAATTAGTTAACCTTTGGGTTGGACGGCAAGCCTGAGTGAGAGATAAGGACTCTGCCCCTTCAGAGCCTGGAGTGACTTGGAGACTGAAAGAATTATTTGCTGTTGTGTCATACAAAGAGCTTGGTAGAAGTAAATTTAATTCAACATAGTCCTTGTCCTTCATTGTTTTTATCAATTTAGGAGACAAAGGTGGTAACTTGCTTATAGGGGAGTGCAAGAAGGCAGAAATATTACCTCCATTGTTGTTGGCGTTGAAACTCTGCATCACGGGCTCAGTGTTTACCAAGGATTGTGCTGGCCATGGATTTGTATTTGTTGTGTCAGCAGGGATTTGGTTTGCGATGACATTGATATTTGGTGCTACCACTGTTGTTGATGCAAGAGAAAGACTTCCTGTGGTTTCAGCTGCGTGGTTTCTTGATTGGGATTGTGAGGCTTCTTTTAAGATCTGCCTTAATCTGTGATACTCATCGTGACTGTATCAGCGGACGTTTGTAATGTTGGTGTGACTTCTTCAGAATTCCTAGCAGCCTGAGAAGCCTGAGGTGCATCTTCATTAGAATTGAAAAAGCTGTGCAGACGAGGCACCACCATGCTTTTGACGCCTGCGTTCGATAGGCCATAATGTGTGGCCTTTTCTTTCAATTGTACAATTGGCAAACATTTTCAATCTTCAACTGTACGATGACAATCCACTTCCTCATCATCACCTAGTGTTCGTCGTGGATTACAAATTATTCTTGAGGATATAACTTACGTTTGATCGGATTTGAAAAATCAGTTTAAAACTTTATGAACCAAATATTTGACAGCAGCAAGGTAAAGACAATCGCAAGGTATCTGGGAACTAGCACAAGGCCTGGATGAAAAGGAAACTGGAGCCTAGTCTAAGATGGGAGCCTTGGGGGACTTGATGGATAAACCTATATAATGGGCTTGCCGTTAACAAATATTTACTATGTAAGTTTCTCTTTAAAAAGAAATATCTCTCTGTTCACCATCTCCCTGGCTCGTTATCCGCTTGGGATCAAAGAAAACATCCTCAATGCCTTAAACAAGTATCTTCTGTCCATGATTCATTCCTTGGAAAATATGGAAAATAAGAAAAATACTACAGGCTATTGCAAAATAATGCTGCCACAGTTGTATGGCTACTGCGGAGGAGCTATAGATGGTGAAAAATGTTGATACTCCTTTTTTGTATAGTTTAACTTCCGCTTTACAAGATTTTTTATGCATTCATTTGCTCTTTGTGTGTAGTGTGTTGGTGGATTTGTTGAGACTTTACTGTAGTTCTCATTGGCACAAGCATCAAATCAACCTTTTGACCCTTGGGGGTATGCATTTGTCCAAATACTTGAGGAAACTTGTTGCCTTTTCCCCTTTTGCCAACATATCACTCCATTTCTTCTTTGCTGGGCCAAGAAGAGTATCTAGTTGCTGCAGCAAATACTGATAGTCTTCATCAGGCCTTGTGGTATGAGTTGCACTTGGGGCAATCAGTAGCATTGGCTTGCCAGTTTCCTGACTGACAAGAATCTGATTAGGAAATGTAGTCATTGTAACGAAAAACTCATCACAGTTGTCCATCTATAAACAAAATCCCATTTATGCATCCATTGAACAGAAGCGTTGAAGATCCTTCAGTTGCTGATCTGTTGCTTGGAATATTTTTGGTGATGTTCTGTTTCTTGCTGGGAGAGAGAAGCTAATGTCCTTTGCAAACTTACCTTTGTTAACCATCTCAAGGGGTTCATAAAACTGGTGCTTAGCTGGTTTGCTTACCAGGCTTGGGGTTCTTCTCGATGAGACACTTGCTTTCTGTTTGTTTTGATGTTTTGATGATGTCATGTTGTAGGCCTGTTTTGTGTTCTTTGGGAGCGCTGACTTAACTTGCATTGGTAGACAGATCCTTTTTCCAGGAAGATGGTCTCAACAGCACTTTTCCCCATGTCATTTTGCACTTCTCCCTCAATTTGTTGACGACAACCTCATATGTCCTCATGTTGTCTGTAATGGCAGCTCCTTGCTTTTTCCATCTGGTAACATTCTCACTGGCACTTCAATGATGTCTGCAAGATAAAAGCATATGATACTAGCTGCAAATGTTGTGCCATATCCATCTGCTGCTGTTATAACTTGGCATCTGAACTCTCTTTTGTGCATGTGTATCCTGTAAGAGTGATACACGGAAATCAAATCTTCTTTGGGTGAATTTTCATTGGCTGGTAGATACATGGTACATACTTGCCCCAAAAGGTACACACCATTCAAGAGTTGTTACATGCCTCAGTTTTGGTAACATATATCCATTACAACTTTTTAAGGCTTAAACATAAATCTTATTTGAGAGAAGATTGCCTCAGTACTTGCTGAGATGGTGACCAGTGAATCCAAACTATGAGTACAATGCGAGGACAAATGGTTAACTGACAGTAAGGCCAAGTAGGGCTAGTTGTAACAAGAGTAAGTTTCCACAGTCACACCTAAATCAAACGCATATAAAGGGAAACTTGCCAATGACATTTCTTGGGAGGCTATAGCATAGTTATTTGAAATGCGTTAGTAAGAAAGCAAAACAATCAATTTCATTGGAATATGAGTATGACAAAGTTATCCCTGTGACAACAGGCTCCATTCTCGCAAACACATTATGGCAGGTCTCCAGTCTATCTTGATGACTAGGCTTGTTGGTTCATTATCAGATTTCCTCCATCCTGCTTGTTTCTCTAGTTGCAGCATTGGAAAATTCCCCATCAGCACATCTAATTCTTTCTTCAATGCTACTAACAGGTTTTCAAGGTTTCAATCCATGTGATTCATGCCAAATCTAACTATGTTATTAGGAACAGAAACAGAAATTTTCAACATCAAGGCTGGCACGACAATGCTCCAATACATTTCCTTGTCAACACCATGAGCTTCTAGTGCACAAAAGGGTATATCAATCTGGTCATGAAACTTTCTTAATCCATGAACATTTTCTTTGTTGTACACAGGGGGCAGCAAAGCATGATAATTCAGGTGCACTCTCATAATGACGCTTGCTGAGCAAATTGATGTTTGAGCTTTTGATGGCTGAGTCATAATCAGCTCTAGTCAGGGGTATTCCTCTGCAACCTTGCTTCCACCTGGCTCCTTAAAATAACTTCGCAGATCTTTGAATCTGTCAACTTTTGCCAGTTTTAAGTGCCAGTGCCAGTGCCAGTTATGTCTTCATGTACCACACTCCGAAACCCATCCCAAAATTCTGGCCATCTGCAATTTTGCCAGAAAATTTCCTTAGTTCGAAATTTTGTAATTTCACTTTTCTACAAAAAAAACCTGAGCTGCAATATTCAATGAGGCAACTGAATTCAACTGACCCTTATGAGATCCCAAATCCACAGAAATACCACTTTGCATGACAGTGAAATTAAGCCATATGTAACTCTTTCCCCAACTTCACTTATTTCATCTACCTCTTTGTCACAATCATCTTCGCTCAAATTTTCTATTATCAGATTATACATATCTTCATCTAATTCTTTTAAACATTGAGCCTTTTCCTTTAAATCTGTCTGGATTTGCCCTAGGTGAGATTTGTGACATTTTCCTCTTTCAAAACATCATCAAGATTGTCCAAAAGTTTTGTCGTCGTTCAGCGATGAGATTTTTGTTTCTTCTTTGCTTTATCCAGATTCTCCATAATTTTTCAACTCTGCCAACACTCAAACTTTCGCACAGTGGACCATAATGCAGAGATGCAGCACTCTAACTCACTGATTCAAGTTTAACCCTATTGTAAATGGCAGAGTCCACTCAAACAGAACAGCAGTCTTCACTTTTATTGCATCTTTCAAAGACAGTATCCTTATGTTCAACCTGTAATTCACAATCTTTCAAAATCTTAAGGCTTTGACTCAAGCAGTAAGCTTTACAGCAAGAAACAAAAAAGTTCAGCTTACCTTATCAATCAGGATTAAGAATAGGAACTAGCCAAAGTATTCAAAGTGACCAAGCGATTAAGTATGCTAGGAATGATTGTTGGACATCCTGTTAAATGGTGAATTAGCAATAACTTGAATCAGGTTCCTTGTCTCTACTTGATACTTAGTCTCTTACGCATTTAAGCTGTTCTCAACAATAGACCTTATCCATAATTACATTATATGCAGTGCACAATGCATTCTGGGAGTTGTGGTCATGTGTTGAGCTGTTTGATAACAGCTGTTGTAGTTTTCAGCTTGCAAAGCTCACATTTATCTCATGGTTTACGCTCTCATTCATCCTGAAATCATGTAAAATATGCAGATAATCAGTCTTATAACTAAAGAGGATTACAGCCCTAGTTTTTTTCAAAACTCATGCCTGGGCAACAGGCGTTGAGACCAAAGAGACAGTGTAGAAAGTTCAAAGAATGCCTTCAGACTAACCTTAGAGCTCGTGGTTTGCTTTGAGCATTTTGTTGGAGGAAAGAAGACATATGTGAACAATGTGCCAACAATCACACCAACAACTACAAAGCAGAAGCCATGGTACAAAAGAAACACTGTTAAAGCGAGAAACAGAGTCGCTGCTGAAGATGTCAAGGGACATCAACAGGCAGAGAAACATCTGCATGATAGGAATCACCCAGAACATGACAGCCTACCACTGCAAAGCGAGGAAGTACCAGATGTTGATGACAGCACTAACAAGTTCTTGAGAGCACCGATAGCTGGCCTTTTGCAACTCCTCTTTGACAAAAGCTCACCATAGGAGGAGACCAGAGAACTAAGTCTTGAGAAGTTTAAACATGATAACAAACTATCCAAGTTTTAAAGGAGTATCCCTGACTACTTTTTTCTTTTTCCCTTTTTTCCATCATATGCTTTTTGAAAGAGGACATCACTGAATTTCACAGCATTTGTCAGGGTCATAATAGCAGATGGTGGAATATGCCACTTCTGTGCAACCTGAATGCAGGTAACTTCGGATGGTATTTCCTTTGCCTCCATATTGGAATAATCAAGAAAAGTAAACAAGACGGCAACTACATGTTTACAGTACCCTCCTTGTCCAGCTTTACAGTTACATTTAGCTTCCATAAAATCTCCATCCTGCTGATTAAGATGAACATATACCATATACTTGACATTCTTCATAGAAGCATGCACTTTAATTTTTACCAAGAAACTTGGCCTTCACGTTATCCTTGACAAAAATGCTGGGAACATATCCCACTTTTCACAGTTGATAACCATGTTTTTTATTCTTGTGTGCTTTTGGTCCTGTGTTGATGTTGTTGGAATAGTACTTAAGCCTTCAATCGGATGTTTGTCAATGATGACATTGCTTATATGTGGGAGGTACCTCAGTGATCTTGTCCAGCCTTCTGCTTTGTTTTCATTCATCGGCCTACTCTCTTCCTTGCTTCTCAACAGTGTGGTGATCCTTTGACATCTGTTCTGTGTTTAGCTCTCTGAGTTGTGAATCACCTACAATGAGGATTTTAATGTGTTTCTTTTCTTTACATTTCACATTTTCTTCCTTCATAGTTTTGGTGTTTTTTCGGATTCGCAGATGATGGTGATGTTGTTGTCAGATTTAGCCCTGTTTCTATTAGTTTTCTTTTCTTTTTTGGCTGAAATCTTGAAGGTTGAACATCTTGTAGCTATTGTGGTGTCTTGTTGCTCCTTCAATGACAACATAGGATCATAACATCTTATGGCTGCAGAATTAACCTTATGTTGACCAAGGCTTTTCATCTTGCAATTTCACTAGCTTTGTAAGATCATTGCTACTATTATTATGCAACCCTCTGCAGGCAGAATGCATTCCATGACAGATCTGTATCTCAACAGATACTTCTGGCTCAGGCAATTTTGCAATGTATTGCTATACATTTTCACTTAGAACTTTAGATACATTCAGATTTGAAACTTGAAACTTTATACCAGGGGCAACACATTAGCATAGGAAGATGCAGCTATGAGAGAGTTTTCACATTGAAGCTTAAATATGTCAGGCTATACTCTTTGTTGAGAGTTGTGCTGATGTTTGAGGAAAATCGTGGTGGCAATGAATGATAACAGCACTGAATGATCCCTTTTTTAAATACATTCCGCACATAAAAAACAAAATCACTTCATCTTAGACTCATTATGTATTCAAGCACCTTTACTTCAGATCAGTTTTTTAAGGTATAAGCTAAAGCACTGAACTTGCTATCATTCATATTCTGAATGTAGAGGAAAAGTGCCATCAAATTGATCTATATGGTTATCATAGGCAGAATGATATATGTGGTTATCACAAATGATACCATTTTCGAAAATATTACTATGAAGTATTATTATTTTGAAATATTATTATGAAGTAGATGTATCGGTTGGATGATGAATTGTTGTGTCAGTCTTTGGAAGGAACATAGTGTAACAGCCAGTATCCAGCTAAGGTTTTGGGAAGGAGCTTGAAAGACTGTTGCAGCAAACTGGATCACTTAGTTGTGTGATATTGGATTCCCCTCACTTGGCAGATCTTGCTTTGAAAGACGTTTTCAAAGGTGCCGTTGAAGAGTCTGACACTTCATAAAGCACCTCAGAAGTTGATCTGCAGTGTTCCACCAATTGTCTGGGCGTGGTAAGCAGCAGCAGATGTGAAGAAATTGTTAGTTACAAGCCGGGCATGCTCCACAAACTTTGCTACCTTCTAGTAATTACTGACAGCACATGTCAAAGCTTGTCAAATTCTGGCTACACCAAGGTAAAGGACTTTCAAACGGCTAGGCAAGACCTTTTTTATGTAGGTAGTGCTGTCAACATCATGAGGCCAATCACACCATTACTGGTGGAACTTCAAAAGCACCAAGCCCTTGTCTGAAAGATATCGATCTGGAAAGAAGACTGATTGGTGAGCTTGAGACAAAATTCTCCACAACAGCCAGACACCAAAGATAGTAAACCTCACTGCTTATATCTATCACTGATATAAAGAGCATGACGTTGAAGGGGACCAGACTTGCTCAAGGATGGCTGATGGGTGGGCAGGCCTTGAGCCTGTCATGGGTTGAACTGCCAGAGAGCTCAAGATTGCAAGGGAGATTTGCACTTGCTTGCTCATGATCTGGTGAAATCTCTCAAATCCCGCCTTGCTCATTCTCAAGGATGCAAAAGAAATTGATGTCAAGGGATTTTGATTCAATCATTGTCCATGAGACAGGAAAGAGAATGACAAGCTGCTCTCTGAAGATAGATGACACTGGTTTGGAGCATTATGGCCATGATGAATGCAAAGAATTACTAGCCATGTTACTTTGCAGTACATTATCAGTTTCATCAAATTATGCATAAATTTTTGCTGAGAGTGATGATATTCTTCTTGTGCACAAAAGATGCGATGGGGTTAATGCTTCAGCCAGGTCATTTTACTGATAGGTTGATGGCCTGGAGTTTCATTGTAATCTCTATCACTGTAAGTTCTGTTGTCAGTTCTTCAGAGCCCTATTTTGCATTTCCTAGAACTCTCTTCAGACACCTCCTTATGGTCCCTTAGGCAGATGAAAATTGTTGTAGTTTTGCTCCTTGGTAGGCTGATAATCACTACAACTATGACTCATAATCAAACTAATCAAAAGTTCGGCTAGAAATTGATCAACCTCATTTTGATGCTGAAAGCCAAGAGCTTAGGCCCATTCTACACGATCACAACTCACCAATTCTAAAACTCCTGAAATTTGTATTTCATTGAGGTTGCAAAGAAAGCCAAACCGATCTGAGATAAGGTAAGTACTTCCTCTATGCACTGCTTTAAGGTTCATTCAATTTGACATGGGAAACCTACTTTTAAAGGCCAAATTACTCTTAGGGTTTCAAAACAGCAATCTTTGCACGTTTCATCACTTTTGGAGCCTATGGACTAACTGGAGGGTAATTCTTGGAAATAGGTTGAAATGTTAATACAATCTCATTGGTCGCCCCAGTTTCACAGCAATTTTGGTCGGATTTTCAAACAGTATGATCATCAGTCCTACTTGCTGTGGAGTGCCATCATCCAATAAGATAAACAAAGCAAAAACTGTGACCGAAGTAGTTAGTCTCAAGGTCCCTATTATTTCCGGGATTTTCTTTTAACCAGATCATGACCCTACGACCCGGACCTTATGGCCCAAGACCGTATGACCCGGGACGGAAGGTTAATATATTTATCTGGCAAGACTTTGCCATGATCTATTTATAAGTTATAAATTATGAATCATTTCTCTATGATTCAGATGTTCAGTAACCAAAGCAGATTTTGAAATAAGACTGACACGTAGATAATATCTGAAGGAAGGCAGTTTAAAAACTCGTAATTTGATTTCTTACTTCTTTGCTATCCTCCCAAGCAATTTGAATGGGCTAGGAAGAATGGTGCAAGGCGCAACCCTAACAATCAAAACTCTTTATCATGCCCTACAGTCCCCAAAAATGTCTTTTGTTATTTTCATGGCCTTAAACTTATATGTGAATAAACTTGTTTTATAATTTTAATCAAGCAAAGGATCATATATTTGTGGATGTTTGACATCAGAGGAAACACCATCAATTTGCTCAACCAATCAAGGTAATCAACATTTTAGCCTTCTCATTCCTTGTGATACCCAAGATAACAAAATTTAGGAGGATCAAGTGCTTATGCCGCTTGCATATCATCACCATGCCCTTGCTAATGGAGGAGAGAGCATCTGCTTTGTTAAAAAGCAAAGTTGCAAAGCCAAACCAATCTGAGATAAGGTAAGGTAAGCTCTATGCACTGCTTGAAGGTTCATTCACTTTGACATGGGAAACCTACTTTTAAAGGCCAAATTATTCTTAGGGTTTCACAACAGCAATCTTTGCACGTTTTATCACATTTGGAGCCTATGGACTAAATGGAGGGTAATTCTTGGAAATAGGTTGAAATGTTAATACAATCTCATTGGTCGCCCCAGTTTCACAGCAATTTTGGTTGGATTTTCAAACAGTATGATCATCAGTCCTACTTGCTGTGGAGTGCCATCATCCAATAAAATAAACAAAGCAAAAACTGGGACCGAAGTTAGTCTCAAGGTCCCTATCATTTCCGGGATTTTCTTTATAATTTGAATCAAGCAAAGAATCATATGTTTGTGGATGTTTGACATAGACATTTATTAATTTCAGTTTTGTATCAAGGACCACAGAGAAGAAGCAGAGGAAACACCATCAATTTGCTCAAACAATCAAGGTAATCAACATTTTAGCCTTCTCATTTATTGTGATACCCAAAATAACAAAATTTAGGAGGGTCAAGTGCTTATGCCACTTGCATATCATCACTATGCCCTTGCCAATGGAGGAGAGAGCACCCGCTTTGTTAAAAACCTTAATCATTTAATTTATCTTAAGTTAATCTTCAATTAATCTTTCAATTATCTTAGATATCTTAAGATTGATTGGTGGCATATTCTTTCTTGGATGGCAATCTAAGCTTTCAGTGCCCCAGAACTGCTTTGCTGCTGCTATGATGTATGCCTTCCCAGCACTTATAAACAATTGCTCACCACCTTCATAACTTCTAGTAACTTTTTCTGAGGATGCACTCACTCACTGATAACTTTCTTTGGAAAATTTAATGTCCCAATTTCTCAAATGGATGATGCGTCATAGCGAGGATGATGCATCATAAATGTATCCCTCTAAGCCCTATCAGCTTCTTTGAAATAGGTTTCCATGGTGCGAGGGAGCCCAATGTGGATTATTTCCCTTATGGAGGATGCATCCACCAACATTCCTAATGGAGATGTAGCGAATATGATCCTGGCAACAGACTCATCTGATACCAGCTGGTCTAAGATGTTATTGTACTGCCTATTACCTTCTTATACTATGCTGCCTTCTTGGGGTGCATGAAACTGGGCAAATAACCTGTTCTCTGGAAGTGGGTATTCTCTGGGGAAGTACTGATCCTCATTAATAATTCTCTCAAATAACCTATATGAACATCCACACAACTTCAATGACATGTATATGATTGTAAGTGTGTTTGCCTTTTTCAATACCTTAAATAAATTACTAGTACTTTGAGGGAAAACACTGCAACCTGTGCACGATATCCCAGGTCACAGTTTTAACCTGAGATTGATATGTTCTATGCCCTTAGATGACAAAACTTACGATTTTGTTGGGGATACGAGTTGTCAATGTTCAAAGTAATGGTCATCCCCCAGAAAAAGGCAACCTGTGATCATGCGCAGAAAGCATGTTTGGTCTGTGGAAAGAATGTGAGTGGAGAATCCAACCACAATCCAAACAAGGATTAGCAAAGAGACAAAGAGATTCTCACGCATGGTAATAGGTTTCCCCGCTGCTGATCTGGTTAGAACATTACCAGCAAAACAAAAGACTAAGACAAAAGGGGCAGTCCTTGGTATCCTCAACAAGATTGTTCAACAGCCGCAGAAAATTTGTATTCATTGGAAGTTGAGTAGGTTGCATGTCTCAAAATATCGGCCTACCTGTCTCATTATGAAATCACTGTGGCATCAGCAACAATAAAACCTAGACAACATACAAAGTTGTAAATACTTCAAAGATTACATGTCCCGAAAAGGCCACAGCAAAGGAAGGAATTACATTGTGCAATTCAGCAAATGAAAATCAGCTAAATCGAAATCAGAGAGGAGCTGATGCTAAAAGATCACAAAGCGGTAGACCAATATTTTTGTCTCATTTCATTACCTGTCTCAAAATATCATTATCCAATATGGCCAACTGTAGAATGAGTTGAGACACACTAAAAGTATTTCTAGATGGCATGCCGCCACCATTTATGGTGTTCAGGTTTGAATTCTGTAAACAAAAAATGTACAAAATGATAAAACTAAATGACTTCATAATTATGAATCTCATACTTCATAATTCATAAGAATCTCATAATCGACTTATCATCCGTTAGAGTTGAACATCGCATGTGACTTGCTGTTGTCTTTTCTTAGACCGAATTATTATCAGTTGAAATCTTGATCTGGAATTATTTCCATTTATAATCATTTTCCAGAGGTGATCATTTTCCAATGAGGTAGTTTCCTAAATTTTAAGAAGAGCAAAGAATGTCTGTCCCTTGGGAAGGCATAATCCTTTTAGGAGGAAATCTCCTAGGGCCAGGCCAAAAAACATGGAGCCATCGGAGATGTCTCCAGCAGAAAAGCTCTAATTTTTTATAATGTGCAGCTTTCTACCTCACTGTCCCAATTTTACCCCTGAAGTGATTCACATTTTGCTATGGACAGGGAGGGCAAATGCTTCTGATGGATGAGCGTTACTCCCTCTACTCTACTCCTTATGGCCCTAAAATGATGCAAGCCATGGTTTAAGTTATTTGTAGACAGCATCCATTGATGTGGCTACAATTAGGAGGCTTACAATTACCTCATAGGTTAAACCATGAAGTTTGAATCTGAAATTAAGAATACCTGAAATTTTGGAATAAGTTCTTTGGAGTTATTCCTCTCGGAGTTGCTCATGCCATGGGAAACCAGGCTGTTGAAGGACATCAGCAGTGGTTGGTATACCAAGTTGGTTGTCCAGGGGGCCGCCAAAGGTGATTGTGAGGGCTGTCCAGTGATTTGCTGGTGTTTTTGAAGATCCCCCAGTGTAGATAGGCCCGTACCATTTGCAGGTTGTTGTTGCTGCTGTGGTAAAGGCGTGTTTGTTGTAGCCACGGCACCAGAGGATAGACGTGGCTACAATAGATGTAGGCATGCCCTCTGCTACGAGGGCCTTGGCTTTCTGATTTTTCTCTCCCACATTGGGACTTCTATCCAGCTTGGAACAGAGCAACTTGAAGGACGTTGAAGTTTCAGAGGAACTTCCTAGGCAATTTGGGCCTGGTCGTCTTCAGTGTTGGTTATCATGGCTGGCGTTACATCCAGGACATCAAAATAAATGCTTCAATTTCACATCTTGATGAGCAGGATACAGAGGGAGACCCACAGCAGCAACAGATAGATTGGGCTGAATTGTTGTGCCATGTGTATCCTTGGAGGCTATGTCTGTTTGAAATGTTCCCATGGGACTTTTTCTGACACACTTTTGGTCAAACAAAACCTGCCTTTCACTCATTTTTCTAATTTCAGCATATATTTTCTCCATCTCATTTTTCTCTAAAGATGATACACCACTCCTTCAGCATTATGAAGCAAATCCCATTGGGACCCCCTACTGTGTACCTGTGAAGCAAGAAACTTCACCCATGCCTCCCTAACATCATACAACAACATAACTATGAATTCATCATCATAAAGGCTCTCTTCTGAATAATTTTTTAACTTGCAACAAGAGAATAATAGTGATAGAGAATGAGAGAATAATAGAGAATAAGAGAATGCTGCGTCTTGGTTCCTCTCTGCAATGTCTCGCTGTTTTCCTTCATTTGCTGAATACTTCCGTGGTCCGTGCTTCCATTTTCCGGAATCTGTGGTATGTAATTCACTCACAAAAGACTTTGTCTGTCCAGGTAATCATAAACTCCATGTGTATTGTTTCTTTATGAAGCGTCATAAGTTAGATCAGACAGATATGTTTCAGATAAAAGAAAACATTGATTAAACTGGCTTTGTTCCCACTGTCATTGCTGTTTGGAATGCTTTTTCTGTCAGCGTTTAAGTCCGTTGTCCTTACTATTTCTCCGCAAGCAACCACAACTTTTTCCACTTAAAAGCTGTTGACTGCAGTGACCATGCAAAGATTGTTGAAAAAAGACAAGCAGATAACAAAGCAAACAACATAAACCCTAAGCTATGTTAGGAGACATGCTTAGAATTCTACACACGCTTTTATTGAATGTTGTCAATCTGTGAAGCATCTGTTCCTAAAATCGTTATAAGCAGCTTTGAATCAACGAAAAATGGGTGCTGCCTTCATCTCGGTTCTAAGGTTGTTCCATCATTGCTCTCCTCTGTAAGCAAAGCACTGTTTGCCACTGGCAGTTTCAACCCAATTACTCCCGGGGGGAGGGGGGCACAAAAGTGCCCACATCGAAGATTATTTGATGCAGTAAGGTCAGTTCAAAAGTTACAGAGCTGAAACCTTGTGAAGTTCCCTCAAATTTAATATATTAATTACATATTTAAAACATTTTTCAAAATTGTAGACACTGATCATGTGGCCAATGTCTTTTCAACTCATGGTCAGTAATAAAAGAAAAGGATTGACTCTATTTTTTCCAGAATTATCACAGAACGTCGAGAACACTACCATTTGATAGATCTTGACGTGAGCTTTCGGATGATATATAGTTTTCTTCATTTTTTATGACATCAGCGATTTGAAACTTAATGATGTCATCAATTTTTATGATTTTGTATGAATAATAATAAATGTATTAGAAAAATTTTAGTGACCATAATTGGTTCTCTTGATTGCTATCCATCATCTTAAGGCATTGCAGACAGTGGCAGAGCTAGGTGAAAAATAGTGAGGGGGTAAAAGTCCAAACTTTTGGGAATGGGAGAGTAAAAGACGGGGTAAAAGGGTATTCCCAGACATTTTATTGCATTTCTCAATAACAATTTTACTCAGATTTTCAAACGTGGGGGTGTATTTACCCCCTTATACCCTCCCCTGGCTCCGCCACTGATTGCAGACTATAAAAATTAACACCTTTTTTAAAATTGATGTTTCGATTAAAGGGAGTACAAAGACCAGCATGCTTTGCGCAAAGTCAACAACTTGCTCTCCACTGCTTCCAGAATATCTGACTGTACGAAATTCACAAAAACAAACAATTGCAAAGGTTTGCTGGTCTTTGAAATCCCTTTAAAAATCTTCTTCAGAGTCAACGTATTTTGGATCTTCCTCGGCATTTCAGAGTATTTGCATTGGTAATTAGGGGTTTAAATTAAACAGTGACAAACTGGTTTGTATAAATAATGAATATATGAATATATGAATATATGATATATGTAATGAACTTATATAGATATTATACTGCGGATTTTTACATATTGATGCTTATGATATATTCTAGTCAATTTCAAAAGGAATAGTGAAATAAAAACTGAAATATTGTCAATTTTGCCAACAGCAAGCAAATACCGCAATTTTCATTGATTATGACGTCATTGTTATGTCTGGGATATGATGAAAAATGAAAAAAGTAGCCTATTGTTTAGATTTGGTTATTGCACACCATTGTGCCAAGTTTTGTTGTTCCACAAGTTCTGGTTGGATGTGAATCTCACTTCCTCTGCAAGTCACTTGGTAATGAAAAGCATTCTCTCTACTTGACAAAATTGTGAAAATGGAGGTATCAGTTTCAGTTCCATATTTTAAAATTCCACTACCTACAATTCTACAAACACAAACTAAACATACATATGACACAGGAATAAAATTAACATACGAGGCGGCCATTTCAAAATTGACTCAACAACAAGAGGGATGATAGGCAGGGGAATTTCTTAAGGAGGAGCTCTATCAGTAGCTAGGCTAATCGAGGAGAGAGCACCCCCTCAGACAAATGATGAAGGCAAAAATGTTCACAATACTTTAATGGTAATATTGACAACACAGTGATTTAAGAAACAAAATTAACAACCTCTGAGTCTGACCTACAGTAGGCAGGGGAAAAGTCGCTTTGAGCATTTTAAGTGATTTTATATGAAAATTTTAAACTTTTTCTGAAAGTCAATGACCATTAGTTCTTCCCTCAACTTGGTAAACTCAACATCACTTTTGCTCCCAGATTCTTTTTTAGCATTAGAAGTTTGGAGATTCATGTCTAATAGCCTTTGGACTTCTTTCTCAGTGCTATCTATCCTTTCGGTAAGAGAAGCAGCTTTTCTTTGCAGGAATTCATTAGATTTTTTAAGACTTCTTATCTCACCATTACAAATTTCAATGGCCTCTGTGAATTGCCTATTTAAAGAAGCAACCTGAGTAAGGTGTTGCCTTTTGTATCCTCCAACATCTCAGAATACTTATTCTGAGTCTTTGAGGTTTTGACTTTTGTGGAAAAAGCTGGTGACTGGACCAAGTAGTAGATTAATTAGATTTTTGACGTTTTTCTGGGAGTTGTTGCAAATTTGTGTAGAGATGGGATGGATGTGTAAAGTAGCAGCGTGCTAGCCTGGAGGGAGACACGATGAGGCGTAATTGAGGAATTCCGTAAGGGCGCAAAGCGCCGGCAATGGAATTCAGATTTTATGAATAAATCGAAGCACAATCTAATACTGGATTCAATCCCATTCTCTTGGCACATTGGAGCCCAGACGGAAACCCAAAAAAAACACAGACCACCGGATCAAAGAACAAAACCCTGAATCAGAATGACAGTGAATAAAACACAGGTTCTAGGTGCACTCAAATATCAATAAAAACAACTGTTTCATCTTTTTGTTTCATCTCTTGAAGAATCTGCGACCTGAAGAAAAGATTAAAACCAAATATAAGACCAAGAAGCAAAGAAAACTCCTTCCTTTGTGAAGATGGGTTGGTGGGAGGGACAGTATTAGATCGTGCTTCGATTTTATTCGTAAAACCTGAATTCCATTGCGGGCGCTTCGCGCCCTTACGGAATTCCTCAATTTTATCTCATAAAATCTCTGCCGATCTAATACTGGATTCAAGCCCATTCTCCTTACATATTGGCGCCCAGACACCCACACATCCTCTGTTCAAAGCGTGGTACTATTAGAGAAAAGGGAATGTTGAAATTTAATTGCAGAATTAACCACTGACTTGTGGTAATGTTTCTGCCAAGTAGTTTTTCCTGACCAATGACCCCTTTTTAAAATGTCCTTCAAGGAGCACCCCTCACATTTGGCTTTAGATGTGGCTGCTGATCTACTAGAATGTGCCTTGAAATTGTTGATGTCTACCCCTGAATTATCAAGCACAGCTTTTACCCAGCCTGATGTTGTTGACTTGGCAACCTCTTTGTGCGGGTGGATTGTACTTAATAGCAATTGATATTTGCTACCTGCCCGCCACTGCAGTGATCTTTTGAGGTAAGTGTCAATAGCTGACACAACACAAAGGTTCCTGTTTGATTCTAGTTCAAAGAATTCCAATGATGGAGGGGGTTTCCCCTTCTTCCAGCCTTTAGTCACCTTTGTAAACTGAAAGGTGTAGGATGTTGCAGATCTTGTCATATACCTGATATCTAAATTCCGAATCTCTGAGCATCTACCTGCTGAAGCTAATGCAAGCCGCATTGTTAGTTTCAATGTTAGCAGGCGATCTGATAACTGATCATTGCCTGGCAAACTATTTAAATATGAAAACACCTGTTCCACATCCCAAACAAAAGAGTATCGTGGTTGTGGTGGTCGTTGGTTAAATATTCCAGTCATCAATGAGGATACCCTGGGGTGCTGGCCTACTGGAACATTTTCAATTGGATCATGGTATGCTGATATTGCAGACCGATGACAGTTTATAGAGCCGTATTTATAGTCTAAATCATACAGCTCTGCCAGAAAATCCAGCACAAAATTTATAGGGCATTTAAAGGGATCAATTTGTTGTTTACTACACCAGCCAGACCACTTTCCCCAGGACGATTCGTAATTAGCGAGTGAACCCTGTCTTCTGGCATTTGTGATAAGTCCTGCAGCCCTGTCTGATACTCCCTCGTTTGCTAAATTCTTCCTGAAATTTTCCAGGCCATCAACTTCAGGGACCCATTTCTTACCAAAGGGTGTATTGCTCCCTGTGGATCGACTAACAAGTTGGAAACTATTGGGAGTAATATTGGATTCTGTACTGACATTTGTAGTAACTGTCCTTACCATGGTTGTGTCTGCCAGGCCGGAGTTATCAGAACCATGCAGACTTTCTCCGCCCTGGCTTTTGCAATCACTCTCCCGACCAGAGAAAATGGGGGGAAAGCATAAGGGGAGAGATGGGCCCATTTTTGTTGCAGTGCATCCGTGGCTTGACTGTATGGATCTGGTCTCCAAGCCATGTAGGCTGGGACTTGATGAAAAAGTCTGGATGCAAACAAATCCATGTCCGGACGGCCCCATACTTGACAGATTTGTTGAAAAACTTGTGGAGAAAGTAACCATTCGCTCGAGTCGTGGAAATGTCGAGACGCTATGTCTGCTTGTGTGTTCAAGACCCCTGGCAGATATTCTGCAGTTATTCTGATCTGTTTCTTGAGCAGAAAGTCCCATATTTCCTTCGCTATGGATGTTAATTCTTTGCTGCGGGTACCCCCCCCCATTCTGAGAAGATATGACAAGGCTGTCATATTGTCCATTTGCAAATGTACTGCATACATTTCCCTGACCTTTGAAAAGGTGAGAAGAGCAAGGTGTACTGCCTTTAGTTCTAATGAATTGATATGCTGACTGGACTCCTGAGAGGTCCATTGCCCCCCTACTGACTGTCCTAAGCAATGTGCACCCCAGCCCTTCTTGGAAGCATCTGTTTGGATGACTATTTTCGCAGTTGGGAGCACTATCGACCTTCCATTTGTCAAGTGAAGGTTGCTTATCCACCATTCTATTTCCTGCTAGGATGTTTGATTTAGTGTTATGTAAGATTGGTATGTTTGGTTCAGTCTCAAAGATTCTATCAACTGTTGTTGCAGATATCTCAGTTGTAACTGTGCTGGTAAAACTGCTTGTGCTATTGAAGAGAGAATGCCTATTAAACTGGAAAGTCTCCACACTGTTATTCTGGGGTTCTCCTGTACCACCTGACACTGTTTTATAAGACTGTTGACTTTCTGTTGGGGAAGATTCAGTGTCATATCTAAGGAGTTGATCTCCATCCCTAAAAATTCTATTTTCTGCACTGGAGCCAACTGTGATTTGGTTTGATTTATCACAAAACCCAAATGCTGCAGGAGAAAGAGCAGAGTGTCTCTTGCTATATGCATTTTCTCCTCTGACTGACACATCAACAGCATATCGTCTAAATATATTATTATGCCAACATTTAAACGACGCATCAAAGCTATTGGTATTTTTAGCAGTTTGGTAAACAGCCTCGGAGCTGGACCGAGGCCAAAACAGAGGCAAAGAAATTGGTAAATGCTGCCCTTCCATTGGAACCGCACATATTTTCTTGCTGTCTGATGGAGTGGAATGCAGAAATATGCATCTTTCAAATCCACCTTGCACAAATAATCCTTCTCCTGCAGCATTACCTTCAGGAGATGGAGACCCTCCATTTAGAAATGTAGGTAAGGTAAGTAAGCATTCAGATTCTTCAAATTTATAACCGGTCTGTTTCCCCCGTCTTTCTTTTCGGCAAGGAAAAGATTGCTTAAAAACTGGTCTCTCTGAGACCTGACTCTTTGAAAAAAAAACCCGAAAGACAAAGAACTGGAGTTTAAGTCTCTGTCTCTCGGGTCCCCCCGCACGACCCGAGGGTTTTTTTGCGCTGCCCTGGTGGCCCGGGAGACCCGGTGTGAATCAGGCCTAGGTTTCTGTTAATTTTGTTTACGTTGTAATGTATTTTATGTTCATAATTCGAGTTGTGTCAAGGGTATTCTAATTTTGATTTTATGGAAATTTTATGTTAATTTTAATTTTGTTTACAACGTATAAAACCTGGCTTGTCCCCAATTGTAAGTAAACTGAGGAAGATTTTAAATTGAAACGTTTTTAGCAAACTTGCAGTTGTGTTTCTTTGATAATAATAATAATAATAATAATAATAATAATAATAATAATAATAATAATAATAATAATAATAATAATAATAATAATAATAATAATGATAATGATAATGATAATGATAATGATAATGATAATGATAATGATAATGATAATGATAATGATAATAATAATAATATCGCTGCTTTTCTGATCGCTCTCAAAACCACAATGATGATTCGCGCATACCTCTAGTGCTGACCTACCATCCTGCATTCCTCAAAGTTCACGAAATTTTGCGAAATTGTTCAAATACGTTGTTTGTAAATGATAAGCATCGTAATCTCTTTCAGAATAAAATGTTTATATCGTTTAGGAGAGCAAAAAATCTTAAGGACACTCTAGTAAGGGCAAAACTTAGGCCATCGGGAGAGGAACAGGTGGAGAACTTTTAGGTGCAACGGTAGAAAGAGCTGTCAGATCTGCCCCATTGTTGTGGAGGGGGACACTTTCGGAAACTTTAATGAATCGCGGTCTTTTACCAACTTTTCAGGGGCATACAATTACAACTCTCAAAATGTGGTTTATCTATTGCAATGTAATATCTGCAATAAAAAATATGTTGGCAGCACAACGACTAAGTTTCGACAACGGTTTAATGTCTATAAGTCCTATCATCGCACATATGCCCGCAAATACAATGATGGCAGCCTTGACAGGGGTAAACCAGTCCTGCAAGCCAACTTTTTTGCTCATTTTTTCGGCGAGGGTCATCAGGGTGCATCTTCAGTTAGTTCAAAAATCATAGATGGGGCTCACGATGTGTTTTCGTTTAGACCAAAGGAGTTGTTTTGGCAATATAAATTGGGGACTTTCATACCAAATGGTTTAAATGAAAGGGCAGCGGATGTTGAGCTGGATATGTTTGCTTGCGGTATTGCTTAACTTTTATCGATTTATCGGAGAGATTTTTTGATCTGGGACATCAGATAGGTGGTATACACGCTTTGGCAGGATGGAACCCACGGTCAAGCCATCCGGGATTTAGCAATTTACGAAAAGCAGATTCTGGAGGGTATGGCCGCCCGGGATTTAGCAATTTACAAAAAGCAGATCCTGGAAGGTATTTTGGAGTCTCTATATGGCCATCAGGGATTTAGCAAGTTACGAAAAGCAGGTCCTTTGGGGGTATTTTCGAGTCTCTATCTAGCCATTAGGGATTTAGCAATTTACGAAAAGCAGATCCTTTAACCCTATCTCTCCTGGGAAGAGATTTGAAACGGTCAATACCTGAGGGGGGGTGGAATCCACCCCCCTGTTTATCTCTGTTGTTGCTTGAGATATGGCAGCCTAATTTGGCACAAAGGTTGCCGATTATATAAACAATGAATTTGTGAAACAATGGTTTAATTAGCGTTGTTGTTGTTGTTGCTAGAGCATAATTAACATTATGACGTCATATGACATCATAAAAATGAAAGTGTGTTAAAAAGTTGTAAAACTTTATTTTTCGCAAAGAAATGAAATATATAGATCAAAGTAGATGTAAATTCATACTTTAGACTTAATCCGCCCTATTGAAAAGGGTTAGAAGAGATACAAATTATATTTTTCACAGAGTGTGGCACGACAACCTAGTTACCATGGAGACAAGGCTAAAAATAGAGCACCAAAATTGTTACAGTTCATTGCTGTATGATAGAACGTTAAACTTGCTAAATCTCAGAGGCATTCAACAAACGTGGAAAAACTTGTGGGTGACCACCCCCCCCCCAGGTGAGATAGGTTTAAGGTATTTTGGAGTCTCCATTTCGCCATCAGGGATTTAGCAATTTTACAAAAAGCAGGTCCTTGGAGGGTGTACATTGTTAGGAGTCCCCGTAGAGTCCAGTGTCCTAGTTTCTAACAGCATGGATTCTAGTCCCTTGTCGATTTTAGAACCGCTTAGGCTAGATGAAAAACAACTCCATGTAAACATTTTTTCCTATAAATACTTGGCTATTTTTTGTTAGCTTGGTTAAACGCTTGTTAACCACTCCCGAAGGCGCGCTGACTTCAGTCAAAAATATATACCGACTTCTCCAATGCCAAGATATACTTCCAACAAAACCGTTACAGTAATTAAATTCCCCTTTCCTAGAGATTACGATTATCTGTGTTCGATCTTCAACTCTTTCCTCCCTCTCGCAACTCGCTCCTCTTTACAACTACTCTTTCGACCTCTCTTCCGGGGGTTCTGCTTATTTCTCATCAAAAGAATAATAATAGATCAAAATTTAAAGGGGGTTCCTAAGGGCTCTCACACTCTCCCCCGACAAAATAAAAGACAAAGGTGTCTTTATAGTCACATAAGGCTGTCTTGAAGTTCGTTGACTGATCTAAGTTCCATCTTCGTGGTTCTTCTCATTTTCTTTTAGTGTTCGCTACAATTTCAGTAATATTTTCGAATCAACGAGCATGGCAAGTGCTCGCAATCTATCACTGTATCATTCTACCGTATTGTCTTTTTTTGCTGCGCAGCTACGTAAGTCTCTCAATTTCTCCAAAATAAGATCACAATTGATCCTTCAACAACTTGGTGCAT
Organism: Aurelia sp. 4 Dawson et al 2005; assembly: GCA_964019985.1. NCBI lineage: Eukaryota > Metazoa > Cnidaria > Scyphozoa > Semaeostomeae > Ulmaridae > Aurelia > Aurelia sp. 4 Dawson et al 2005. The sequence goes on along the minus strand of OZ026512.1, from coordinate 4,952,675 downwards.
CACCAGAAGCGATAAAGTAAAGTTTTTCCATTCCATCAACAAAACAAACTTCATAAATATGTTCTTTCGACAAACATAAAAAGTATCTCTGTATGTTATAATATCTGATCATGGTTGAAAAGGTGCCGCTAATGGGTTCAAGTACATTGATCTCGCTTGCATTTGAAAATTCTGTGGGTAGAGTGGTCTTGGTGGCGCTACAAAATGATGCAATGCCGGAAGTGGTTGTTGGTGCATTGGAGGCATTACTGGACTGGGATACAAAGGACAGACTCTCACATTCGAATCTTGCGGTACCCCCATACCATAATATGTTAACATCGTTGGTGGACGCCGTATTCTTTGCGGTCGTGGAACAGGCTGTGGCGTGTTTTGTGATGATTCTGCTTTTTCGATGGTGTTCTGAGTCGAATTGGATTCGCCTGGTTTGCTGTTCTCTCTGCTACCGACGTCTTGTTCTTCCTCTGTGTTAGAAATTTCAGGGGACGCGGGTGGCGCCTCCGGTAACTCCACTTGCTCAGTTTCGGTCCTTTCCTCGTGATTAATGATCTCAGCATCATTACCGGTAACAGAAGAAAATAAACGCGCAACTGCATCCAGTTGATTTGGATCAAAATTATGATGTAAATCACATTCATCTTGGTCAACGTCTCTACCGACAGGCTGCTGAGCGCTTTCCATGAGTGCAGCTGAGTGGGTCTTCTGCAGATTATGAGGATTTTGAGGCTTTGCTCGACTTCGCTCATTACCTGTTTTGGCATCGTAAGGTAGATAGGGGCATGGCAAAAGCAAATTGCAATGTAACACTCTTTGTCTTCCTGGCTTATCCAGCGGCTTGACCGTATACACAGCATTATTTGGGTCTTTCCGGTCCACTACTTCATAGATTGTCTCCCAAAAAGACCTCAATTTCCCCGGTCCTCCTTTTTCCAGTAGATTCTTGACAAGTACTCTGTCTCCTCGCTTCAGCTCCGACGTCCTAACCTTCTTGTCGTACTGCTTTCTGCCTTTCGCAGCACTATGTCCAGCCCTTTCTGCAGCAATCCGATGTGCTTCCTCCATTGCAGTTCGCCACTGTTTCAGATACTTGGGATATGTTTTAGCAACAATCGTTTCTGTCTCTCCAAATATGATGTCGATTGGCAGTCGGGGTTTTCGACCAAAAAGCAACTCAAATGGTGAAAAACCAGTTGCATCATTCCTTGTTGAGTTATAAGCGAAGGTCATCTTGTTGACAAGACTCTTCCAATTTGACTTTTGGGAATCAGCCATGGTTCTGAGCATTCCGATTAGAGTTTGATTGAATCTCTCACACTGTCCATTCCCCATCGGGTGGTAAGGTGTTGTTCTCGATCGCGAAATACCAGTCAATTGTTCCAAACTGTGAAACAATGAATTTTCGAACTCCTTGCCTTGGTCGTGATGTATTTGTTTCGGAAAACCAAATCTGAGTATGAAATCATTAAAAAGTTTTTCCGCGGCAGTCTTTGCTGATTTGTTTCTGCAGGGGTAGGCTTGAGCAACCTTGTGAAGAGATTTTTCAGGAGTACGATGGTCCCGTAGGCATTGATTTTAGGTTCACGGAGGTTTATGTATCGCACATTCAATTGTAAATTAGATTTCATCTTTTTAAAAAAGTCTTTGTAATGTAAGTAAACAAGTCTTTGCTATAAATATTTGGCTGCCCTGTGAAAAGTTTTACACTGAAGAAGATTTATTCGAAACGTATGTCGGCAACAGTTGTGTTTTTATATTTTTATTTCTGTTTGCTCAAGAGAATTGTTTAGTTTATTATAATAATGAATTTATTTACAGTTGGTGTGATAATATAAATAGTATACTCTAAAGAGAAGAGCAACTAATTAAAACCAACTATTTGAATACAAACTAAATTTGAATGATTCAAATTCGTGAAGTAGTCTTGGTGTTATGACTTTTCAAAAGTGGGAACTTTTTCTGGCTCACCAGGTATATTACTAACTACGTGATGGGTAGGCATAATTTTTCTTGGAAATTTTGCTAACGCTCTGGCTGATGTGATCAGACATCGTAGCAAATTTTTTTGCAAGGGAAAGCATTGAAATTATTCTTTTATTTTGAATGAAAAGTAAATTTTTTCTAGTGGTCAACTATGATGCATATTCATGTAAATGCCTTAACTGGCGACCGCTGCAATTTTTCTGAATTAAAAACAGGACCAGCTTCAAGTAAGGTTCTGCGCACGAAACAAGAATTCTTCGCTTTGTCGTACGAAGATACAATTTCATTTTCATTTTAACTTTTTTATAGCGGCTAAAAACATTCAAGTTACTAAGAAATAACTTTTACAATGTGGCCTGTTAAAATACAAAAGGAAACCATGTGGAAAAGAGGTTAGACAAAAGACAATAGCTTTCACTCACCGCAACGCCCACTGTTTTCGATAGGCCGCAGCGATCATTTTCAGCAAATTTCTTGCAATTTTCATCCCTTGGGCAAAAATTTTATCCCAATTTGAAAAAGTACACATTCTTCTGGCACAATAAACTCTTCTTCATTCCGTTAGTGTACTTTTCTCTCCATTTTCTGCAAAATTCGAAATTCTGCAATTTTGATTTTAAAACTAGAAGTCCTTGGCAATCATAAGTGCTTCAGTACGGCATTCGTTTGATCGTACAGGCACTGGCCTCAGTATCTGCAATATTGCATATGCCTCGTACACGATATCAAAAAAGTACACATCGAGGCTAACAGAGTACACTTGGCTGGTCTTTTTGATATGAAAAATGTCATCTTTACTTGGAAAAAGTTACAGGCATTTTCACAGTGAAGTTTAGAAATTTTCTTGTAGCATTTGAGAGAAGTTTACGAATCGCCCTTTCATTGTTCGGCCATTTCATCTAATAACAATGCGTCGCTGCGCAGTACTTCCTAGGGAGCCGCAGATAGCAAATGTCCAATTCCTTGGCAGCACTTTTTCGTATGAAAAGAAAAATGAGTTAATCAATAAACTCCTAATACTAGTTAATACGTTGAAAAGCCCTATTCTAAATAGTTCTATCGAAACGAAAGAGAAATTTAATTGCAACCGAAAGGAAAATCGATGGAATTTGTTCTTGATGAAAGGAAGTATGTAAAGTTTGTTTTATACTCCTTCCATTAGTTTTAATTTGAAATTTGATAGCGAGAGAGACAGTTTGATTCGGTGACCATTCCAAACAAATCTTTTTAGGGTCTTTACAAATGAGAATTGACATATCATCAGGACCGTCGAGAAGGGGGGGGGGTAGAGGGGGTAAAAGGTCCAGGGCCCAGGCCTCGAAGGGGCCCGTAAATATTTTGTGTCATGAAAGTTAATATTGCTATATATATTCAATGCATTTTTATGATAGTATAAATGATACAAACCAAACCAAACCGTCGTATTGATATTTCAATATCATAGAAACTGGTTGTTTCCCAGAGAATCAGTCGTTGATGTCGTAGGATCGTTGAGTTACCGTTCAAATTTAATCTTTTTGGTCTCTAAAGTAAGTCGTTTGTTCCCTCTAGCACCTCTAGTGATTGCAGAAACCTGGTGTGAACTTGGCTTTACTAACGTAAAACAATGTCCGCTTGATTCATAAAGCAATTTTTTTATAACTTTACAGGGAATATTTACGCAATTTTTGAGGAAACTAATCGTAAAAAGGGCGTTTCCCTCATTTTCCGAGTGTCTAAAGGGCGTGGTCACTCAAAATTTTCTTGGGGGCTACGCCCCCAAACCCCCCATAGGGCCTATCCTCATATATTACTCCAGGGCCCGAGCTGGCTCTCGACGGCCCTGCATATCATATCTCAAGTCACGAATAAGACTGCGTTCACACGATGCCGGCACATCTTGAAAAGAGTGAAAATGTGATGGTAGCAAAATTTGAGCTATTGTTCACACGATACTGGAACAATTTGAAAACGGTAGGAACTCTGACAGGAAAGAACTCGTTGCAAGACTTTAATGCCAAAGAAATGTACACAGCAAAAAATACCAAAATTTCCCCATAGTTCTTGGATGGAAATTTAAGGGAAATGAATAAGTTTCTGTGGGAAATTTAAGGGAAACGGAAATTTCCATTTCCCCTTTGGGAAATTACGGGAAATGAGTCCGTTTCCCTAAAATTTCCCCAACAAAAATGTGGGGAAATTTCGTCATTTTTTGCAGTGGTACCTACACTCTAAGAATCGATCAGTCTCGTTCCAAAGGTATTGAAACATGTTCTTCTTGGTCATTTTTTTGAGTGGTCACACAAGGCCATTTCCAAAATGTGCCAGTTAAAGTGCCGATGTCAATTTCTACCGTATTCGAATCTGTCGGCAAAAAATGTGCCTTTTTTGTGTGAACGGGAGGCCTATCCGTCAAATTTTTCATCGTTTTCAAAATGTGCCGGCATCATGTGAATGCAGTCTAAGTGGTGTTTACCTATCGCCGTTATAGAAGCAGACAGTGAACTCACTACGTGGGGCTTAGAACCACACTCTTTAACCCTATTACTACCGGGGGGGCACAAAGTGCCCGCGGCGCAGATTATTTGATGTAGTGCTGTCAGTTGGAGAGATACAGACCTGAAACTTGGTGACTTTTCCTCAAATTTAATATACTAATTAAGAATCTAAAAATTTTTTCAAAATGGCAGACACTGATCACGTGACCAGCATCTTTTCAACACGTGGTCAGCCGTAAAAGAAAAGAAGGCACTCTAATTTTTTCCAGAATGATCACAGATCATTGAAAACACTACCATTCAATAGATCTTGATGAGAGCTCTCAGATGATATATAGTTTTATTCATTTTCGATGACGTCAGCAATTTTAAACTTAATGACGTCATCAATGTTTATGACGTCATATAAATAATAACAAATGTATTAGAAAAATTTTGATGACCAAAAAGGATTTTCTTAATTATTACACATCGTTTTGAAGCATTTCAGAGTGTTTGAATTGACAATTAGGGGTTTAAATTAAACAATGAAAAACTGGTGTATAAAATTAATGAATATATAATATATACAATGAACTTAAATAGATATTATACTATGGATTTTTACTTATTAGTGCTTTGAAATACATTTTAGTCCATTTATAAAAGGAATAGTCAAATAAAAACTTAAATATTGTCAATTTTGCCAACAGCAAGCAAATACTTGAATTTTCCTCAATTATGACGTCATTGTGACGTCATGGATGTAATTAAAAATAAAAAAAGTAGCCTATTGTGCAGGTTTTGTTACTGTACACCATTTTACCAAGTTTCGTTCTCATATCTGCAATATTGGCGACTTTACGGAGGGGGGGCACTTTGTGCCCCCCCCCGGTACTACAAGGGTCCAAAAAGCCCGGTATTAATAGGGTTAACAGCACCATATTATATGAAATCGACAATGCTTTCTTCAATGAATTCTGCATGAAGCAGTGCGGTTGCTGTTGTTCTGAACAAATGCTTGGACAGATTTCTCAATAAAAGAAATTTTGTATTCTTGTGAAATGGTCTCTAAAATGGTTTTGCTAATATCAATCATTTCAATGCTCTCTGAACAATCTTGAGCTGTTCCCAACAAGCTGATTTTCTCTTATCAATTCATGAGCTCTATGGATTCACTTTGCATCAGCATTTGTCTTCAGAACATCATTCTTCAACGATGCAATACTGTAATAGATCAGTGATGCCTTGCACGATAGTACGAGTTCATTTATAGCAGCCTATATTATGCTGCTGTCTCATTCCTTTTCTAATGATTTGCTGTGCAACATTACAAGCATCACTGAGGCTCTCGATTTCTTGCTTGACAATGCAGATCATTTTTTAGTTTTGATGATTAATGTTAATCATTTCAATGCTATCTGAACAATCTTGAACTGTTCCCAACAAGCAGATTCTCTCTTATCAATTCATGAGCTCTATGGATTCACTTTGCATCAGCATTTGTCTTCAGGACATCATTCTTCAACGATGCAAGACTAATAAATCAGCGATGCCTTGCACATTAGTACGAGCTCATTTATGACAGCCCATATTATGCTGCTGTCTCTTTCCTTTTCCAATGACTTGCTGCGCAGCATTACAAGCATCACTGAGGCTTTCGATTTCTTGCTTGACAATGCAGATCATTTTTTAATTTTGATGATTAATATCAATCATTTCAATGCTATTTGAAAAATCTTGATCTGTTCCCAACAAGCTGCTTTACACTTGTCAATTCATAAGCTCACCTTAAATCTTTATTTCTATTGATTAGTAGCTGAATTTGCTTTCAGTTGAATAACAACGTTGAAAAACAGCAAACGTCAACATGCGGAATTGCAAACTGAAACCCTTCATATCGGAATGAATATATTCTATTCCCCATCTCCTAGTTCTTGACTCTGACAACCTTGAACAACCCCAGAATATTGTATGGCGCGCCATCCCATCAAAAATTATGTGTGGTGTGTATGCAAACTTTGTGTATGCAGTTTTGCGTTGTGTGTATGCACATTTGTGTTAAGTGTCCCAACACGGCCAAAAATACCATGCTAAACCAACAAGAAATTCAGCAAAACACAAACACAATCTTGGTCACGTAATCGTAAAACAAACCTTTTATCTCTACAATCTATATTGTTGCCAACACGTGACCATATCTCTGCAATCGCACAACATAGGCGTGTTTTGTTTGTTTCTCTGCCAAGTACAAGAGTCCAAGAGTCCATCTCCAAACTTTCATTTTGAGAAAACTAGTGGAAAGTCACTATGATTTGGCCTATCAAGAATACTGCAAAGTCGTCATTTCAAAAAAAGTTTGTTTACATTGCGTGACCCTGCCCCTTTGAGGAAAATATCGCACTATCGTTTCTCTTTCTTGCCATCTTTTGACTTATTTTCTTCAGCTATCAAATCTTTCGCTTTGCTTCCTATCAAATTTCCTCTCTCTGCTCCATCATTTAAGTATCTCTCCCTCTACTCGAGATCATACGGTAGATCAACATATCTCGTACGAGGAGGGTCCTTGCACTACCATAGCAACGGGTTCAAAGTTTAAGTCTGTCAATTATCAATCAATCAATAAATAAGGGTTTGAATGTTCCAGAACAGTATGCTCGCACATGGAAGCTGTAGCTGTTTCGCCACAAAATTAGCTAATAATGAATGAAAACAAAGAGAAACACAGGAAAAAACAAATAAAATTTACCTGCATATCAACTGGATTATTCCTAGCTCTCTTTGAGTAGGATTAATCGTCGATTAACTCACTGAAAAGTGTCCTGAAATCCGAAGCAACTTCTTGCTACAGCTAGCATCGTATTACCAAGAACTGGGGTCATGTTTTTGTTTTCCTCCACAAATTTACAAGACTTGGCCACTCTACCCAAGCTTCTTTTTTAAGAGGTAAATAGGTCTAATTCAGAATGATTTATAAAGACCTCATTCAGAAAACTTTGCGATGGTTCACTTTGCATAGAGGCAAATATTCATGGTCTTTATGCTTCGTTTCTCGTGATTTTCATTGCGATTAGCTGGCTTTTCCTTCAAGTGAATAACTACGGTTAAAGACAGCAAACTTCGACTTCGAGAATCGCAAAATGAAAAAATGTATGCTCGCACCTTTCAGCTGTAGCTGTTCAACGACGAACGAGAAACACGGTCAGAAGGCAAATAAAATTTCCCTGAATATCAAGCAGATCATTTCTAGCTCGCTTTGAGTAAAATTCATAGCCTGGATGCATCCCCTACCGTTTCTGTAGAGTTGAAATTTCCTGTTGAATTGAATTTATTTTCTGACGCCAGTAGAGTCTGCGAACCAGCGAATGAAAGCCTGTTCTCGGTCACGTGTTGGTTCCGCAAAACACAGAACTATTTTCATAGGTCAATAACCAATATATTGTCTTGCGCAGTACTTCATGCAGTTTTTACTTCATCCTAATTGCAAAATGGCGTCGTCGGGGAGCAAAATGTCTTTGCAAGACAATAGATTGTTTATTGACCAATGAAAAATAGTTCCGCGTTTTTGCAGGACTTGCACAAGAATAAGAACAGTCTTTCATTCACTGATTCGCAGACCCTACTTCGTACGAAAATGAATTCAATTTAACGAGAAATTTCAACTCTACGGAAACAGTAGGGAATGCACGCAGGCTAAAAATTCATGTTGATTAACTTCTGAAAAGTTCCCTGAAATCTTCTTGCCACAACTAGCACCGTTATACCGAATATGGGGGTCATAGCTGTGTGATTCTTAACAAGATAGGCCCTGAAATCTTCTTGCCACAACTAGCACCGTTATACCGAATATGGGGGTCATAGCTGTGTGATTCTTAACAAGATAGGCCCTGAAATCTTCTTGCCACAACTAGCACCGTTATACCGAATATGGGGGTCATAGCTGTGTGATTCTTAACAAGATAGGCCCTGAAATCTTCTTGACACAACTAGCATCGTTATACGGAATATGGGGGTCATAGCTGTGTGATTCTTAACAAGATAGGCCGTGAAATCTTCCTGCCACAACTAGCACCGTTATACCGAATATGGGGGTCATAGCTGTGTGATTCTTAACAAGATAGGCCCTGAAATCTTCTTGCCACAACTAGCACCGTTATACCGAATATGGGGGTCATAGCTGTGTGATTCCTAACAAGATAGGCCCTGAAATCTTCTTGCCACAACTAGCACCGTTATACAGGATATGGGGGGTCATAGCTGTGTGATTCTTAACAAGATAGGCCCTGAAATCTTCTTGCCACAACTAGCACCGTTATACAGAATATGGGGGGTCATAGCTGTGTGATTCTTAACAAGATAGGCCCTGAAATCTTCTTGACACAACTAGCACCGTTATACCGAATATGGGGGTTCATAGCTGTGTGATTCTTAACAAGATAGGCCCTGAAATCTTCTTGCCACAACTAGCACCGTTATACCGAATATGGGGGTCATAGCTGTGTGATTCCTAACAAGATAGGCCCTGAAATCTTCTTGCCACAACTAGCACCGTTATACCGAATATGGGGGTCATAGCTGTGTGATTCCTAACAAGATAGGCCCTGAAATCTTCTTGCCACAACTAGCACCGTTATACCGATGTGGGGGTCATAGCTGTGTGATTCTTAACAAGATAGGCCCTGAAATCTTCTTGACACAACTAGCAGCGTTATACCGAATATGGGGGTCATAGCTTTGTGATTCTTAACAAGATAGGCCCTGAAATCTTCTTGACACAACTAGCACCGTTATACCGAATATGGGGGTCATAGCTGTGTGATTCTTAACAAGATAGGCCCTGAAATCTTCTTGACACAACTAGCATCGTTATACCGATGTGGGGGTCATAGCTGTGTGATTCTTAACAAGATAGGCCCTGAAATCTTCTTGCCACAACTAGCACCGTTATACCGAATATGGGGGTCATAGCTGTGTGATTCTTAACAAGATAGGCCCTGAAATCTTCTTGCCACAACAAGCACCGTTATACCGAATATGGGGGTCATAGCTGTGTGATTCTTAACAAGGTAGGCCCTGAAATCTTCTTGACACAACTAGCATCGTTATACGGAATATGGGGGACATAGCTGTGTGATTCTTAACAAGATAGGCCGTGAAATCTTCCTGCCACAACTAGCACCGTTATACCGAATATGGGGGTCATAGCTGTGTGATTCTTAACAAGATAGGCCGTGAAATCTTCCTGCCACAACTAGCACCGTTATACCGAATATGGGGGTCATAGCTGCGTGATTCTTAACAAGATAGGCCGTGAAATCTTCTTGCCACAACTAGCACCGTTATACCGAATATGGGGGTCATAGCTGTGTGATTCTTAACAAGATAGGCCCTGAAATCTTCTTGACACAACTAGCACCGTTATACCGAATATGGGGGTCATAGCTGTGTGATTCTTAACAAGATAGGCCCTGAAATCTTCTTGCAACAACTAGCACCGTTATACCGAATATGGGGGTCATAGCTGCGTGATTCTTAACAAGATAGGCCCTGAAATCTTCTTGCCACAACTAGCACCGTTATACCGAATATGGGTGTCATAGCTGTGTGATTCTTAACAAGATAGGCCCTGAAATCTTCTTGCCACAACTATCACCGTTATACCGAATATGGGGGTCATAGCTGTGTGATTCTTAACAAGATAGGTCCTGAAATCTTCTTGCCACAACTAGCACCGTTATACCGAATGTGGGATCATAGCTGTGTGATTCTTAACAAGATAGGCCCTGAAATCTTCTTGCCACAACTAGCACCGTTATACCGAATATGGAGGTTCATAGCTGTGTGATTCTTAACAAGATAGGCCCTGAAATCTTCTTGCAATAACTAGCACCGTTATACCGAATATGGGGGTCATAGCTGCGTGATTCTTAACAAGATAGGCCCTGAAATCTTCTTGCCACAACTACCACCGTTATACCGAATATGGAGGTTCATAGCTGTGTGATTCTTAACAAGATAGGCCCTGAAATCTTCTTTCCACAACTAGCACCGTTATACCGAATATGGAGGTTCATAGCTGTGTGATTCTTAACAAGATAGGCCGTGAAATCTTCCTGCCACAACTAGCACCGTTATACCGAATATGGGGGTCATAGCTGTGTGATTCTTAACAAGATAGGCCCTGAAATCTTCTTGACACAACTAGCACCGTTATACCGAATATGGGGGTCATAGCTGTGTGATTCTTAACAAGATAGGCCCTGAAATCTTCTTGCAATAACTAGCACCGTTATACCGAATATGGGGGTCATAGCTGCGTGATTCTTAACAAGATAGGCCCTGAAATCTTCTTGCCACAACTAGCACCGTTATACCGAATATGGGTGTCATAGCTGTGTGATTCTTAACAAGATAGGCCCTGAAATCTTCTTGCCACAACTAGCACCGTTATACCGAATATGGGTGTCATAGCTGTGTGATTCTTAACAAGATAGGCCCTGAAATCTTCTTTCCACAACTAGCACCGTTATACCGAATATGGGGGTCATAGCTGTGTGATTCTTAACAAGATAGGCCCTGAAATCTTCTTGCAATAACTAGCACCGTTATACCGAATATGGGGGTTCATAGCTGTGTGATTCTTAACAAGATAGGCCCTGAAATCTTCTTGCCACAACTAGCACCGTTATACCGAATATGGGGGTCATAGCTGTGTGATTCCTAACAAGATAGGCCCTGAAATCTTCTTGCCACAACTAGCACCGTTATACCGAATATGGGGGTCATAGCTGTGTGATTCCTAACAAGATAGGCCCTGAAATCTTCTTGCCACAACTAGCACCGTTATACCGATGTGGGGGTCATAGCTGTGTGATTCTTAACAAGATAGGCCCTGAAATCTTCTTGACACAACTAGCAGCGTTATACCGAATATGGGGGTCATAGCTTTGTGATTCTTAACAAGATAGGCCCTGAAATCTTCTTGACACAACTAGCACCGTTATACCGAATATGGGGGTCATAGCTGTGTGATTCTTAACAAGATAGGCCCTGAAATCTTCTTGCCACAACTAGCACCGTTATACCGAATATGGGTGTCATAGCTGTGTGATTCTTAACAAGATAGGCCCTGAAATCTTCTTGCCACAACTAGCACCGTTATACCGAATATGGGGGTCATAGCTGTGTGATTCTTAACAAGATAGGCCCTGAAATCTTCTTGCAACAACTAGCACCGTTATACCGAATATGGGGGTCATAGCTGTGTGATTCTTAACAAGATAGGCCCTGAAATCTTCTTGCCACAACTAGCACCGTTATACCGAATGTGGGGGTCATAGCTGTGTGATTCTTAACAAGATAGGCCCTGAAATCTTCTTGCCACAACTAGCACCGTTATACCGAATATGGAGGTTCATAGCTGTGTGATTCTTAACAAGATAGGCCCTGAAATCTTCTTGCCACAACTAGCACCGTTATACCGAATGTGGGGGTCATAGCTGTGTGATTCTTAACAAGATAGGCCCTGAAATCTTCTTGCCACAACTAGCACCGTTATACCGAATATGGAGGTTCATAGCTGTGTGATTCTTAACAAGATAGGCCGTGAAATGTTCTTGCCACAACTAGCACCGTTATACCGAATATGGGGGTCATAGCTGTGTGATTCTTAACAAGATAGGCCCTGAAATCTTCTTGACACAACTAGCACCGTTATACCGAATATGGGGGTCATAGCTGTGTGATTCTTAACAAGATAGGCCCTGAAATCTTCTTGCCACAACTAGCACCGTTATACCGAATATGGGGGTCATAGCTGTGTGATTCTTAACAAGATAGGCCCTGAAATCTTCTTGCCACAACAAGCACCGTTATACCGAATATGGGGGTCATAGCTGTGTGATTCTTAACAAGGTAGGCCCTGAAATCTTCTTGACACAACTAGCATCGTTATACGGAATATGGGGGACATAGCTGTGTGATTCTTAACAAGATAGGCCGTGAAATCTTCCTGCCACAACTAGCACCGTTATACCGAATATGGGGGTCATAGCTGTGTGATTCTTAACAAGATAGGCCGTGAAATCTTCCTGCCACAACTAGCACCGTTATACCGAATATGGGGGTCATAGCTGCGTGATTCTTAACAAGATAGGCCGTGAAATCTTCTTGCCACAACTAGCACCGTTATACCGAATATGGGGGTCATAGCTGTGTGATTCTTAACAAGATAGGCCCTGAAATCTTCTTGACACAACTAGCACCGTTATACCGAATATGGGGGTCATAGCTGTGTGATTCTTAACAAGATAGGCCCTGAAATCTTCTTGCAACAACTAGCACCGTTATACCGAATATGGGGGTCATAGCTGCGTGATTCTTAACAAGATAGGCCCTGAAATCTTCTTGCCACAACTAGCACCGTTATACCGAATATGGGTGTCATAGCTGTGTGATTCTTAACAAGATAGGCCCTGAAATCTTCTTGCCACAACTAGCACCGTTATACCGAATATGGGGGTCATAGCTGTGTGATTCTTAACAAGATAGGTCCTGAAATCTTCTTGCCACAACTAGCACCGTTATACCGAATGTGGGATCATAGCTGTGTGATTCTTAACAAGATAGGCCCTGAAATCTTCTTGCCACAACTAGCACCGTTATACCGAATATGGAGGTTCATAGCTGTGTGATTCTTAACAAGATAGGCCCTGAAATCTTCTTGCAATAACTAGCACCGTTATACCGAATATGGGGGTCATAGCTGCGTGATTCTTAACAAGATAGGCCCTGAAATCTTCTTGCCACAACTAGCACCGTTATACCGAATATGGGTGTCATAGCTGTGTGATTCTTAACAAGATAGGCCCTGAAATCTTCTTTCCACAACTAGCACCGTTATACCGAATATGGAGGTTCATAGCTGTGTGATTCTTAACAAGATAGGCCGTGAAATCTTCCTGCCACAACTAGCACCGTTATACCGAATATGGGGGTCATAGCTGTGTGATTCTTAACAAGATAGGCCCTGAAATCTTCTTGACACAACTAGCACCGTTATACCGAATATGGGGGTCATAGCTGTGTGATTCTTAACAAGATAGGCCCTGAAATCTTCTTGCAATAACTAGCACCGTTATACCGAATATGGGGGTCATAGCTGCGTGATTCTTAACAAGATAGGCCCTGAAATCTTCTTGCCACAACTAGCACCGTTATACCGAATATGGGTGTCATAGCTGTGTGATTCTTAACAAGATAGGCCCTGAAATCTTCTTTCCACAACTAGCACCGTTATACCGAATATGGGGGTCATAGCTGTGTGATTCTTAACAAGATAGGCCCTGAAATCTTCTTGCAATAACTAGCACCGTTATACCGAATATGGGGGTCATACCTGTGTGATTCTTAACAAGATAGGCCCTGAAATCTTCTTGCCACAACTAGCACCGTTATACCGAACATGGGGGTCGTAGCTGTGTGATTCTTAACAAGATAGGCCCTGAAATCTTCCTACCACAACTAGCACCGTTATACCGAATATGGGGGTCATAGCTGTGTGATTCTTAAGAAGATACGCCCTGAAATCTTCTTGACACAACTAGCACCGTTATACCGAATATGGGGGTCATAGCTGTGTGATTCTTAACAAGATAGGCCCTCAAATCTTATTGCCACAACTAGCACCGTTATACCGAATATGGGGGTCATAGCTGTGTGATTCTTAACAAGATAGGCCCTGAAATCTTCTTGACACAACTAGCACCGTTATACCGAATATGGGGGTCATAGCTGTGTGATTCTTAACAAGATAGGCCCTGAAATCTTCTTGACACAACTAGCACCGTTATACCGAATATGGGGGTCATAGCTGTGTGATTCTTAACAAGATAGGCCCTGAAATCTTCTTGACACAACTAGCACCGTTATACCGAATATGGGGGTCATAGCTGTGTGATTCTTAACAAGATAGGCCCTGAAATCTTCTTGCCACAACTAGCACCGTTATACAGAATATGGGGGGTCATAGCTGTGTGATTCTTAACAAGATAGGCCCTGAAATCTTCTTGCCATAACTAGCACCGTTATACCGAATATGGGGGTCATAGCTGTATGATTCTTAACAAGATAGGCCCTAAAATCTTCTTGACACAACTAGCACCGTTATACCAAATATGGGGGTCATAGCTGTGTGATTCTTAACAAGATAGGCCCTGAAATCTTCTTGCCACAACTAGCACCGTTATACCGAATATGGGGGTCATAGCTGTGTGATTCTTAACAAGATAGGCCCTGAAATCTTCTTGCCACAACTAGCACCGTTATACCGAATATGGGGGTTCATAGCTGTGTGATTCTTAACAAGATAGGCCCTGAAATCTTCTTGCCACAACTAGCACCGTTATACCGAATATGGGGGTCATAGCTGTGTGATTCTTAACAAGATAGGTCCTGAAATCTTCTTGCCACAACTAGCACCGTTATACCGAATGTGGGGGTCATAGCTGTGTGATTCTTAACAAGATAGGCCCTGAAATCTTCTTGCCACAACTAGCACCGTTATACCGAATATGGAGGTTCATAGCTGTGTGATTCTTAACAAGATAGGCCCTGAAATGTTCTTGCCACAACTAGCACCGTTATACCGAATATGGGGGTCATAGCTGTGTGATTCTTAACAAGATAGGCCCTGAAATCTTCTTGACACAACTAGCACCGTTATACCGAATATGGGGGTCATAGCTGTGTGATTCTTAACAAGATAGGCCCTGAAATCTTCTTGCCACAACTAGCACCGTTATACCGAATATGGGGGTCATAGCTGTGTGATTCTTAACAAGATAGGCCCTGAAATCTTCTTGCCACAACTAGCACCGTTATACCGAATATGGGGGTCATAGCTGTGTGATTCTTAACAAGATAGACCCTGAAATCTTCTTGACACAACTAGCATCGTTATACCGAATATGGGGGTCATAGCTTTGTGATTCTTAACAAGATAGGCCCTGAAATCTTCTTGCCACAACTAGCATCGTTATACCGAATATGGGGGTCATAGCTGTGTGATTCTTAACAAGATAGGCCCTGAAATCTTCTTGCCACAACTAGCACCGTTATACCGAATATGGGGGTCATAGCTGTGTGATTCTTAACAAGATAGGCCGTGAAATCTTCCTGCCACAACTAGCACCGTTATACCGAATATGGGGGTCATAGCTGCGTGATTCTTAACAAGATAGGCCCTGAAATCTTCTTGACACAACTAGCACCGTTATACCAAATATGGGGGTCATAGCTGTGTGATTCTTAACAAGATAGGCCCTGAAATCTTCTTGCAACAACTAGCACCGTTATACCGAATATGGGGGTCATAGCTGCGTGATTCTTAACAAGATAGGCCCTGAAATCTTCTTGCCACAACTAGCACCGTTATACCGAATATGGGGGTCATAGCTGTGTGATTCTTAACAAGATAGGCCCTGAAATCTTCTTGCCACAACTAGCACCGTTATACCGAATGTGGGGGTCATAGCTGTGTGATTCTTAACAAGATAGGCCCTGAAATCTTCTTGCCACAACTAGCACCGTTATACCGAATATGGGGGTTCATAGCTGTGTGATTCTTAACAAGATAGGCCCTGAAATCTTCTTGCCACAACTAGCACCGTTATACCGAATATGGGGGTCATAGCTGTGTGATTCTTAACAAGATAGGCCCTGAAATCTTCTTGACACAACTAGCACCGTTATACCGAATATGGGGGTCATAGCTGTGTGATTCTTAACAAGATAGGCCCTGAAATCTTCTTGCCACAACTAGCACCGTTATACCGAATATGGGGGTCATAGCTGTGTGATTCTTAACAAGATAGGCCCTGAAATCTTGATGTGATTCTTAACAAGATGGGGAGTTTACGAAAACACGACGGCAACGGCAACTGCAACACAATGTTGCTTTTGTTTCAGATCTTTAGATTCAAAAGAATCCTTGATTTCTGCTCGAATCTGCTTCCCAGCATAGGTTTCAAATGTTTAAATAGCTGGGTGTAAAATTCAATGACCTATTTCTTTGAACTGAATGGTTTCAAAGAAACATGAACCATTTTACAGTGAATCTGCCGTTTGACTTTTCTGAAACCTTCAATATTTTCAGGATTACAGTATCTTTTTCTGTTTTAAGAATTCGAGAAAATTTTTTTAAAAAGACTTAAAACCATTGTAACTTCTAAACCTGTTGACTAAAGATCAAATAATTTTCAAGAAAACCATAGTTTATGGATGCCTACAATAAAGTATCAAGCAAAACTCTTTCACTCTTCTGGTTTGTCATTTAGAAATTTGATGACGTCATATAATAAAATGAGCTGAAATATAAAATAGGCTGTAAATTCGACAAATAATCAAGATTTCTGAAAGCTCCAACGGGACAATCATAGAAAAGTTGCTAAAGCTTCATTCAAGTCAATCAGTTTAAAGAAATATGTCATTGAATTTTACACCCGCCTTTTTTCGTAGATTTAAAGATTGGGAATCGATGCTCTTGAGAGTCTCTGAAGTTGTCCTTTTCAATTTCACAACTTCGAAACATTATTTCTGGCGCTCTGTACAGCAGATATAGGCCTAGGCCTCCGAAGTAAAACTCAATCTTTTTATGTTTGTCTTAAAAGAACAAGAATATGGTTTCCAGGCATCTCTGCGTGGAAAGAGGCCACGTTTTGACCTTTTAGATGATGTGTTAAAGGTACCGGAAGGAATCAATACTACCTTTGCCGAATATGAGATGACCTTCCAGCTGGCATTGCCGTCCTGGTTGTGTAAACTCTCTAAATACCAGATAAGGACGCTCGCTGAAAACCTCATTTTTAAGAAGAAAAAAGGTCTATTCCGGAGGAAATGTTATGGAAATGTGACTACTTGGTAATTTCAAACAATCATTGATACGATACTAGATTATATATAAAATAATTTGTAAGAAATATTGAAGATTCAGAGAAAAGTTACAGAAGATTACGCTTCAGATTATTGAAATACGCCACTTCAATTAAGCAACCTCGTTTTAGAAATTTTCAAAATTTCTTCCTATTGTTCCAATAAAAATTTTGTGCCCCGATTTGAATTTAGCACACTAACGTTGGTCTAATGACGAATTTTTGAAGTTCTGGCAATTTTGATTATCATTTCATGAAAAAATAAAGTTCAAAGATTTATAAAAGATTTGATAGTGAAAATCGTTCGGGGTGAAACTTTACACCCCGAGTCATTTTCACGATCAAATCCCATAGGCCTTTAGGTAATTGCTGAATTAAGTACATAAAAAGCACGACGTTTAACTTGATTTGTTCCACGGATTCAATTTGGCACGGCAAGCTGCATTTGGAGCGATTTGTTTCGTCGAATTCACCACTTTGATTAACAGCCTCGTTTTGGAAATTATTCAAAATTCTTTCATAGGAAAGTTTGCAGGCCAAATTCGGATGCAGCGCCCAAACTTTTGTCTAGCCGCAAGATTTCAGGTTGCTAGCAGTTGTGGTGTTAAGTTTATGGCGACGTAAAGTTTGGAAATCTGTAAGGGATTTGACCGTGAAAATGATTCCGGGTGTAAAGTTTCACCCCGAACGATTTTTGACGGTCAAATCCCTTATAAATCTTATCATAAAATCAACATAACAAATGCCAGCAGGTTAAAAACATGCGACGAGACTAATGTTTGGGTGCTAAGTCCGAATCTGGAATCGAAAATTTCATAAGGACAATAGGAAGGAATTTTGACAAATTTCCAAAACGAGGCTGCTTAATCGAAGTGGTGTATTCCAAGGAGGAAGCGCGACTTGAAACTTAAACGTCGAGATTTTCATGTGCCGAAAACGAACTAAAGGTAAAGGCATAAAGATTATCTTCAGTTTACTTTCGCTCCGAAACGAGGCCTAATTTGGTTGCTAGGATACAAACAATTTTGCTTAAGCATGGCACAACTGGGCACGACGTTCAACTCAATGTAGTGCTTTCGCCGTGCCAGTGTCGAACTTAATTATATATTAGGTTAGGTACATGAGAAGTGCAACGTTTAACCCGGGCCATACAGATTTTCAAACTCGACATCCCTATGAAATTAACACTACCAACGCTGGAAATATGGAAACTTGTGGTTCGACTAAGGTTTGGGTGCTAAATCTTAATTTGGCCTCTAAAATCTCAAATGAAAGAATCTTGGTTAATTTCTAAAACGAGGCTATTAATCGAAGTGTTGTATTGGTGACGACAAAAGCTACGCAATAAAGTCTTCAAATCTTATAAAAAGCTTGCTCCTACCGGGCGATTCAAACACAGGGAAACCAGATTAGATATTAGCCGCTGCATTTATTGTTTGATAATCTATATTATTTTTCACTAACTTTGTTATTTGGTAATTTCTTCTATTTTCTATGTAGCTCCATCTCTTATTCATTTTCGTGACCTCTTATGTGCCTCCTTCGCATTTCCTCCCTCGCTTCACGCTCCCTCGCAGAAAAGTTAGCTGCGTGGCATATTAGAGGTCACGGAAAATGAATAAGAAATGGAGCTAGATAGAAAATAGAAGTTAATGAAAAATAATATAGATTATCAAACAATAAATGCAACAGTTAATATTTAGTCTGGTTTCCCTGTGATTTAAACGAAAAGTTAACACATTTGGCCAGCTACAGAATGGAAAGTATGCAACCGACATTTAAAAGCGAAGTGTTAATCTACGAGTCAAAAGCTAGTTTGGAGAAGATAGGAATCCCCGGGGGGGGGGAGGTAACTTGAGTTTCCAAGATACGGGGTTGTGCCATTCAAATCGTAAAAGTACCACCCATAAATCCGGAGAAATTTCTCAAAAGTATACCCATAAATCCGGAGAAATTTCTCAAAAGTATACCCATAAATCTGGAGAATTTCTGAAAATCATACCCATAAATCTGGGAATGCCAAAACAGCTCACCAATAAATGAATTCAGACAGAAAACTATACCCATAAATCTGGAAGATGCCAAAAATTGTTGAAAACCATACCCATAAATCCGGAAACTATCATGAAAAAGGTACCCTAAGAAATGGCACAACCCCGTACCATGGACAAGTTAAGTTACCCCCCCCCCGGGTAGGAATCAAGCGTTTTATCAAATTTTTGCCTGTGGCCTACAGTAAATCCCTGCATATAAGAACCTACCAAAATAAGAACCTAGAGGCTGTTTTTCCTAAATTATGTACAGTAAAGTCCCGCCTTTAAGAAAATCATTACACAAAGGATTGCATCTCCCTGCAAAGTTGAGTTATTTTCGGTTTATCTTTCACCTTTCCAGAGTCACACAATACTTGTTTGTTCTGGTAAGTGTTTTCCCTGGATTATTTAGCCATTTCGTCATCCCTTCACCCATTGGCGAGTGCATTTTGAGCCACTTTATCGTTGATGATTGTCATCGGCTTTGTGGTGGCTAAGTGTGGACCAAACCGATCAACAGGCCCAACTTCAAACTTGAGTAAACACATGCAATAACGTGGCTCAAAACACACTCAAAAATGGGCGAAAGGTTGGCATGGCATCTAAATAATCCAGGGAAAACTAACCTGCACCACACTGATTGGTTCCTTATGTCAAGATATGCTTCTTCAAAACAGGGTTTGTATGCTATGGTATAAGAAAGGCTTCTGTACTCCAAACAGCTGTCAAAATTGTTAAGAAAACGTTTCTGAAATATGAACTGTTGTGCAAAGATCGCATCGTTTGAGCCAGTATTGAAGGTTTCTTGAAACAAGGGTGAGTGGTCGAGTGGCTTATACAGTCTTCGTCAGGTGACTGAAGTTAAGCTTGGTCGAGTGAGGTGAGACTTCGGATGGGTGACCTCTGAGGCCTGACCTCGCAACTCACCTCGCCGTCCTTCGGAAGGGACGTTAAACTAGGGGTCCCATGCCTGGATGCGGCATGCACAGTGGGCCTGAATTAGCTTTCAGTAGTTAGAAATCCTGACAAGCCCACTCAAAACAAATTGAAAAAAATCATTGTCTATTAACAATTTATGTGTTTCTCCTTCGTGAATTTTCCTCAGCTCATTCAAAAACCATCACTTCCATATCAACTTCAGGGGGGTCCCTCTGCAACATGAAAGCCATTTGTTCCTCTTCCATTCTCTTCGCAAGTTCTTTGTGTTCAAAATCGGCATGCAAAGTAAATCGGTATGCATTAAGGTTTTCCAAAATGATAATGACCTCCTCGACTAGTCCTGCTTGCTCTGCACCCTGCAGTTTCCACAGAGAGCCTTTCTTGTAAAACTTTTCGATCACGTGCTTCAGTTTAACGAAAGTCTTAAACCATGTCACCAGTAACTTCTCGGTGTAAGCTTCATTTTGCCAATTGAGAGCCTCGCATACGAAATTTCTGAAACGGAGGCTGTCATCAAACAAAAATGGGGATTCCTCGATGACTTTAACGACGATTTCAAGGACCGGCTCTTCGACGCATGAGCGGCAAACGTTTTTCACCAGCGAAAATAAGTTCAATTGATTTGACCGAGAAACGATAAACTTCAAAATTGCCGAATCGCTTTTCATACCAGCCAGCAAAATAGCTGATAGCGCCGAACAAAAATCTCGCCTCACGAGCCAGCCAATTGACGGATTAACCGAATCATCCCCGACTTGATGCGAGAGACACTCTGGAGGAGCATTTACGAAATGTTTACGTATTTGATTGACGGCTCTGTATAATGGAACTATCAATCTTTCTCTTACCTCGATCATCTCCAAGGACATATAGACTGGCGAGGGTGATGAAGGGCGCTGTGAAGGTATATGAGACAACATTCCTTTCATTGTAGTACTTAGCTTCCTTGATAATGATTCTTTCGCCTCTGTGAAAATCGACTGGACTGGGACGGCTTGGGCTGCCTGAACTGGGTCGATGGCAGCCACATGCTCCTGCTCAGCTGTCTCTGTGTCTTCATCGTTGGTTTCATTAAAACATGGACTGGGTATTGCTCGAATTTTCCAGTCTTCCTCGTCATCATTACGAGACTGCTCCACGCTGAGATTTTCCTCTGTATATCGTGTTACACGCCATGTGCCAGTAGCTCTACGCGGTATCCAATGACAACAGATGCCACCTTCAAAAGAAATTAAGATCGATGCGAGATTCGTAAGCAGGTCGGGGCATGGCGCAGCAAAATTGAACTTTATACACAAAATCCCTTCAGCTGTATGTAATACTGCAAAAAGCCATAAAGCTTCAGTAATCAATATTATATACCAATCAAAAAATATTGAAGGCTAAAGTCTATAACTTGCTTAGGCCAAAAGGCAAAGCACTGGTTTCGAGATGTACGGAAATCGGACCTTTCAAGACTAATATTTCTGCATTCAAAGCGCCAATTACCAACAAACGAAGTATACATGTTGAAGTTAACTATCAAGAGAAAATTTTGAGAATGAGAAGCTACTGATTAACCCTATCAGGCCTAAAGTATCTAATGCTCTAGGGAGACTGGAGGGCTGATTCAGCCCCCCTAACTTATTTCCGTTCGGGACAACCTAGCGCCATGAAACGTAGCACGTGTATAGAACAGAATATGGCGAACCCAAACGAAATCTATTTTTAGATATGTCATGTGGCCTTTCTATGACGTCACATTGCTCAAGTTTAAATAGGGTTGAGTATTAAAAATTTTCAATCGTTGATTGTGAGAAAACGAAAAGAGCTAAAGGCACAGTCCAATTTCATAGTATTCTATGTCTAAATAGCATTTGCTCTGTGAAGAGAGATTAATAAAAAGTGATCACGTCATCACACAGGAATGCAAAGAATGTACGCATGCACAATGCAAAAATCTGCAAATCCATACAATCAAATTAAAAAATACTATTTGATTGGATAGAGCACCAAAAGTAGTATGAATTCCTCTCCTTTCATCGTTTTATTACATCAGCTGTAGATTTTACTAGCAATTATTCAAAATTTTGCAAAGACATCTCTTGAAAGTTGATTGCACATACACCCTGGAACGAATCTAATTTTTTAAAAATTGATTTTTGATTACGAGAGGGCCGATAAAAACTAAAAGTCAGAAAGTTTCAGTATTGTAGGTGCAGTTGGTAAAAATCTACAGATGAAATACCACTAGGGGGGCTGATTGACCCATCCCCCAGACTTGATAGGGTTAAAGACTCTCTGTTAACCATGAGGCTTTGTGTCCATGTTTTGTTATGGGCAAACAAACAACAGGAGATGGCACGTGGGAGGTATGGGAGGTATGTCCGTTGCCTAGGCCCCTTGCGAAATTGGAGAAAAAGAAATATCAAAATTTTGAACCTAAACCTTTGTCTATACTTAAGATGTCAAATATGACCCTCTGTCCGCCGAATGAAGAGCAAAGCAAAGAGAATCTAGGCCAGAAACGACTTTCAGATAATACAAAAGCCGAGTTTGGCGCCAAATAGGATCATGTTTAGCAATGACTCTTTAAAGCTTAACTGGCATCGCTGGACCCAGTCAAATCAGTGTACACTTCAGGACTTCAGGGATATCCGGTACATGTCTAGGGAGGTTGCAAGTTGATATTCCGCTTCGTGATTCTGAGACATGGTTGTTCACTCATCGTCAAAAGTTGACGATATTCATACAGGGTGACCGATATTCAACAGGGTGACCGATATTCATAAGTTTTAATCTATCACTCAAAGGCCAGCTTAGATGACAAAATTTTGTTTGGTAAAATCAAACATCTTTAAGACCCAGCAATAATCAAAATGCTTATAAGGGGTTTGTATGGGAATCGAGAATTCCATATTCTATTCTGGCCCATGATTCTTCTTACTATCTACTTATGTGGCATTAAGTTTACAATGCCAGTTTGAGATGCTGAATTCCAATTTCAATAGAAGTTAAATCATGGACCAGAATGGAATGTGGAATTGTTGTTCCCAAACATGCCCTTTACCAGCATTTTCCTAATTTCTGTGTATGTAAGATGAGGGATACTACCAAACAAAATTATCTCATCTAAGTTGACCTTTGACTGATAGATGAACATTTCAGCTTTGAATATCGGTCACATAATTTTTATTTCACAGCCCTTCAAACGCTTAAACATTTTTTTGAGTCATCCGGTAGCTACTTGTTTTTAGGAGTGGCAACTGCAACTGCAACTGCTGGCAACTGCAATGTTGATTCAATGACAGTGTAAAAATCAAAGATTTATAAGGAACTTGACTGTAAAAATCGTTCGGGGTGAAACTTTACACCCGGAGTCATTTGCACGGTCACGGTCCCTTACAGATATTTGAAAATTGTGAACGGGAAACAAGACTCACCTTTGAGTTTCACTTGCTTTTCTTTAACAATTTTATTAGCAATTGAATTTTGATCTTGTTGATTGGTGGTGCTCTTCATCATTTCGAGGCTGTCTGTCAGTTCTGACTCACTGTGACAACTTGTGCCATCTGTAACTTCCCATTCTCCGTGTTTAATACGCAAGTGCACTCCTAAAAACAAATTAAAAAATGAAAGAGCAATATAAAGGGTGTCCCAAAACAATTGTGCCCCTTTTGCATGGCTACTGTGGAGGAGCATTAATTCAAACATCTCCATTTTTACACAGCTGCATAGGTCAGGCATCAACTTGGAGTTTGAGACCTTGTATGAGTTAATCTGACACGTGGTTGCTGATTTATGGTAGAGAATATTCAAAATAAGTGGTTGCTTCAAAAACAGCACTTCTGTTGTTCTCCAGCAATGTCAAAATAAAGTAATTTTGCAAAGAAAGGACTCTGGCATCGTATTACAATTTTCACCACATTTTCTAAGTGGTAAGGAGTGTTTTCTTATGAATAGAAAACACTGTTAACCCTTTAAAAGATGTTGCAAAATCTTAATGCGACGCTAGAGCCCATTCTTCGACAACTTACTTCATTTGGACATTGCTGGAGAACAATAGAACTGCCGTTTTTGAGGCAACCACTTATTTTGCCTTTCTTGCACCATAAATCAGAAACCGCGTGTCAGATTAACTCATACAAGGTCTCAAACTCCAAGTTGATGCCTGACCTATGCAATAGACCTTTTGGCTATTCTGAAAACGAATGTGGATCGAACGATATTTCATCACATTTCGTAGAATTTTCGAATGTTTACAATTGCGATCGAAGCTCTAACGCCACTCTATCGAACTTCGCGCATAAAATTGTATAAGAATATCACCCGATCCAGGCTCTTTCGTAGAATAGCTAAAAGGTCTTTTACTTAAAAGCCGAGGTAACTGACCCTACAGCTCCTCCACAGCAGCCATAAAACGAGGCACAATTTTTTGGAACACCCTGTAGTTGCAAACAGAAAGATAGTAGAAGCGACTACTTTCTTTATCAAGGCCTCGGCAAGGTTAAATTAATGTCTAAACATAGCAGCAGCACCACGCCCATTTTTTCTTCGCACTTATAGTTTTCTTTTTGCTATGGTAACTTTCAGTTGAATTATAAATGAAATCAGAATACTTTCTTATTTTTTTTTGCTTTCAATTTGTTTTGAGTGGGCTTGTCAGGATTTCTAGTTACTGAAAGCTAATTTAGGCCCATTGTGCATGCCACATCCAGGCATGGGACCCCTAGTTTAACGTCCCTTCCGAAGGACGGCGAGGTGCCTTGTGAGGTCAGGCCTCTGAGGTCCCCCATCCGGAGTCTAACCTCATGCGACCAAGCATAACTTCAGTCACCCACTGAAGACTGTATAAGCCACTCGGCCACTCACTCGGCCACTTACTAAGTTATGAGCCATAAAGCCACAATCACTATGTCCCATTTAGGGTGTCGGCGGGGGTAATCGGACGGCGGTGGTAATCGACCACTTTTGAATAAACCTAAGAAACTGAAGGGTAAATCATATTCTCAATAACTTTTAACAGATGAATATGGTTGTTTGCATTATATTCTACCAGTTTACATAGTAAACAGCCGCAGGGAAGGCCCTCTTGAATGCAAACGCGATCAAAAAAGTCACTATTTATAACTTCTCGGCATGATTGCGGTCAAGGCATTGTCGTTCAGAAAGTTGCACCTTCATAAGAAGCTCTGAATTCGTGGCAGAAAGAGCCAAGAATTCTAAATAAACTCAAGAAATAGAATGTCCGACACGAGAGCGAGATATAGGAAGGTGGCTGAAACTTAAAAACCTCCTACTAAAGGGGGGGCAGCGTTTTTTATTTCGATTGCCCTGAAAAGGTTGCGGCAGTGGTTTTCGGACACCCAGCAAATTATCCCTGGAAGAGAATGTTTAGTCGAGCTCGAAGATGCTCGAAGATTCAGAAGAATACAATTTTGCACCGATATCTAATTATCCTCAATATTATAAATTGGCGTAAAATGATCCTTCATACCAAAACATCTTCCTTGAAATTTTCAAATAGAGCACAACTGATTTGATTTAAATAGCAACGCATCCCCAGTGAAAATTAATGGTGAAGTCACTCAACTGATAAAAACTGTTTTCATTTTGCTTTAAAACATGCAGCATGCAACTGCTTTGTTAATGCAGTTCGCTTTTTATAATATTAGTGAAGAGCTTGATTTCTAACATCTCATTTTGGAGAATCCAAGAGTTATTCTCAGTTACATTGTGTTGCTTTGTGTGTCCTGTAGGTTTTGTTGTAAACAAAAGCAAAGACGAAAGGTTGTAGTTTCTCAGAGTACATCCAGTTAAGCAGATAAGTCCATAGAATGAATAATTCCATAGTATAAATCAAAAGAAGCGATTTCTTGGCATGCTCTGCAATTTTAACTTACTGTCCGAAAACCACCGCCGAGCTGAGCAGGAGAAACATCGACCCCAAAGGTGAATCAAGCAAAATCGAAACCAAAAGTCTTTGAGTAAATATGCTAAAAGGGCTGCTTTTCTCATGGATGATTTTAGTTTTTGCGTGTGATGTATTTTTCTTGTCTGAAAATTCAGTTTCCCTTAAGTGTCCGATTACCACCGCCGGCACCTTAAGTAATACGCGCAAGTCGTTGTTTTGTTTGTTTTCTGTTTCCTTGTCATTTGTCTTTTATTCGAATATTTCATGTCTGCATCAAATTAGATACCATGCGATATCTTTAATAACCTCAATTACCCACTCAATCACTTTAGTTGCTCGATCGCTAAAATTTCTCGCGGTGGCATGTAATTGGAGACAGACAGTAGTTATCATCTCTATGTTCTCGGGATGAGGCAAGCGACGACAATCATTGTGAATTTTTTAATCATCATTAATCAGTTGAAATCATGTTTGACAGATCCAGTAAATTGAGACAAATCCATGGTAAATTAAGAAATTAAGAAAATTAAGAATAAGACATAATCAGTACGTTTCGAACCATACTTGGTTCATCTTCAGCAAATAATTAGGCGTTAAACGGTAAATTTATACCCTAAGACAAACAAGTAAGTTAAGGTAAACAAGCGTGAGTAACATTTCCTACGCGAGGAGCAACCCGGGGCCTAAGTCCCAAGTGAACAAAAAGGCACATCAAAAGAGAACTAAAGGGATAGAGGACTGCTGGGAATTGAGTTCAGGTCGACCTCGTAAAATCAGAAGGCTTTCGTGAATAAGCAAGTCAAATTCATTATTGGCTCTGTCCAAAATAGAGAAATCATTAACCGACGCGGCGTGTCCTGATTGGTTAATATGATCCCTGATGGCAGAGGAACTCCCTTTTATTTGAAGAGGGACTCCATCTCTAAGTTAAATTGGCCTCGGGGTAGTCATAGCCTCTTTGCTCCTGGGGGTATCATTCTAGAAGTATTGTATAGTTGTATAGTAATTGTATAATGTAGTGCAATTGTAAATTTACATTGTAACTTTCAGTGAATGTGAAATAAAATTATAGATGACATCCACATATTATTGAGAACACAAAATATGCCTACGAAAATGGTTAGTTTACCTTTTTCGGAATAATAGTTTTTCTGCGAGATCCTTTTTTGCGCAACAAATTTCTTTTTATTTCATCACACCTCCGGAGGGACCATTATGGAAACAATGTAATCTTGACTTTTTAATGCTATCCCTGCCATTTTCAATCTTGGGTGATTTTAAACTTCATTTTTTTAATATCATATTCGTGCAATTAGCTCACTTTCCGTTGATTAAATTATATTGTATTTAAATTTTATGGCAAAAAAGTACATACATACATACATACATACATACATACATACATACATACATACATACATACATACATACATACATACATACATACATACATACATACATACATACATACATACATACATACATACATACATACATACATACATACATACATACATACATACATACATACATACATACATACATACATACATACATACATACATACATACATACATACATACATACATACATGGTGAGGACCCGGTGACCTTGATTCGCCATGAATGTCACAGATAAATGTAATTGTTATTTTCATTGTTATATTTCATTGTTATCATTGTTATCTTCATTGTTATATTTCATTGTCATTATTGTTATTTTCATTGTTATATTTCATTTTTATCATTGTTATCATTGTTATTTTCATTGTTATATTTCATTGTTATCATTGTTATTTTCATTGTTATACTTCATTATTATCATTGTTATTTTCATTGTTATATTTCATTGTTATCATTGTTATTTTCATTGTTATATTTCATTGTTATCATTGTTATTTTCATTGTTATATTTCATTGTTATCATTGTTATTTTCATTGTTATATTTCATTGTTACCATTGTTATTTTCATTGTTATATTTCATTGTTATCATTGTTATTTTCATTGTTATATTTCATTGTTATCATTGTTATTTTCATTGTTATATTTCATTGTTATCATTGTTATTTTCATTGTTATATTTCATTGTTATCATTGTTACTTTCAATTGATAAAAAATACTGTTTGGAGAAACGTAACATTCCTAATCCCCGTGAAATCCTGTACGTTAATGCTGAAATTTGCTCATCCCAGAGCAAATAGTGTAAAGCAAGATTGCTTTAATGAATTGACTTACCAGTTAAACATATATGGTCATATCTGTTTCCAGTGCTGGCTTCCTTGCCTATTTTTGTGCACTGCTTCAAGACAGTGCCCATCTCTTTATACTTGACAACTTGCCACGGTCTTTCCTTCAGGTTCTCACATGTTGAACATGGGACTCTTAAAGGCGACACATCTGGGTTTACTTCGTTCTCAGAGTGTACTGTGGCATCACTTGTTGCTGTTGATGTTTCCACCTCTGTAATTGTTGTTGCTGCTGTTGTTGTTACTGTTGCTGCCGTAGCTATGGGGCTGGAATTTCCAGTTGTATGCTCATCAATTAGCGAGTGTGTTTCCGTTATCGACAGTTCTGTCTCACTGTTAAATGTCGCCCCTTTCTCTGACGGTGAAGATGCTGCATGCATTGTCTCGTGTTTGTTGAGAGCCTATCATTGGAAAATAAAATAGTCACAAAAATGGGTGAGTGAAAAACGTTTACGTGATCTCAAATCTGCGACACAATGATTCCTTCTCTGCATTGAGTGTAGAATTATCATTCGAAACTGGAATGATGTCATCCCGGGAGGGGGGTACTCCCATACTTGACTTGACGGGATTTGCCGTTCAACAGGGTGTCCTTTTACGGTAAAAATTATGCGACAAGGTGTCCTTTTCTGATAAGGATTATGCGACAGAGTATTACAATTGATAAGAAAATTATGCGACAGGGTATCATGTGGAAGGATGCCTTTTAGAGCTCTCTTGAAACAATGGATTTTGGCAAGATTTTTATGCGACAGGGTATACTTTTGGGCCATTTTTTATGCGACAGGGCACAGGGTGTGGAGAGATTTGCCGCACACCCCGTCGCTTCCCTAGTCACGTACCCCCCCCCCCCCCGGGGGATATCATCGACATAAACAGCAAGTACAACAAAACTGACATGTCTATCTGGCTTCTTGATTAATGTAAATACAGCCTGCGTAAATACAGCCATCTGCGTTGCTCTTGCGATAACCACTGGATTTCAAATGCTGATCGAGAGCAGAATTCAAACAACAAGCTGATTGTTTGAGCCCATAAATATTCTTGTTTAGTTTACAAACATAGTTTGGATTATCTGCATCAATAAACCCCTCTGGTTGTGACATGAAAATCTCAATGGAAATAGAACGTTTTACAGTAAATCCCCGCGTATTAGAACCTACCTTTTCGAGAACCAGGCTGTAAATGGTTCTTACTTCAATGGTACTAAGACTAATTTCAAGGTATAGAGGTTCTTAACGGGGCTCTCAAAAAGTGGGTTTTTATACACGGGGATTTACTGTAGCGTCGAGCACACTCTCAGTGCATTAACATACCCCATCCTTTATTCCCAGGGGAAAAGACTTATGTTTTCTCATTACACACCTTTGTTTCCTCCACAGCATCGTGTTTCGTCTCAATGGCTTGTTCTGTGACATTACCACACCTTAATCCTTATTCCGGGGGTATCTTACCATGGGAAATGTGGACACAATTTGGCTGTTGATCGTGTCCTCAATACATGGCCTAAATTATGTTTAATGATTAAATGTATTTCGTTACCTTGCTTGTCTTCAATTCACTGTTTATCTTCTCGTTCTTGTCTGGGAGCACAGCAGGCAGCTCTTAACGGTTCCGCATGGGCCTAATGTTTTGAACCGCATTGCGATTCGAAAGCCGTGACCTGAGAAGTAATTCCCAGATCAACGCGGCCCTCGAACGACTCATCCAGTAAATGAAAATAGCTATTTTGATTTACTGGATGAGTCGTTCGAGGGCCGCGTTGATCTGGGAATTACTTCTCAGGTCACGGCTTTTGAATCGCAATGCGGTTCAAAACATTAGGCCCATGCGGAACCGTTAATAGCTGCCTGCTGTGCTCCCAGACAAGAACGAGAAGATAAACAGTGAATTGAAGACAAGCAAGGTAACGAAATACATTTAATCATTAAACATAATTTAGGCCATGTATTGAGGACACGATCAACACCCAAATTGTGTCCACATTTCCCATGATCTTACTATAGTGAAAACACTTATCTGTGTCATTCATTACATACCTCAGTCTCCTTCACAGCGTTGTGCTCTATCTCAATGGCTTACTCCATGGCTTGCTATGTGGCAACACATTACCACACCCCAATCCTTATTCCGGGGGTATCTTACTTCGGTGAAAATACTTATCTTCGTCATTCATTACATACCTCTGCCTCCTCCACAGCGTTGTGCTCTATCTCAATGGCTTACTCCGTAACATTGCCACACCCCAATCCTTATTCCGGGGGTATCTAACTTCGGTGAAAACACTTATCTTTGTCATTCATTACACACCTCTACCTCCTCCACAGCGTTGTGCTCTATCTCAATGGCTTACTCCGTAACATTACCACACCCCAATCCTTATTCCGCGGGTATCTTACTTCGGTGAAAACACTTTTCTTTGTCATTCATTACATACCTCTGTCTCCTCCAAAGCGTCGTGCTCCATCTTAATGGCTTGTTCCGTAGCACCACCATACCCCACTGCAGCATCATCTTCCAGCTGTCCTTCATTCATTCGCTGTTGCTGTTCCCTTTCGAATCTCTCGTTGCTTAATCGCCTGATGGTCTCCATCCTGACTTCTTTTATCAATGCACTCTCTCTAAACGCATTCCTCCGTCTGTTTTTGTTCAAACTGCCTGCAGCATGAGCTATACTGCCACTGCCCCTGATTTCGCTATCTGCAGCACTGGCCTGCAACAATATAGCAATATGAAAAATCACAGGCCTGCAACAACGTGAAAAAGAAAGGCAGCTACAGGGATACTATAAAATCAGAGCTAGTAATGTTTAAAAGTTTATTCAGAGCACGAGATCGGTCAACATTTAAAACATTTAAGTCTCTACAGTTGCTTATTCCACTTTGTTTTTTTTTTGTTTTGCCACAACAAGGACAGACTTGCAAGACAATAGCATCAGTTGCTTTTGTTGACACCTAAATTGAATAAGATTTGCGATTGCAGACAAAAGAAATTCTTTCAAGCAGAAATTCAAAACAAACAAAGCCGCACAGTTTTTCTAAAATCCATGTAGCTATCTCGCTTGTTATGCATTCCAGAAATGGTTTTTAAGAGCACAGGTGAGCCTATATTGAAGAAGGAGGACATATCTAAACATCTACCGCGGGCATTGGCATAACGAAAGTAATCTCAACTCTGTGGCTATTAAACATATAGTCATAAATATAAACATTAAGGAGCTCCCAGCTGAGTATAAGCTGGCATCCTCACTCAAGAGATCTGAACAATTTTCAAAGGGAAAGGTACCTGTTAAAGGGGCAGAGTCACGCAACTGTAAGCAAATCTATTATCTCTAGAATCTGTATTGTTGCCAATACGTGACCATTGTGTTCTGTACAGATTTTGGTGGATGGGGTGAATCCACACTAAAGTTACTTCTAAAAATCTGCCAATATCTCTGCAATCGCACAAAATACGAGTGGCTCGGTTGTTTCTCTACGAAGTAAAAGCGTCTACCTTCAAAGCATCACTTTCATTTTGAGAAAAGTAGTGGAAAATCAATGTGATATGGCCTATTGAAAATACTGCAAAATCGCCATTTCAAAAGAAGTTTGTTTACATTACGTGTCCCTGCCCCTTTAATAACACGTTGTAATATATGTCACTGTAAATATTTCATCGTCTTTCATTGTGCAAATATCTTACAGCATAGGGCTCTTTTACTTATATAATAGAAATTAACCCTTTCACCCCCTCAAGGGCCATATGGCCCAACAGTATTCATTGGGAACTGTGAATTTTTCAGGGGGTAAAGCATTTGGAATTTTGATTGATTTGAAAGGTTATGCACAGTGCATTTATCTATTGCTTACTGAATCACTGATTATGATACCCCCTGGAAAACGACAATCTACGTTAAGTTTTCCTGTTAAGCTTAATTTTAGCCGGGCGTGAAAGGGTTAATTGTATTAGGTAAATCTAATTTACAACTGTACAGTAAAACCCCGCAAACAAGAACACAGCAAAATAAGAACCTGCAGAATGATTTTGTGGAAAAAGACACCCAAAGATAAGAACCAACAACAGACTAATTTACTTCAATGTTCTTATGAGATGGTACACCTAGTTAAGAAATTTCATCACATCAGTGTAAACAAACTCCAAGCTATTGATAACTGAACATCTCTAACAGTTTTCAGGGATATGTAAATTGTTTTACTAAAGCTGTATGATATAAATTGCTTTGCCAATAAAAAATACCATACGCCCTAATATCTAAACACGGTCATCCCACCCTCGAGTAATTAATTAAACACGTAATAAATAGCAATTTATTCATCATAGTCATTAAAGACCAATTGCTAACCATGACCCTTTTTGCGCCGAATGAAACGCTAGACAAAGGCAATTTAGACCAAAAAAGGACTTTCAGATAATACGAAAGTCGCCTTTGGTGCCACGAAGGATCATGGTTAGCAATGGGTCTTTAAGTGTCCTTGCTCCTTGTGATAAGAACCACACCTTGAAGATGTCATATAAGTACCTCATTTATAAAAACATAGTCAGCCTGTTTTTTTAGATCAAAGAGCCCTTGGGGGGGGGACTAATGGAGCCAAGCCACATTTTAAAGATGACGTTCATCTTCCGCTTAAAAATTGACGAACTGCAAAGAATGAAATTTTAATAGTAATAGAAATTCTCGCCAAGCTACTTTTGCTCGCGCCTTAACATTTGTGATACAGTAAGGCCCCGCATTTAAGAAACCACCTAAAAGAAACTTTTAGGCTGCTAAAAAATGATTAGACCCCCTGCCTATAAGAAACTCTTGAGGCTCGCATCCAAAATAAAGTTTCTTGTATTTTGAGTAACATTAATTGCTGGTCTGATAGAGTGAGAGCATTACACTTCATACATGATTCATTAAGAAATTACCAGCGAGATATTTTGGACTTAACAGATTTTTGCCTAAATTTTAATTCATGCCCTTGACAATCATTGTTGACACACATGTATGGCTGAATATGGACGATATACCAATGGACCGTCCCGTTTTGGTTTAACTTATTTGCCTAGGACTTCAAAGAAATTAAAGTAGCAATTTAAGAAACTTGAGCCTAAAACATGAGAAGTATCAGAGATATAAGAAACATTTTAGGCTGCGGTGTGAAAAAGTAGTTTCTTAAATGCGGGGCCTTACTGTATCTGTCTCAGTAAAATGGAGGGGAAAATCGTCGGTTTCAGAAATCAAACTACAAACTCAAAATGAAAGGTATCCTATTTCCTAGCCTGATAAATGGATCAAAACCGAAAGTCCAAAGCAATTGATATTAACGCTTTTATCGTAAAATTGCTTATTAACCTAACTATCGCCTAACTTCGCAGGATGCGTGGCCTAGTGGCTTATACAGTCTTCGTCAGGTGACTGAAGTTAAGCTTGGTTGAGTGAGGTCAGATTTCGGATTGGTGACCACTGAGGCCTGACCTCGCAACTCACCTCGCCGTCCTTCGGAAGGGACATTAAACTAGGGGTCCCGTGCCTGGATGCGGCATGCACAGTGGGCCTAAGTTAGCTTTCAGTAGCTAGAAATCCTGACAAGCCCACTCAAAACAAATTGAAAACGAAAACAAAAACAAACTAGTCGTTGGAGAGTCCAACTACCATCGTAAATATTGGAAAGAATGTGTTTCCTTCGTTTTTTTATTGCCTATTGCGCCAATTCACGTCATAGCTTAGCTGCTTAAGTGTCCTCAGTCTGTATCTTGACTCCATCAATGCCCTATTTGTGGCCCCATTGCTCCCAAAATGACGCTTTGAGCCATGACAAAACAGTAAAGCCACGCCGGACGACGGGCAGCTTTCGCTCCCATACCATGGAGTAAAACCCCGCAAACAAGAACATACTTTTCTAAAAAGCAAACTGACTAGGTTTTGATAAATGAGGACCTGTGATATTTTCAAGGTGAGGTTCTTATCGCAAGGACACTTGTTACTATGATGCATACCATAATAATTTAAGACCATAGCTTCCAAATCCTTAAATATACGAAAAAAGGCGGGTGTAGAATTCATTGACCTATTTCTTTAAACTAAATGACTTACAGGAAGCTTTAGCCATTTTTCTATGATTCTACCGTTGGAATTTTCAGAAATCTTGAATATTTGTTGAAATTACTGCCTATTTTATATTTCAGCTCATTTTATGATGTGACGTCATCAAATTTCTAAATCACAGTCCAGAAGAGTTAAAGATTTTTGCTTGATATCATATTGTAGGCATCCATAAACTATGGTTTTCTTGAAATTATGCGATCTTTCGTCAACGGGTTTAGAAACTACGACAGTTTTAATTTTTGTTCGAAAATTTTCTTGAATTCTTAAAAAAAAGAAAAACTCTGTCATTCTAAAAATATTGAGGATTTCAACAAAGTCCAACAGCAGATTTACAGTAAAATAGCTCAAAGAAATTTTTCAAAGAAATTCTTGTTCTTTGATGCCATTCAGTTCAAAGAAATAGGTCGTAGAATTTTACACCCAGCTTTTTAAAGATCTGAAACCTATGCTTCATTTAAGTTTTCTTTCGTACATACCTCCTTTTCTTTCGATTGCTGTACATCTTCCATTAGCATTTTGATTTGCTGAGAAGGCTCAACGCTCGGAGCAAGGCCGGAGTTCAAAGGACTGTGCCCTATTACAACAGTCTTCAGCTCTTTACCGAGACATTCAGCAGTACTTTTTGTTTCCATGGAAGTACTTCTATTTTCATCTTTATCAGCAACGCTCTCGTGTTTTCCATCCACAACGATTGTGTCACTTTTCGTTTCACCCCCTAGTTGATGGATTTCATTTTTACAATCAGGATTTCTCAATACCTAAAAACGAATATGATACATTAGTTAGCGAGTGCAGCGCCTCGGGAAATAAGGACAGACTACACCAGCATATACCGGGTGAGTTAAAAAAGGTTCGGCGTTCAAAGGGCTGTGGAATAACAAGTATGTGACCGATATTCGAAACTGAAATGTTCATCTATCAGTCAAAGGTCAACTTAGATAAGAAAATTTTGTTTGGTAGTATCCCTCATCTTACAGACCCAGAAATTTGGAAAATGCTGGTTAAGGGCATGTTTGGGAACAAAAATTCCACATTCCATTCTGGTCCATAATTTACCGTCTTTCGGAATTAGAATTCTGCATCTCAAAACTGGCAATGCAAACTTCAATGCCACATAAATCATGGACCAGAATGGAATGTGGAATTCTCGATTCCCATACAAACCTCTTACAAGCATTTTGATTAATGCTGGATCATAAAGATGATTGATTTTACCAAAAAACATTTCTCATCTAAGTTAGCCTTTGAGTTATAGATTAACACTTTAGTTTTGATTATCGGTCACGTACTTTTTATTCCACAGCTCTCCAAACGCCGAAACTTTTTTTTGACTCACCCGGTATAATGGAATAAAAGCAATTGGGCTTTCTAATCCTGTCTCGCATCCCCTCATTCTTGAAGTCAGTTCAGTTTTGCTAGCATTGCAATCACAACAGCACTGGCCGTCTCCCTTTCCACCGTCTCAAGCGTGTGGCCGAGTGGTTAAGGCGACAGACTCGTAAACCAAAGGTCTCAGAACGGCCGTAGGGTCGAATCCCGTGCTGGAAAGTTTGGTCGCTGTCCGTAACTCTAGCTCGGGTCGACCAGAGCCATGTGAGGGAAATCTGGTAGCTTCGGCGGGTTGATGGTCAAACATCCGAAGTGAGATAGACACGCATTGCGATACGGTAATGAACTATGAGGAAGCTTGCCTAATACCAAATGAAATCACTTGCAACGTCTCAAAGACAGAGCTTGCACACTGATTGAAAGCTCTACTATAACGGCCGGGTGGACGTGCAATTAGCTCTCTGTCTCCAACCTTATCAAATATGACAAGGTAGTT
Organism: Aurelia sp. 4 Dawson et al 2005; assembly: GCA_964019985.1. Lineage (NCBI taxonomy): Eukaryota > Metazoa > Cnidaria > Scyphozoa > Semaeostomeae > Ulmaridae > Aurelia > Aurelia sp. 4 Dawson et al 2005. The sequence continues at coordinate 4,916,281 of OZ026512.1, read as the reverse complement.
GTTGCATATAAGATAATGAATAATTTATGTCCGAACAGTCTCCGGGGAAAGTTCACCACGAGATCTCAAATATCTGCATACGCGACCAGAAACTTCCAAGATATTGATATCCCAAAACGAAACCTAGACTTTCCAATAAAGAGTGTTCTTTACTCTGGTGCTAAGCTGTGGAATGATATATCTCTCAATATAAGGAATAGCCCCACAGTTCTCACATTTAAAAAGAAACTGAAGGACTACTTGCTACACTAGGCTTACGACGTTGAGTCCCTTGTATCCCTCCGGTAAACCTTGCTCAAGAGGGACTCATAATGAAACAGTGAAAAATCCGGCCCTATCTCCTGCATTTGATCACGACTCGATCGATCGAATCAGAATCGTACGTAGCTCTGTTCAACGGTCACTCCACGAGAAGAAAATGCGATGAAAATCACGTTAAGCAGACATTTTATCAATGAGCCTTGGTATAAATCTGAAGAAGGAAGTTCAATTTACCTGGTAACTGCAAAATGTGTCTCTCAATGCTACATTTTCCATGTTTTTAAGACCAAACGAACCAGGGAAATCTTCAACTATCTGCTGCAGCAACTTTGTTCAAAATCTAGTCAACTGCATGATTCGAATTGAAAATTCGACAGCATTGTTCTTTGCCAAATCTCGCAATCTGATTGGTACTTTAGGAATTGTAAACCTTGGGCCAACAAAAGGCCAGCTTCTTAAGAGTAATATTTTGAGTCTCTCCTGACTGAAGCGCCATCATCAAGTCAAAGAGCGCAGGTAAACAAGAGACTCATCGCCATAAGTCTATTGTTACACTGGCATTTAACCCAAAGCATGATCCCTAGGAAGAGCAGCACTTTCCTAATGGTTGCATTTTATATTATTCCTTGTAGATATAATATAGTATCTTGTTCTTTTTCTTCTTACTATTATTATTATTCAAGTTATTAGCTGATAGGGATTTGTGGATAAAGATGATTAAATGAAAATGATGAATGAATGAATTCGTTCCATAGAATAGGAGACAATTAAGAAGGCTTTGATGAGACCAACTCCAACGTTTTCGTTACTGTGATGAAAATAGGTTAATTAGAGCAAAGTGACTTGCACGATTGGCATATCTACAATTGTATTTTTGCAAGATTGTATTTTTGAAAGAAATGCAAGATTGGCATATTTCTAAAAACCGAAAGAAAGATAGGAAGAAAAACAAGCAAAGAGAGATATCATAACTCGTTCATTAATGACGATTAGAATGACCGCCTCTGATGTATTCGTTACTGTGATCAAAAATAGGTTATTTAGAGCAAAGTGACTTGCAGGGTTGGCATACTTTTGCAAACCGAAAGAAAGAAAGAAATAAACAAAGAGAGATTCATAACTCGTGTATTAATGACTCCCTTTAGTCTATTTTTTACAAAGAACGAATCGATTGCACAATGGTCATCATCTGAATTAGCTAATTTCTGTCAAAATATCACTCCAAAATCATGAATTTTGATATAATGATATTTTCGCATCACATTTGTAGCAAAATTGAACCAAAAACTGCAAAACGTTCATGCGAAGCTTTCTTTAAATTCAAATTCAACTTACAAGCCTGATTTTCTCAGATTTTCAACTTCATGACATCACTGTGACGTCATAAGGTGTGACAGCCACACCCAAATCACTTGCACTGTTTCTGTGTCAAATTGTATTGTATTGTATTGTATTCTCATAAGTCTAAGGCAGTTTTCAGAGCGGGGTGGAAAGAAACCTGCCCTCCATAAATGGTAGCTCGGAAAAATCCCATATGGATTAGGGTTAAAGTCATATGACCATCATTCAGTTCAATCCCCAAAACAGTGGCTCCAGCTATGACAATCATTCAGTTCAATGCGTAAAACAGGGATTCATGCTACGACCATCATTCAGTTCAATGTGTAAAACGAAGCCTGGTCTATTCAGTCTAATAACTTACCCCATCAGAAACTTTCGAACTGTTTGGTTTTGCTGTCATCTGCTCGGATTCTGGCAAGCTGCCATCTTGCTTATTCATGAAGCTCTCAATACTGGAGACACTAGAGGCATCATCATCATCATCCGATGTTTCAGTGTCATGGCCACTCTTTGTCTGCAACGTTGTTAGTGTACTTGCATTATTAGAAGTTGGTAGGATCATCGCTATTGTTTCACCAACAACCGGGATATCATCGGGCTCGTAAATCTCAACATTAACTTTGACAGGACATTGATCACTTTGGGCCTTTTCCTCACCAATTTCAATATTTCGTGGTTGATTTTCACTGCCCTCGTTTAGATGTGTTTGTAAATCCCCAATATCATTACAAGCAGGCTTCGAACTCATGTAATCATTTCTCGTCGCAGAGAGATCTCTTTCGTCCACAATACTGTCGCCTAACTGCCACTTGTCTTTGCATTCCGGGCTAGGCTTGTTTAAGACTTCCGGGTTGCTGCTTAATCCATTTTCATTTCTCTCAGTATATTCTGTGTCATGTTCTCCCTTCTCATATTCCTGTCTGAAGTACTGTTTGCCAGACGGACTTGATTCCAATGAACATTCAAATGTGCTCGAGAAATCTGAGTTGCGATCAATAATCCTGCCGTTGTTTATATCACTATTGACAAAGATGCAAATTTCGCTTTTCTCAGCAGCATCACTGACCATGTGTCCTACCAAGTTATCTGTGGTTTTGTTTTCTTTACAAACAACGTTTGACTCACACATTTCCTGGAAATCACTCTTTAGGCCGATCTCATCACAAACTTCCGTGTTCTCGAACTCTGATCTCGTTTCGTGATGAGTCCGTGCCTTTGACATCACACCTAAACTGACTGATCTTCCCTCCTTTGCATCACGTAATGTGGAATTCGTGGAATTTTCACACAGATCTCCACTTCCGGGATTTGCGTCTTCTCCCCGGCTCACGTTTGGCCTAGAAAAACCATGAAACATTCCTTCTTTCTTTTCCTCGAACTCCAGACTATGATTCTCCGATGGACTGTTTTGCCTGTTTGTGCTTACATAGTTGGATTTTTCTCTGTGGGGATCCTCCTCTCCTCCCTCATTAACGCTGAGCTCAGCAAAATCATTAACAGATTTTCCCTTTCCGTTTTTCTCGAACTCCACCCTCTGATTCTCTGATGCTATGTCGTTTGCTTTTGTGCTTGCAGAGTTTAAGGTTCCTCTACTTGCAGTTCCCCCTTCAAACGTCTGTCGCCCTTGCAAATTTTTTCCCATCTTCTTATCAACCCCTTTGGCTCTGTCCTGCTCAGATTTGTTGTTCTCCTCAGCAATTGGGCGGTGTTCCAAGTCACTTTTTTCCACCTGTAAGCTGTCCCCATACTTCGAATCATTCTGTAAAGACCAAGCTGCTTCACTTGATTTTAGCTTCGTTAAGCCTTCAAACATTTCCTTGATCGGTGACTTCCCACGAAGGCTGGGCGTCCGGTAGACAGGAGGTAGGTCTGGGACATCAATCTCTGGAATGGGCATCCCATGATTTAGTGCATTCTGCAAATAAAGATCAGAAATTTCAGCATAGTCCACATTATCGCAAGCAATAACAGCATCGAAAAAATGACAGTAACAACATCTTCTATTTTGCTCTCACTGGGACTTGTGGACTTTCATAGAAAACTTATAGACATAAATGAAAACGTTTTTGTGTGCCCTCTGGAAAGAGGCTGCTGAGTGGTCTCAGAAGCGAGGAAAGCAACCCTCGACGGTTGGAAATTCTTATTGCTGTGGTGAAGTTTATGGAAGCTAACTGGTTTCAAAAGTAGGGATTTCCTGATTCCCAGTGAAAGGTTTGTTGATTACTGGATTGAGGAAACATTCATATGGATTTTTTTACCTACTGAGAGAGCTTCACATTAAAAAATTTCCTACCCCTTTAACTCTCATATAAATTTTTCTCTTACTCTGTTTAATTCAATTCTGAATGTAAATAGAGTTGTAAATAGGCTTCCTTGCAATTTTGGCCACGGAACTGAGGACAGTACGGCTTACTCAGACAGCCTCGACAACAGTAGGAATCGGGGAATTCCCTTCGCTTCAGCGATAAACGTTTGGCTTGCGTCTGGGTCGCATCTTCCTGCAAACTCGAGTCATTCTAGATTTCTTTGCATCTTTTAAGAGTTACATGATACTTGCTTGGTATGGTAAATGTTTTGTCTAGGTTATTTAAGCGTCATGCCACAATTCCACTCATTTGTGGGTTCATTTATCATAGTCAGTAGAAAGGACTGATTATGAATCATAAAATAGTCCATGTTATCGAGCCTGTGCCTTAAAAGGACTTATCGATCTCCGGTGCACACATGTGTTTCTAGCTTTCCAAGCAGGGCGAAAAATTTAGAGGAAAATGAACATGTGAGGTTTTCTACCGTAGTATTTCTTGAAGTCGCAGGCTCAAATTGCTGTTTACCACTTTGTGGAAAAGTATGGAGTCTCTAGCAAATAGATCGTTGAGCCTTAATTTTTTTGCAATACAGTAAATGTCCGCATATAAAAACCTAAAGAAATAAGAACCTAGAGGCTGCTTTTCCTAAATCATGTGCCTTGCAATTAAGAACCTGTTTCAGTTTGGAACATAGGTTCTTATTGCAGGGGTTGCGAAGTTGATCTTTGATTGCTGTTATTCAAGTCATTGTGGTCCCAGTTGGCTTAGAAAGCTTTATTCTCCTCCCCAATTACTTATTACGTCCAAAAGAATGCTTCAAAAACATATAATAACACAGCTGAAAATCTTTGTGAGACTCCCAAGGGGACAACATGAGGCACCATCAAATAAGAACCTCCATACCTTGAAACATGTCTTAGTTAGTAGCTTTGAAATAAGAACCAATTTCAGGTTGGCTCTAGAAAAAATAAGGTTCCTATACGCGTGTATCAACTAACCATTTGTGCTTTCATCATGACAGAACACTGTTTATTCCTATGTGACGTTTTAAATGTCAAGAAATATTTCTGCAGTAGTGTTAACGACCACATTGACAATTCATGCATTCAAAAAATAAGAAACCAATTAAGAAACTTTTGGTTCCAAAATGGACAAAATTTCATGCGAAATTAAGAAACTTTTAGTACTATGGCCTGATCCAAGTTTCTCTTAAAAAAATTGTAGCACCAAAGCCAATAAATAAACCACAATTGTGGAAAAGACAGTGGTATTATCCTCCAACGAAAACCTGGCTTTCTACATTTAATCCATCGATCAACTTGACATAATTCGGTAGAAAGCAGAGACATTGTTCTGATATACTTCTCCCACAGTCTTTATGCCGCAATCGTTCTTTATGATTGATTTAGGTTGTAGTTGTTTGTTTTGTTTTGTTTGACAATATATTTTGAGTGGGCTTGCCAGAATTTCTAGCTAATGAAAGCTAATTTAAGCCCACTTTGCATGCCGCATCCAGGCACGGGACCCCTAGTTTAACGTCCCTTCCGAAGGACGATGAGGTGAGTTGTGAGGTCAGGCCTCCGAGGTCACTCATTCGGAGTCTGACCTCACTCGACCAAGCTTAACTTCGGTCACCTGATGAAGGCTAAAGACTGGTTAAAGACTAGAGACTAAAGACTAGTTAGCGTATAGCGATTAGTTTATACGTATTCTTTGTTTCTTTTTTGTGTATTGCCCTAGTAGTGTTCGTAGTTTCTTGTTATATGTAAGAACATGGGGTGCACATGCAACTTTGCTCCTCATGTTATTGTCCCTGTAGTGTTGTGCAGTTGTATAGTATTGAAATGTAGAGTAGGTAAACATGTATTGTAAGAATGTTATTGTATTGTAAGGTAATATAAAAAAGGTTATGTATTGTAATATAAAAAATAAATATACCGGGTGGGTCGGAAAAAAAGCCCGGCATTTGAAAGGCTACTGCTCCCTGCGTATATAAGCAATAATATTTAACAATACCTGATTGAATAATACAGTAGAAACCCGCATAAAAGAACCTGTTTTTACAAGAACCTTGAGGCAGAAATTTAATATTTTTAACCCCCTAAATAAGAACCTCTCAGCGGCTGACCACGGAGAAGGTTCTTGTATAACAGGTTTCATGTCTTCAGGATTACTCAGAACTTTCAAGAATAGACCTTTTAGCTATTCTCAAAAGAATCAGAAATCGAACGATATTTTGAAACATTCTGTAGAGTTTTCGAATGTGCACAATTGTAATAAAAGTTCTAAGGCCACTCGATCGTAGCCTGCATGCTGACTCTTAATAAGAAATTGAAAAGATGGAAAAAAGTAGAGTCTGCGCAACTGAGCCACTATTCTTGTTCAAGGGTTCCACGAAATCATGGAACCAAATTTGAATGGTCTAGCAAACAACGTTTTATCTCTATTGTTCAAACGAGGAAACGTTTGACAAAGCATTGACGTTATGAGTGCGATGCATTTCATAGAGGAGATTAAATCTGTTGTTCAAGCTGTTATTTGCTATACAAAGGGCGCTCTTGTAACAACCTCGCCCGGCTGTAAGGTTGTGTATTTTGAAGAATATAAACAAATAAAACGGTTTCTTAAACTTCGCAAACTTCATCCGATAACATTCAGCATAGTCTGATTTCAATGGCATACAAAATGAAAATTTTGAGCAGTCGGTTAGTGTCCGTCTTCGATCTGTTCTTCTCTCATCTGCTGTTTTTCTTTTTTTTAACAAGTTCCCGGGGGTATCCTTAAACCTTAACCCTATCTGGACCGGGCTTTTCTGAGCATCCTCAGGCGGGGGGGGGGGGCTAAATTAGCCCTCCCTCAGAACTCTGAATTGTTAAGTGCCAGAAAGATGAAATTTGGCTGTCTAGTGTAATTTGATGTGAAAAGTCCGAATATCTAATTTATTTTACTGTAATTGTTGTACTTTCGATGACGTCATCAATTTTCTTTGTTTCTGGTCAAAAACAGTAGTCTTACTGATTTGACTGTAGAAACTTATTCAGAGGGAATGTTACTCTTGTTTTAAGTTTAATTATCAGATAAAGCATTAAGTTATTATAAAAACATAGCTTTTAAAAAATAATGAAATTTGATATCCTATATTTATTACCTAAATTCATTAGATATATGACGTCATGAATTACGTCATCAATAATAAAATACAAAAAATTGAGCATTTTCCACTTTCTCGTATAAATTGAGGGTTGCGCAGAAAATTTCATTAAGTTATCTTCATTCTGTCAAGAAATAATGGTTACAATCAAGTTTCAATCTGAACAAAAGAAACACCTGAAAACCCTGAATGAAATAAGAACCACTTTAAGAACTGAACAGCCTAGTTTCCCACTAAATACTCAATATATAAGAACCTAATCAGGCTGACTTGCAAAATTATAGGTTCTTATACGCGGGTTTTTACTGTACTGACATTCTGATCAGACTTCCTCAATGGTACAAAAGAAAATCAGATTTTTAACATAAACTATGAATGTGCTACATCTGAAAATGGTGTAACTTTAAATTGCTGTAATTCGCTTGCGCGTATAAAGATCATGCTGGGATTTGGTGTGAAGCAAGTCCTTTGTTTAATAAAGACTTGTGTGTGGTTTTACTTGTTTTTCTTTCCCAAAAGAGGCATTTGAAACATTGCTGAAAATGGATGATTTTACGTCAAAACAGCTTATTTCAGTGTGCAAGTACATAAGAAGCAAAACACTCCTAAAATTTGTTTTAATCAGATAATATTTTCCAAACAACATAGGCCCACGATTAGCAATTACATTGAAGCCATAGAAAGCGATCAGACTGGGTCTACTGGAAATACAGGCGATTTTCACAGGGAGCAGACTCAATCATTGGGCGGTGACCACTTCTGACGGGAGGCCCCCAAGTGAATCTAGGCCATAAACGTTTGCATTCAAATGCATGCAGATTTGCATCTAGCCTAACTAAGAGATCTAAATTTAGCATACATACAGCATAGGCACACGATTAGCAATTACATTGAAGCCACAGAAAGCGATCAGGTCTATTATTGACTTCCTCAATGGTACAAAAGAATATCAGATTTTTAACATAAACTATGAATGTTCTAGCCTAAAAATTTTCTCAAGAATCATCAAGGAATTCTAAGAACTAAGTTTTAGTACTATGGCCTGATCATAGTTTCTAGGAAGAACGTGACAAGATATTGAGTGCCAAATGTCATTTTCTCCCCAGGAACTGCACACATTTTTATATATGCTAATAATTTTGGTCAGTACTGGCAGTTAATAAAACCTGTTAGATTGTGCCCCCTTGGACAGTTCAAAACAAGGTTGTTCTGAAGCTTTTTCAATTTGGAGACATTAATCAAATTCCAATGATACAGGAAACAAGTTGGAATGAAGAACGCCATTCTGGAATCTCTTAATTTTTGGCAATCTGAGAGTAAAACTAAGATTTCTTGTGCTGAAAACAGTATCAATATGTGCAAGGTGAGTACTATATATAAGAACCTCTTTAAGAACCTTAAAGGCTGAATTTAGAATAACAGAACAAGGACAGATTTTGAAAGACAATGGCATCAGTTGCTTTTGTTGACACCTAAATTCAAAGAGATTTGCGATTGCAGACAAAGGAAATTCTCTCAAGCAGAAATTCAAAACAACGAAGCCGCAAAGTTCCTTTGAGACCAAGGTAGCTATCTTGCTTGTTTTTCATTCCATAAATGGTTTTTAAGGGCAAACATGAGCATACATTGAAAGAAGGAGGGTATATCTAAACATCTACTGCGGGCATTTTATTTGTTTGGTATCGGAACCGATTTGGAGGCGATTCAATTCTCGTATTTTTGGGTGTGATCAAAGCACTTATTACTCAGCTTCTGGACAGCAAAAACAAAATACCCGTGGTAGATGTCTAGATATGTCCTCCTTCTTTCAGTATACGCTCGTGTTTGCTCTTAAAAACGAATTGTGGAATGTACAGCAAGCGAGATAGCTACCTGGGTCTCAGAGAAACTTTGCAGCTTTGTTTGTTTTGAGTTTCTGCTTGAGAGAATTCCTTTGTCTGCAATCGCAAATCTCTTTCAATTTAGGTGTCAGCAAAAGCAACTGATACTATTGTCTTACAAAATCTGCCCTTGCAGAATAACAGCCATCCAATTAAGACCTATTCAGGCTACCCAACAAAAACATAGGTTCCCCTATGCGGGTTTCTACTCTAGCTAACATGTTCAATTATTTTTAGAAATTTTTCCGGCTAAAATCGGTCACTCCATTCAGATTCTGTAAGCGATTTTCTAAAATGGATCCCCTTGAAAACGTTAAAAAGAATGCTAAAATTACAAGCAAAAGTCTCAAATGGGTTTACCTCACAGCAATGGCTTTCAGCACGCCTTAGCACGTGCTTTCCTTTTGACGCGTCTTCCCCCCTCCCCCTAGCGTGAATAACTTGTTCATTAGTATTCCATTCTCCCATAAGGACAAAATACATGAACACATCCAAGAGTCATTATGGCTAGGAAGGAGAACAAATGGAAATTTTGCTTGGTGTTTTCACTCGTTTCTGCATGTTTTTGAAAGGGGCTTTCGGCAGAAAATCTCCTATTTCTACGGAAAGGAATGGCCAAATAATGCCGGGTAAATTACTGAACCTAATTCGCTATATTGGGGATGAAATAAGACAGTTTTCAATATCATTGTTTGATATTCAGGGAGCCGGATTTTTCCAAACGCCGGGCAATTTTATTGACTCACCGGGTATTTTTATTGAATTACCATGAAGCAGTCGCTTTAAAACGGTGGGAGTTCTTTTCTGAATTCACATTGCAAAATTATACTCACATTTTCATCGTCGAGAGTCACATCGTTTGCAAGCTGGTCACATGGTTTCTCTTTCAACACTAATTTGTCTACGAGGAAAGATTGCTTCATTTATGATCAAAACATGTGCTGTAGGAAACACAACATAAAAGAAGCTGCATATTTGTTAAAGCCCTTACCTGTATGCAAAACTAGATCTAACATCACATAGAAGCAGGAAAATATTTCTAAATGCTTTAACATATTGCAGGGCCTCTCAGAAAACACTCAATACTATACACATAATATACACAATGTACTGTATACAATCACGTAATGTCATTCACCTTTGCTTAGTTGTACCTTTCTATTAGATGTTATTAATTTGGTATTGCATTTATATGTAATGCAATTTTGTAGTATTGTATGTACTATAGATTGATAAATTACACAGAAGAAGGAAATCATTTCTAAATTCTTTAACAAAATACGGGGTGTTGCAGAAAACTCTCAATACTATGCACATGATATACACAATGTACTATATACAATCACGTAATGTCATTCACCTTTGCTTAGTTGTACCTTTCTATTAGATGTTATTAATTTGGTATTGCATTTATATGTAATGCAATTTTGTAGTATTGTATGTACTATAGATTGATAAATTACACAGAAGAAGGAAATCATTTCTAAATTCTATAACAAAATACGGGGTGTTGCAGAAAACTCTCAATACTATACACATGATATACACAATGTACTATATACAATCACGTAATGTCATTCACCTTTGCTTAGTTGTACCTTTCTATTAGATGTTATTAATTTGGTATTGCATTTATATGTAATGCAATTTTGTAGTATTGTATGTAGTATAGATTGATAAATCACACCGAAGCAGGAAAACATTTCTAAATTCTTTAACATACTACAGGGTCTTTCAGAAAACACTCAATACCATACACATAATATACACAATATACTATATACAATAATATAATGTCCTTCCCATTTGCTTAGTTGAAGCTTTGCATTAGATGTTGTGAATTTGGCACATGAAACGCTTCAGTGTAAACGCTTGAAAACGGGACGATTTCGTTACTGATTGGAAGGGAGGCAAATTATTCCTTTGTCTCTCTTTGAATCCGTAACGGAATCGTTCCATTTTCAAGGGTTTACACTGAATCGTTTCATGCCGTTTTCAAATCGTGCCGTTTTCAAAATCGTCTTCATTTGATGCCGGTTATGAAAACGTTTCAGTGTAAACGGAAGACCAAAACGGCATGATTTCGTACCGTTTTCATTTGAAAACGGTATAGTGTAAACGGGGTCTTATTGTCCAGTTGGGTCGTTACTGGGGGTGTTGAACGACCTTTTTATGTTCCTGGAGGAGGCCGACATCTGTAATTATGCTGACAACACAACCATTGATGTGCGTGGTCCTAACATCGAAAATGTATTCATGCATTTAGAGAATGATGCCCTAGAAATAACTGAATGGTTCCCGAATAATTTCATGAAACTGAATGACGCAAACAGACGTTTGATGAGTTTGGTGCAAAAGGAAGTAATGAAATATCAATTAGAATAGGCGAGAAGGCTTGCGTTAAAGAAAGTACAAAGGAGAATCTCCTCGGCATAACTTTCAATCAATTACTTTCCTTCAAACAACATGTCAAGGCTCTGCGTCATGGTTGGCGCCAGAAATTTTACGACAGAGGGGCTGGAGCTTCCGACAGGGGGGCTAAAAAAACTAGAATATTGGTGTTTCCGTGCGTTATTTTGCTAAAGTTCCTCCGACGAGAAACAAAATTTCCTCCGACGGGGGGCTACATCCCTCCGACGGGGGGGCTGTAGTTTCCCCTAGCCCTCCCCTGGCGCCACCACTGCTCTGCATAAAAATGCAGGCCAAAATTCCCTGCATTCGCATTAATATCACGTTACATAAACACTGAGAAACTACAGCAGTTAATGAGGGCGTTCATCTTATCAGACTTCAGTTACTGCCCACTTGTTTGGATGTTTTAAGACAGAACTTTGGATCAAAGAATAAATAGAGTTCAAGAAAAGGCATTACATGTAGCATATAAAGATTGCGGAAGTGATTTTGGTTTTCTCTTGGAACAGAATAAATCGGTGCAAATCCATGTAAGAAACCTGCAGTTGTTAATGACAGAAATATACCGGGTGAGTAAAAAACACGCACAACGGTTTGGGTGACTACTGCTCCCTGAGTATATAAACAATGATATTTTGCAATACCTAATTAAAGAGCTAACATGTTCAATTATTTTTTTTAACTTTTCTGACAAAAATCGGTCACCCCGTTCGGCTTCTGTGAGCAATTTTTTAAAATGAATCCTTTTGAGAAGCGTTAAAAAACATGCTAAAATTACAAGGAAGGATCCCATCTGTGTGAACCTCACAGCGATGACTTTCAGCACAGTTTAGCACGTGCCTCCCTTTTGACGGCACAAAATACATGAACACATCCAAAAGTCATTATTGCTAGGAAGGAGAACAAAAGGAAATATTGCTTGATGTTTCCACTCCTTGCTGCAGGCTTCCAAAGGGGCTTTCTGCAGAAAATCTCCTGTTTCGACGGGAAGGAATGGCCGATTAAAGCCGGATAAATTACTGAACCTAATTTGATATATCGGGGATAAAAATGAGACAGTTTTCGACATCATTGCTTTGATATTCAGGGAGCAGGATTTTTTCAAACAACGGGTGTATTTATTGACTTACCCATTATAAAACCAAATCTGATCTAAATCCACCTTTCAAGAAAGATATTGTCATGCAACGAAATATTAGCGACAATCTTAGGCATTACGATGACGCTTAACTACCAAAGTACAAACAAGTTCCTTTGGAATTGAGACCATAGCCTACGGTGGAAATAAACTGTGACAGCTTATACCACAAGGAATGAAAGAATCAAGCACCCTACCTATTTTCAAAAAATCAATCAGGAGCTGGTATGGTGACAAATGCAGTAGTAGGCTCTGCAAAGCATATATTCCGAAGGTTGGGGTGCTAACAGAATAAACGTTTGACAGGCCTTCTAGTTGGGGCCCGAGGCGGCTCACGGTTGTTCTGGGGCGGTGTGCTATCGCAAAGTGGACCAATTCTGAAAATCAATGTCTTACTCTTTAACGCAAAGCTTACATTGTACTTTGAACCTTCTTTCTCAGGTCAGAGACCATAAATTTTTTGGAAATAGGTCCCTGGTAATAGGTAACAGACCATAGGTCATAAGTCACCAATTCTGCTTCCAAGGTCACAAACTTCTTGAAACATCATGTTTAACGAGAGGCTTGCAGTGGACTTTGAACCTTTTTTTCCAGGTCACAGGTCATAAATTTGTTGAAAATAGGTTGCTGGTAATAGGTAACAGACCACAGGTCACAAGTAACCAATTTTGTTTCCATGGTCACAAACTTCTTGGAGCATTATCTTTAACGAGAGGCTTGCAGTGTACTTTGAACCTTTTTTTGCAGGTCACAGGTCATAGATTTGTTGGAACTAGGTTGCTGGTAACAGGTAACAGAGCACAAGTCAAAAGTCACCAATTTTGTTTCCGAGGTCAGAAACTTCTTGGAACATCATCTTTAACGAGAGGCAAATGACTTCTCAAAATAGCGTATCTTTAAATTTTAATTCAAAGATTTTAATGACTTTTTCGTGTTATTATTCTTACTTTTTTTCTAAGAAATGCAACTAGTTGAAAATTGTGAGTACCATTCATAGCCAGAACTCGGCGATCTTGTGTCTTTTTTGGCTATGGATGGTACATTAGTTGTATCAACAAAAATTGTGTTAGGTTTCATGATGGATAAAAAAGAGAAAAAAACGTTTTCGCGCGATTTTTCGGTAATTTTTCAGTAATTTGTGAGGTGCTTGTTGCATGCGATTTTGTTTGTGACTTTGTGATTTTTGTATGCGATATTTTGAGATTTCCAGGTAGGTGTACGAAAAAAAAGCGATTGGCCCTTCGATCTATCAAATAAGAAAAACTTACCTTGCACATCAGCCTTTCTGCGCCAAATGCCAGAGTCGACAAGTTCTGAAATCAGTATAAAAGTATTTGGTGAGAGTATAGGGTTCAAATCATTTAGGCTCTGCTTATACGAGGAAAAACAATTCACCTGCCAAACCCGGGGCTGCCAGGCGAGGTAAATTTCAGTCACCGTTTACATGAGACTTTTCACCTTACCTTTCAGCCCCAGGGCTGAGAGGCGAGGTGGAGTAAAGTACTCTTCCGTGAAATCAGAATGAACTGACCAATGAGAATCAACGAATAATTTTAATTCACTTCACCATACCGGTGGTGTTTTGTTTATGTGGAAAAATTTCATCTCGCCTCGTTGAGACTCCCCCTCTACCGAGGTGGGACTTCAATATACCGGCGGTGTTGCGTTCATCATGTAAACGAGAAATGAAAAAGCAAAGGATTCTATTGGAAAGTAGAATCTCATCTCTCAGCCCCGGGCCCGGCAAGATGTTTTCCCACATATAAACAGGCCCTTAAAAGTTGGGTGTAAAACTCAACAGGATGTTTCCGAAAATACGCAATCCATCTACCGGCTAAGTCAAAAAGGTCTGAGGTTTGAAAGATTATTGCTCTCTGAGTATATGGGCTTAATAACAATATACTCCTGCTAGCTCTAAAATTTATCTACACATCTGGTCGATTTGATTAAAAAATGTCTTACTCCGTCATGAGCCATAAGCCACAATCACCAAGTCCCATATAAGCAATACATGTATTTCTTTGTTTTGTTTTGTTTCGTTCTGTTTCGTTTTGTTTTGTATACTTTATTTTGTTTTGCTTTGTTTCGTTCAGTTTGGTTTTGCTTTGTTTCGTTCAGTTTTATTTTTTTGTTTCGTTCTATTTTGTTTTGTTTTGCTTACTTTGTTTTGTTTCGTTTTGTTTTGTTTCATTTTGTTTCGTTCTGTTTTGTTTTGTTTCGTTTTGTTTATTTCCGTTTGGCTTTTTTTGCTTTATTTTCTTTTGTTTATTTTTATCGTTTTGTTTTGTTTCGTTTTTTCGTTCTGTTTCGTTTTTTTGTTTTGTTTATTTTGATCCGTTTTGATTTGTTTCATTTTGTTTCGTTATGCTTTGTTTTGTTTGTTTCGTTTCGTTTCGTTCTGTTTCGTGTTTTTGTTTTATTCTGTTTTGTTTATTTTGTTTCGTTCTGTTTTGTTTGGTTTGTTTTGCTTTGTTTATCTATTACTCGTAGGGTATATCTAACGTCCACCTCAAATCATATATCATGCGATATCTGTCATAATGTTAAATTACGAATCTAATCACTGGAGTTGTGCTTCCTCTTGTCAGGTTGAAAAGTAGTATGAATATCATATTCAGGGGGATGGCATTCTCCCAAGAGGACAAAATACATGAACATATCCAAGTGTCATTATTGCTATCATGGAGAACAAAGGAAAATCTTTCTTGGTATTTTCACTCTTTTTTGCAGCCCTTCGAAAGGGGCTACCCGCGCAAAATCTCCTATTTCGACGGGAAGTAATGGCCGATTAAAGCCGGGTAGATTACTGAACCTAATTGGACGTACCGGGAATAAAGCAACACAGTTTCCAATATTACTGCTTTGATCTTCAGGGAGCATCATTTTGTCACAAGACGGGCCTTTTTATTCACTTACCATATATTATATGGTGGTAAGCAGCTAGCCATAGCTTTTCTAACACGACTTAGCAATTTGATGACAACACAACTGGAAATACAATTAATTGAGCATTGCTTGCAGAGATGGAAAATTTCTCCTCGGTCATCACTGCCTTCAGACCTCAAGAAGATCAAGGAGAATCCTTCCAGGAACGTATTCGATTGACACTTTCCAGTGTAAACTTAAAACAAAAGTTTATTTAAAGAATATTCTAATTACATTTTGCTTTGTTTGTTTGTTTCTTTGTTTTCAATTTGTTTTGACTGGGCTTGTCAGGATTTCTAGCACTGAAAGCTGATTTAGGCCCACTGTGCATGCCGCATCCAGGCATGGGACCCCTAGTTTGACGTCGTTTCCCAAGGACGACGAGGTGAGTTGTGAGGTCAGGCCTCCGAGGTCACCCATCTGGAGTTTGACCTCACTTGACAGAGCTTAACTTCAATCACCTGATGAAGACTGTATAAGGCACTCACCCCAGTTGAAAACGTTAGCATTCTTTGGAAACCCCTGCTCAAACGAATCCAGCAATTCATCCAACATGCTGGAAACTATTGTTGGATGAAATGCTGGATGCTTTTGACCACCCTTGATGCATCATCCAACTTTTGTAACCTGATGTTGAAGTTTGATGGATATCATAAAAAAAATCTTGTTTTCAAATGTTTCATCCAACATTTCATCCAACATTAGTTTTCAGCATATTAGCTAATGTTGGATGAAATGCAGGATGTGTTTGACCACCCATGTTGCATCATAAAACATTTGTAACCTGATGTTGAAGTTTGATGGACATCATAAAAAAATCTTGTTTTCAAATGTTTCATCCAACATTTCATCCAACATTAGTTTTCAGCATGTTAGCTAATGTTGGATGAAATGAAGGATGTGTTTGACCGCCCACATTGCATTATCCAAAATTTGTAACCTGATGTTGAAGTTTGATGGACATCATAAAATAATTTTGTTTTCAAATGTTTCATCCAACATTTCATCCAACATTAGTTTTCAGCATGTTACCTAATATTGGATGAAATCCCGGATGTGTTTGACCACCCATGTTGCATCATCAAACATTTGTAAACTGATGTCGAAGTTTGATGGATATCATAAAAAAATCTTGTTTTCAATTGTTTCATCCAAAATTTCATCCAACATTAGTTTTCAGCATGTTAGCTAATGTTGGATGAAGTGCAAGATGTGCTTGACCAACCATGTTGCATTATCCAACATTTGTAACCTGATGTTGAAGTTTGATGGACATCATAAAATAATCTTGATTTCAAATGTTTCATCCAACATTTCATCCAACATTAGTTTTCAGCATGTTACCTAATATTGGATGAAATCCCGGATGTGTTTGACCACCCATGTTGCATCATCAAACATTTGTAAACTGATGTCGAAGTTTGATGGATATCATAAAAAAATCTTGTTTTCAATTGTTTCATCCAACATTTCATCCAACTTTAGTTTTCAGCATGTTAGCTAATGTTGGATGAAATGCAGGATGTGTTTGACCAACCATGTTGCATCATCAAACATTTGTAAACTGATGTTGAAGTTTGATGGATATCATTAAAAAAAACCTTGTTTTCAAATGTTTCATGCAACATTTCATCCAACATTAGTTATCAGCATGTAGGATGACATGTTGGATGCGTTTGACCAGGGCTTAAAGTAAATATTGGATGAAATGGAAGCGATTGACCTATTTGTTTACAAAAATTATGCAATAAGCCTTTGTGCCGTGCGGAACATAGATGCATTTTAGTTCTATTATGAAATCTAAAATGTAAATTGCTTACCTCGGGGGGGGGGGGTATCTTGACCTATCATCTGACGGGGACGTGCTACTTTGGCTGAAAAATTGGTACCCATAATTCCGTCAATTCTGGTGGATTTTAGGGCCATCAGTTCGTAAATCAAATGAAAATCCGGACATTATGAAAAATCCCCTGAAAAGGACACCTATAATTCCGTTCAATGTCTAAAAATTGTGAAAAAGATACCCATAATTCCGTAACGGTTTGCAAAAAGTACCCCTAAATAATGGCACGTCCCCATACCATGAAAAGTACTAAGTTACCATGAGTCGCTTACTCACCATAAAAAACTTCAACGGGTCTGTCAGTGTCACGTAATGGTACTTCTGAAAAAGAGGAGAAAGAAAAATACAGCCAATGTGCCAATTTTCTGTAGCTGTTATGAACGGTCTGTAGCATGAACTAAATCAGTAAATCCCCGCGTATAAGAACCTACTTTTTTGAGAGCCAGGCTGAAATTTGTTCTTATTTCAAAGGTACTAAGACTAATGTCAAGGTATAAAGGTTCTTATTTGAAGGGTGCCTCATTTAGTCCCCTTGAGAGTCCCATAAAGATGTTCAGCCCCATTATTTGTTTTGGAAGTGTTCTTATGGACATAACAAGTAATTGGGCAGGAAAATAAAACTTTCAATGCCAAATGGGACTGCAATGACCTTAATAACAGCAATCAAAGATCAACTTTGCAACCCTTGCAATAAGAGCCAATGTTTCATCAAACTGAAACTGGTTCTTAACTGCAAGGTACATAATTTAGGACAAACAGCCTCCAGGTTCTTATTTTGGTAGGTTCTTATATGCGGGGATTTACTGTATGCGCATACAAACCGGTTTGTGTTGCAGAGGAACATGTAAAGTCTGAGGTCTTTAAAGTGCAAACCGAGCTTGCGACGTCTGTGCATTAAGACCGAGGGCTTCATATTTTCCTGTACAATGACAAAACTGGTTAGCATGAGTTTTATGGCCGAGCAGCTTCTAATCTTGACTCGCATCATTTAAGGTAAATCACCGGGTTAAAAGTAAACTTATCTAGGGGGGGGGCTGGGTAATCCCAATATGACCAATTGTATTTAATGTTTTCGATCTACGAAACAAAAGGAATACAAGAGGCGCCTACGGTTCTTTTGTGCTATGTTTGGATTATGTCGCTATATCTCCGTTCATTTACTTTAAAGGCAGTCTGTCACGCATTTGATTGGGTGATAATGACAATACGAAGAATAGGAAATTTGAATGGCTGATGATCCTCTGACTTTCTACGACCATAAAAAGTCAAGAAGAGTAGCCCTCTTTTGTTTCAAATACACAGATTCACAAAGAAATCCGTTGTGTTGATCTCTAATTGTAGCGGCCAATCAGATACGTGACAGACTGCCTTTAATCAAACGCATTTTGTTGCAGTCATGACGTTTGAACTTACTGTAAATCTCACAGGCTAAAAGCAGTTGCTGTGGCGACAAAAACGCGTCCTTGTATCGAGCTATAAAAAGCTACGGGAAACCCGCGGGAAATGTGCCATTAACCAATAGGAGTGGAGGGATTCTGTAACGCCCAATTTTGAAACTTCAGGCATGTAATAAAGAGTTGCATAGATCAGGTTTTGATTTAGTGTCGAGAACTTGTATGAATCAATCTGGCAAATGGTTGCTGATTTGTGGCAGAGGAAAGGCAAGGTTAGGGCCTGTTCATATGGAGAAACTTTCCTCGGCATTTTCCCGTTTCACCGGGAAAATCACTCAGCCGAGGTAATATTCCTTGACCTTTCATATGAGAAAAGTTTCCCCGGCAAGCCAGGATAAAGAACAATAGCACTTTGTCTCTGGCGCCAAAGGATTAACCATAAACAAAAGAGATTTCCCCGCCTAGCCGTGAAAATGTGATCATATGGGAAAATATTTCCTCGGCTAGGCGGGATCTCGGTAGAGCTCAAGCGAGATCTCGGCTGGCCGGGAAAATGTCTTCTCATGTGAACGCTTCTGATATTTTATGTGGTAAAGCTATATGAGGCGAGATCTCGGCTGAGGAATTTTCCCGGTGAAGCGGGAAAATGCCGAGGAAACTTTCTCCATATGAACAGGCCCTTAGTGGTGGCTTCAAAAACAGCATTTCGACAGTATTGTTCTCCGACAATGTCGAAATTAAGTATATTGTCAAAGAAAGGGTCCTATCGTTCTATTCAAATTTAGTCTGCATTTATAGGGGCGGTCCCCGGGAAAAAAGCGAATGTCGGTGAATTGCGTTGTTTCCGTTTGAAACAAACATTCATATCATTATCAACATTTCCCGATGTTTCTCAACTTAAATAAAGTTTAAACCGACCACAAACAACAGACCGAGAGCTCAGCCATATCCTCACATTTGAACCAAGACATAAAACGAGAATTGTCGGTAAAGCCGATCAATTCTCTTGGTCGTAGCCGATTGTAGACACGTGAATGAACGATTACAGCAGAACGCTCAAACTAAACGCAGTGTCATGCAAAAAAATCAATCAAGACTCGCCAACGACTGACCGAATGACAATAACGAAAGAATGCAGTAACGAATGAATTTCTTCCCCCTTGTATGAATAACTTATTACGGGGGATTTCATTCTTCCAAGAGGACAAAATACATGAACACGTTTAAGTCTCATCATTTGCTAGAAAGGAGAAAAAAGAGAAATCTTGCTTGCTGCTTTCATTTGTTTTTGCAGGTTTTCGAGAGGGGTTTTTCCAGAGTATCGCCCAATTCGATGGGAAGAAATGACTGACTAAACCCGGGTAAACTAGAAATAACGATTGTCAGTGAGTGCTGCACAGTGTATTGGTTGCACAGGTCCATTCCCTGGTCCCGCAGTTTACACTCATTGGATTGTGATGCATGACGAATGGGTATATTGGCTTTGAGTCAATTAACAACAGGAGAAACGAGATGTGACGTAAATATTCTTTTGTTGCCAATAAATGTGAATCCCAACCATTCCGATGCCCTTTCAATAGCCGCTGACCGAAGTCACTTTCCAAAATTGTTGAAAACAGACATACAAGCTCGAGAATCGAGCACGCCTAGGGAAGCCACTGCGCAGGAGTAGGTGGCTGCTTTGCAGCAATTATTAAACCTAGCTGGACACATATGGAACAAAACAGGACGGTTTGGAATATCATTGCTTTGATATTTTGAAAGCAGCAGTTTTTCAAACAACGGGCCTTTTTATTGATTCACCCGATAGAAATTTGAATATAACGATTGAACCTTTCCTTTCAAACATTGCCTGATAATCAACCATTTCACTTTTGCCTTTCCTCTGCCATCAAGCGGAGACCACTTATTTAGTCGATTCAAACAAGGTCTCAAACTCTAAGACTACATTAATACGATACCGGCACATTTTGAACACTATGAAAAATGACCAGGATAGGCCGCCGTTCACACGAAAACGGCACATTTTTCACCGGCATTATCTTCAAAACGGTAGATTTTCTAACCAGCGCATCTTGTAAACTGCATTGTGCAAACACTCAAAAATAATGAAAACAAAACAGTTTTCGACGCTTTTAAAACGAGATTGCGCAAAGCATATTTCTTTGGAATAAAAGTCTTGCAGTGAATTTTTTAAAAGCAAATTTCCAACTGTTTCTAAATTGTCCCAGCATCGTGTGGACGCTAAGTAAAATGTTGCTACCGTCACATTTTTTCCCGTTTTCAAATTTTGCCGGCATCGCGTGAACGTTGTCTAAGTGGATGTCTGATCCATGCAACCGTGAAAAAACTGAGGCAATAAAAATCTCGTTCCTTGACTCGAACTTCATTCTCGCGTAATTTTCTACAACATCTAAAGAATCAAATAATAATAGTCACAAGAATCAAATATATTTGCCTTAATTTAAATGCCCTATGAAATCGTTTGGAGTCCATCCGACGACACTTGGAGTCTATCCGAAGACTTTTGGAGTCGGTCCGACGTAACACTAAACTGATATATCCAAAACACAGCAATTGCGTCACATCCAGTGTGAACCCGATTCCTGTATTTATCTGTTGAAATTGTTTGTGCGTAGCCTTTTGTGCTGTATTTCTATCTGATTCTATATTTAGATTTAACTTTAGTTACCTGCCTCTATGTTATGGCCATGGGGTAGTCATGGTCTTCTGCTCCTCATCGCATCGTTATTGTAGTGTAGTAAAGTAGTTTGTAAGTGCTGTTCTAGGTAATTTCGTTACAGTAAAAACCCGCATATAAGAACCTAGTGATTAAGAACCTACAGGCTGGGGTTCTGAAATTAGACCCCCAATATGTAAGAACCCATTCAGCCTGAAATTTCAACTAGGTTCTTATAAAACTCCAGTTGATTGGCATGGAACCTATACGGACCGATACTACCAAATGTGAATCTTGCAAAGAAATATAAAGATACTTTGAGACCTTTTCATTGTACTCTACGAGATTTCTGATTCTTTCATGCACTGCTGTCGTGAATAAAGCCTCATGAACTCAGGTGCCTCTGAACTGACACTAAACAATGAGCTAGAAGCTTCAATCTCAACAAAAGAAATACCTGAAAGTCCTGAATGAAATACGAACCAATTTAAGAACCTGAATAGCCTGATTTTCCCACAAAATACTCAATATATAAGAACCTAATCAGGCTGACTTGCAAAATTGTAGGTTCTTATACGCGGGTCTTTACTGTATTGTAAAATTTTATATTGGATAAAAAAATCTCGTTTGGAAGAGTAATTGAAGAGTTGACAAACATTTGAGACATTTCAAAATTTGATATTACAACCTGATTCTTCACAGTGTGTTCCCGCAAAATTTCCTATCCTGGCTTATTCGCACAAGTTAATTAAAAAAGTTCGCATTTTTCCAGCTCGGAAAAAGTTCTTCTCACGAAAGTCTCCTCAATTAAAAGATGATAGAAAGAAGTCCTTCCGTGAAAAATTTCAGAGTTGCTGAGCTCAGTACAGATGAAGCTTCACTTACGTTCTCCTATAAAGATTACTTTTACTTAGCTCTGTCAACTCACTTTAAAGAACAAGTTCGGGGTTGATAAAATCATTGTTAAAAAGCAACCTTATCAACTGTTGAACACCAATCGTGAGTTCTTTTTAAAGGACAAGTCTGGGGTTGATAAAATTATTGTTAAAAAGCAACCTTACCAACTGCTGAGCACCAATCGTGAGTTATTTTTAAAGGACAAGTCTGGGGTTGATAAAATTATTGTTAAAAAGCAACCTTACCAACTGCTGAGCACCAATCGTGAGTTCTTTTTAAAGGACAAGTCTGGGGTTGATAAAATTATTGTTAAAAAGCAACCTTACCAACTGCTGAGCACCAGTCGTGAGTTATTTTTAAAGGACAAGTCTGGGGTTGATAAAATTATTGTTAAAAAGCAACCTTATCAACTCTTGAACACCAATCGTGAGTTCTTTTTAAAGGACAAGTCTGGGGTTGATAAAATTATTGTTAAAAAGCAACCTTACCAACTGCTGAGCACCAATCGTGAGTTGTTTTTAAAGGACAAGTCTGGGGTTGATAAAATCATTGTTAAAAAGCAACCTCACCAACTGCTGAGCACCAGTCGTGAGTTATTTTTAAAGGACAAGTCTGGGGTTGATAAAATTATTGTTAAAAAGCAACCTTACCAACTGTTGAACACCAATCGTGAGTTCTTTTTAAAGGACAAGTCTGGGGTTGATAAAATTATTGTTAAAAAGCAACCTTACCAACTGCTGAGCACCAGTCGTGAGTTATTTTTAAAGGACAAGTCTGGGGTTGATAAAATTATTGTTAAAAAGCAACCTTATCAACTGCTGAACACCAATCGTGAGTTCTTTTTAAAGGACAAGTCTGGGGTTGATAAAATTATTGTTAAAAAGCAACCTTACCAACTGCTGAGCACCAGTCGTGAGTTATTTTTAAAGGACAAGTCTGGGGTTAATAAAATTATTGTTAAAAAGCAACCTTATCAACTGCTGAACACCAGTCGTGAGTTACTTTTAAAGGACAAGTCTGGGGTTGATAAAATTATTGTTAAAAAGCAACCTTACCAACTTCTGAACACCAATCGTGAGTTATTTTTAAAGGCCAAGTCTGGGGTTGATAAAATTATTGTTAAAAAGCAACCTTATCAACTGCTGAACACCAGTCGTGAGTTCTTTTTAAAGGACAAGTCCGGGGTTGATAAAATCATTGTTAAAAAGCAACCATACCAACTTCTGAACACTAACCGTAAGTTATTTTTAAAGGCCAAGTCTGGGGTTGATAAAATTACTGTTAAAAAGCAACCTTATCAACTGCTGAACACCAGTCGTGAGTTCTTTTTAAAGGACAAGTCCAGGGTTGATAAAATCATTGCTAAAAAGCAACCTTACCAACTGCTGAACACCAGTCGTGAGTACTTTCCAAGTTTTCAAGCCTTGAACTTTCATAAATTCGACGATCAATCTTCGTAAGTTAGGCCAAACATCGTCGCAATTTTGATTTTGTACGAGTGTACGAATGCGCAATAACGAGGCAGCAATGTGAGTGGCATAATGTCAACACATTTGGCAGCCTCGTTCGGGTCCACTTGAAGTGACGTGATATAAAATGACGTCACTTCGCACTTCTTAGCAGATTGAAATATGTAGTTTCGCAGATTAAAAGATAAAAATTGGAAAAAAGTACTACACACCATTCGCAACAGTGTAATCTCTTGAATAATCAACAATTATAATAACCCCGGACTTGTCCTATAAGGACAACCATCAAAAATATGAAATTTTACTGATACCTTTATCATTTTCAACCAAGCGCACAAGTTTTGCCTCCTCATATCCTAAATTTTGAACCCATTCTGTAACTGTTGGTGCTCCAATCACCTAGAAACATATCAAAAGGAGAGCTTTCATTTACAAGAGCAGATTTTGTAACGCTAGAGCAACAGTTGCTTCAATTGACACCTTAATTCAAAGCGATCAGTTACTGCAAACAAAGGGAATTCTCTCAACCAGAAAATCAAAGCAAGCACAGCCGCAAAAGTTCTCCGATACCTGTCAGGCAATTCTCGCCTTGTGCGAGCGAAAGATGAAATTATGTGCTAATACATAAAGAGAAATTGTGTGCGTATATAAAGAAAGATGAAGGGTACATCTAAACTTCTGTCTCGCGGATTTGTTTATCTGATTAAAGTAAATGAACGGAGATATAGCGACACAGTCTAAATATAGCACAAAGAAACGGCTGGCACCACTTATCTTCCTATTGTTTTCATCAATCAAAGACATCAACTACAATGGGATAAATTTAGGTAGAGCAAATTCCCCTAGCTAAGTTGATTTTTAACTCCGTTGATTTACTTTAAAGGAGCAGGGTCACATAACCGTAATTAAACATGTTATCTCTAGAATCTATATTGTTGTCCACACGTGGCCATTGTGTTCTGCACAGATTTCGGTGGATGGGGTGAATCCAAACTAAAGTTACTTCTAAAAATCCACCATTATCTCTGCAATCCCACAACATGTAAGTATGTCGGTTGTTTCTCTATGAAGTACAAGAGTCCATCTTCGAAAAAACACTTTCATTTTGATAAAAGAAGTGGAAAATCACTGTGATATGGCCTATCAAAAATACTGGGAAATCGTAATTTCGAAATAAGCTTGTTTACATCACGTGACCCAGCCCCTTTAAGAAGCCTAGCAGCAGGCATTAGAATTCTCGAGTGTTTTGGGATTAGATGAAATAATCACCACACAGCTCCTGACGCGAATAGCGTAAAAGCTCTATTAAGCCAACCCTTCTCTATTAAGCCCCCCCCCACTCATCCCACATTCTAGAATTCACCAAATATTTCCATTTATGTAGGGACACAACCTTGCATGTTAATTTTGATATGGTTTGGTATAAAAACTGTGTTGAATTTATGTATTTGAGTCGTAAAATTGTATGTTGATTCCACGGAATATGGGATAAAAGATCTGAAAAGCTACCAAATATATCCTTGTCACCTGACTTTGTGAATAAGCCCCCCCCCCCTTCTCTAATAAGCCCTCCATTCTATTAAGCCCCCCTGTGGAAAATCCGAAATTAGATAAGCCCCCTTGGAGGCTTAATAGAGCTTTTACGGTAAACAAAATCTGCAAGACAGAACTTTAGATTTACCCTTCCTCTTTCGTTATAAGCACATAACTTCCTCTTTCGTTATAAGCACATAACTTCCTCTTTCGTTATAAGCACATAACTTCCTCTTTCGTTATAAGCACATAACTTCCTCTTTCGTTATAAGCACATAACTTCCTCTTTCGTTATAAGCACATAACTTCCTCTTTCGTTATAAGCACATAGCTTTCCTCAAAAGCCTCCTCTCGCTTGCACAAAGCAAGTGTTTGCCCTACTGGTTTCGGGCAACTTTTGCGACCGTGTTTGTTTTCATTTACTGACTGAGAGAACTTTCTTTGTCTGCAGTCGCTAATCGCTTTCAACTGAGGTGTCAATCAAAGCAACTGCCATTGTATTACAAAATCTTTGCTTGTTGCTTTAATGCGTGTACAGAGACTGACATCAAACTTACACTATCGGCACAACTTTTGACCATTGATGACAGCTCAAGAAATCAGCCATCACATAGCAATGCTC
Organism: Aurelia sp. 4 Dawson et al 2005; assembly: GCA_964019985.1. Lineage (NCBI taxonomy): Eukaryota > Metazoa > Cnidaria > Scyphozoa > Semaeostomeae > Ulmaridae > Aurelia > Aurelia sp. 4 Dawson et al 2005. The sequence continues at coordinate 4,890,429 of OZ026512.1, read as the reverse complement.
CCATTAAGCTGCGTTCACATTGCACAATCTTTTGTAAGCACGTAAATGCTCATGCAGAATCCGCCATACTAATCCCTTACAGTGATTAGACTGCTAAATATTTGAATGCGGAAAGAAGCTTGCTTATGCGAAAAAGCTTGTTGGTCAGCAAGCAGATCACTTACACGCGCGTGCAAGGGAGATCTATTGTGAGCTGTTCATTTCAGAAGTAAAAAGCGACCTGTTATATGGGATCCATGGGACATATCAATCTGAACGAGAAAACGCAAACAAAAGCATGTTCACGCAAGCAAAAGCATGCACGCAAAAACAAGCCTTTAATGTGAACGCAGCCTTAATCGGTAACACTGTTACTAGTAATAATAATAATAATAATAATAATAATAATACACGAATTTTTATACAGGAATAACCTATCAGTATGAGAAACATACTGTTATCATTAGGGTCCTGTGCTAAGAGAAAAGAAATATACAATGTAAGTGGAGAAAATTAATCTAAGTACATATTTAAAAACATTTAAATAAAATCATTTACATGAGTTCTGAATAAAACCCTAGAGTCTAACTGTCTTGCTAAAATATGAACTTTGTTATATACATTTGCCGCAGTCACACAGAAACTTTTACGACCAAATTCTGTTTTCATCCTTGGAACCTTTACAGCTAAGTTGTTATTTCTTGTATTTTGACCGTGTTCCTTTCTTTCAAAGTAACTTTTGAATGGGTCACAAGCATTGTCTTGGAGGCAATCAAATACAAATGTGGAAACTTTTTTCTTTATTGCACACTCAATGGCAGGAATCCGCAAGTCGGTGCTTGGATTGGCTTTTGATTTAATGATATTCCTGCTACGTTCCTCAATTTTTCGAATCTGGTTCAGTCTTGAATTTGACCATCCCAGTACAATTGAGCCACAATACGTGAAAACAGGCATTATCATAGCTCTATAGATCTTCTCGGCAGTTGCTGAGTCGATTGAACTTCGAATACGACGAAGCAGATTTACTCTTCCAGCTGCCTTTTTGTAAACTGTGTTAAAATGTGACTCGAAATTCAGAGAGGGGTCCAGTGCTACGCCAAGGTATTTGTAGCTTGTTGTACAATTTATGCAGGTTCCATCAACTTTGATGTTGAGGTGCCTTCCATTAACGAGATTTAATCGCTTTGATGTTCCAAAAAGCATCGTCTCTGATTTCCCCTTTTTTAGATTCATTATTAATTCATTTTCACAAAACCATGATGCCAATGTTTGAACATCATCGTTAAGATGATTTTCGATGATGTTGAAGTCACTGGATGAAGTAAAGATGACGGTATCATCTGCATACGTAATGACTTTTGCGTGCTTCAGCGTTCTATTTGCGTCGTTAAAATGGATCAAAAATAGTAGAGGACCAATAATGGATCCTTGTGGAACTCCGATATATACGGGGATGGCATTAGAAAAGGCTCCCTGGTACTGAACAATTTGTTTCCTGTTGAACAAGAAATCAGTCAACCATTGGAATTCCGTGTTCATGATTCCATATGAAGGCAGCTTAGACAGTAGGACAGAGTGGCTAACGGTATCGAAGGCCTTTGACAAATCTACGAATATTGCACCAGTAAGTTTGCCTTTATCAGCCTCTCCTCTTATATGATCAAGGAACAAGTTCACCGCCTGTTCTGTGGATCGTTTTGATCGAAAACCAAACTGATGTGTAAAGAGAAGGCCATTTTTTTCAAAGTGAGCCATAAGCTGATTGTAAAACATCCTCTCTAGGATTTTCGATAGAGTTGGAAGAACTGATATTGGTCTATAATTGTCAATAGTTGAGTGGGAACCAGATTTGTGCAGGGGAATCACCTTAGCTATCTTCCAGTCTGTAGGTACGATTCCAGACTTCAGGGACAAATTTATCACATATGTTAGGGGTTTGGCCAGAATTGGGGCTGCATCTTTTAACATTCCTGGGGGGAGATTGTCAATCCCAGTTGCCTTCTTCCGTTTCAGTTTAGTTAACTCTTTGTGTACTGCTGCTTGGCTTACTTCCTTTACTACAAATCTGTCCTTTTGAGACATGGTGTTTTCCCAAGTAGGTCTCATCCACACAAAGTCTCGAAGTAGAATAGATTTAGATTTTAAAATTTTTGCGACATTTGCAAAAAAATTGCAGAAGCTTTCTGCAATTTCCTGCTTATTTGTGGTTTTCGTCCCATTTATTTCGAAGACGGTTCCTGTATTAGACACAGAAGATTTAGTGGGATATACTTTCTTGATAGCTGCCCAAAATTTGTCAGGCGTATTTGCACTTTCCTTCAGCAAGTCTTTATGGTATTTGTTTTTACACTTTTTCACTAAACTGGTTACCCTGTTTCGTTGACGTTTATAAGAGGACCAATCAGACTCAAGGTTTGTCCGGCGTGCTTTTCTCAGCAGCCTGTCCCTTAGGTTCATCTCCGATTTGACATCCTTTGTTATCCATGGGCTTAGTCTCCCTTTGACCTTTTTGGACACCAATGGGGCATGCTTGTTTACATAATAGTGAAGTATATGACTCACATCCTTAGAAGAGTGGATGTCAATTCTATCGTATTTTTCTTGGAAATAACATGCTTGAAAGAGACTTGACAGATGACTTGACAGGGTTGTTTATAAACAAATAACACTATTATGGTTCCTTCACTTCCTGGAAAGATCTAACACGAGGTGTCTCTCAAGAGTCAGTCTTACGCCCGCCGTTGCCAGGAGTAAGATCAGTCAACAACGGCCCAGAAAGCGTCAGATTTAAGTTTCGCAGCTGTGGCAAACTTTACCACCAATAATACGCAATTCAGGATCCCTTTTTTAGTTTAAAACAAAGATAAGAATTGGTACGGTAATTTAATGTAAATCTGCCATGGCAGTTTTTTGCTATCTTGATTAGTTTTACAATGGTGGCATTTATTAATTCTTAGGCTGTGACCTCATTAAAATTCTGAATTCTTGACGAAAACAACTGCAGATTTCTGTTTCCCATCAAGGCGTCATCCTTTGTCCACTTAATGAAAGCAAGGCAAAGAGACTGTAGGCCAGAAACGACTTTCAGATAGCACAAAAGTCGAAATTGGCGCCACAAAGGATAATGGGTACAAGTGACGCTTTAAATGCAGGATGCCTCACAGGAAAACATCCTCAATATCATAAGGCTTGCTTCGAGGTTCGCTTTAGCTGGTTTTCCTCGTTGTTGTCAGGATTAATCGCTCGAGGAGACAACTTCGAGGAAAAGCAGGCCTGAACCCTGAACGAACATCTGTAGCATTTCCCTTGCAGCCAATGGTAAACAGAACTTTACAAAGATTTCACGGTTGCAAAATGACTGAAAATGGCTTAACACATTGATCAAATCATGACTCCTCAAACAGATCAATAAAGAAAATACGATTGTTCAAGGGTGAGAGAAATCCAAGCATCCTGTATGATATAAAATCTGTAACAATCTGATCAAGTCTTACGTATACCTGAGCAACAGTAATATTTGGCTGCATAGGAGTCTCAATAAATCTTCACTAATGTTAGAATACCTTTTACCAATTGATCCCGTATTTTATTTGCCCGACCAATTCTAGTATCTGCTTGTATGGGAATCACAAGGATGCTGTAGTCATAGCAGAATACCCGTCCCCTCCCCTTCATTCATATGGAGACTTTGGGTATGGTATACAAATCTATCAATGATCTGGCTCCCACTTACCATACAGAAATGTTCTCAAGACTCTCGGAAACAAGTAAGAGAGAATCACGCAATACTAGATCTGATTTAGAAATCCCATGCGCAAATCTGCCAATGGCCAAAAATGTTTCTCATATAAAGGTGCGAAAATGTGGAACTGGCTCAGCCTAGAGTCAAGATTGTCCCCAAACATTGAAAACTTTCAAACAAGGCATAGAAAACCTTGCATTTAGCTAGTTCTCTCTGAAGGCCGTCCTCCACCTTGCAGTAGTTTCGGTCGGCGACCAGTGCGCTCACTCTGTGCGCATGCGCTATTCTTCTTCTTATTTCTTATTTAATCACGACATCCATTCAGTATAAAAAAGTATAACAAAAAGTAGTATGCTTAATAATAGATATAAAAGCCAGTACTGTTCTTCCATGGATTCGTGCGAAAACATATTTTTCCTCAGCTTAGAAAATGACTTTTTAGCCCATTCTTGAACCGGGTGAGTGTGCCAGACTCTCTTATGTGTGTTGGAATAGAATTCCAAGTTTTTAGACCAGTATAATTGAAACTTTTTCTACTGAAGTCTAGATTTAGCCTTGGGATTTGGAGATCAGTTTTATTTCTTGTATCATACTTGCTTATCGAGGATCTTTCAGCAAATTTATCGTCCAGACTCTCAGGACATATCTTGTTAATTATCTTATACATCAGAACCGACCGGTCAAATTGAAACATCTGGTCGATGCTAAATGTGGGTCGAATCAAAGAGTCCTTTATTTTCGATCCTTGAATGATTTCAAATGCACGATTTTGCAGTCTCTGAAGGGCTGTTATTTTAGTTTCCGATAAGCTCCCCCATACTACGTCAGCATAGCGAAGATGACTCTCAACAAGCGCTTTGTTCACTTGAAAAAGCATTGATTGTGGGAGGATACCCTTAAGTTTCTTCATTGCTGCAAGGCCCCCAGCAACCTTTTTCTTAACTGATTCATACTGTTCTTCCCAACTTAAAGTATCGTCAACTATTACCCCAAGATATTTTGTTTTGTCAACCTGCTCAATTTTTTCGCGATTTATGAATACTTGCGGTAATAATTCTCTATTTTTCCTTCTACGAGGATGATCTAGTATCATGTATTCTGTTTTGGTGGTATTGAGACTAGGTTTGTTAATCCTCATCCATTCTGCGATGTTTAATAACTCAGCTTGTGCTTTTTCTATAAGCTCTACTTGGTTGTTTGAGGATATTGTTATCTCAGTATCATCTGCGTACATGTTGGCTCTTGAGTGTTCGAGGCAGTGCTCAAAATCATTTAAATAAATGATAAAGAGCAGCGGTCCCAAGCATGAACCTTGGGGGATCCCACAATCTATTTCCATAATATCAGAGCAAACGCACACGTCACCCACCAGATCTACTGCAGTGGAGGTCGGCCTTCATATGATATCTACCATATGCATGATCATACCTACAATTTACATACACTTTGTTAAAGACCCATTGCTAACCATGATCCTTTGTGCGCTGATTGAAATACAAGACAAAGCGAACTTAGGTGAAAAATGACTTTCAGATACCACGAAAGTCGACTATGGCGCTACAAAGGATCATTGTTAGTAATGGGTCTTTTGTTAATAGCTGTATAGATCATATTGATTGTAATTTTAATTTGACATTTCAGCTACTGTTGCTCCGTATGGGGCTCTTGTGGTGCTTCAAAGCTAGACGTGCTTCAAAAATTACAGAATAAAGCCGCCAGAATAGTAACGAATAGCCCTTTTGATGCATCTGCAGCGACGACTTCATTCTGCAGGCCAGCAGGTCATGTAATCTGCGGGTCAAACGCAAAAGCAAACGCGCGGGTCACAGTTAAGGCCAAGGGTCCTATACAAAAATTGACGTTCTGTGTTTGGTGTGTAAGGCCACCAAATGCTCAAAGACAATTGTATCAGGTATCAGATAATCTCCATGACTGTTTGATTGATCGATTTTCGTCAAAACTTCCCCTGCCGTGAACATTTCATTCTTCTCTAAAACTTTGAATTTAACTCAATCATACGATTTCTGTTTCATATTGTCTGGGCCTGTATGTTATTTCTGTCGACTTGATGGCGATAATTATCGATAATTGGGTGTGCAGTCATCCAAGCCTTATAGTGGAAAAGTCAGACCAAGGACTAGTAGGATCGGACCCTAAAGGACTGAATATCCCTGGACAATACCTATTCATTTCCTTGTTTTCAAAAAGGAGATGGGGTGTATCTATAACGGGCTAGGTACTTGCGATTTGCACATATTAGAGCCTATTCCTTGGTTCCCAGAAAGCTGCTTTCAAGAAGGAAAGGAATGGGGAATCCACCAGGATTCTGGTCCATTAAGTTCCATTCCTAGTGTTCCATGGTCTGGTTATTCCGTTCTGGTTACTTCACATTTGATGTCTGACGTTGAAATTGCCGGCCAAATCACACAGCGTTCGAGACCACTGAGCCCTTGGCCCCAATGTTTGCTTTTGCGTTTGACCCGCAGATTACATGACCTGCTGGCCTGCAGAATGAAGTCGTCGCATCTGCAGCTCCTTTGCTCCAGAGACTTGGTTGGCCATCTGTTCAAAAGCTGATATATAAAGAAACAGGTTCTGTGGTTTACAAATCTCCCAGCTCTCTTGCACCTCAATATCTCTGTGATCTTTTCGTGAGATTATCCGGGGTACATCCAAGAGAGTTGAAAAACTAAAAAACTGACCTTGCAATACCCATGTTGAGAACTGGCAATGGCCAGAAATCCTTTGCGTATCGCGGGGCCAGTCTTGGACTTGCTACAAGTCTCTCTCTATTCTCAGCACATATCGTAAGATGCAAAAATGTGAGGGCGAGGGAAATGGAAGGAGCGAGACTTGTTAGATTAGGAATTTGAAATCGATACCGTAACACAAAGAAGTAGATAATTAGATTAAATCGCCATTATGCAGCGACACGTGTCGCTCATTTGATTGGCTTTCTGCCAACATCAAGGGATTTGCTGGTGGATAGAATCTTGTACACCGTCTGTCTGGGAACAAAAGAGTCTCGCTTTCAGTTTTCTAGTCCTACAAGTCTCTCTCTCCACCGGTCTTTTCTCACTCTTTCTGCTCTTTGTCTTGTGATGATAAGAGAGAGACTTGAAGCAAGTCCAGGCCAGTCTCTGAAACAGTCTTGATTTGGAAACAAAGATGGCACCCTCAATCAATGCCTTCAAGTCCAAACTCAAGGAAAAATAATCTTATACATCATATTTTTATTGTTATTGTAAATTTTGTATCATATAACTCTTTATTTTGTAAATAGCTTTTGCAGGGCCAATTGTTAAAGGCACACTGTCGTCATCGTGATTGGCTAGTTGTGATGTTGAAATCAAGAACAAAGCTCTGCCCTTCAAGTAATTACCAAGCCTTTTTGTTCTTGGATTATCCTTTTGTTTCGAGAATAAAGGGAGTCAGATCATTATCATCTTCATGAATTTCACTGCACAGCGAAATTACTGAACCTTGTCTAATTCTTTTCTTCTTGATTGTCTTGTTTATCCAATCAGCACCACGACAGTGTGCCTTTAAACAGTATATAGACTGAATTGTAAGGAGGGTGTAGCAAATCGGTGAGAGCAAGAATTGGAAAAGCATGGCAAAAGTGGAGAGAGGTAGCAGGGGTAGTATGTGATAAAAGGATGTCATTAAAGACGAAGGCAAAGATATACAAAAGTGTGATAAGACCAGTATTGTTGTATGGAACAGAGTCAGCAGCACTAAGAAGGGAAGAGGAGAGAAGACTTGAAGTAACAGAGATGAGAATGTTAAGAAATATATGTAGGATCTCGCTAAAGGAGCACAAGAGGAATGATGAAATCAGGAAGCTAGATGGTATGGTAACGAGAAAGCAAAAGTTTACACATTATCGAGAAAGCAAAGGAAGGAAGATTGAGGTGACTAGGGCATGTAATGAGAAGAGAACCAGAAAATGGGGTGAGGAGAGCATATGAGACGCCAGTGAAAGGGAAAAGGAGCCGAGGAAGACAAAAACTGAGGTGGAGGGATGTCATAGCGAGAGATATGAAGCAGAACAGGATAGAGGATGGTGCATGGAAGGACAGGAACAATTGGAGGAAGGTCTGCAGAGCGGCCGACCCGGTCTAGTACTGGAAATGGTCGTATAGTTAAAGAAGAAGACTGAATTGTACCCTGGGTAAATAATTTTAAAATGAAAATGAATTTCCGATTTACGTGTAAGTTTAGATAGTTCCTTTTCGTTTGTAAGTATTTTATTTAAGTGAATATGACGCGAAAATCTTTATTGTCTAATATCATGCATTTGACTTGCTACAAGTCTCAGTTTTAATCTCAGAATATCTCAGACCACGGTCAATAGAAGTACGGACTGGTCTAGCAGCCTATTGTTCTATCTTATTGTTCAATAAAAATATGGTCACGTGCCGATGTAAGTGCACAGCAACAGGGAGTCACATAGCAACGCATAAAACAATTTGTGATCAGGCGGTATTTGGTCCAGTATCTTCCTACAAATTAAAAGTAAACTTGAAACATGAAAGAAAGCCGTTTCATCGTTAATGCATTTGGTGGAACCACAAAACAAATCATGCTCACGAACTTCCACAAACATGACATGATATGAATGGAAACACACACACGGGACGGGATCGGATGGATGGCCTGAAATTGTCAACCAAAAATAGAAATGAGCATAGAACGATAGGTATCTCTACATGATTAACTAACCTCTTTCACAGCAGAATGAACTTCTGTGTCAAATAGACCTTCGAACTCTTCATCGTCAAAAACAAAATTAACAGCAACTTCCAGTGGCGTTCCCCCGAATAGCACATCATTGATGTTCCCTCCAGTGCTGGTCGCCATCTTGAAAATTCTGTGCACTTACTTCAGCACGTGACCTGTGCAACTGGAGAGAATCAACATCTGTGCGCGAACAATAGGCTAGAACAAAAGGCTGCTAGACCAGTCCGTACTTCTATTGACCATGCTCAGACAGAGTAAAATGAAGGGATAAGAAGGAAGGAAGAGAAACTGAGACTTGTGCGACTTGGCAATACATAATTGGATCTTGTTTTCATGGACTGGACAATAAGATTAGTCAAGGGGGTTTCCATGAATTAATCCTCTACGGAAACTCACTCTGTCTTGTCCCTAATCAGATCCATGAATCAAAAGAATGACTGTGATTTTTCAATGGGACTGGCACGCGTACAGAAATGAATCGCTGCTGTAACCCCCTGACACAATTCGATGTTGAAAATAATTCTAAATGATGATTGGCCTATTGAAAACTTCAAAGGAAAAGCCGCGGACAGAATTCTGTCCGTGGTATTTTTAGGTTGACAAGAGTTTCAAGTCTTCGTTCTTCCCCTCTCCCGCCGCCCTCGCGCTAAGCGCTCGTTGCGCCTTCGGCGCGGTACGACCTTTCCTCAATGACAATGGGAATAGAAACAAAACGAAGACTTGTATCAAGTCAAATCATGCATTAAACATCGCTCGTCACGCTGGTGTACTTTATCTTTTAATTTAGACGCTTATTTCTTCAGAAAATGGTGTTGAGCAACTCTCACTTTGCTTCGAAAGGTGGCGGCAACTCTTCAGACCGTTGATTACCAGGCCTCTGTGACGTAAAGTGTTCGTGGAAAGAGAACACCATGCAATGCTTTATACATGAAACCATTACGAAACCTTGATAAGTGGTCAGGTTTAGATTATTGGCCATTTTAACCGATCAAAACTAAGGAATTCCACTCCTGGTTTCTTGAAAACTTCAACTGTTAAATTTACAATGTTGTCGAATATTTTTCTCTCTCGTCAATGTGGTAAAGAACTCTTCTTTGCAAGCTGGATGTCACAAAACCATGTCTTGCAGCAACCTTTGCATATCTAACTCGCGGGTTTGAAATAGCAATAAATGATAGTCTATGTAGCAAAGATTTCAGACATTTGTGGCTTGTAAACGCTTGAATATTGGCATTTCACGGGACGAAGTCCTGCACTCTGGGGAAGGAAGCTTGACCAGACTTATGATATCCGTGATTTTACGCGGTTCTCCATTCTCCTAAGAGAGTGATCAGACACCAAACGAAGAGACTTGTCCTTGATTTAGTCTGATAGCGCTAAGTAAAGAATTCAGCACTTACCAAAGCAAAGTTTCTGTAGTATCAGCATATCTTTGGACCTCGTGAAACTTTGAAAAATGCGACTACAGCGAAATAAATGTATTCCAGTCGTGTGCCAACCAGACAGAATGGACATGGCCCTAAACACGTAGACCCTCTCTTTCACAGCATAGCCATAGTTGACCAAACAAGAGTCAAACTATTGTTGGCCTGAATTCTTTCCCTCCCCTCCAACAACCTGTCCACTTGAGACACTGTACAACAAATGTTTGAAGTCCTTCTTCGAGCGAAGCTGTCTGTTTGTACTCTGTTTGAAACTCTTGTTTGAAACTTTAAATCGTGAGGAAACCAAGCGAGCAGTTGTGATGAAAGGATGAGCTCATTCCCTTTGTACTTTCATTATTTTCTCTGAGTCATGCTGTTAGTCACAATGCAATATCCCCGTGGTTAAATACGATACCACTTCTTTCATCAAAGAAAGCGTTAATTGCGTGCCAATTTGTGGAATTCAGGTGTTCAAAAGACATCAATTAATTGCCAAAATAGTGCGAGAATATAAATTCCGTGGCATTTAAATCATATGAGTGTGGACGCTTTCTGTAGGGCAACTATGAAACCCTGAAACCCTTGTGACTACAGTACTATCCTTTTATATGCAAGTATCTCCTGTCATCCTACCCAAACAATTTACGTCACAAGTCCAAAAACTCGACCCAGATCCCCGGACACTTTTTTGTGAAGAAATTTAATTTTCAAAAGGCTGTAACTAAAAAACGGTTCAGTTTTGGAAAGTTTAACGTCGAAATTCGAAATCAGCACACTCAAATTGACGTTTTTCATCAATAAAAATTTTCGCTTCATATTCACTTTAATAGGGTGCATTGTAAAACAGGATAACTGAATGTCTATCAGTCGGGTTATCAGTCTTTAAAATTCTACGTTTTGCGCATGCTTCAAAGACTCAATTTTTCATTGGCCAAGACTTACACGATGCTTGATTGTTTTGAACAATGCAGGCTGAGGTTCATCTCCCCATCAAGATAACTGAATGTCTTACCCTGTACAAATATTATAAAATCAAATCAATCAACCAATCAATCAATCAATGTGACCAAATATTATGTATATACCTGAGCAACTGTAACATTTGGCTGAGCGGGCATCGCAATAAAGCTTTTGTCTTGAGAGAAGATCACGAGGACCTATGGAATCAGAAAGAAAAGAAGTTAGATATGTCAAAAGATTATGCAACTGGCTGATGAATCTTCCCTTTAACGCTATCTGACCTGGGGGGGTGGATCTCGCACCCCCTCGTATATTTTCATTTACATGTCTTTCCGTGTTTGCTGGATGCATCTGAGATTTAGCAAGTTTAACTTCCTATCATACACCAATGAAACGGTAACAATTTTGGAGTTCTATCTTTAGCCTTGTCTCCATGGTTACCAAGTTTTTGTGCACCACTCTGTGAAAAATATACATTGTATCTTTCTCAATCCTTTTTAATTGGTCCAATTAAGTTTAAACTATAAAATTACATCTATTATGATCTATATATTTAATTTCTACACGAAAATTAAAGTTTCGGACCTTTTAACACATTTACATTTTCACGACGTCATAAGACGTCATAATGTAAATCATCCTAGAGCAACAACAACAACAATGCCAATTAAACCATTCTTTCAAAAATTCATTGTTTATATAATGAACAACCTTTGTGCCAAATTTGGTTGCCATATCTCAAGCAACAACAGAGATAAACGGAGGGGGCGAAATCCACCTCCCCCCCCCCCCAGGCATAGAGACCGCGTTTACACCGTTACGGATGAGTTTTATCCGTATGAAAGTTCCTTCAGATAGGTGTCGCATTTACACTAGACCTAAGCTATCCGCACGAATTTGAGAGCGGCTATCCGAACAAAATTAGCTCACCTAGGAAAGTGGATTAAATTAGTTCACATAGCTTTCTGGTACAGTGTAAACGGTTTTATCCGGATAAATTTTATCCACACTCATTGTGAGATTAATTTTAATCGACAAGGAGGCTTTTTCAATAAGGAGCAAGCAAACTCATGACTCATCAAAGTAACATGTACTCGTATCTTGCGAGTTTGCATTGTTTCACGCATGATTTTGGTCACGAGACTACAGTTATCCGGCTAAGTGTAAACGGGAGGACATTGCGGGGGAGGACATTGCGGGGGAGGACATAGCGGTCAAACTTTGTGCGGCACAGTGTACACGCAAATCAATCTGAACAAATTTTATGCAGGTACAATTTATCAGGCACAGTGTAAACGTGGCCAGAGTGTTTCAAATCACCCAGGTCAGATAGGGTTAATGTCATATAGGAGCTTCAAGTAACAAGAACAAATGTTTTAAGACAATAGAATCAGCTACTTTTGATTGACAGCGGAATTCAAAGCGATTTGCTTTTGCAGGCAAAGGAAATTCTTAGAATCATTCCATAAGGACTGCCAAGTTACACTCATCACGTTGAGTTCAATTCTTGTTGTTGTTGCCGTTCCATTAAGGAACTTATTTCCCTAGAGGTGTAATAACGGCCAAAAATGTCAATCAGCGACAAGTTTCTGTCGCGCTAACGTCTGCTGGCCAGAATAAAGCCCCGGTCAAACGTGCCGAACATTTCACCGAACAATGTTCAACATTGATGTTTTGAGAAAGTTCGATTCGTTTGACCACCTTGTTCGGAGGAGAAAATCTTGTTCGAAAATGTTCGACGTTGTTTGACGGAGTTCAAAAACTTCACCGAACTTTTCCATCGTTCTCAATGTTCGGTGAAATGTTTTATGTGCTTGACCACCTTGCCAAAAATTTAATTGAACAATCTCATTCATTTTTACATCCACGCATGGGTACTATCGAGCTTTAGTGCGCAAAGAAGTCATTCACAGATTCTGCTAAGCTACTGCTAAGACTGCTAAGTACCATAGGTGGCGGAGAATGGTTCAATAATACTTGCATGATTCAGTAATACATACAAATGTACTAAGATTTAATAATACCTGCCAGTTGAATTTGTTAAATTTCGCTTGAATCCTCTATCAGTTATTCATATTTTCGTTAGGCCATAAATTGTGTTATATTATTGCAGATGTATGGAATATATAGTGTGTAGAAGAAAATAATGCCAATCGCAGTTTTCTTGTTGCAGTCTCAAAATCCATCATTTCTCTCAAGATGACCGAGTGAACTGAGTCCGAGAACTTGTTACATTAACCTTATATGGACATTTACTATACTTAATTAAATTTTTCTCTATAAAAGCCGTTGTATTTATAAAATTCTTCAGTTGCTCTGATGATGGCCTTGTGGCCGAAACTAGTTAGCAGATGACTGAAAAGAAAATAATAGCGCAAAAGATCAACTCGATGCCTGCTTTCTGAAGATGTTGCCCCTCTTCGTCTTTATGATTGTTCACTTTGTATATAACGGTCTGGACGCAGACCCCTGGAAGAGTCATCAAGAAGCAGGAAGCGCTGAGAAAGACCAAGGAAGAAACACAAATCGACGGAATAGGCCGAAGAAAACAACGCAGCCATAAACCCGCGATCGTGGGCAGCAACTCAAACCAATCTGACGTGAAATCAAAGAAGGTACGTCAAAAACAATTTCAGCAACAACAGCCACAACAACAACAAGAAAACAAAAGAAAACGAGGCAGTTAATTTGACGCAAAATCAAACGTCCTACGTCAAACAACAACGCCAGCAACAACAACAGCATCATGAATGATTTACAGCTAGCAACGCACAACACAACAACAATTACAGCAGAGCCTAAGAGGACACGGATCCACTGCGAAGGGTAGCAACCTGAGATGGCCAGAAACTGAGGAGGAGGCTGTCTTCTGAGCAAAACAGATCTGACGATTTATAACAAACGGACCGAGTGAACTGAGTCCGAGAACTTGTTACATTAACCTTATATGGACATTTACTATACTTAATTAAATTTTTCTCTATAAAAGCCGTTGTATTTATAAAATTCTTCAGTTGCTCTGATGATGGCCTTGTGGCCGAAACTAGTTAGTAGATGACTGAAAAGAAAATAATAGCGCAAAAGATCAACTCGATGCCTGCTTTCTGAAGATGTTGCCCCTCTTCGTCTTTATGATTGTTCACTATGTAAATCGATGTAAATATACTTATTTTCTTTATATTATTGTAAATTTTTCCTTTGTAGATAGTTGGTTTGAATTAGCTAATTGTATTTAAGCTATTGTAAATACCAACTATAAAAAATTTAATAATAATAATAAAAACCCTTGTGATGGGGCAATTGTGCATATCAAAATGTTCGATGCAATGTTCGGTGCATTTGACCACCCTCGATTGAACATTGAAAAGTTTTGGCTTTTTTCCAACTTCAATTTTCGGTGAAATGTTCGGCACGTTTGACCGGGGCTTAAGGCTTAAAAGTAGGTGATTTTTGGTGTTATGACAAGAATGAACCTTAACCGAAGTACCTAGTTTTATGGTACAGTAGTCCTCACAAACTGATTTTTAGGCATCTTAGACCTGCTGGTTGAGAGAAATTTTCGAGGCCCTTAGTCGAGGCCCTTAGCGATTTTTTCACTTGGGCCCCCAGCTAAAGAATTTGTAAATGATATGATAGAAACATCAAAATAGCTACCCTGTCCAGTTTTAGACTTAAAGTAAATAAGCTCCGAAGACAAAAATTATACAATCGCAGTGATCTACTGTTAACATATGTGTTTTCGTAGCAGAGGCGAATCAGTAGTTGACCAGGGAGTCTGGGGGCAAAGCCCTCAGGAAAATTTTGAGACCATACCCTGTACTTTGGCTCAGAATACATGTCCTGCATCAATTCCAACTTTTGAGAAAATATCACTTACTATTATTGCTCAGAAGAACGACCTCGATCCTATGTTTACCGTGCCACTTGAACCGCTTTGTGAAAGCTTTCTATAAATCACCACATCCAGGAAACTTGCTTGATAATAGATAACATAGAAATCTTTTTTGGGGCCCCCTCGAGGCCCCTTTTGGTCCGATGCCCTTAGTTTTTGAACTAACGTGCCCTAAACTGCGTTACACCATTGATCAAGTCAAAACGCTCGAAATGAGTATACCGGAGAAGATGAAAGAAGATGTCAGTTTAACTTGCTAACGAGTATACGCTCGAAACATCGTGTTTTTTGAACATCTACGCTGCAATTGGTACTCAAGTCTTTCATTTGCAATATTATCATAGAAAGTGCCGTTTTGGCCTCTCGTCTTCGCGATGCAGGCGGAATTTCCGAGCTGTACCGGCAGAACTTCTGTGTCGCTTAGCAAAACGGCAAAATATTGCCATTCTTTCTTTTTCATATTCTGCCGGCATCGTGTAAACACACATTGCGGGTAAAATTTTATGCCACTTTCATCATGATTCCGGCATTTTTAATGCTTCCTATTGTCCTTATTATTGTCGTTGTTGTTGCGATCCTTGTTGTTGTTGTTATACTGGGTGAGACGGATAAAAGTTCCCACTTTTGAAAATTCACAGTACCATCAGTACAGCACATATTTGAATGACTTAATGTCAAGTCAAAGCCGAAAGATCAAAGAACTTTTGAGCATAGGTTGCAAATCTATAACTCTACGAAAAATTCAATGACCTATTCCTGTAATCTGAATGACTTGAAGGAAACTTTAGCCATTTTTCTATGATTCTACCGTTGAACTTCTCAGAGATCTTGAATATCTGTCGAAATTAAAGCCTATTTTCTATTTCAGCTGATTTTATGATTTGACGTCGTCAAATTTCTAAATCACAAACCAGAAGAGTGAAAGAGGTTTGCTTGGTACAATATTGTAGGCATTCATAAACTATGATTTTCTTGAAAATTATTTGATCTTTCATCAATGGGTTTAGAAATTACAATAGTTGTAAATTTTTTAGAAAATTTTCTTGAATTCTTAAGAAAGAAGGAAACCACTGTATTTCTTAAAAATATTGAAGATTTCAGAAAAGTCCAACGGCAGATTTACTGTAAAATAGTTAAAGTTTCTTTGAAGCCGTTCAGTTCAAAGAAATAGGTCATATAATTTTACGCCCACATTTTAAAGATTTGAGACCTATTCTGTATTTTTGTGCTTCTTCTCGCTGCTATACCAGCACTATAAGTACAGTAAGGCCCCGCATTTAAGAAACCACCTAAACGAAACTTTTAGGCTACTAAAAAATGATTAGGCCCCCTGCCTATGAGAAACTCTTGAGGCTCGCACCCAAAATAAAGTTTCTTGTATTTTGAGTAACATTAATTGCTGGTTTGAAAGAGTGAGAGCATTACACTTCATACATGATTCATTAAGAAATTACTAGCGAGATATTTTGAATTTAACAGATTTTTGCCTAAATTTTAATTCATGCCCTTGACAATCATTGTTGACATATATGTATGGCTGAATGTGGATGATATACCAATAGACCGTCCCGTTTTGATTTAACTTATTTGCCTAAGACTTCAAAGAAATTAAAGTAGCAATTTAAGAAACTTGAGCCTAAAACATGAGAAGTATCAGAGATACAAGAAACATTTTAGGCTACGGTGTGAAAAAGTAGTTTCTTAAATGCGGGGCCTTACTGTATCGGTAAATTCAACTTCATAAAAATTTTATGGTTGAAAAATGACTGAAAAGGGCAGAAAACGTTGATCAATGGTAAGCACTTTATCCCATCAGCTCAATTTTGACGTTTTCGCAACTTATCGACGCCTGATGCACCGAAATATCCCAAAAAAACGAGCAGCAATACCTACCAAAGGGTTCAACGGGAATTTTATCTAGGATAATGAGGTTTTCCTAATGAGGTTATCGCTTAGAATACTTCAACATTCCGGTAACTCTAGTGACTTTTTCTTGATTGTAGAGGACAAGTGAGTGAGCCATTTCAGTCGATCGTCAACCTGCAAACCTAGATACTTGGTGTTGTTAACCATATTTGATTAACCATACTTGGTGTTGTTAACCATATTTGGGGTGAGTGGCCGAGTGGCTTATACAGTCTTCGTCAGGTGACTGAAGTTAAGCTTGGCCGAGTGAGGTCAGATTTCGGATGGGAGACCACTGAGGCCTGACCTCGCAACTCACCTCGCCGTTCTTCGGAAGGGACGTTAAACTAGGGGTCCCGTGCCTGGATGCGGCATGCACAGTGGGCCTAAATTAGCTTTCAGTAGCTAAAAATCCTGACAAGCCCACTCAAAACAAATTGAAAACAAACAAACAAACCATAGATATCTCTTCGCTACCGATGTTAAGGTAAGAACTGGAAGAACTAGAAAAGTCTATACAGTAAAGTCTCGCCTTTAAGAAACTGCATTTTAAGAAACTCAGGCATGATTTCGCTAAATTAAAATACCTTTTTACAAGAAACTATCCAGGCTGGTTCATATTCAGTTTCTTATGCAATGGTGCATAGCAAAATTATCAGGTTTTTATTCGAACATGTCTCCAATAGGTCTTTATTCTCTAGGTCTAACTCTAACCTTAAACATTTACGTAATTTCCTATGGAGGAATTTCTTATAAATGTTATCAACATATCTACCTTGTATCCCTGTTCTAAAAGAAATAACTGACATCCATTTTCGACATGAGGATGAATCTCTTCTAATTTTCGTATCATGAAATCTGGGAAAGGAAACACAAATTTATCACAAACAGAGGATACAAACAGCATTAACTTGAAATAACTAACATCCCTAAATAGAGCTTCAAATCCCCACAATAACTGTCTATTTTAGCGAGGGGCAAATCACTGCTTAAAATCTCGTACGCTCTCAAAAATAATCACATTTAATCACAAATTAATCACATTAATCATTCAAAAATCACATTAATCATCAAAAATCACAAGTCATGTTACTCACGAATTTTGAATGTTTAAACATGTTTATTTGTTTACTTTTATAAGAAATGAAAGGATTCGATTGTCACTGTTACCATTTCCCAACTTTATGTGAACAAATAGCCAGATATGCGAACACAAGCTCGAAAACATGAACAGCACAACAGCGGAACATTCTTAGCTCCCTGCTATGGAGCAAAAAGTAAAGCGTCATTCTAGGGTTAGAAACAACTTTGGTATCGTCTATGACTTGATCTATGAAACAGCTTACCGTCATATTTCATCATTTGATTATCAATCTTGCTCTGTCTTGCCCTATTCGTACAATTATCATAGTACAGGAGCTTATTTGAGAACATTTTGGAATATGTGATTTATTCTAGAATAATCACAAATTAATCACTTAAATCTACAAAAATCAAATTAATCACAAAATAATCACTTGCGATTGCTAATCTCGTACGCCAGTTTCTGGAGTGATTTGCCCATCGTATTTTAGCACAGGAAAACCTGCGAATAAGAGCCTACAATTCTCCGAGCCAGCCTGACTAGGTTCTCATATATTGGGTTCTTAGTGGGATGAGGTTATTCAGGTTATTCAGGTGTTGTTGGAATAAGTGTCTATTTGGTATTCAAGAGTATGTGTAACTGGAAAAAGTGGATTGTTACCTGGTCCGGACTCATCAACTTTCCGATGTGCTCCTTGCTCCCGCAGCATCCACAAAAACCCCCGAGAGCTGTTATTGCCCTCCGGTCGGTACAGTGCCCTGCATTCGGCATATTGCCCTGTTTACTTGGTACTCAAGGATATGTGTAACTGGAATAAGTGCATTGTTACCTGATCCGGTCTCATCAACTCTCCAAATATGTGCTCCATGCCCCCGCAGCATCCGTAAAGACCATCGAGAGCTGCTGTTGCCCTGCGATTGGTATACTGCCCTGCGGTCGGTACAGTGCCCTGCATTCGGCATATTGCCCTGTTTTTATTTGGTACTCAAGAGTATGTGTAACGGGAATAAGTGCATTGTTACCTGATCCGGTCTCATCAACTCCCCAAATCTGCGCTCCTTGCTCCCGCAGCATCCGTAAAGACCCTCGAGAGCTGCTGTTGCCCTGCGGTCTGTATATTGCTCTGTACACATCATTAAACTTAGCATCGTAGGGTAGTGTCAATGAATGGGTAAATCCATGTACATCTGTGACATTGGTAGTAAAATTCGCTCTGTGAATTGAATGCATTAAATAAATTATGCAATGTATGCCTATGTGTTAAATAAATTTCGGCATCCTCCATCAGATAGAGCATGTCATTTATATATATGTTGAATAAAAGTGGTCCCAGAAAGGAACCTTGTGGAACACCGAGATGTGTTTAAAAGAAAAATTAAAACGTACACGGTTAGTTGTGACTGCAGACTATGGAAGCGATATGTGGAAAATTTAAGGTACATTTGATTTAGTAGAAAATTTAGGGTACAGTTAATTTCTTTTATATTTTATAAAATCATGTAGTTGGCCTAAATTAGCACGTTGTGCTATTGGTATATTGTTAGCCAACGTTAAACAAATTGAAGAAAAAAGAAGAAAAAAAAGCAAAATTAATCAGTGGAGAAAATCTTTTTGAGTAAGGGCCTGTTCACATGAAGGCGAGCCAGCCCGCTTACAGGGCTGGTCCAGTAGGCAAGGCAGTTTTCATCTTGTGTTCATATGAAGAAATTCCAGCCCCCTTGCCATGATAGAAACTGGACACGTGTCAAAAAGGAGACACGTGCATATTGTTTAGATAAGCAGAGTATGAGCAACAGCGACACTTTTGTCTCGGTAGCAGGGATAGACCGGATACAATGTTCACATGGGAAAATCTTTATCCTACCTACCGAGATTTTTCATTTCATTTTCATTTTAAAATTCTTTATACAGGGTAAAATGTCTACAATAATAAAACTGAGCGATAATAACATTAATAACAATAAAAATGTTGAAAAGGGAGCGCTGAGACAGAACTCAGACAACAAACTCGGGTCATATCGAGTACTGGATTCACACTGACACAGTTAAACCAGCTTTATCTAAACCAGTTTAAAGTTCAACCAATCAAATGACTGCATATGTTTGATTGACCAGTCAGAGGCCCTGTTCAAAAACCTGATTTAAATTAAAGCTTTTATGTCGTTATGAATAGAAATACCACCCTTGCTTATCAGTTGTCCTTCAACACCATGAGAGACGGTCATCAAATCCCTTTGTCTTCCTTACTGTGCAAAATTACACCACAATGACTTCAAAGGGAAACTGCACTAATCTTCATGACCGTCCTTTACACTGAAATCACAGAACTGATTAAATGTCTGCCATTATTCTTATATAGCGGCATAAAAGCTTTAAGCTGGTTTAACTTGCAGTGTGAATGGGGCTTACATTTTCTGCTGAGTTTCCAATTCCTGATAGTTAACTTACCCTGGCATGTTTGGAGAATTTCGCGTTTGTTCCTACGAACAAAAGATATTCAACTTAATGATTTGTGATTTTGTAGGCATTTTCTCATCTTATCAATTAAAAACAACAATTATGGCTAAAACTATAAAACAACAAATTTAAACTACGAAATTCACAGCGAGGAGAGACACGAGGTCGCTGGGTTCTCACCAAGAATCCTACTTACAATTTAAGCAAAGTTTACATCATCCAATGAAATAAGTAAAAAGACAAATGAGGGCGGGTGTGCTGCTGCTAGCAAAACAGCAAGCAAAATTTCCCTTTGTTCTCCCTCCTAGCAATAATGACTCTTAGATGTGTTCATGTATTTTGTCCTCATTTGAGAGTGGAATTCCCCCTGAACAAGTTATTCACACTAGGGGGAAGACTTTTCAACCCGCCAAAACGACAGCACGTGCTAAAGTGTGCTGAAAGTCATCGCTGTGAGGCAAACACATCAGGGATTTTTGCTTGTAACTTTAGCACGTTTTTAAATAACAGCAATCAAAAATCAATTTTGCAACCCTGCAATCAGAACCTATGTTTCATCAAACTGATATAGGTTCTTAATAGCAAGGTACAGTAAAGCCCCGCCTTTAAGAAAATGCATTATAAGAAACTCAGGCCTGATTTCGCTGAATAAAATACATCTTTACAAGAAAAACTATCCAGGCTGATTCATGTTCAGTTTCTTATACAATAGTACATAGCAATATCATAAGGCCCACCTTTGAATATGTCTTCATTTCCCTAGAAACAAGAACGAGAGCTCCAAGCCTAAATCGTTATAATTTCAAGTTCATTCATTCAAACTTACGATGCTGTGGTTGTCTCTTTCTTCTTCATTGTCTTCTGCCAAATAAGAACCAGAACCTCATATCGAGGCACAGTGTTGAATCAATGCAATATGGCCCTGGCGCCTACTAGGCCACAGTTGTGGTGTGCATACTGTATTGGTGGAAATATTTGGCAGAAGACAATGAGGAAGAAAGAGACAACCACAGCATCGTAAGTTTGAATGAATATATTTCTTTATGAGACGATTTAAGCACTTTTAGACTAATACTGTAGTCTCCTACAGCCCATGATTTTTCTCGCTATCTTAAAATTTCATGGTTGCAAAATTACTGAAAAATGGCCAAAAACATCGATCATTGCTTATATGACTCCTCGCACAGAGTAATGAGGGAAATGCAACTTCTCAGGTGAGAGATATCCTCTGTACATTAATTCCATGGGATTGAAAATCTTTCACCCATGGTCTATTATTTGGTGTGAATAGAGTCCTTAGGATTTGATCAATGTTTAGGCCCTTTTTCCGTCATTTTGCAACCATGAAATTTTTATAAAGTTGAATTGACCTATATTTGTAGTGCTAGTAGGACAGCGAGAAAAATCACAAAAATACTTTGATCTTTCGCCTTTTAACTAGAATCTGAATGATTCAAATCCGTAAAGTAGTCTTGCTGTTATGAATTTTCAAAAGTGGGAACTTTTTTCTGGCTTTACTCAAACGTCGAAAACAATATTTTTGAGACACCCTATACATGAATGGGATTTGGACACACGCTTTGCACTTTGCGTATCTTACCTACGCTTTGCGTCTGACTGTCCCTTAAATAAAGATATTGAACATTGAAAACGGTAAAAAATCTTTACCTTCATTTTCTTGGACATTTCGATGCTAATTTGCTGGGTCCAAAATTTCTTCACGTACTGAAAGCCTTCAAACCAAAACTTGAACTCGTCGGAGCTCTGTTGATGTGAAAGAAAATTTTCAACATAGGATAAAGATAGATGAAGGATCAGTCAAAAACATTAAAACAATTGGAGGGCAATGAAATTAAAAGTATCCGAAAGATATCCAAAGCTGAAATGTTATTCTTTGCTTCAAAGGCTAATTCTTTGTTGTTTGGTAAAATCACCCTTTAGTTAGAACCAAAACTTTGACAAATTTTCGTAAGGGCTTTGTAACAAAACGAGGACAACATGTTCCATTTCTCGTCGAAGATTTAATTGGCATTAAAACTTAACCCTACAGTAAATCCCCGCATGTAAGAACCTCCCAAAATAAGAACCTAGAGGCTGTCTTTCCTAAATTATGTACCTTAAACCTGTTTCAGTTTGATGAAAGATAGGTTCTCAATGCAGGGGTTGCACAGTTGATCTTTGATTGCAGTTATTAAGGTCACTGCGGTCCCATTTGGCTTTGAAAGTATTATTCTTTTGCCCAATTACTTGTTATGTCCATAAGGACGCTTCCAAAACAACTAATAGAGCTGAACATCTCTGTGAGACTCTCAAGAGGACTACATGAGGCGCCCTTCAAATAAGAACATCTATACCTTGAAATTAGTCTTAGTATCTTTGAAATAAGAACCAATTTCATCCTTGCTCTGAAAAAAGTAGGTTCTTATACGGGGATTTACTGTATCTGACATGGAAATTTTAAGATACTCAATGCCCCCCTCCTTTTTTTATCTCTGTTTGTGGTCGTTTGAGGTATGGCTACCTAATTTGGCACTAAAATTTTCCAATTAACAAAAAATCAATTTTTTGAAACAATACACGTTTTTTTTATAAGAAACTAAGATCAGGCCATAGTACTAAAAGTTTCTTAATTTCGCATGAAATTTTGTCCATTTTAGTACTAAAAGTTTCTTAATTAGTTTCTTATTTTTTGAATGCAGAATTAGCAATGTGGTTGCTAACACTGCGGCAGATATGTTTCTTGACATTTAAAACATCATAAAGGAATGAACCGTGTTCTTTTATGTTGAAAACACAAATTTTTAGATAATGTTGCTCAAGAATAAAGGTTCAACGATCTATTTGCAATAATATCCATGCTTTTAACTTTGAAAAGTTTCTTAGTACTTCTCAGACGTAGTACTAGAGTTTCTTAAAATTTTGGCCATCTTAGCACTAGTTTCTTATAAACCAGTTTCTTATAAAAAAACGCGTAACAGGATTAAGAGTGATACTAAGTATAATTTTCAGAGAATGTTGCATAACAACTTGGTTATCAGCGAGAGAAGACTAGGCCTACATTGTTACAGTTTTGTTGTTATATGATAGAAAGTTTGACTTACTAAATCTCAGGGGCATTGAGTAAACATGAAAAAAAAACATATAAATGAAAATGTACGAGGAGGCGGAATCCGCCTAACCCCCCTCCCCCACCAGGTCAGAACAGAACTTTAGATCTCAGGTGGGACTCCCTAACTTTCAATACGGGGGGGGGGGGGTTCATACCAGTATTTCCTTGCTGACCCCAAAATATTGGACCTAACGTTTTGGGGACCTCAAATATTGAGTCCAATATTTAAAGACCCGCACAAAATTCCGCGATTCTTCCTTGTTTCAGACTTGTGGACCCTAAATATTGAATTTTTGTCCAAGCTGTAATTCACTGACCCAAAATATTGATTTAGGTAAAAAATTAGACCCCAAATACTAGCATGGACCTCCCCGTACTGGAAGTTATAAAGTACTCCCCCCTGGGCTTTAGATTTACCCTTCTTCTTTCGACATAAGCAGATGACGTCCCTTAAAAGCCACCTTGCGCTTGCACAAAGCGAGAGTTTGCCCTACTGGTTTCAGCACAACTTTTGCGGCCGTGTTTGTTTGCATTTATAGGTGGAGAGAATTTCGTTTGTCTGCATTCGCCGATTGCTTTGAATTGAGGTGTCAATTAACGACATAGTTGCTATACAGTAAATCCCGCATATAGGAAGCCACCAATAAAAGAACCTGGAGGCTGTTTTTCCTAAATTATGCACCTTGCAATTAAGAACCTGTTTCAGTTTGATGAATCATAGGTTCTTATTGCAGGTGTAGCAAAATTGATCTTTGATTGCTGTTATTAAGCTCATGCTGGTCCCACTTGGCTTTAAAGGGTTGATTCATATCCCCAATTAGGTATTAGGTCCATATTGATGCTCCAAAACAAATAAAAGGGCTTAACATCTTTCAAAGACTCTGAAAGGGCCTACATTAAGCTTTGTCTCTTAGTACCTTTGAAATTTGTCTTAGCACCTTTGAAATAAGAACCTACTTCAGCCTGGCTCTGAAAAAAGTAGGTTCTTATATACGGGGATTTAGGCCCCGTTCATATTACACCGTTTTTGGATAAAAACGAAGCTATTTAACTCCATTTTTGGCTTTGCGTTCACATTAGTCCACCCCAAAAATGGAGCTAAACGAAAACGCTTGCAAAAACGGGGCTAAATAAAAACGGAGCTAAACAGAAACGCATAACTGTAATGTGAACACACAAAAACGGAGGAATTTAGAAACGCTGATAACAAACAAAGACCGAAACATAATCAGGAAACAAAGAAAACAAAGAACAGAGAGCAAAGACAAACAAAAGTTGATCGGATCCGTTTTTGAGGACAAATGTGAACACCGCACTCGAAAGATATCCGTTTTTGTTTAAAAACGAAGTAATGTGAACAGGGAGGAAAAATAGCTCCGTTTTTAGTAGCAAAAACGGATCTAAATGAAAACGGAGTAATGTGAACGTGGATTTAATGTAGTATCACAACATTTGTTCTTGTTCTCGTGAGAGACACTTTACTTACACTAGCAAGGAACTGGACTTCTTGGTCTTTGAAAGAGACACTAAATGCCCAGTTAACAGAACACCCTTGCGGTACTTTCTTGGCAGTGATATTTGTAATGTTGGCCTGGAGAAGAAACATGCAAGTGTTACTGATTATAAGTATCATGCACAGTGGGCAAATAGGCGAAAATAGCGGAGAAAATCTGAGGCAAACACCTCACTTGCCAGATCCGGGCCTGAGAGGTGAGATTACACCTTCCCCAAGAATCCTTTGTATTTTGGATTTCGCAATTACATGACGAAAGCAACAGCACCGGTATAATGAAATCCCACCTCACTAGAGGTGGGAGCTCGCCTTGGTAAGGTGCAATTTTTCGAAATAAACGAAACACCAACGGTATGGTGAGATGAGTTGAAATCATTTGTTAATTCTTATTGGTCAGTTCATTTTGATTGCACGGAAGAGAGAGTTTACTCCACCTCGTCTCTCAGCCCCGGGTCTGGCAGGTGAGATGTTTTCCCTTATATAAACAGGACCTTAGAATTCCAGTTTGTTTACCTTGCCTAAAATCTTTCTATTTTACAATTCATACAAAGATATCTACAACAAATTCTACAAGCTACCTTACTAATCTAATTACTGTAGTAACAACCCGCGTATAAGAACCTAGTGATTAAGAACCTACCGGCTGAAATTCTGAAATTAGACCCCCCAATATATAAAAACCCATTCAGCCTGAAATTTGAAATAGGTTATTATTCGCAGAGTTCGTCTAATTAGATCAAAACTCCAGTTGCTTTGTCATTGAACCTATACGGACTGATACTGCCATATGTGCACCTTGCAAAGAAATATAAAGATGCTTTGGGACCTTTTCATTGTATTCTACGAGATTCCTGATTCTTTCATGCACTGCTGTTGCGAATAAAGCCTCATGAACTCAGATGCCTCTGAACTGACAGTAAACACTGAGCTAGAAGCTTCAATCTCAACAAAAGAAGAACCTGAAAGTCCTGAATGAAATAAGAACCAATTTAAGAACCTGAACAGCCTAATTTCTCACTAAATTCCCAATATGAAAGAACCTATTGAGGCTGACTTGCAAAATTGTAGGTTCTTATACGCGAGTTTTTACTGTACACGTTTTTTTTATAAGAAACTGGTTTATAAGAAACTAGTACTAAGATGGCCAAAATTTTAAGAAACTCTAGTACTATGTCTGAGAAGCGCTAAGAAACTTTTCAAAGTTAAAAGCATAAATATCACAGCAAATAGATCGTTGAACCCTTATTCTTGAGCAATATTATCAAACCATTTGTGTTTTCAACATAACAGAACACTGTTTATTCCTTTATGATGTTTTAAATGTCAAAAAACATATCTGCCGCAGTGTTAGCGACCACATTGATAATTCTGCATTCAAAAAATAAGAAACCAATTAAGAAACTTTTAGTACTAAAATGGACAAAATTTCATGCGAAATTAAGAAACTTTTAGTACTATGGCCTGATCCTAGTTTCTTATAAAAAAGAAATGTGTATGCAACATGATAGAGACGATACCGAGGGGAGAAATCGAGGGGAGCGAAAAACAATGACTACCCCATGACCAAAACATAAAGACAAGCAACGTTAAATTAGATACAACTACTATACAGTAGAAACCCGCATATAAGAACCATTTGTACTTAGATGTATGTATGTATGTATATGATTATTTAGACTGGATAACACTGTACAATTTAGAAAATTGGTATAAATAGTGGTCCAGCAGAAACCTTTACATGAACATTAATATTCAGGAACAATGCATCTATGAAGAAGGAGGATATCCTCTAGCGAACCCAGAAATATCAGTCAAATATTGCTTGGTAGAAAAATATCATGAAAATAGTTTCAGTTTTCTTTGGACCCAAAATTATCACTTTTTGCAATATTCTGACTCAAAAACATCGGACTTGCCTCCCCGAATGTGCATGTGCCGAGTGACCCCCCCTAGGAACAAGCCTTTCTCGGGCCTTGACCAGTCTCTTATAAGAGGGGGTATTATTTCGAAAATCAATGTCAACAGCGGGGTGAGTGCCCGAGTGGCTTATACAGTCTTCGTCCGGTGACTGAAGCTAAGCTTGGTCGAGTGAGGTCAGATTTCGGATGGGTGACCACCGAGGCCTGACCTCGCAACTCACCTCGCCGTCCTTCAGAAGGGACGTTAAACTAGGGGTCCCATGCCTGGATGCGGCATGCACAGTGGGCCTAAATTAGCTTTCAGTAGCTAGAATTCCTGACAAGCCCACTCAAAAATAAATTGAAAACAAACACACTGATAACGCTGGAACCATGACTCATTCCCCTACGCTTGTGGAAACGGCAAAGCTCCGTAATGATTCTATATTTTTATTTTTCTTTTTTCTTCATTTGTAAATTCATCGACGTTTTACAGGTAAATACCTACAACTAAATTTACAAACAACAGAACTAAAATAACAAGCAAAACAAAGAATAGAATCCAAATTAGATACTGTGAGACGTGGGGTTTTGTGTTAATTTCGTTTCTTTTAT
Organism: Aurelia sp. 4 Dawson et al 2005; assembly: GCA_964019985.1. NCBI lineage: Eukaryota > Metazoa > Cnidaria > Scyphozoa > Semaeostomeae > Ulmaridae > Aurelia > Aurelia sp. 4 Dawson et al 2005. The sequence continues at coordinate 4,863,105 of OZ026512.1, read as the reverse complement.
CGTGTATAGTCAGAACAAATGTCAAGAGATCTTAGACTACTTCTTCGTTGATAAAAAGGTATTCAAAGAGGTTATTTGGTTTCAGTGGTTTACAACTTGGAAACTTTTTCATTATTTTTGACAAGAATTTCACTCGAACGTCGCTGTAAGCTGACGAAGAGTTCGATCATATGGTGTTGGAGCTTCTATAACTATTGTGTAAATTCGAACATTCTACATTGATGCAGCAGTCACATAGCATTCACATTAATCTAGACTTTGGCGATAAGTCTCTAGTTTCCTTGTGCTTTTTAGCTTTGTGATGGCGCTTTTCGATGGGTTTTCGGTCAATAGAGACTCATTACATCACTATAGAAAGCATAGCCCTATTTAGGCCCAAACTTCACGATTCCTGGAGTACCAATCGGATTCTACCAATCGGTTACAGCGGGGTGAGTGGCCGAGTGGCTTATACAGTCTTCGTCAGGTGACTGAAGTTAAGCTTGGTCGAGTGAGGTCAGATTTCGGATGGGTGACCACTGAGGCCTGACCTCGCAACTCACCTCGCCGTCCTTCGGAAGGGACGTTAAACTAGGGGTCCCGTGCCTGGATGCGGCATGCACAGTGGGCCTAAATTAGCTTTCAGTAGCTAGAAATCCAAATGCATAAATCTGTCGTACGATTCGCATTCTTTTTTAGAATGTTGCTGAAAGATCTATTGGGTCTAAATCATCTGCTGCTGTTTGCTCGCAACCACTGGGTCTAAAATGCCTTAAAGGCAGTGTGTCACGCATTTGATTGGGTGATAATGACAATACTAAGAATAGGAAATTTGAATGGCTGATGATCCTCTGACTTTCTACGGCCGTAGAAAGTCAAGAAGATTAGCCCTCCTTTGTTTGAAATACACAGATTCACAAAGAAATCTGTTGTGTTGAGCTCTGATTGTAGCGGCCAATCAGATACGTGACAGACTGCCTTTAAAAATCAGTTTTCTATAACTGCTTTACCATTAAATAGTGTGCCAGTACTTCGGTAACGGATCATGCTTGCCACAAAAGCGAAAACCACATTCCTCTCAGCTACACGCTGATCGCTGGACGACGGGGCGACAGAATCCTGTTGCCGATCGAAATTTTTTACCGTTTTTACAGCTCTATGGGAATAAGGCCCTCAGTGAAGCGATAACAACAATAACAATTCAACTCAACGAGATGAGCGTAACTTGAGGATCATTTTGTATTGAGGCTAAAAATGCACATTGATTATAAATAGCCTCTGTACTTAAAGCTGCATGGGTTGATAATGAACCATGGTTGATTCGAAGCATTCCAGCCGAATATTCTAGGCCTTTGTTTTGTTTGTTTTCAATTTATTTTGAGTGGGCTTGTCAGGATTTCTAGCTACTGAAAGCTAATTTAGGCCCACTGTGCATGCCGCATCCAGGCACGGGACCCCTAGTTTAACGTCCCTTCCGAAGGACGGCGAGGTGAGTTGCGAGGTCAGGCCGCAGTGGTCACCCATCCGAAATCTGACCTCACTCAACCAAGCTTAACTTCAGTCAGCTGACGAAGACTGTATAAGCCACTCGGCCACTCACCCCGCTGTAACCGATTGGTAGAATCCGATTGGTAGAATCCGATTGGTACTCCAGGAATCGTGAAGTTTGGGCCTAAATAGGGCTATGCTTTCTATAGTGATGTAATGAGTCTCTATTGACCGAAAACCCATCGAAAAGCGCCATCACAAAGCTGAAAAGCACAAGGAAACTAGAGACTTATCGCCAAAGTCTAGATTAATGTGAATGCTATGTGACTGCTATGGCCTCCATTATTGTCTGGATACGTCATCTAGCTTATCAAATACAAACATGATAGACGTCTTTATTCTCGTCCTACGATTCTCTGCACCTCCCAAAACCTGGCAATTTTTGCTCATCTGTGTTTTGATTATAGTTGTAAGGAAGCTTTCATGCATTGTGCTAATCAGATACATTGATTCGCAATGAGTTTCAAGATCAAACATTACAGAACAAATACTGCCAGAATTGTAGAAGTTCGTGGTGTACCCACAGAATGGAAAGATAGATTGGACAGGATGCATTCTTGGGTCAATATCTGCTCCCTTTTGGCGTAAAATTTTGGATACTATCTTGAATAAGGGAAAATGCCAGAAGTGGGGCACTCTAAGACATATACTTTCTGACCGGTCTCGCTTTCAGAGCTCTTGACCGGTCTCGCTTTCAGAACGCGTAGTTCACCAGTCTCGCTCTCCTTCCCCTTTCTCTTTCTCTGTCTTCTTCCTCCCCTCCCCCTCCCATATTTTTGCAAATCAAGAGCGAGACTTGGCGCAAGTCCAACACTGCAGCAATGTGCGACTTTTTCGGACAATGAATAAATTTAGCGAACTCCATAAAATCATCATAACTACCATTTTCACGTGAACGGAAGGCTGTTAATGACAATTTTGTTCCCGTTTTCAATTTGAACCTTAATTGTGCAAACAGTTGCAAAAATTACAAAACTGGCTGCACTTTTTATAACTGGCGGTCGCTATGACACACCGGGCCTGCCACTCTTAAAAAAATTGCTGAAAGACCATAGATGAGGTAATCGGCAGTGAGTCTAACATCATAGTCTTCAAATCCCTTCATGGGTTGAGTGTAAGCAGGTAGGTAGGTAGGTAATCATATTTAACGTGGCAAGCCTGCGAAAGTCTGAGAGACTTATTCCGGCAGGGGCCACGGATGTTTTACGAACAACCCGCCGTAGCTACCAGATTTCCCTTGCATTGCTCTGTCGACCCGGGTGAGAGTTACGGACAGCGACCAAACTGTCCAGCGCAGGATTCGAGCCTCGGCCTTTCTGAACTTTGGTTTATGAGTCAATCGCCACAACCACTCAACCACGCACTCTCTTGGCCACGCGGGCTCTCTCTCTCTCCACTATCTATAAATTCAAAAACTTGATGAACAGTAGGTGTATACATGTATTTGGATTTCATTTTATTGTAAATATTTATTTTAGATCAAAGGGTTTTTTATCAGTATTTTATGAAAATTGTAATTAGGTTCGTTTAGTTTTTTTCTGACATATCCTAATTCGCAAGTTTGTTAGTAGAGGGCCCCATGAAAATCATCATTGACATCAATGAAGGACCACCCTCCTTAAAAATTTGAAAATGAAATGAAATTAACATTTCTTGGTAAATATTACCTCTGTCAGTTTTATTGAAATCAACTCCTGCTTTCCTTGTTTCCACTTTTGCTCACTGTCGTAAACAGATAACGTTTCTTGAAGCACCTGAAAAATAGAGTTAAAGGTTGTCCATTGTGGCATAATTGGCTCAATGTAATATGTGCATACTAACCGGAAATATGTGGAAATACATAAATGCCTCAATTCGGAAAATCCATCTTTTATGTGGAATATCTTCCAGACAAAAGATGTGGCCTATAACCTAAGGACAAAAAATCTTCTACAGTTACCGAGAACCAATACATTATCATATGGGAATGATTCATTAACCTTCAGGGGTGCCATCCTTTGGAACACTTTGCCTGACTCAATAAAAAGTCTGGGAACCAGTACTAGCTTTAAGAGATCAATTAAAGTGTGGAAGGGTGACAATTGCTCATGTAAAATATGTAGATAAAGAGTCCGTGGGAATTTTACCAGAAGTGTATTTGTATATAATTATCTCCTGATTGTAACTAGTTTTTTCTTTTTGTGTAAATAGTTGGTCTTAATTAGTTCAAATTAGAACTATTATATTCTAAACCAACTGTAAATAGTTATAATGATGATAATAATAATAATAATAATAATAATAATAATAATAATAATAATAATAATAATAATAATAATAATAATAATAATAATAAAAACCGGTTTTGTGCTGTACAGGAAAATATGAAATTTTAGGCCCTGTGTATGTTTGAAATAAATTGATGAAAGAAAGACACTCACTGTTAAAAATTTCGTTTTCCAATTGTGATTGCCTTTGCCTTTAACAAACTGCACCATTAATGAACCCTCAAGATGTGGAGGAGGTCTTCCCTAAAAGAGATTGAAATGATTAAGAGGCTGACATTAACCCTATCAGGCCTAGGGTATTTGATGCTCTAGGAAGACTAAGGAGATTGATTCAGCCCCACCCTAATTTATTTCTGTTCTGGACAACCTAGAGCCATGAGACTTTGCATGTGTATAGAATATCAAATGGTGAACCCAAAAATGAAGTCTATTTTTTAGATATGTCACGTGACCTTTCCATCACGTCACTTTGTTCAATTTTTAAAGTCAATAGGGCTCAGTACTAAAACTTTTCAATTGTTGATTGTCAGAAAACAAAAACCGTTAAGAAAACAAAAACCGTTAAAGACATCAGTCCAATTTCATTGCATTCTATGCCTAAATAGCATTTGCCCTGCAAAGAAAAATTGATAAAATGTGATGATGTCATCACACAGGAATGCAAAGAATGTGCGCATGCATAATGCGAAAATCCACAAAACCATACAAGCAAATTAAAAAATAACTATTTGGTTGGATAGAGCATCAAAAGTAGTATACACTCCTCTCCTTTCATCATTTTATCACATCAGCTGTAGATTTTATTAGCAATTATTCAGAATTTTGCACAGACATCTCTTGATAATTGATCAAGCTTACCCCCTGGAATGAATTCAATTTTTTCGAAAAATGAATTTTAGATTGTTAGAAGGATAAAAACTGAAAGTCAGAAAGTTTCAGCATTGTAAGTGCACTTGGTAAAAATCTACAGCTGAAATACCACTAGGGGGGCTGATTGAGCCCCCCCCCCAAGGCTTGATAGGGTTAAACAAGTGATTTGTGATATATGATTTGGAAATAGCCTTGAGTAAAAATTAAGATAACAATAAAACAAAATAAAAATTTGCAAAATGAAATGAAAAAATTTAGAATGGAAAAAAGAGCAATAAATAAATATATAAACAAAACATTCACAATACAATTTTCATAGCAAATTCGATACATATAAGTTAAAAAGAACCCTTGATTAGAGTGGCAGGGATGGTATTAAAAGATCAAATTCCCATAATGGTCCACTTAGAGGTGGTTGCAAAAATTATAAAAATTATATCTCTTTCCTCTCCCTGTACATTCTGGAAAATCTTCCAAGAACTTTTACTTAAACAAGTTGATACTACTTGTAGATTTTTAATCCGCATTATAAGTTAAACTATTTGAGATAGTTAAAATAAGTAGTTGTTTCTAACTTTCATGACTTGACAATCGGTGAGTGCATACTGACCCCTCCATTTCCTCGCAGCTTTGCAACCACCCCTTCGAACCACCCCTTCGACTCATTCCACATCACGCCTCTACTAGATCCAGGCTCTTTTGCTTGCGTGGTCTTTTGGAAAATTTGACTGAAAAACGGAATTCAACAGGCCATTTCGATAGGTTCCAGAAGTCATATCGAAATTTCGTTAGAAATTTTGAAATCTCCAGGCCGTAAATGATCAAAATTAATGAAAATGTCTTTTGCCTTTATCTGACCTTTAAAGCTGCAACTCCTCTAAAACAGCTAGACAGACGAGGTGCAATTTTTAAGGACATCCAATTAAATCAGAAGATTGGCTGTCCCATATTTTTGGCCCCATACTATTCCATACTATTCCAATAACTTTTTTGTTACTTTAAAACTTTTGAAATTTTTGTCCATTTTTCTCATAGTTACTAACATACTAAAACAAACACTGTATGTAATACCAATATTGGTTTTTTTACAATATTGGTAGGCAGACAAATAGATGGATACTCGTAAATATGTTTGATTATGCGTATGGCGAATCATAAATACAACATACTCAGGGCTTTCATGTTCAGAAATTAAGGCGCGCGACCAAGAACTCACGTGACCTGTGACCTGTGTGGGGCGCGCAAAAGAAATATCAAATGGTAACAAAGGTATGCGTCATACTTCCCGAGACCCAGTGAGTGAGACACGGACAGACGCAAATCAGCAAACAAAAGCTGGTTGAGAAATCTGACATGTAACATAGCATGAGTCTCGGAAGAAGATGGCCTAATAATGAAGCTGATTAAACTTGAGTGGAATGAGCAAACAACGTAACTTAGCTGCATCCAACGAATAAAATCAGCATCAGGGAGTTACAAGGTATGTTTTAAAACAAAAATCATTTTGTCTATGAAGCTTTCCGATGTGAATTCCCCAATGGGACATCGCTCTCTTCAAGGGGAATATTTTATTACCGGGCGCGTGATCAATCGCTCCCAAGTGGACGTTTGCGCGCATGCCTGCGTGCTCGCAAGCTATCACACACCCCCCCACTGAAAGCCCTGCATACTGTACATACAGGTACAAAATTCCATACCTTTCACGCAGTGCTTGATTCACTATGTGTACCCCCTCCCTCTAGGCTTATGATGATGAGTCCCTTGTTCCCCTGTGCTCTTTGACTTGATGATAGCCCGTTCAGTTAACAGAGACTCCTCTGAAAAACCTCGCCTTACTGAGGCCCAAACTTCGCGATTCCTACGGTACCAGTCAGATTGTGAGATCTGTGAATTGTTACTGTTACGGTGTAAATGTGATAGAATTCCTGATTTGATCTGATTTGATTGAAGAATTGAATATACTCCCACAGGATTGAGATTCAAAGCTGTGATTCTATCATAATTCAGTTGACAATTGCAAAAAAGGGCCAACTTTTTCATTGTTTTATTATGAGTCCTTCTTGAGTAAGGTTTACTGCGGGCCAGTCTGCAGACAGAGTATGGGACTTTTGGACGAGATCTCCACTGAGCGATGCCAGGAAAAATTTCTTTCATTCTCCATTGTCTATTTTGAATAGTCTATTGAAAATCTCTGGTGTGCAGGTGCCATACTCTGCACACCTGACAGCAGGAATACAACAAGGATCGTCATAAGTCTACCCCCCACCACCACTTCCATCGAGTGAGCGTGTGGCCGAGTGGGTGAGCGTGTGGCCGAGTGGTTAAGGCGTCTGACTCGTAAGCCAGTGGCGGCGGACAGTGCTATTAATGCTAATACTTTATTAGCAGTTTTTTTTGCAAAGTAATTGTGTAAAATAAGGCCTAAAACAAGCTTCGAAAAATTTTGAAACTAACTTGTCATTCCATCGAAACGTGAGGTCTCTTTGCATTTTTTGGTTGCTGCAATGTATTGCAATATCACACACAATCATTTGTGTGGTGCATTTGAATCCTTTTCTGTAGTCTAATCCCGTGAAAGGAACCGCCTACATTCCCTTTCTATTGATATCTGAACCCTCCTCAATTGATGGCCACGCTATTACTCAGCCAGTTTTAATAGTGAATGCAGAGGAACAATTGAAACTTGCGTCATATTTCCCGTTGTTCGTTATGCATTGCCCATTGTGGAATATGCAAATGGCCACACCGTGCTAATAATTCTTCGAAGTTAGTAGCATCGGATCACTGCGGCCGTTTCAACACACTGCATAAACGATCTGACCCAAATCGCAGAGATGAATTGAGTCACATCAAGTGGAGTTAGATGGGGTGTTTCAAAATCTTCTGGCTTTTTTCTTCACAAGGGAAATTAAGTCATAAACAGCGCCTTCATCTCCAGGAAGACGGGCGACGATATCCCCCTGTTACCATAAAACATCGAACCTCTGTAGGAGTTAGTGTGTGATGGCTGTTCTTGGATGTGTGGAGACAACGAGAGAAAGACGATATTTTAGACATGTCTTGTTATGGGAGATCTGTCGACGATAAAATTTGTAGCGTGTATTTCAATTTGAGTAAAGACATCAAAGACTCAACTCTGTTTTCAAAAAAAGGATTCGTTTTACTTTCGTTTTAGTATGGCTTGTCTAGAAAACTTGAACCTTTACCGCAGGAACTAATTCCAAATCCTACCAGAATCATCATTACTTTGACTATTTTGCTTTCTTGCCTAAGTACATTTCATATTAAACCATTGGAATTCCAAACAAAATCTGAAGCTCGAGAGCTAACAGCATTGCTGCAACAAATGCCTCGCAGACACAGTAAGGGTGGCCGCGCTATTAAAATTTGAAAATTAATAGTGGGGCTATCACTAAGTGGCAAGTGGCCGCAAAGGCTGAACAAACCATCCTGGAGCAGAGCCGCATAGCCCCAGACAACTGCGGAAATAACGAACGATCATGTGAACAACCAAAGAAAAGCCATTGATCACTCGATTTTAGTATGAAGTTTGGAAATGTCATATCGACGTTGCAGCATTCTCCCACTTGAAGAATTCGCACTTAGAGGTCATAGCCAATCAAAACATGCTGTTCAAATTAGGCTGTTCAAACTATCTCCATGACTTGCGACTGATGGCGACTGTTCCTTCACAAGGCACGCATTTGACCATTAAGTCAAATAGTCAACGGCGTTTGAGAGGTTGTTAATAAATCCTTTGCATTCTTTAAACAGTACCTATTTGAGGAAGGTTGTTAATAAGAGCTATCTGTTTGTTGTTACCTTGCTGTTACTTCTTGCTTCCAAAAAATCTTTCTCGACGTTCTTTTTAAATTTTAAAAATTTCTGCAAGGAATAGTAATCAAAGCTCTGGAAAAGACTTGGAACTGCAGTAAAACAAAAATATGCCCTTTTTCCCAAAGTAGGAGTTTCCATGAATATGAGGGGCGTGGCTCTAAAAAATTTTCCTGGAAGCCTTCGGACCCACAGTTTTTCGCTTGCAAGTATTAGCAAATTAATTTACCTCCCAGCCGCCCCTGTCGTAAGCCAAAGGTCAGAACGGCCGTAGGTTCGAGTCCCACGCTGGACAGTTTGGTCGCTGTCCGTTACACTAGCCCGGGTCGACCAGAGCCATGTGAGGGAAATCTGGTAGCTGTGGCGGGTAGCTGCGGCGGAGTGATGGTAAAACATCCGTGGCCCCTGCTGGAAATAAGTCTCTCAGACTTTCGCGGGCTAGCCACGTTAAATATAAATACCTACCTACCTACCTGCACCCCCACTTTCTTGCTATTTTAGTTTAATCAGACAATCATTCGACTTCTCAGAGAAGGTACCAAACTTATTGCGCTTTTCTCGATATTTTAGGAAACATCTCGAAAAAAGTGAAGGTTTGCCTGCGTCTGTTGACCTGTCTGTGTGCCAGATTTGTAAAGAAAAGAAAGCTACTCAGGTCTCTTCTTTAGCTTGCAACAACGTTTGGTTTGGGCCAAGAGGAGACCCTGAAAGAAGTTGTGAGAAAGATCTTACCGTGCCACGATCCATCGCAATTGTATCATGTTCATCGTAGTTTTGTTTAATGTTATCACAATCAATCTTGCTGCTTGCTCTACAAATTTAGGAAACCTGTCCAAAGGAGAAGCAGACCGATTTTACCTTTACGTTCAATTTCAATGGATTTAACTTCCGCCTTCGAAGAAGGAAGAAGCCTCCTTCCTATAAAGAGGTTGAGACAATATGGCTACCTTCCTTCGTCATATGAGCCATGTGCACTGCCATGTGTGACGTAATGATAAGGGGCGTAGTTCCAAACTTTTTGGTCTACTTTCATGCTAGAAATTATTTCTTTTCCTCCACCTCCAAATTCTTATCGAAATTGTGGTGTGACCGATCGAATGGTTGAGGTGCAGAGTGTTTTGAATCTTGTCGGGTCAGTCAGAAGCTAGCATAGCCAATGGAGAGCACAGGGGGAGGGGGCTCTTCCAAATCAATTAAGAAACTGAAGGGGAGAGGGTAAGCTGCATTTTTCTCCAACACTTGTAGCAGCGTGCTTTTTCAATGTTACAAAGGAGACAGGAATGAAATTCTTGTGCTAATAAATGACATCTTTGCGTGATTTAGCCAGAAAAATATCAAAAATTTTCTCCTTCCTTTCCTCGCACATCCATACATTCATCCATACATGCGTCACTGTATCATCTTTGTACCACGTGGCCTGCTATCATGTCTACCTACGCAAGCATAGACGTAGGAACTGGGGGGCACTAGGAGCATGTGCCCTCCCAAGATTTTGCCATAAACAAAGAAGTGCCCTTTCCATTTTTAGAGAACACCCATTTTCTTGAGAAAAAAGTGCCCTCCAAGTGTTGTGCCCCTCCAAGTTTGAGATGCTTCCTACGTCCCTGTACGCAAGGCATACATGACCTTCTTTAGTTTACTTGAATCTGACTTAGGCACTCCTTTAACTTGATATCCCCTTGATATGTAAATGAGTCTATTTGGCACAGAATATAAAATCCAATTAATCTCATTGGTCAATCAAATGGTCGTTCTAATTACAGACCGATCTCAGTGCTGCCGTTTCTGTCCAGGGTTTTCGAAAAGTTGATTTACAACCAACTTTACGACTACCTTGACAAAAACAGGCTTCTTTTTTCCAAACAGTCTGGGTTTAGATCGCTGCACTCTGTTGTCACCTGTCTGCTTAACTGTACGAACGACTGGTATATTAACATGGATAAGGGTCAGTATACAGCGATGGTGTTCATAGACCTCAAAAAAGCTTTTGACACTGTTGATCATGAAATTCTTCTTAAAAAGCTGGCGAAGTATGGTATCATAGGTCTTGAGAATACCTGGTTTACTTCTTATCTGGAAAACAGAATGCAATTCTGCAGAGTTAATGAGGTTCCCTCAAACGTTAACAATATAAATTGTGGGGTGCCACAAGGCTCTTGTCTTGGTCCTCTTTTGTTCTTGATATATATCAATGATCTGCCATTTTCTCTTCAAAACAGTCAGGTTACCATGTATGCAGATGATACCACCATATCATATTCGTCAAATAACATCGATGATATCAACGATAACCTAAATAGAGACTTGAACTGCCTGAAGCAGTGGCTTCAGGGAAATAAACTGTCTTTAAATGTTATTAAGACTCAAGCCATGGTTGTAGGATCTCGACCTAATCTTAAAAAGATCTCTGAAGGAAATGTTCAGTCCCCCTCCTTTGCTATAGGTGACTCGCAGATTGAGATTGTTGAGAAAACTAAGTATCTGGGAATTCAGCTAGATCAACACCTTGTTTGGGATGAGCACACTAGATTATTGCGTGCTAAGGTCTCCCGTGCCATAGGGTTTTTAAAGTATGCCAAGACAATACTACCCCAAGAAACTCTTAGTCAAATATATAGAGGAATCGTAGAACCACATTTCCGCTATTGTTGCTCTGTGTGGGGGAGCTGTGGGGAATCCAGAAGGCTTACACTGCAGAAGTTACAAAATCGGGCTGCCAGAATTGTAACAAACAGTAGCTATGATGCACCTGCTGATGCCCTTATACAACAGTTAAAGTGGCCAAATATCGCTGAAATCATAAAACGAGAGACAGCGACGATCGTTTACAAATCTTTAAATGGTCTTGCACCGACATATCTCTCAAATATCTTTTCAAAGAACTCTTCATGGTGCACTGTCAAGTTGAGAAACTCGGAGACTGACTTACGCATTCCGCTTTATAAAACCAGTAATGGGCAAAAATCATTCTCATATCGTGGTGTACATCTGTGGAACAGCCTTGAACCTGAGGTTAAGCAAGCACCCTCTTTATATGCTTTTAAACATCGCCTTTAATTTGATCGTGGGTGGCGGAATGCGGTTGGATTGGACTGGGGTCGGTCGGATTCTTTGCCTTTCTTGAGGTGCTATAAATGGTGTCTTATTTCAGGGTGGGCATGGGGTCCGGTTTGCTCTGGTCCGGTCTGATCGTGTCATGCCACTCACGATATGAAAATTATGTAAATATTGATTTTAATTTTACTATAACTTTGTACTTAGATTTTTTAGTTTCGTTTGTTCATATATTTTACTTGTAAATTTTAGACTAAGTTTTTGTCACGGCCCCCTGAAAAGCGGCCTTTGCCGACGGGGTTACCGTGTTTAAAGAATATAAAATGAATGAATGAATGAATGAATGAATGAATGAATGAATGAATGAATGAATGAATGAATGAAAAATGAACGAACCCAGGGGGGTACTTTACCAGATTTTGGACGGGGACGTGCCATCAGAGCTTCAAAAACATACCTGTTCCTTATACCAATTTTTTCCAAAATGTATACCCGACTTTAAACAAGCTTTCTAAAAATATATACCCGACCTTAAACCAATTCTTCAAAAATGTATACCTGACTTTATACCAATTTTCCAAAAATATGTACCCGACCTTATACCAATTTTCCGAAAATGCATCGATACTGTTCCTTATACCAAAATTGCGAAAATTTTACCGTTCCTTATACCAAAATTGCGAAAATTGATACCGTTCCTTATACCAAAATCGTGAAAATCGATACCCTGCCCGATGGCACGTCCCCCCCCGGGTGCACGAACCTCCTTCACTCGCACTTCTATCACGACTTCGTTTCCCTTGGTGTTTCCCTCGTTTTTGAGCGTCTGAAGGGCGCGGCCCAAAATTTTCCCCGGGGCAAGCCCCCAAACCTCACATTTCCTCGTTGTGCCAGCACTTTGCCCCCCCCCCCCTAAAGCAGGGACCTGGCTAAGCCACTGTGTGCGGTCTACCTGCGTGGGTTCCAATACCGTCGCTGATACTACTAACAAGCAAGCAGCCAACTAAGCTGTCCATCTTTCCGAGATCGGAAATGAGAACTCAGGCAACTCTAGGCTACAAGCCGCAGGCCCACAACCACATCATCTATATATAGCTGCCCATATACCAGGTTTGCACCCGGGGGCCACATAGCATGGGTACGGGTATGTGCCGCCCATATGGGTGGCTTTTTGTGCCCAAAAGTCCTCTAAACAAGGGTCCATTTTTCTGCAGATTCAACATGTGTGGGTTGTCCAGAAATTGGTAAAAATAGTCACAAATGGTGCTGTTCCACCAAAATACCATATCTTATCTCTTTTCGAAATGAAACCGTCATTTTAAAGATAAACCTTATCATGTTTAGCTTGGGAGGCAACCAAGCATTCATATCTGCAACTGCTCGTCTCATATGTAGGGGAATTCTGACGGTGATGAGTGACATTTCGAATGCTTGAGTGAACCAACCCAAAACAACTGCATAACGTAATGTTAGTATGGACATGTCCCTAAAACAATGACATTTATGGATTTGTTTGCAATTTGGTGATAAAGCCACTAACTATAACAAAAAATTACTTACCAGAAATAGCGAATTGATCAGGCCAAGGAGAGTCTTCAAGGAAATTAATGGCCGCTTGGAGAAGATGGCGTCAGCAGTATACTTTCGCGCCATTTCTAATCCCTAGATCCAGGTCTCCGGAACTGATTCGCATACACAGCTTTTATAAGAAAATTGGATCAGGCAATAGTGCTAAAAGCTTCTTAATTGCAAATGAAATTTTGTCTATTTTAGTATTAAAAGCTTCTTAATTGGTTTCTTATATTTTGGATGCAGAATTATCAATGTGGTCGCTAACACTGCGGTAAATATGTTTCTTGATATTTAAAACATCATAAAGGAATAAACAGTGTTCTGTTATGTTGAAAACACAAATGGTTAGATAATATTGCTCAAAAGTAAAGGCTCAACGATCTATTTGCTATAATATCCATACATTTAACTTTGAAAAGTTTCTTAGTACTTCTCAGACATTTACTAGAGTTTCTTAAAATTTTGGCCATCTTAGTACTTTTTTCTTATATGTCAGTTTCTTACAAAAAACCTGTATTATTCTTATATGCACTATGCTTCATCTTGTGGGGGCATTCGAATGAGGGAGAGGGTGGGGGCTTGATGCCCTTAGGACTCTCTGACTTATGTCGTCATCTGAGCATCTGAGTCTGTCTCTTCATTGTGACAGGGTGGGGGGACTTGGTGACCCAGACTTCCTATGTCATCTAAGTGGGGTCCGTTTTATAACACCATTGCCTATTGTCTTTCTGCAAGTCTATTTCTTCCCAGATAGAGGGTGCTCCCTCCTCGATTAGCTTGCCGATGGGGGTGTTCCTTCCATAGAGACCTACTGTAAATAAACAAATGAATGAATGAATAAATGAATGAGTGAATGATTGATTGATTGATTGTTTGATTGTTTTTGATTGATCGATGGCTTGATTGGTTGATCAAGCGTTCCTGATTACATTTACATATATTGAGATCAGGTGTGGAGCCAGGCTTGGAGTTTGGGGAGGCCCACTAAGAAGAAAACATAGGGGTCTGGGGGCGTATCTCCCAGGATAATCCCCGGGGGGTAATTAGTATATTTTCTCGACTGGGATGTGCCGTTTTTCAGGGTATCGTTTTCGCCCGGGGGATAATCTTTCAGGCCCAGGCCCTTCAGACTCTCGCAAAACGTGGGAAACACCCCTTTACTGCATTTCAGATCATTAAGCTTATCACTTAATCTTCATTCCTTCTGACATACAAACTGGAATTTTTGTGCAAAATGTAATAGGCGATCGGTTAGGAAAGTAAGAGACCATCAAAAAATGTTCATCATAAGCAACGGTTCGGGAATGTGTATCACCGAAATAAGCTCCACCACCATGAAAAAGAAAATTTGGCATAGAAAATGAAGTTGTTGTCAAATCCATGAATCAAAGGCATTTCAAAGTTACATGAAAATCCCGTGAAATTTCACATGGTAAATTCCCTCAATTGGAGTAAAGCAATCAAAATTCTCTTTGCTTGGTTACCTCCTAGAAGCTTCACTTGTAGCTATCCAAAAGTGTAGCCCTTCCAGTGATATTAAAAAAATGATATCTTTATTATCGTCACATTTCATATCATAACTCATAAATCTGCAATAAAAGTGCAACATTCATACATTGTCACATCACACATTCCATTACACAGTGATATAATAACTTCTTTGCATTTTTGACGACACATTTTACTCTTCATCTTCTTCGGCGTCCTTCTTCTTGTCCGATTTTAACTTCTTTTTACCTCTATTGCTACACCAGTCTTGTGTAATCTTGCAGTGACAGTTGTTCGCAACGATGCACATTGCCTTCCTTGACTTCAAATCAGCGGTTGTTGGCTAAAAATAGGATTGAGCACACACTTTAGAGTTTGTTTGCTTTACTGTGATTCACCTTGAGCGGCTGGGTTTGAAAGTTTCAGAGATGGCGCCAGGGAGGAAATGCTGGGGGGACAAAAGTTGTCAAAGTGCCGACAACGAGTGAAGCAAGCTAAAGTTTTACGGACCACACTTTTCTGATTGGCTAGAAATATGAAAAGCAGTTTATGGAAGTGCCGACAGTGCATAGTAATTTTAAAAAGTCAAGTGCCGACGAGGGGGCCAGTGAATTTCTAGTGGGGCTCTTTCCTCCTCAAGCTCACCCGGTCGCACCATCCCTGGAAGGTATTATGGCGCAGTGGTAAAATTGTCTGACTCCAGGAACAAGTCAGAACAAGACAGACTGAGTTGGTTCGATACGCCTTAGGGCCTCAACACTTGAGCGCCATGACAAGCTTAACACATTCACATTCACCCACATTGGCACTGCTTCCCTAGAACTGCTAAAACAACAACAATTGTAAATCGGTGACGAGTTTCTGTCACCCCATCGTGTGTCAATCAGAATGTGGCTTAAAGAAAGGCGGTTTTGCAATTATGGCACAGATTGTACAATTTGTAACTAGGCGCTGAATTTCTTTGATTTAAATGTGTATTTCTTTAGGTCTATTGTAAATAGTTGGTGCAAACAAACTTTATTGTTGTAAAACTATGTAGATACCAACCTTAAATGAATATATGAATGAATGAATGAATGAATGAATGAATGAATAAATGAATGAATAAATGAATAAATGAATGAATGAATGAGTGAATGAGTGAATGAGTGAATGAGTGAATGAGTGAATGAATGAATGAATGAATGAATAAATGAATGAATGAATTAATGAATGAATGAATAAATGAATGAATGAATGAATGAATTAATGAATGAATGAATAGATAAATGAATGAATGAATGAATGAATAAATAAATGAATGAGGGAATGAATGAATGAATAAATGAATGAATGAATGAATAAAGGGATGAATGAATGATGAATAAATGAATGAATGAATAAATGATTGAATGCATGAATGAATAAATGATTGAATGAATAAATGAATGAATAAGTGAATGAATGAATGAGTGAATGAGTGAATGAGTGAATGAGTGAATGAGTGAATGAGTGAATGAGTGAATGAGTGAATGAGTGAATGAGTGAATGAGTGAATGAGTGAATGAGTGAATGAGTGAATGAGTGAATGAGTGAATGAGTGAATGAGTGAATGAGTGAATGAATTATCCTTTCCTGGCGTACCTCGCTCAGATAAAGCAGTTCGAGAAAACATGACTTTTGAGGCATTTTAGACTCGGTGTTCGTAGTGTTCGTGAGAATGTTGTACAGTAAATTCCCGCATATAAGAACCTACTCTTTGAGAGCGAGGCTGAAGTAGGTTCTTACTTCAAAGGTACTAAGAAAAATTTCAAGGTATGAGTATGAGGGTTGTTATTTGAAGGGTACTTAATGTAGGCCCTTTCAGAGTCTTTCAAAGATGTTAAGCCCTTTTATTTGTTTTGGAGCATCAATATGGACCTAATACCTAATTGGGGATATGAATCAACCCTTTAAAGCCAAGTGGGACCAGTATGAGCTTAATAACAGCAATCAAAGATCAATTTTGCTGCCTGCAATAAGAACCCATGTTTAATCAAACTGAAACAGGTTCTTAATTGCAAGGTGCAAAATATGGGCAAAACAGCCTCCAAGTTCATATTTTGTTAGGTTCTTATATGCGGGCATTTACTGTAGCAGATGATTAAGGCCCAGCAGTTAAAATATGAAACAAGAATGCTAATAGAAAGTAGATTGACACATTTTGTAGAATTTTCGAACATACACAATAATGATAGAGGCTCAAAATGGTACAGCTAAAAGGTTTCACTCTGTAGCTTTTCCAACTTTCAAGCGTAGAGAAATGTCATAGCTGCAGCGTTATCAGTTCAGGCAAAAATCAAAAACCTCGGCAAGTAATGGAGTCTATGTCGCAGGTTCAACAGGGCGGGGGACTCAAACCAACAATCTTCAGATTAGCCTCTCAAGAGTTTTACCACTGAGGAGAGGGAATGACGGTGTATGTGGAGAAATTCTTCACACCCTGAACCCTCTCACGAAAAATGCTCCACAAATGTGTCCAGTCGCAAAAAATTTGCCTAACATACGCATGGTTCATTGTTCTAAAGGATCAATCTAGATAAGTAATATCCCGCCTTTAAGAAACTGCATTATAGGAAACTCAGGCCTGATTTGGCTGAATGAAATGCCTCTTTACAAGAAACTATCCAGGCTGATTCATGCTCAGTTTCTTATACAATGGTACATAGCAATATTAGAAGGCGTACATTATAAGGTCTCGTTTCTCTAGAAACAAGAATGAAAGTTTCAAGCCCCAATTGGTATAATTTCAAGAAACCTTCAGTACTGGCTCAAACTATTAGATCTTCACACAACAGTGCATATTAGATCCTTTATCGGTTCAAACGGAAACATTTTTAAATTCTCAGGAAAATCCGAAAAAATTAAAATGCGCCACTGCCGAGACCTCGGGGGGGGGGGGGGGTATCTCGACCTATTTTCTGACGGGGACGTGCCATTTTGCCCGAAAAATTGGTACCCATAATTCTGTAAATTCTGGTGCATTTTAGGGTCATAATTCCGTAAATCGAATGAAAATCTGGGCCATAAATTACTGGTTCCGGAAATTACGAAAAATCTCCGGAAAAGGACACCCATAATTCCGTTAAATGTCCGAAAATTGTGAAAATGCTACCCATAATTCCGTGACGGTTTCAAAAGGTACCCCTAAAAAATGGCACGTCCCCATACCATGAAAAGTACTAAGTTGCCCCTCCCCCCCGAGGCCGAGACACGAACCACGGATCTTCTGCTTTTCGGGCAAGCGCCTTAATCTTTAGACTACCGTGTCATACCTTAATTCTCTCGATTTTAGAGCAAAGTAAGAGCAAAGTAAAGTCACTATTGTCAAAGTGTAAATGTGATAGAATTTTCGATTCGATTGAAGAATTGAAAACACTCTCACAGGATTGAGATTAGAATCCGTGATTCTATCATAATTCCATTGATTATTAAAGAAAATAGAGGCAAGTTTTTCACTGCTTCATTATGAGTCCCTCTTGAGCAAGGTTTACCGTAGAGATACAAGGGATTCATCGTCATATGTCTACAGTGCCTCCCCTGGACCAGGCCACTGAGCCATCCCCGATCAAAAAGGCTGGATTCACCAGTGAAAAGCAACTGAAGGCTTACCTGCGATCCCAATGCCAAGGGTGGAGTGCCGCCTGTGGTCTGACTTGCCAACCTCAACAGCTCCTTCGCCACATCGTCAGTGTAACCAAAGTCATCCTTGAGAGCTGTGATGCAGCATTCCGCGCGAGGAGCACGGAATCTGTTCCCTTGTTCGTTATCTGATGGAAAATGCAGAAATCTCAATCATCAGGGTTAAGGTTAGGGTTAGATTTAGCTCTAGGGAAGCTTCGTATGCCGAGGCGAAGTATCAGCTCTTACATAGCATATATATTACATCTAATCCAAATACCTGGTGTCCTAGAAAAAACGCAACAGATTTGAATGTTTCTAATGGAATCTGTTTCTTACTTGTTCGCAAACAATTATTTTTATTGAAATCTAAAACTATTAGAATAAATTTTGATATATTCTCCAGTATTTTTGGTGACTTGGTTCAGAGCTTGGTTGTAAAGTTAAAAATCAGCAAAGTTCAAAATTGCTTCCAGGTCGAAACCAGAGCAGCTACATTAGCAATAATTGATTAAATCATTGTTAAATTATAAAAAATTACAGTCTTGGAAAATCACCGAAGATTGCTGACAAGTGCTCAATCACAAAAGTTAGTTGAAAATTGAATAGATACTTGTATATAGATTTCAGTCATGGCGAAGTTGCATTTTCTAAAATGACTAGGCCAGTCTTAGGGCCTGTTCATATGGAGGCGAGCCAGCCCGCTTACCGGGCTGGAGCTCTTTGCCGAGATCTCGCTTCATCCCTAATTCCAATACAAAACTTGATTTCTGTTCATATGACTAGGCGGGCTGGCCCGCTTAGCGAGATCCCACTGGCGTAGTGGCGAGATCTCGGTAGGCGGGATGAAAATTTCCCCATATGAACACTCCATCCCTGCTACCGAGACGAAAATGTTGCTATTGCTCATGCGCTGTGTCTCTAAACAATGGGCACGTGTCTCATTTTTGACACGTGTCAAATTTCTGTCTCGGCAAGCGGGCTGGAATTTCTCCATATGAACACAAGATGAAAACTGTCTCGCCTACCGGGCCAGCCCGGTAAGCGGGCTGGCTCGCCTCCATATGAACAGGCCCTTACAGTTATACTTTCAATTGGAAATGAACACTGACAGCTCCCTTGAGACTAGATAACTCACAAATCATTAAAGTGAATATGACGCGAAAATTTTTATTGTCTAATATCATGCATTAAACATCGCTCGTCACGCTGGTTTACTTTATTTTTTAATTCAGACGCTTATTTCTTCAGAAAATGGGGTTGAGCAACCCCCACTTTGCTTCGAAAAGTGGCGGCAACTCTGCGCGGTCAGACCGTTGATTACCAGGCCTCTGTGACGTAAAGTGTTTGTGGAAAGAGAACACCATGCAATGCTTCATACATGAAACCATTACGAAACCTTGATAAGTGGCCAGGTTTGGATTGTTTATTCACCATTTTAACCGATCAAAACTAAGGAATTCCACTCCTGGTTTCTTGAAAACTTCAACTGTTAAATTTACAATGTTTTCAAATATTTTTTTCTCTCGTCAATGTGGTAAAGAACGCTTTTTTGCAAGCTGGATGTCACAAAACCATGTCATCTTGCAGCAACCTTTGCATATCTAACTTACGGGTTTGAAATAACAATAAATGATAGTCTATGTTGCAAAGATTTCAGACATTTGTTTGAATAGTGGCATTTCACGGGACGAAGTGCTGCACTCTGGGGAAGGAAGCTTGACCAGACTTATGATATCTGTGATTTTACGCGGTTCTCAATTCTCCTAAGAGAGTGATCAGACACCAAACTACGAGACTTGTCCTTGATTTAGTCTGATAGCGCTAAGTAAAGAAATCAGCACTTACCAAAGCAAAGTTTCTTTAGTATCAGCATATCTCTGGACCTCATGAAAAATTACAGCGATTACAGCGAAATAAATGTATTCCAGTCGAGTGCCAAACAGACAGAATGGACATGGCCTAAACACGTAGACCCTCGCGTTCACAGCATGGCCATAGTTGACCAAACAAGAGTCAAACTACTTTTGGCCTGAATTCTTTTCCTCCCTTCCAACAACCTGTCCACTTGGGACACTGTACAACAATGTTTGAAGTTTGAAGTCTTTCTTCGAGCGAAGCTGTCTGTTTGTACTCTGTTTGCAATGGTTTGAAACTTGAAAATGTGAGGAAACCAAGCGAGCAGTTGTGGTGAAAGGATGAGCTCATTCCCATTGTACTTTCATTGTTTTCTCTGAGTCATCCTGTTAGTCACAATGCAATATCCCCGTGGTTAAATATGATACCACTTCTTTCATCAAAGAAAGCGTTAATTGAGTGCCAATTCGTGGAATTCAGGTGTTCAAAAGATATCAATTAATTGCTAAAATAGTGCGAGAGTATAAATTCCGTGGCATTTGAATCATATGAGTGTGGAGGTTTTCTGTAGGGCAACTATGAAACCCTAAAACGCTTGTGACTACAGTACTATCCTTTGATATGCAAGTATCTCCTATCTCCTGTCATCCTACCCAAACACTTTACGTCACAAGTCCAAAAACTCGACCCAGATCCCCGGACACTTTTTAGTGAAGAAATTTGATTTTCAAAAGGCTGTAACTAAAAAACGGTTCAGTTTTGGAAAGTTTAATGTCGAAATTCGAAATCAGCATACTCAAATTGACGTCTTTCATCAATAAAAATTTTCGCGTCATATTCACTTTAAGGGATCTCTTTTATCATAGTTTCTTTATCAAACTATGTGCTTGTCTGTAATCTTGTACATAATTATGTGCTTGGTTGTGGGTTCCCAGCCCAAAATTAAGAAAATTGTTGATGGCACTGTTGATCATCCCCAGTTTTTTATCGGTGACTCCCAAGTTGAAAACGTAGACCAGTCAAAGTATCTGGGTGTGATAATAGACAGGAGTTTAAGTTGGGAAGAACACATTAATATTCTCCGTACCAAAGTTTCTCGAGCAATTGGGTTTTTGAAATATGCCAGAAAATTTTTACCTCAAAACACATTAAGTAAAATGTATCGGGGGATAGTGGAGCCCCATTTTCGGTACTGTTGTTCTGTGTGGGGATGCTGTGGGGCGACCAAACTGCTAACCCTACAAAAGTTGCAAAATCGAGCGGCGAGAATTGTTACCAAAAGTAGATTTGATACGCCTGCTATGGAACTAATACACAATCTAAATTGGCCAACTGTAAGTGATATTATTAGAAGCGAAACAGCTACTTCTATGTACAAGTCTCTAAATGGACTTGTACTTGAGTACCTATCCAACTTGTTTGTCAAAAATTCAACTCGGAATGTTAGAGAACTAAGAAATACTGAAACTGATCTTTCGCTACCATTGCGGAAGACTAAAAATGGGCAAAACGCAATATCGTTTCGTGGACCTAAACTCTGGAATCAACTCGAACTTGATCTTAAACAAGCACCCTCCCTTGCCGCCTTCAAAAAAAGATTAAAAAATTGACTCATGCGTTCTTTTCTTTTTCTTATCAATGTTATTTGTCTCTTGTTTTAATTTTTAGACCTTTGCCACGGCCCCCTGAAAAGCAGTTGCTGATCAACTGATGGGGCTACCGTGTTTAAAGAATTAAAAATTGAATTGAATTGAAATTGAATTGAAAATTGAATCTTGTAAAGTTGCAGATAATGCCACGCTTGCAATTTTGCATTATACTTTACACTAGCGTTGGGAGGTCTTGTTTTGCCATGATAGCAAATTTTGAGTTTGTTGATTTATAACTCTGGAACCAGATCACTTAAAATTCTGAAAAATATCTCAAAATTGAATCTAATTATTGTAAATTTCGAGAAAAATAATTGTTAAATCATTAGTTTAAAACAGCTTGTATTACAATTTTTAAATCTGTTGCGATTTTTGGGACATCCGGTAATTTTCGTCATTTCTTTTGCGTTGTATTGCGCTGTTCCTGCCGTGGAATATTTTCACTCGTTCTTCGCTGCAAGCATCTTTCGTTGGTGAAGGTGAAGGCGAAGTTGCGGTTTTTAGCGCCAAGCGCTGGGATCGCAGAAATAGCTAAGCGCTAATCGAGTCCGCGACCCCTCGTCTAGACGCTCAAGTGTTGAGGCCCTATCGCGTCTCGAACCCACTCCGCCTGACTGTTCTGGCTTCAAAGTCAGAGGATTACACCACTGCGCCACAACACCTTCAATTCGTTCAAGGAAGATCCGACGCACAGCACAACTGCCATCATGGCTTTTCCGCGCTACAATTCATATACGAATTGGTTGGCTTGCTTCACTACCGACAATAAATACACAAGGACTTACGACAGTTTCCCCAACTTTGTGCTGGTGGTGACAACCCCGGAAAGCTGCTGAGAAGCACTCCTCCGCGAAGGTCAGGAAATGAGATACCTAAGGGAAGAAGCATATGGCTATGAGATACCTCACAGAAGAAGCTCGAATCTTTGAAAAAGCTTGAAATCAAATGTGTCAAATGTCATTGCCTAATTCTATCAACTGAATACATGCTTCCATGAAAGAGGGCAAACTCTGCTCTAAGTAAAATTGAAGAGAGGGAGAACTTCTCTCTAAGAAAAGTTGAAGAGAGGGAGAAGTCTCGATGAAAAATTGCAGAGACGGGAGAACTTTTCTCTAAGGAAATTGAAGAGGGGGAGAACTCTTGATGAAAAATTGAAAAGAGGGAGAACCTTTCTCCCTGTTTTCAATTTCTGGTCACAATCTGCTCGCAGGCTATAGTGGAAGGGCAGCGTAAGTTAAACATACCTGCTTGAGAAGTATAACCAAACAGCATTAAGATTACAGCAACCGTCAACATCTTGATAGGATCCTGGAAAAAATCAGACCAGGTAAGGTCCTGTTTACACGAGCCCGGGTTGGCTCCAACATGCCGCAGAGGGTTAGCCCTTTTCCAGTCAAATCTCTTCAAGCGTTTATAAGAACTCAGAAGCCAGCTCGGGTCAACCCCTCCTGCTCCGGTCAACCCACCTAGGCGGGTAGCCCATCTCGAGAGTAGGGTTGACTCGTGGAGGCTTGTTGCCATTTTGTAGAATTTGTCCAGGAGAAGGAGGGTCAGCTAAACCCAGGGTCGAGCAAACACCTCGCGTCTAAAGGGGAACATTATGGGAATAGGATCATGTTGTCCCCTTAATGCTATCCCGGCCACTGTAATTTGGGGTGTCTTCCTTTTAAGCTTCTTAGTCATACTGTTTACATTATAATGTTTCTACTTTAAATTGGATACTAACAGTGTGGATGAAAAACGAACGAGAAATAAACAAAAAGGAGATGTTATTAGCACACTAAAAGTGTGCTAGTGTTTTTAGTTTGCTAAAAACATCTCCTTTTTGTTTATTTCTCGTTCGTTTTCATCTGCACTATTAGTATCCAATTTATAGTTTCCTTGTTGCCAATGTATCTATCTTATAGGCATTATCATTTGTAAACTCATATTATGTGGCAGAAAGATGCATACAGCAAAGTCTTGCTTTTAGGAAACTGCTTTATAAAAAACTCAGGCCTGATTTCGCTGAATAGAATACCCCTTTACAAGAAACTATCCTGGCTGATTCATGCCCAGTTTTTTTTACAATGTTGCATAGCAATGTCACAAGACGTATATTGAAATATGTCTCCAATAGGTCTCAATTCTCTCGAAACATGAATGAAGTTTCCAAGACGAAATTGTTATAAGTTCAAGAAACCTTGAGTACTGGACAGAGCAGAAACTGCGCACGCATGCGCGAAAACTCGTAACTTTGAGCCCCCTAGCTCCCTGCAACAGATCCAAAAATTAGGCAACACTTGATATTTTGTTCCTAGGACCTAAAACTCTTGATTCATCAATTCAGAAAGCTTATTTTTTCAAACACTTCCTTATCTCAGATTGGTCGATGACGTCATTTTACGCAGTTTCTACTCTGTCTGAGTACTGGCTCAAACCATTAGATCCTTGCACAACAGCGCATATTTCAAAAACGTTTTCTTAACAATTTTAACAGCTGTTTGGTGTATAAAAGTGTTTCTTATACCATGGTATGCAAACCCTGTTTTGAAGAAATATATCTTGACATAAGTAACCAATCAGGCTGTCTCATTATAACGAATTTCTTAAAGGCGGGACTTTACTGTGCATACATGCATTTATGGGCTTCGTGAATTCCACGTCAATTCTGGTCCATGATTTTGTGCCATTGAAGTTTTACATTGTCATATTCAGAAATATGATTATAATTTCAATTCCGAGTAAATCATGGACCAGAATGGAATGTGGAATCTTGGTTTCCAAACACACCCTTGACCAGCACTTTCCCAAAAGATGTCGTAGCTATTCTGGAAAAGAATCTCAATCAATCCCACGATACTTTGCTACATTTTGCAGTGTTGGGAATTGTAGCTCACTGAAACTTTCCAGAACTCTAACTTTTATCGTGCTTCAGCGAAATCAAGGTAAGAGCGTCCATAAAACGCGCATATAAAACTGTCAGCTATATTTACATATGTACATCGAAAACCTCTGCACCTGCATTCGAATAGTTCAACGATATGACGAGTCTCAGCACTAATACGATTGTTTTCTCCTTCTCTCTGTCTCTAATAATTCTAACGATTCTAACGATTCTAACGATCTCAACTCGATTCGATATCCATCAACTCTCAATCTCTCGAAGTCTCAACTCAAGTCTCAAACTAATTAATGTGTGTCTAATTCTCTCGATCGTCACGTGACCGTAATAACGTCATTTCCCAACATGTAGAATTTTCAAATGTTAAATCTTGTCGTCCTTTGGAGGGGACCTAGCTTAACGTCCCTGCTGAAGGACTACAAGGTGAGTTGTGAGGTCACGCCTCCAAGGTCACCCATTTGGAGTTTGACCTCACTCGTCCTTCAGTTACCTGACGAAAACTGTTTCCGCCGCTCAGCCACTCACCCCGGAAAAAAGAATTTTAATGTCAACTCAAAGTAAGGCGCCGTTCACATTACACCGTTTTTGGATAAAAACGAAGCTGTTTACCTCCGTTTTTGGCTTTGCGTTCACATTAGTCCTTCCCAAAAAACGGGGCTAAATAGAAACGGAGCTAAACAGAAACGCATAACTGTAATGTGAACACACAAAAACGGAGGAATTTAGAAACACTGATAACAAACACAGACCGAAACATAATCAGGAAACAAAGAAAACAAAGAACAGAGAGCAAAGACAAACAAATGGTGATCAGATCCATCTTTGAGGACAAGTGTGAACACCGCACTCGAAAGATATCCGTTTTTGTTTAAAAACGGAGTAATGTGAACAGGGAGGAAAAAAAATAGCTCCGTTTTTAGTAGCAAAAACGGATCTAAATGAAAACGGAGTAATGTGAACGTGGCCTAAGTCTGGAAGCTCTAATGCCACTCGCAACTCGATCGAGCCTGTATAAAAATATATAAAAATAACACGTGATACAGGTTTTTTTGCTGAATAGCTACAGGTCTATTTCTGGGTCTAAGCGTTGAGTAATTTTGCAAAGCAATTTTTCCTCAGCTAAAGTTGGCTTTGACCGACAGATTCTAATCGGTCACATGCAGTAAACCCCCTCATATAAGAACCTACCAAAATCAAAACCAAGAGGCTGTTTTTCCTAAATTGTGCACCTTTCAGTTTGATGAAATATAGGTTCTTATTGCAGGAGTAGCAAAGCTGATTTTTGATTTTTGTTATGTCCTTCATTTTCGCCCCAGTTGGCTGTTAAAGTTTGATTCTCCTCCCCAGTTACTTATTGGGTCCATAAAGATCCATCCAATAAAATTATGGACCTGAACGTCTTTCGTGAGGCTTTAAAAAGGCATACACAAGGCATCCTTCAAATAAGAGCCTACATACCTTCAAATTAGTGTTAATGCCTTTGAAGCAAGAACCTAGCCTTTCTCCCCAAAAAGTAAGTTTCCGTAAATGCGGGCATTTACTATAAGTAAATATAAGTTTTTCAACAGCCGGTGACCCAGCAGGTGTGAGTTATATGTTCATAGGTTTAGACGAATATTTTTACAGCTTATTTCTATTTTTCAATTGCAGGGCACATGGTTATCTGAAAGCGGTAAATTTCAAACTAAAGAACTTAAAGATTTCAAAATAAATAGAAAATGAAACTACTTACTATGTTTGCACAAATTGCTGTCTATTCCATGCGTCTTCTCGATGGAATGAATGAAATTTATTGAACATTGAAAGGTAGGAAAAATGCAGGCTATCGTTTTGTTATGCATGTTAGATTCTGGTATTGATTACAAATTTACAACGATGATTACAAGGTGGTTGATTTTTTGAAAATCGGCAAAACTTGTTTACTTACCAAACTAGTAAGCCAAGATTAACAACCCGTTGCGAAGAATTTCACGTTAATTAGGGATTGAAAGCCAAATTAATTGAGACGAAACCGCATTGAATTTGACGAGTTGCATTAAATCTTGATATATCTGCCCGGGAGGGGGGAGTTACTTGACTAGTGAAGTGACGGGGGTGTGCGGCCATGCGCCCTGCTTAAAGAAAAAGATAAAATCTAACCTAATTACAGGATGTATCTATAATAAACTCTACAATAAGATCAAAGGAAAACAAATGTCAATTTGAAGGGAAAAGAAAAAGAAAATTGACCAAAAAATACTGGTTTCGATGTAATAGCCCTCATCAGGGGATACATCTATGATTTTTCAAAAAAGTCTTGAGTCTGTTTCTGAAAATCGCAAGTGATGGGGCAGTTTTTATTTCGGGACTCAATTGGTTACAAACAGTAACTCCGCGATATGAAAAGCTTCGTTGACCATTAGATGTCTTATATCGTGGAATCTTAAAGGGAGTACAAAGACCAGCATGCTTTGCGCGAAGTCAACAACTTGCCCTCCGCAGCTTCCAGAATATCTGACTGTACGAAATTCACAAAAACAAAAACAAACGATTGCAAAGGCTACCGGTCTTTGTACTCCCTTTAAGATCTGTTTCAGTACTCCGTGGGACTCGTTTCCTACAATCAGACAGTTTATGAAACATTTCCTGCATGTAAGGAGGAGCCAGTCCATGGAGCGATTTATAAACCATGGTAGCAGTTTCGAAATCAATAATTTTTCTTATGTTGAAGAAATGGTAAGGGACTCACCTTACCAAAGATAGTACCACAAGTGTACCAGATCCTTATGGACTCGGTGAAGTATTCTATTGCTTCGCGAAGGGAGATTTGCTTGATCTGCACTGCTTTGCATACTCGGCAGAAAGGCTTAGGCCTGGTTTTCATTAAATCGTAATTCATCGCCGATCTTTGTCTTACAGCATCGCCGATGATCGCCGATGCTCTAAGACAATGATCGGCGATGAATTACGATTTAATGAAAACCAGGCTTTACCCAAGTCAGATATTTGGCTAGCAAATTGCTTGAGGAATCATACTGGATCAATAACCACCATCTGTCAGTGATGTTGCAAGGAACTAACCATGTATATGTTGACAGTCATTTTTCCGTCTATCTTCTGCTTTTTGTATAAACTTGGCAAGGTAGACCACATTCATTTGTTTTTAGTGAGCCCAAAGTTTCTTACAAGTAGTTTCCAAGAAAAACGATAAGAGTAGAGTCTGAAATATCGCAGGAAGCCAAATTCAGAAATTGCAGACACTTTTAATTAACAGGAGACAACGTTTAGTGAAAAGTTACAGTTTTTAATGGGGGAATGGATGGGTTTCCTCGGCTTTATTGCACCCCTAGATAGATCTGTTAGAGGACTGTACTCTCGAAGTTGACAATCTTGTCCCTTTACTTTTCATTTTGGTGTTATAAACTGAAATGTGATATCTTGTGTTTGCTCTTTAATGATGAAACATCAACTCTCTGTGAAAAGGAAATGAGCAAAGCTTGTCTCATACCTTTTGCAACATATATTCTTACGTTCAAAATACAGCGTTTCAGAGATCGATAGCAGGTTTGCAATGGGTAGTGGACGGTATGGACGCTAATTTTCCACATCTGAGAACAACAGGTCTTTAAAGCAATATTTTCAAATTTGATACCAGGTGGGCGCTAATTCTGAAAAATAACCCACCCGCCAGACACTTACGGCCAAACATCTGGTTTTCTGTGGCGCCAATGGACCGTGAAACACAAACGCACTTTGTCGGTAAAACGATTCAGGGCCTTTTTTAAATTTCAAAAATCTGTCAAATGGGCATTTGATACTTTCAAGGTGCCGACTACCCAAACCTTAATGCGCATGGCGGCCTGACCTGTAATACACGTTTTTCTTGATAAGAAACTAGTACTAAGATGGCCAAAATTTTAAGAAACTCTAGTGCCATGTTTGAGAGTGACTAAGAAACTTTTCAAAGTTAAAAGCATGAATATTATAGCAAATAGATCGTTGGACACTTATTCTTGAGCAATATTATCCAACCATTATTATTCTAAACATAACAGAACACTGTTTATTTTTTTATGATGTTTTAAATGTCAAGAAACATATTTGTCGCAGTGTTAGCGACCACATTGCTAATTCTGCATACAAAACATAAGAAACCAATAAAGAAACTTTTAGTACTAAAATGGACAAAATTTCATGCGAAATTAAGAAACTTCTAGTACCATGACCTGATCCAGGTTTCTTATAAAAAACGTGTACTGTTGAAGACAAATAGTGATCTGCAAAATAAATCTTATGGATTTGCATTCTACCTCACTATCATGTCAAAATCCAGGTTTTCCTCATTGGTAGGATGGACTAGATATATTGGCTCGTTTTTCTCTAAATTTCGGAGATAAGTAGCAAATTATTGAGGAAATTTGTAAAGAATGTGATTTCGTGTCGAATTTTGACATGCTGCGGCCGTTTACCCCGCGCGAAACGGAGCACCAGCGCGGAACGGAGTTACAGCCAATCAAATCGCCGAGCATTCCTGCAACTAGACATTCCAAATGCAATGAACAGAGCCACCGAGACAGGGTAGGAAGATTTACCCCAGGTCCTCAGGGTCTAAGGGGCCTCATAATGGAGGATAGATTTTGACATTCTGACGGCAGGAAATGCTCTAGAATGCATTTTATGCCAATGTAAGGGCGCCATCAACAATATTTTGTGCTCGCTATGCTTCCAAGGGACCTCATTTCTCAGTTTTGCCCGTAGGCCTCGAAAAGCTCTCGGCGGCCTTGGCAATGAGCAGTAACTTCTGCTCAGTAGGCAAGGATCTAGCGGATAAAATCAGTCCAGTTCTGAATTCCCTTCTATCAGATGACTTTGAAATGAAGAAAACTAAAGCAAAGTTCCACTTCAGGACTACCGAGGTGCACAAAATCCAAGATGCATGTACAGATACTAAAAAAGCAAAGAGCTTAGGAATTGACAATATCTCCAGCTACTTCTCGAAGATTTTTTTTTTGTTTGTTTTCAATTCATTTTGAGTGGGCTTGTCAGAATTTCTAGCTACTGAAAGCTAATTTAGGCCCACTGTGCATGCCGCATCCAGGCATGGGACCCCTAGTTTGACGTCCTTTCCGAAGGACGACGAGGTGAGTTGTGAGGTCAGGCCTCCGAGGTCACCCATCCGGAGATTGACCTCACTCGACCAAGCTTAACTTCAGTCACCTGACGATGACTGTATAAGCCACTCGGCCACTCACCCCGATAGAGCTTGCTTTACCCTTCATTGAAAATTGCCTTGCTTTCTTGTTTAATACATCAGTTGAGCCAAGAATGTTTCCAGAGCCTTGGAAAATTGCTGGGGCTACTCCTATTGCCAAGTTTAAATCAGCAAAGAGATTTGGAATTGTATCCCGGAGTAGAAGTTAGAGCAACGAACTCACTCTGGGGACGAGATTGGGGCGCTTGTAACAAGCTTCTTTCGGGCAAGCAAAGAGATTCTACCTTGCAAGAAACAAACGGAGGATGTGTTCACAATTTTCAAGATTTTCATGCGTACACTCTCGACTAAGAACTCAGTTAGATTCTTATGACTTCACTCAAATACTAGGTGAGTCAAAAAGTTTACGAGTTTGGCGGGCTGTGGAATAAAAACAATGCCGCTGATATTCAAAACTAAAGTGTCAATCTATCAGTCAAAGGCAAACTTAGATGAGAAAATTTTGTTTGGCAAAAATCACACTTCTTTGAGACGCAACGATTAGGAAAATGCATCTAGGGTGTTTGTATGGGAATCGAGAATTCCACGTTCCATTCTGGTCCACGATTTATGTGGCAATGAAGCTTACATTGCAAGTTTGAGCAAGGGTGTTAGGACACGGATGTTTTGATTGATTATTTATTTACCTTGTTTTGATCCTTGTGTCTTGTTTTGTTGTTTTGTTTTCTGTCCTGTTTCGTCTTCAACTGAGGGTGGTTAGGCTCAACCGCTCTCAAGTTGTTCGAATAGAGCTCCCTTGTATTGCTGTCTTTTAGTGCGCCTTCGCACAAGAAAAATACAACGGAGCTCTATTCGCAGAACTTGAGAGCGGTTGGGCCTAACCACGCTCAGTTGAAGACGGAACAGAACAGAAAACAAGACAACAAAACAAGACACAGGGATCAAACAAGGTAAATAAATAATCAATCAAAACATCCGTGTCCTAACACCCTTGGCTTGAGATACAGAAATTTCTGCGTCTATAAGATCAGGCATGTTGCGAAACAAAATTTTCTCATTAATTGACATTTGACTGATAAATTAACATTTCAGTTTTGAATATCAGTACCATATTTTTTGTTCCACAGCAAGCCAAGGCTATAACTTTTTTGACTCGCCTGATAAGAGAAGTCATTTAAATATTATAAATATGATTAATGTCTTTGATAGTTATTAGAAGCCTAAGAGTAGGAATTCTGTTAAGTGAGGTCCTATGACGTGACCGACAGTGCGGCTATCGTAAAAACTCTATTAAGCCCCTCTCTCTATTAAGACCCCTTGATAAGCCCCTCCCATCTGAGCTGAAATTTCAAACAATCCACCTCTCTATTAAGCCCCCTTCCAATTTTATCAAATTCCAGAAGTTACCAACGACTTTCCATTTAGTTAGCTAAACAAGCTTGCATGTCTTGCTTAAATAATTTTAGGGATGGAGAAAGTTT
This sequence comes from Aurelia sp. 4 Dawson et al 2005, assembly GCA_964019985.1. Lineage (NCBI taxonomy): Eukaryota > Metazoa > Cnidaria > Scyphozoa > Semaeostomeae > Ulmaridae > Aurelia > Aurelia sp. 4 Dawson et al 2005. Next base: position 4,831,792 of record OZ026512.1, on the reverse strand, counting down.
TTTTTTCATTTAGTTTCGAGTGGGCTTACCAGGATTTCTAGCTACTGAAAGCTAATTCAGGCCCAATGTGCATGCCGCATCCAGGCATGGGACTCCTAGTTTAACGTCCCTTCCGAAGGACGACGAGGTGAGTTGTGAGGTCACGCCTCCAGGGTCACCCATCCGCAGTTTGAGCTCACTCGACCTAGCTTAACTTCAGTCACCTGACGAAGACTGCATACGCCACTCGGCCACTCAAACCGAAAGAATGTGTCGAATTTTTATATTTGGCTCGTAAAATTGTATGCTGAATCGGGTAAATATAGCTATGCGACATTTTGGTTGATATTGTCGGCTACAACTCCTTCAGACTTGCAAATATGGCAGGAATTGGGAGAAGTATTGGGGCACTGTTTATCGAAATAGGCGCATAGCAATGGGAGCGATTTGGTCGTGAAAATGGGAGTGGATTGCAGTAGAGAAATGGATATTTCTCTTCCAAACAGTTCAGGTAGATTTATAGACTTTAAATTATCAGTTTGTGCTCGCCTTTTGCTAAGTTTTGTAGGATTTTTTACGCAAAATGACCGCAATGAGTTTCAAAATGCCACGAATCGGCTAATTTTAGCGATCGCATTGTGATACCGAAAACACTTATGGCCGGGGTATGGAGAATCTTCTCCCGTTGAAATTTTGACGAAAATCGACATAGCCGAGTGTGCAATGCGATTTTTGGGATGGTGGTCAAAACGGTCAGAAATAGCCTAAACTTTGCCGCAAAACGCGGAAGTAAACACAAAGACGGCACCTGATTGGTCAGTTTTAGGAGAAAATGTGATCTGATCAGAGCGTGGCGAAGAACCTCACGGGAGCTTTGGACAAAAGAAAAGATTTGTACACTGAATCCGTAAAACTTTAAAAAGTATGGGGTAGAGAACCGAAAAGCTATCACATGGATCCTTTCAATTTGATCTGCGAATGAGCCCCCCTCTCTAAGGAGCACCCTCTCTGGAACGTCCAAAAGTAAATAAGGCATAAGGGGCCTAATAGAGCTTTACAGCAAATCAGTTGCTGTTAGTTAGCTGAAAGGTAGTTAGCTGAAAGGTAAATCTGCATTTGAGTATGATTCGTGACAAAATGCAAGATTATACTCAAGGCCGTAGGAGGCAGCTGGTGATTGGGGGGGGGGGCAATTTTTCTCAAAATGATAAAGAAAATGGCATCTAATTAATGTTTATAACGCAGCTTAGTTGTTTTCAAAATCAATGGGGGCTTGAGCCCTACTTGGTCCTATTTGCCCGCCTCCTTACTGGCCTGATTATACTGTTATGAATGATACAGTAGTGTCCCGCATATAAGAAACAATGTTTTCAAATTGAGGTCCGCTGTGTTTCTTATAAAATGAGATATAAAGTTAAAATCAGGGTAAAGTTTCTTAAATTTCTTATTAGTAAAATCGAGTACTTTCAATGAACTACTCAGACACGAGCTTTATGATTGTCATACGAAACATACTGTCTTCATTTTATATTTGTAAATCTTCACTACCAAGAAAGGCTAGTGCTTTTTGCTTCATTTGCATGCAAAATTCTTGTTTTCTCATTTGAGTAGGTACAGGCTGATTCAACTGCGAAGCTGATTTTGTCACGGTTTTTAAATTTCTAATGTACATATTTTCGAATAAGAAACAAGTCTTTTTCAGACCTGCACCAGTTTCTTACAAGAGGAGATATTATTTTGAAAATCAAGGTTTGGCGTTTCTTAAGTTCATGTTTCTTATATGCGGGACACTATTGTATGTCGTTCATTTTTCATCTCATTTGAGTTTTGGAGATAAATCCACTTTTCTGAAATCAACAAAAAGTTTTGAAGAACAATTTACAACGCCAGCCTTAACGGAAACATTGCGATTTGCATATCTTTCGATTGCCAAGACCATGTAGAACAACGTCCTTTTTACCGATTTTCGATCGACCGAATAGTATTGGAGAAATTAACTGTTTTCTGAGGAGAGTGGTTTTGCAAAACGGCAACTCGCTGCTCAGTGGAGCGGAAAGCAGAGTTACCTTAATGCATATAACGTAGTGCCATTGTTTGCAGAATTATTGGGGGGGCTTAAGCCCTACCTGCCCCCTCCCCACGGGCCTGATTATACTGTTATGAATGGTATAGCGTATCGTACTTTTTTCCATCCCTTTTCCATCTCTTTTCAGCGAAACCACGCTTTGAAAATTTGCGACGTGACCACAGGCAGAGATCTGGGAGAAATTCACCAAAGGTAGCTGCAAACAGTCAGGGTAAGTCACTGGTAGACAGAGCAGAAACTGCGTAAAATGACGTCGTCGACCAATCTGAGATAAGGAAGTGTTTGGACAGATAAGCTTTTCGAAATGATAAATCAAGATTTCAAAGCCCTAGGAAGAAAATATCAAGTGTTGCCTAATTTTGGGATATGTTGCAGGGAGCTAAGGGGGTTTCAAGTTACGAGTCTTCGCGCATGCACGCGCAGTTTCTGCTCTGTCTCACTGGTATAGACTTTCACCTTCGAGAGTTATCTGAAAACACCTACTGAGGGGGGGGGGAGGGGGGGTTTGACCAAACAACAGCAAAAAGGGTAAATGTAAATAACCACTTGGCTAAATGTTGTGGTTCTGGGAACCTGGTGCCTGCGAGTGTACCCGTTATTCAACAGAAGAAAGTACCTACGAAACAAAGTACACGATTCGCTACAGCCAGCCAACTAATCATTTCTAATTATTTCAATCCTCCATTCAAATAATGCATGAAACGTATCTGAGCAAAGCACGGGCTGTAGGAAACCTTGAATTTTGAAAAACATTTATGTAGGCCAGATGACTTTGTGTCTTCTTACTCCAAGAGCGGTACAGTATCAATGCATTTAAGTTTAGTTTCATTTTGATATATTATATATATAAAAAGAGATTTATGTATGATACATCGAGTTATTCCTATCCTAATTGATCACTTCGTTCATGATATATCAACTTATTTTGCTTCTGTTTGTACTTCTCCTGCAAAGCCGCCATGTTACTTCCCGTACGTGGGGGCAGATTGACATGATCTCAGGTAGGTAGGTATTTATATTTAACGTGGCTAGCCCGCGAAAGTCTGAGAGACTTATTTCCAGCAGGGGCCACGGAAGTTTTACCATCAGTCCGCTGTAGCTACTACCCGCCACTGCTACCAGATTTCCCTCATATGGCTCTGGTCGACCCGGGCTAGTGTTACGGACAGCGACCAAACTGTCCAGCGTGGGATTTGAACCTACGGCCGTTCTGACCTTTGGTTTACGAGTCAGACGCCTTAACCACTCGGCCACACGCTCAAGGGCCCTGGAAAAATCGTGCCACTCAAAACGGAATTTTACCACTCCAGAGCGGCAGTGCACTTGACGCCATATCAATGTGCAGCCACGCGCGGGGGTTAAAACAGTGCCTTCGCAGGAGAAGTACAAACGGAATGAAAACAAATCGATATGTCCCGAACGAAATCCTGAAATAGGACGAGCATAGCTCGATGTATCATGCGCAAATCTTTTTCCAAATTCTGAGTTTCCTACAGCCCGTGAACTAAGGCCACATAAATTAAGTTAGGGAAATCTGGAACCCCCAGAGGGTAAAAAACATGTTGAGGGTACGGGTACGTAAAGCCCAAATGGGTGGGTTTTTGGGCCGAAATTCTCTAGACAAGGGTACCTTTTTCGGCAGATTTTCCATAAACATGGGAGGGTTATCCAGAAATTGGCGAAAAATAGCCAAAAATGGGTCATTTTCCGCCAAAATTCATCACAAAAGTGGGTATGACTGCAAGTTTCGGTAATTAGAAGAGGGTAACTTCTGAAAACCGGGCGGCAGACCCCCGTCCGCAAGTCATGTACCCCCTCCCCCCGAGCAGGAACCTCCAGTAGCATGTATTTGTTCCTTGGTTGTAGACCTTTTTTCTTTCGAATTATGGGTTTATTCGTAAGCTAGTTTCACCTCGTAATTGACAAAATTAAATACTATTTATATCACTTTCTGCTGAAACTACGAAAAAACGTTTTAGTTTCTCTACATTTCGGATTGACACACATTGGACATCGTAAAGGAAGCTGCTTCGAGCATGTCTCTCCTGAATCCATATGTGACTTCACAAGATCCGCCATGGCCTAGAAAGAATATAAAATTGAAATTGAACAATAGGAAGAGAGTGCTGCGTACTGGTACAGAAGGGCTTCACAGAAGTCCAACTCCAAAATGGAATCATTACAGCGTTTCCAAGAAAGACCATTTCGATGACTAACACTGCTACGATAAAGGATGACTGGTCGAAGAACTTTTTACAAGTTCAACAACTTATTACGTTTGATCGATCTGTTATGACATACAGTAAATCCCCACATATAAGAACCTACCAAAATAAGAACCTAGAGGCTGTTTCTCCTAAATTATGTACCTTGCAATTAAGAACCTGTTTCAGTTTGATGAAACATAGGTTCTTATTACAGGGGTTACAAAGTTGATCTTTGATTGCTGTTATTAAGGTCATTGCGGTCCCAGTTGGCTTTGAATGTTTTATTCTCCTGCCCAATTACTTATTCGGTCCATAAGAGCCCTTCCAAAACAAATAATAGGGCTGAACATCTTTGTGAGACTCTCAAGGGGACTACATGAGGCACCCTTCAAATAAGAACCTCTATACCTTGAAATTAGCCTTAGTACCTTGAAATAAGAACCAATTTCAGCCTGGCTCTCGAAAAGTAGGTTCTTATACGCGGGAATTTACTGTATGAACAGGCTCTGTCCAGAAAATCTTTGGAAGAAATGAAGATCTCATCATTCTAACTACAAAACCAGGTTTTGTGGGAATCTTCAAATTCCAAGGTATAATCTCAAACATTCTAAAAAGAGATTTTCTTTCACAGCTCTCAAGGCTTGGAACTCTTATTTTGGCTATGGATGGTACATCAGTTGTATTAAAAATATTGAGTTATTTTTTAAGATGGATAGAAAAAAAGCTTGGAATGAGATTCCTATGAATATTAGGGAGCTTCCTACCTTGTATGAATATAAAAAAGACACTTACAAAGTTATTTGATGAGCTGAAAACCAACGCAAACAATGGCCCCCCTGGAACATCAGTAGTAGCTTTATAGATTAGTTTTTATATACATTTTTGACTAACTATGATTGTAATTAGATGTCTGTTTGTTAGCTAAATCTATTTTATCAAGCTGAAGAGTTTTCGTGTATAAACAAATTAGAAAATAGTGTCGTGTCTACCGAAGGTAAAGCTATAAATTGACTCCCCATCTTCGAGGTTTTCAAACCGCAATTGCAGCTGATGGAAGTTGCAGGCCTGTCTCAAGATCACCGCAACCGTACAGATCGATTGGGCCATCTTTGCAATTCTTGCAGGATATCCAGTTGTTCTTGGAGTCCTCGTATGCTAATTCTCCAATGTCGCCAACGATTCGAAAGACTGGTGGTTCCTCTATGTCCAGGCTCTCTGCATCAATTTTGTATATGAGGTGCCCTTTGATCTCCTTGGTTATCAATCTCCCACAGTTGTAGCACACTGAGGACGTATCTCAAGTTAGAAATTGGCTTCCCGCAAAGGACATTTATGATCAACATACATAAGTTCGCCGATTTTCGAAAGTTTGTTCCGAAGAATTCGGGGCTCTTCCGACTCGCAAAAGTTTCCTTCCTTTAAAGTAGTTAAAATCACCTTACCTCAATAAATAATGGATCATCATTCATCGAATTTGCACGGCGAACGTTGGCACCAACCTGAGAGCGAAGAGATATTTACAATAGCTAAGATCGGCCAAGATTTGTATACGCCCACCCTAAATCGTGTGGCCAACCTCTTGATAAAATGCCTCTTTATTTCTGTAAAGAGTTTCGTACCATGCAAAGTTGTGCTATGAGCAGGGCTTGCTACAAGCCTCCGTCTCTTTTTAAACCGAATGACAGCAACATGTTGCATTATACCAAAACACCCCAAGAGTATGGTAAAATGACTTGAAATGGGTAAAACAAACCAAGGGTTAGGGTTAATGATAATGGTTACCTCTTTTCCTAACACTTCAGCATATTCAATATCGAGTTCAAATAAAGTCTCTATGTGGTCAGATGTGAAGGCAATAGGCACCAACAAGATATTTTTGCGACCATTCTTCACAAGACCTTCGATAGCATCTGATGTTTGTGGTCCCAGCCATGCTGCAGGGCCAACCTAAGGAGAGAGAGAGAGAGAGAACGAATATGTATAGGGTCTGTTTCATGCAGCAACCTTGCACGTGATGTGTCTTGGTTTGCCTTCGTTGTCACAATCGTCAAGGCCAGATTAAAGGTAATGTGTCCATGTAAGAACAGCTGCGTATACACTTTGTCAAAATATGCTGACAAGACGCTGACGAAGACACCTCAAGCAGCAGACTGTGATTGGTAGAATTTAACTGACCACATGCAAACTCAAAGTCAAATTTCATCGCGAGGCTGACTGCTGTGACTCAACTCTGGAAAAGCAGCCGCAAGCAAGCGATCACTTTGCTTGGGTAAGAACTGGCTATTGCAAAATCTTGCTTGTTTTAGTGATCACATGAAATTTCACGTGAAATTGCCATGCCCCCCCCCCGCAAACCTGCTGTACTTACATGGACACATTACCTGTAAAGGATAGTATTGCAACTGACTGGTAATAAATCCCCTAATGAGGGTTCTTAGGTTGCTCTGATACATGGATGGGGATACCCAAGCAAGTGGATGCAGTTCATTGCTAGCTTTTTGGCACAAATTGGAAACATGATTATCAAAAGACAGCCTGCTATCAATTTGAATTCAAAGTAGCTTATGAATCCTAACAATTTAAATCATTTTCGACCAAAGCAAGTAACTTTCGTTCCAAGAGCCTTAAAGCCACGGGACCTCAGAACTGGAACTGTTTTCCAAATGAACTAAAATCAGCTGACCATCTGAACAGCTTCAAATGTATGATAAAACAATGGGATGGTCCTTCCTGTAAATGCAATCTTAGGTTTAACCTTATTCTTAACATTCCTCCAAATATAATCACATCCTCTGAATTCTGTCCATTTACATCCTAGTTTTTCTTTAATATTTAGAATTTTAGGTATTTATTTCCTTAGTTATTTCCTCTCATTTATAATATACCAGATCAGCGAAAAAAAAGTTTAGGCGTTTGGAGGGCTGTGGAATAAAAGTATGTGACCGATATTCAAAACTGAAATGCTCATCTATCAGTCAAAGGTCAACTTAGATGAGAAAATTTTGTATGGTAAACTCAAACATCTTTGAGACTCAACAATAATCAAAATGCTTGTAAGGGGTTTGTATGGGAATGGATAATTCGACATTCCATTCTGGTCCACGATTTATGTGGCATTGCCACTTAAATTGCCAGTTTGAGATGCTGAATTCGAATTTCAATAGAAGGTAAATTATGGACCAGAATGGAATGTGGAATTGTTGTCCCAAAACATGCCCTTTACCAGCATTTTCCTAATTTCTGGGTCTGTAAGATGAGGGATACTACCAAACAAAATTTCCTCATCTGAATTGACCTTTGACTGATAGATGAACATTTCAGTTTTGAATATCGGTCACATGCTTTTTATTCCATAGGCCTTCAAACGCCTAAACTCTTTTTTGACTCACCCGGTAGTAGATTAGTTTCGATTTAGATTATTTGCATATGTTTATATGTACACACATGTGTAAAATCGAAAGCAAAATCGAAATAAAATAAGTTTACAAAGAAACAAATAGCTTCTCTTCAGAGCTATTAGCAACATCAGCATTTCCAATCCAAACAGTAAGGGATCATCACACCTCTGCCTAAGGCCCTGTTTATATGAGGAAAAACACCTCACCTGCCAGATCCGGGGCTGACAAGCGAGGTAAATTTCAGTCACTGTTTACATGAGATTTTTCACCTCACCTGTCAGCCCCGGGGCTGAGAGGTGAGGTGGAGTAAAGTCTCTCTTCCGTGAAATCAGAATGAACTGACCAATGAGAATCAACCAAAAATTTCATTTCACCTCACCATACCGGTGGTGTTTCGTTTATATGCACAATTTCACCTCACCCAGGTGAGATTCCACCTCTGGTGAGGTGGGATTTCACTATACCGGTGGTGTTGCGTTCGTCGTGTAAAAGCGAACTGAAAATACAAAGGATTCTTTTGGAAGGTGGAATCTCACCTCTCAGCCCCAGGTCTGGCAGGTGAGGCGTTTTTCCTCTTATAAACAGGCCCTAAGAGCCTAACGGTGGCATCTATCTGCATTTATCTTCAATTTCATATCCGTCCAACCCAGGAGATGAACTACAGTAAATCCCCGCATAAAAGAACCTACCAAAATAAGAACCTAAAGGCTGTTTTTCTTAAACTATGTACCATGCAATTAAGACCCTGTTTCAGTTTGATGAAACGTAGGTTCTTATTGCAGGGGTTGCAAAGTTGATCTTTGATTTCTGCTATTTAGGTCATTGTGGTCCCAGTTGGCTTTGAATGTTTTATTCCCCACCCCCCCTTACTTATTCGGTCCATGAGAACGCTTCCAAAACCAATAATAGGCCTGAACATCTTTGTGACTCTCAATGGAATACATGAGGCATCCTTCAAATGAGAATCTCTAAACCTTGAAATTAGTCTTAGTACCTTTGAAATAAGAACTAATTGCAACCTGGCTCTAAAAAAAGTAGGTTCTTATACGCGGGGATTTTCTGTATACATAAAGATCAACGTACCTTTGACTGCCAACATAACCTGTAGGGGTGCGAAAACTCTAGCTCTTCCATCACCCTCTGTACAGTAGCTCCAACCTCTTGTGGATATGGATCGCCTCTGTTAACAACCTATGGAATTAGCAATGGCATTTAAGTATGATAAGAGGAAATTTGAAAGGAGGATGAACGCTGTGTAGGAGCTGAATGTTCAGACGTGCAGGATCATCATCATAATCATCATTATTATCACTTTTACACGAATACTTCTTCAGCTATAAGCCTAGTAAAACTGTTCTATAATAAAAAAACTGGGTGAAATACCTAGAAGAGTGGGCAGCTCTTCATGAGGGTTGTGTCTAAGTGCATTCTTCTTAGCATTCTCAGCTTGTCGGATGCGTTTTTAGTTCTTTTTGAAGCGCCCGAGTGTTTTAATTTCTCTAATATTAGCTGGGATATCATTCCAGGCCTTTGAAGTTAGTAGATGGAGATAAAGGCAACGGTATTTTAAAAATAGATTTGATTCAACTCAATTGAAACTCAGAACACCCTGGGAACGAGGTTGAAAACTTAGTGAATTGAATTGACCAATTGAATTGACCAATCACTGCAGCCCTTCCAATCACGCCACTGAGTTAACGAAAAGGGGAAATCCCTGAAAGACGAACAGACAAAAGCTGTTCATGGAGATCACCCCATACACCGCAAGAGTTCCTGATTTTCATTGGCTAAGACACCCGATCTATTTTTAGCTTCTACATGTGTAAAGGGACTGGGCAAGCTTGGGTGGATATTTATCTCCGTCTACTAACTTTAATCCAGGCCTTTAAGGCAGAGTAGTAAAACCCTTTTTTGGCATGTTCAGTTCTCAGCCTTGGGATCTGCAGATAGTTACCATTCCTTGCTTTATAAGTTGAATACGCGGATCTACATTGGTACTTGTCCCAAAGGCATTCCGGGCTCAACTTGTTTAGAATCTTATATGCCATCACAGAACGATCAAATCAAATAATATTTTCAACACTTAGCCAATTAGGTGAAGGCATATCAATCGAAATAGAAGCCTATCTTAGGAATGTTGTGAATACAATTCTATCCAAATCTTTAGAATTATCATGGGTCGTAGGAAACGAAGTAATAGTTAAAAATGTTAACGCAAATATACCTGTGTCTTTATCGTGGCTTCTTCTGTCTTTCTTGGCTTTCCTTTGCTTCCCTGGCTCAGCTCAATTCATTGCTTCAAGTTCCAAATGGCCTAATTCAATTTCCCTGCAAAAGCGAGGCTGCCCTCGTTTGCGGTTTTAGGCTGAGCTGAGACAGGGAAGCAAAGTGAGCTGAGCCAGGGAAGCAAAGTAAAGCCAAGAAAGGCCGAAGAAACCACGATAAAGACACAGATATGCTTGCGTTTACATATTTAACCATTACTTCGTTTCCTGCGACCCATGGAATTATGCGATGAAAAGAACGATTTCGATCTAAACAATTTTGATATCTCAGGGCCTGCTCACTAAAAACTTTTTCCAGCAATTTTCCGCTTCACCGGGAAAATCGCTCAGCCGAAATCCCGCTTTCTGGCATCGTGTATCCAAAAGAAGAGGAAGAACAACGAACTCACTCTGGGGGGCGAAATTGACCCAGTATAAAAATACTTACAGACATAGGCAGCGAGTGTGCAGAGAACATGATCACGACGTCATCTCTAATCCCCTGTTCTTCAAATTTCTTCAGTTCTACTTTGATGCTTTCTGCAAAAGCCTGAAATTAAAAAAATAAAGCTGTAATTAGGTTGAACCTGTAAAGTGTACCGGGTGAAAAAACACGTACCGGACGAGTAAAAAAGTAAGTGAAAGTTTGCCATACTCTTAAAAAAAATAAAAAACAGGTTAAAAAATCATAAAATTATGAGAAAGAAAGAAATCTTGTTACAAATGCATACTATGATAAAATCTAAAAGAAAAAAGGTAATTTAAAAACACCACCACTTTCAAATGGCAGGGATGGCACTAAAAGGTAAGTGCAACCTCGTTTCGATAATGGTCCCCCCCCAAGGGGCGTCCTTGAAAGAAAGGTTTTCACAAAAGAGAAGAAAATAAATGAATTATTGCTCCAAATTTGATAGTAATGCAGCATTTTGAATATGGATTGATGGATGGATATGTCTATAGCTTTTAGAAATTTAATAACATATAAAGGGGCTGTTTTCTCGGTTTCGAAGATCATTAGAATGTACCGTAAACAATGCTTAAAGTACTGGGTAACATGAAAAATGTACTGGATAACATGAAAAATGTACTGGGTAACATGAAAAATGTACTGGATAACATGAAAAATGTACTGGATAACATGAAAAATGTACTGGATAACATGAAAAATGTACTGGATTACATGAAAAATGTACTGGATTACATGAAAAATGTACTGGGTAACATGAAAAATGTACTGGGTAACATGAAAAATGTACTGGATAACATGAAAAATGTACTGGATAACATGAAAAATGTACTGGATAACATGAAAAATGTACTGGATAACATGAAAAATGTACTGGATAACATGAAAAATGTACTGGATAACATGAAAAATGTACTGGATTACATGAAAAATGTACTGGATTACATGAAAAATGTACTGGGTAACATGAAAAATGTACTGGGTAACATGAAAAATGTACTGGATAACATGAAAAATGTACTGGATAACATGAAAAATGTACTGGATAACATGAAAAATGTACTGGATAACATGAAAAATGTACTGGATAACATGAAAAATGTACTGGATAACATGAAGAATGTACTGGGTAACATGAAAAATGTACTGGATTACATGAAAAATGTACTGGATTACATGAAAAATGTACTGGGTAACATGAAAAATGTACTGGATAACATGAAAAATGTACTGGATAACATGAAAAATGTACTGGGTAACATGAAAAATGTACTGGGTAACATGAAAAATGTACTGGATAACATGAAAAATGTACTGGATAACATGAAAAATGTACTGGGTAACATGAAAAATGTACTGGATTACATGAAAAATGTACTGGATAACATGAAAAATGTACTGGATAACATGAAAAATGTACTGGATAACATGAAGAATGTACTGGGTAACATGAAAAATGTACTGGATTACATGAAAAATGTACTGGATTACATGAAAAATGTACTGGGTAACATGAAAAATGTACTGGATAACATGAAAAATGTACTGGATAACATGAAAAATGTACTGGGTAACATGAAAAATGTACTGGGTAACATGAAAAATGTACTGGATAACATGAAAAATGTACTGGATAACATGAAAAATGTACTGGATAACATGAAAAATGTACTGGGTAACATGAAAAATGTACTGGATAACATGAAAAATGTACTGGGTAACATGAAAAATGTACTGGATAACATGAAGAATGTACTGGATAACATGAAGAATGTACTGGATAACATGAAAAATGTACTGGATAACATGAAAAATGTACTGGATAACATGAAGAATGTACTGGATAACATGAAAAATGTACTGGATAACATGAAAAATGTACTGGGTAACATGAAAAATGTACTGGATAACATGAAGAATGTACTGGATAACATGAAGAATGTACTGGATAACATGAAAAATGTACTATATAACATGAAAAATGTACTGGATAACATGAAGAATGTACTGGATAACATGAAAAATGTACTGGATAACATGAAAAATGTACTGGGTAACATGAAAAATGTACTGGATAACATGAAAAATGTACTGGGTAACATGAAAGATGTACTGGGTAACATGAAAAATGTACTGGGTAACATGAAAAATGTACTGGATAACATGAAAAATGTACTGGGTAACATGAAAGATGTACTGGGTAACATGAAAAATGTACTGGGTAACATGAAAAATGTACTGGGTAACATGAAAAATGTACTGGATAACATGAGAAATGTACTGGATAACATGAAAAATGTACTGGGTAACATGAAAGATGTACTGGATAACATGAAAAATGTACTGGATAACATGAAAAATGTACTGGGTAACATGAAAAATGTACTGGATAACATGAAGAATGTACTGGGTAACATGAAAGATGTACTGGGTAACATGAAAAATGTACTGGGTAACATGAAAAATGTACTGGATAACATGAAAAATGTACTGGGTAACATGAAAGATGTACTGGGTAACATGAAAAATGTACTGGGTAACATGAAAAATGTACTGGGTAACATGAAAAATGTACTGGATAACATGAGAAATGTACTGGATAACATGAAAAATGTACTGGGTAACATGAAATATGTACTGGATAACATGAAAAATGTACTGAATAACATGAAAAATGTACTGGATAACATGAAGAATGTACTGGGTAACATGAAAAATGTACTGGATAACATGAAAAATGTACTGGGTAACATGAAAAATGTACTGGGTAACATGAAAAATGTACTGGATAACATGAAAAATGTACTGGGTAACATGAAAAATGTACTGGGTAACATGAAAAATGTACTGGGTAACATGAAAAATGTACTGGGTAACATGAAAAATGTACTGGGTAACATGAAAAATGTACTGGATAACATGAAAAATGTACTGGATAACATGAAAAATGTACTGGATAACATGAAAAATGTACTGGGTAACATGAAAGATGTACTGGATAACATGAAAAATGTACTGGATAACATGAAAAATGTACTGGGTAACATGAAAAATGTACTGGATAACATGAAAAATGTACTGGGTAACATGAAAGATGTACTGGGTAACATGAAAAATGTACTGGGTAACATGAAAAATGTACTGGATAACATGAAAAATGTACTGGGTAACATGAAAGATGTACTGGGTAACATGAAAAATGTACTGGGTAACATGAAAAATGTACTGGGTAACATGAAAAATGTACTGGATAACATGAGAAATGTACTGGATAACATGAAAAATGTACTGGGTAACATGAAATATGTACTGGATAACATGAAAAATGTACTGAATAACATGAAAAATGTACTGGATAACATGAAGAATGTACTGGGTAACATGAAAAATGTACTGGATAACATGAAAAATGTACTGGGTAACATGAAAAATGTACTGGGTAACATGAAAAATGTACTGGATAACATGAAAAATGTACTGGGTAACATGAAAAATGTACTGGGTAACATGAAAAATGTACTGGGTAACATGAAAAATGTACTGGGTAACATGAAAAATGTACTGGGTAACATGAAAAATGTACTGGATAACATGAAAAATGTACTGGATAACATGAAAAATGTACTGGGTAACATGAAAAATGTACTGGGTAACATGAAAAATGTACTGGGTAACATGAAAAATGTACTGGGTAACATGAAAAATGTACTGGATAACATGAAAAATGTACTGGATAACATGAAAAATGTACTGGGTAACATGAAAAATGTACTGGATAACATGAAAAATGTACTGGGTAACATGAAAAACGTACTGGATAACATGAAGAATGTACTGGATAACATGAAGAATGTACTGGATAACATGAAAAATGTACTGGATAACATGAAAAATGTACTGGATAACATGAAGAATGTACTGGATAACATGAAAAATGTACTGGATAACATGAAAAATGTACTGGGTAACATGAAAAATGTACTGGATAACATGAAGAATGTACTGGATAACATGAAGAATGTACTGGATAACATGAAAAATGTACTATATAACATGAAAAATGTACTGGATAACATGACAAATGTACTGGATAACATGAAAAATGTACTGGATAACATGACAAATGTACTGGATAACATGAAAAATGTACTGGATAACATGAAAAATGTACTGGGTAACATGAAAAATGTACTGGATAACATAAAAAATGTACTGGATAACATGAAAAATGTACTGGATAACATGAAAAATGTACTGGGTAACATGAAAAATGTACTGGGTAACATGAAAAATGTACTGGATAACATGAAAAATGTACTGGGTAACATGAAAAATGTACTGGGTAACATGAAAAATGTACTGGGTAACATGAAAAATGTACTGGATAACATGAAAAATGTACTGGATAACATGAAAAATGTACTGGGTAACATGAAAAATGTACTGGGTAACATGAAAAATGTACTGGGTAACATGAAAAATGTACTGGGTAACATGAAAAATGTACTGGGTAACATGAAAAATGTACTGGATAACATGAAAAATGTACTGGGTAACATGAAAAATGTGCTGGATAACATGAAAAATGTACTGGATAACATGAAAAATGTGCTGGGTAACATGAAAAATGTACTGGATAACATGAAAAATGTACTGGGTAACATGAAAAATGTACTGGATAACATGAAAAATGTATTGGATAACATGAAAAATGTACTGGGTAACATGAAAAATGTACTGGGTAACATGAAAAATGTACTGGATAACATGAAAAATGTACTGGGTAACATGAAAAATGTACTGGGTAACATGAAAAATGTACTAGGTAACATGAAAAATGTACTGGATAACATGAAAAATGTACTGGATAACATGAAGAATGTACTGGGTAACATGAAAAATGTACTGGGTAACATGAAAAATGTACTGGGTAACATGAAAAATGTACTGGATAACATGAAAAATGTACTGGATAACATGAAAAATGTACTGGATAACATGAAAAATGTACTGGGTAACATGAAAAATGTACTGGGTAACATGAAAAATGTCCTGGGTAACATGAAAAATGTACTGGATAACATGAAAAATGTACTGGATAACATGAAAAATGTACTGGGTAACATGAAAAATGTACTGGATAACATGAAAAATGTACTGGGTAACATGAAAAATGTACTGGGTAACATGAAAAATGTACTGGGTAACATGAAAAATGTACTGGGTAACATGAAAAATGTACTGGATAACATGAAAAATGTACTGGATAACATGAAAAATGTACTGGATAACATGAAAAATGTACTGGATAACATGAAAAATGTACTGGATGAGAAAAAAGGAAATCGAGTGACTAAAACAATAATAAGTGCCTATCAAATAAATATTTTGTTCAAAATAAAGGTGTCCGCAATGATCCATGATCATGGGCATCTTTAAGTAAAGGAAACACAACTGGTCTTTGTTACTTTTTCAACAGGCCTACTACTTTGTTCATAGCAATACAAGGTGAGCCAATAAAAACGCCCGACGTTTAAAAATTCCTACTTCCTCAAAGCAATAATACTGAAAACTGTCTTATTTTATCCCCGACTTGGGTTCAGTAATTTACCCGGCTTTAATCGGCCATTCCTTCCCGTGGAAAAAGGAGATTTTCTGCAGAAAGCCCCTTTCAAAAACCTGCAAAAACGAGTGAAAAAACCAAGCACGATCTCCCTTTGTTCTCCTTCCTAGCAATAATAACTCTTGGATGTGTTCATGTATTTTGTCCTCATGGGAGAATGGAATCCCCCTGAATAAGTTATCTACACTGGGGGATGACTTTTCAACCAGTCAAGAGGAAAGCACGTGCTAAGGCGTGCTGAAAGTCATCTCCGTGAGGTTAACACATTAGGGATTCTTGCTTGTAATTTTAGCATGTTTTTAAAGGCTTCTAAAAAAGAATAATTTTAGAAAATCGCTTACAGAATCTGAACGTAGTGACCGATATTATTCAGAAAAAATTCTAAAAATAACTGAACATGTTAGCTATTCGATCAAGTATTGCAAAATATCATTGTTTATATACTCAGGGAACAATAGCCTTTCAAACGCTGGCATTTTTTACTCTCCCAGTAGACCAGATGATCATTTCTGTCTCAGTTTCAGTTTATCATTCTATTGTTTATGTAGTTCTCTAAGCATTAAAATCTTTAAAGTAATGAAATCTTAGAAAAGTTTGTTCAAATCAACACCCTCTCGAACAGCGTTCTGGTACAACTTTTATTACATGGTGATAAAGAACTTCCCAAAGAGGCTACATTAAATTTTGTCCGAAAGTTTACTTGTCCGAAATGTGGTGATGTCCGAAAGTTTTAAATTCATTGGAAATAGAAAAGCACAAAGATACGTAACATAGAACGTTAATAAATCAATGTTTTACACTTCTAATTTGGTTTACAGCTGGTTTTATCAATGTTCAGTCTAACGAAAATTACATTCAAATGTCCTTGTTGATTTGATGATCATCATGTACCTATTCTCGAGTACCGAATAATAGTCCCCCCCCCGCTTATTAATTTTGAAAAATTTTCCAACCCCCCCCCCCCCCCGCTCTTATTCCAACCCGCCCTTTTATTAATTTTTGGAAAAATGAAATGATATTAGACGTAATTTCCGAATAAACGTAAGAAAAAGTCTCAAGAAGTGCGTTCAACAGAACCAGAGTTCAAAAGTAAATGTATCAGTAACATCACTGTTCACATAAATATATAACAGACACGTGCTTACCTAAAAAAGGGCCTATCTTCTATTTCTCCAAGCACCCCCACCCCAATTATTCCAGCCCCCGATTATTGTTATATCGAACCATTTCCAACCCCCCCTCCGATTAGTCTCACCCCCCCCCCGTTAATTCGGTACTCCAGAGTACTGTAAATTGATATTCATGATGGAATCATAATTATTTTCAACATAAATTTTGGTATAATGCTTGTTTTTTTGATGTTGTGCTTGTCCGAAAGTTTTATTATCCGAAATTCCCGATAGAGTGTCCGAAAGTTTTTAGTCCGAAGTTTTTTGCCATAAACTTTTCAGTCCGAAAGCTTTCGATTTTAATCGATAAGCAGTTCTCTAGCTAACTTTAATTTTCATCCACCAAACTGGTCGGTTTGACTCTCTCTCTCTCTCTAAGTGCCTTGTTCTTCCAGAACGTTGGCGGCCATGGTTCTCCATAAGTCTCTGTCTTTTGCAGTTCTAATTATATCCTTTTCATTGATCTTCATCCAATGGCTGAGACTTGAGATGAAAGTGAGCCTCTGTCTTCCTCTGGCTCTTTTTCCTTCAATTTTTCCAGTTATTGCTACATCTTCCAGTTCTTCTTTTCTTAAAACATGCCCTAAAAATTGCAGTTGCCTCTTCCTGATCGTTACGACAAGTTTCCTTCTTGTTCCTGCCTTAGCCAGTACTTCCTCATTTGACATATGCTCTGTCCAAGATATTCGAAGCATTCTTCTGTAAAACCACATTTCAACTGATTGTAATCTCTTTTCCATAGTCTGTGATATAGTCCAGCATTCACTGCCGTAAGTGAGGGTAGAAAATATGTAGCAATCTAATACTCTTAATTTTGTTTTCATTGATAATTTTCTATTTTTGAGTATCTTCCCCATTTTCTCGAAAATAGCTTTTGACATTCCGATCCTCTTCTTTATTTCACTGTCACTTCTTCCATCTGATGTAATTAAACTCCCTAGGTAACTGAACTTTTCAACCTGTTTTATCTCTCTTTCTCCAACTGTTAATTGACAGTCTGGTACATCCAATTTTTTGCTTACCACCATACATTCAGTCTTTTTGCAATTACTTGATAATCCCCTTTTTGCACTCTCTTCTACTACCTTATCCAAAATCTCCTGCAACTGATCTCTTGAGTCACTTATCAACACTGTATCATCCGCATATCTTAAATTGTTCATGTTATAGCCTCCTATCACTAGACCCTTCAAATCTTTTATCTCTCTTAATATTTGTTCACTGTATAAGTTAAAAAGGTCAGGCGACAACACACATCCTTGGCGCACTCCTCTCTTTATTTGCTTGTAGGTGCTAATTTTATCTTCAATCCTTATACCTGCTGTTTGTTCCCAATACAAATTTCTTAGTAGTCGTATGTCTTTCCCATCTATGTCTAAATCTTGGAGCATATCTAATAGTTGCACGTGTTTCACTTTGTCAAAAGCTTTGGTATAATCGATGAAACATAAATAAATATCTTTTTGCATCTCAATGGATCTTTCACATATCATTCTTAACGTAAAAATTGCATTCCTTGTTCCCGTATCTTTCATAAATCCACACTGCTCTTTTCCTATTTCAGGTTTAATATTCTTCCTTGCTCTCCACATGATTATCCTCAAAATCATTTTGATGACGTGGCTCATGAGGCTTATCGTTCTATGAAGCTCACATTCTGTTGCATTGTGTTTCTTTGGTAAAGCTATAAAAATGGATTTGCTTAGATCTTCTGGAATCGTACCACTGTCATAAATTTCATTTATAATTTCCGTCATTGTGTCGATTCCAAAGTCTTCAAGTGCTTCAATCATTTCAACTACTATTCCATCTGGACCCGCTGCCTTGTTCCTCTTCGTATGTGCAATAGCTGCGGTGACTTCTGCTTTTAGGATTCTAGGACCTTCTATGTTCTTCCTAATAACTGGTTTCTGCCCTCTTTCATCGTCAAACAGTTCTTCAATGTATTCTGACCATCGTTCTAAAATTTCATCCTTCTCCATTATTAAAGTGCCATCTTTTGATTGTATGCATCCACTTGACGTGCACGTCTTACGGCCTGAAATCGACTTTATTTTTTCATGCATCAAAGCCGTGTTTGTTCTTTCTAGGCGTTCAATTTCTTCACATTCTTCATTTATCCATGTTTCTTTGGCCTGCTTACTGTAACCGGTTTGACTAGGAACGTCTTAACCTTTGTTTTACACTGCATGCTCTCCAAGTTTCCTTACCCCTATTTCTTTAGCTTGTAAGCTTGCTTCGCATTGGATGTCAGGCTCATTGGGCACAAATCCATTATTCAAATCCGCGATCGAATCTCCAATTTAGCCATTTTGTAGATGACTAGCTTGCCCAAATGTTAGGGACAGTGCAAAGCGAGACGAACCTTAGTAACTATCAGTAAAGTTCATGTGTATTTTTCGTAGCCGTATATCCCATTTTAGGCCCCGTGTACACTATACCGGATAGATATCGTCGCGCCGCAACTTTCGTATCGGATTTTTTTTTCAATTTGTTTTGAGTGGGCTTGTCAGGATTTAAAGCTACTGAAAGCTAATTTAGGCCCACTGTGCATGCCGCATCCAGGCATGGGACCCCTAGTTTAACGTCCCTTCCGAAGGACGACGAGGTGAGTTGCGAGGTCAGGCCTCAGAGGTCACCCATCCGAAATCTGACCTCACTCGACCAAGCTTAACTTCAGTCACCTGACGAGGACTGTATAAGCCACTCGGCCACTCACCCCGCAAGTGGCCGATAGGGGTGCTGTTTACATCACACCAGAGCTATCCGATACATGACGCTCTACAAATCGGAGCGAAAATCACTTCGCTTCGTAGGTGATATGAAAATCACTCCGGCATGGTTTTGGCATGATGTAAATGGTGCTATCCGATATGTTGCGTGCTGCAACCACATTTCTTTTCTTTGAGAACAATAATAAACAATAAAAATGGAAACAAAGGATGAAGAACAATACTGAATTGCTCCCTCGTGATGTAAACACAAAGCCTAACTGGCATGGAATTTAAGACGCGACGAGAGCTATCCGGTATAATGTAAACGGTAGCTCTATCCGATAGAGGTCACTCGCAATGAGACGCGACGATAGCTATCCGGTATAGTGTAAACGGGGACTTAGTGTGAATGGGGCCCAAAAGTACCTTAATCAGTTTTGGATGAGTGGGCCATCGATCGATAACACTCCACTTTATTTGAGACTTGTCCTTTCTGTTTTTGTAGTGTCCATGTAGGGCGTTCAGACTAGAACCCGTAGTAGAACATGAATACTGGGGATACTGCGTAAACGCCACGGCACGCTCTATGCCATCTCTAGAAAAAGAATGAAAAGCAAAGTTATTGCATGAGTGATAGGACACCCTTATACTGATTAAAGTGAGTCCCAGATATCGCTCACCAAAACGAGACTACTGCTTGCCAAACCGAGCGGGGTATATCAGTTTGGCGGAGGAGCGAAACTACGGCTTGTAATCAGTCTAGGACACCCTGTGTGTAGCAGTTAGAAATTTGTATCAGAAGTGAGACATCTCTAGAAAGAGAATGCTTCATATTTCTTTCATATTTCAGATTTTAAACATATTTATGCAGGGTACAAATTCAATAAGTATATTGTTTTACAATTTGGCCCTGTTAAGATTAAAGTACCTAATAAACTATTTACAAATAAGTTAGATAAAAATATATGCATCTGACGACAATAAGCTATCTACAAAATTAAAGATTTTCGTACCCCAACTGTCTCAACCTTGATTTAAAAGAGTATATCGAAGGGGCCTCTTTGATAATGTTGTTAAACTTGTTCCACACCTTTGTACCACGGTAAGAGAATGCCTTTTGGCCACTTACTGTTCCCATTAACGGTACTGCAAAATCATTTTTAGTGTTTCTTAGTTTTCGTGTGTGGAAATCTGATAGTCTAACGAATAGGTCACTTAGGTACTGTGGTGCAAGGTCGTTTAGAGATTTGGAATGAAAAGAAAAGTTATTGCATGAGCAATAGGATACCCTGTGTGTAGCAGTTTGAAATTTGCATCAGAAGCGAGACACCTGAAGGCTTCAACTTAGAGTTTGAGACCTTGTTTGAGGCAATCTAACAAGTGGTTGCAAATTTATGGCAGAAAGAAAGCAAAACATGTTGTTGCTTGAGAAACAGAACTTCTACTGTTCTTTAGCATACGTTTCAAATCTTTAAAAACTGGGTGTAAAATTCGATGACCTATCTCTTTGAACTGAACGGCTTCAAAGAAGCTTGAACTATTTTACAGTAAATCTGCCGTTGGACTTTTCTGAAATCGTCAATATTTTCATAATTACAGTGCTTTTCTTCCTTTTTAAGAATTCAAGACAATTTCCATAAAAAAACTTAAAACTAACGTAGTTTCTAAACCTGTTGACAAGAAATCAAATAACTTTCAAGAAAGCCATAGTTTATAGATGCCTAAAATATGGTTTCAAGCAAAACTCTTTCGCTCTTCTAGTTTGTGATTTAGAAATTTGATGACGTCACATCATAAAATGAGCTGAAATATAAAATAGGCTGTAATTTCGATAAATATTCAAGATTTCTGAGAAGCCCAACGGTAAAATCTCAGAAAAGTGACTAAAGTTTCTTTCAACTCATTCAGTTTAAAGAAATAGGTCATTGAATTTTACACCCGCCATTTTTCATAGATTCAAAGATTTGGAACCTACGCTCTGTTCTTTAGCGATGTTGAAGTCAAGTAGGTTCCCAAAGAGATGGTTCTGCCATCGCATTAAAATTTCCATTCAATTTTGGAAAGGAAGGAAGTGCTCTTATACGAATTTACAACACTGCTAGCCCTTTAAAAGATTTAGCAAGACTTTTGATATGACACCAGAACCCTTTCTTTGAAAACTTGCTTACTTCGAAATCGCTGGAGAACAATAGAAGTGCTTGTCAGCAAAAATTCAGGACAGTTTAACGCTCAGGTATTTACAGAGTGTCTCAAAATAATAGTGCCTCGTTTGTGCTGCACGAAGTTGCGGGTGAAATTCATAACAGCGATTTTGAGAGAACTTCACCGGTTACCTGCAGTATGCAGAATTCAGTATAAGATATTGCTATTGACACTCAAGTGTATTAAAAACATAGCTCCAAAATACTTAGTTCTATGTTTTTTTATGGAATGGCGTCGGGGTAGTCAGGATATTATGCTCCCAGGGGTATCGTCTTAGTAGTGTAATTAAGTGTATTGTAAGTAGTGTCTTAGGTAATTCGTCGTTTTAACAAATTCTTAAATTGAGTATAAAAAAATGCTTAATTGATTTACTAAAGAAACGCACAGTTTCTCGTGCAAGAATATCGGCGAAAAATGATCTCCTGCTTGAAATCAACCTCGTTCCCAGGGTGTTCTTACGTCATACGCTGATCACGAAGCCGAATGAACACCCTGGTACACTTCGATGAAATGCGCCGAGAATCTGGGTGCATTTGGAAGCCATTATGGATTTCACGGTTCCTAGGCAACGCAAATCAACGGAAAATGGCAGTTACTCTAGCGCTAATTCTGGAGAAGATGAAATGAGAAATTGAAAACAAACAATTTGAGGACCTTATTTCAACCTTTTTGAAGGTATTTGAGCAATAATCTGGGGTTGGTAAGAATTTTTAATGTGAATATAAACTCGGTTTGTTTGGAGCAAAATTGGGCCTAAGTTGCGAATTCGAGAAACTTTCACAGCAGCTTCGAAAATAAAATGGCTTGTTATTCTTCGAATTTTGGGTAAAGGTTGTAAATGATGGCCGGAATAGGTAAAGAATATGGCGCGCCGTTGCGGAAAAAACATTGAAACTTACGTCCATTTCAAAATTCTTTTTTGTGTATGGTATTTATAACTTTTGTGCTTGTCAAAAAAGAAATTTGTGCATGTGATAAAGTGTTCTTGTGTATGTCTCTTTGGAATTTACTTTTGTGCATGTCAACACTAAAAGTTTTGTGAATGTCAAAATCAAAACTTTTGTGTATGTCAGAAATGCCAAGACGAAGATAAACCTTTGTTCGTGTCAAAGGGGGTAAATATCACATTGTTTTTTCGCTAGCCGTACTAATTACCAATCCTGACGGGGGGGGGAAGAAAATTATTTGCAATGGTTTCGTTTTCAATCTGCTATGTGCTACTTTCTTTGTGAAGCTCAGACGTTAGAGCACTACCCCAGCAAGGAGAGATGTGGTTTGCAAAAATGCGGCTCCCTGCTAGCTGCAGGCCTGTATCCTTTCTTTGATTTCACGATGGAGAGGCAAGGAGGGAACCGCACCGAAGACCAGCAATTTGTCAGCGACCTTTTTGAGGCTGCAGCTGCAGATCGATCGAGTTCGTTGAATAGAAGAACGCTCATTCAAGGCCAGAGTGGTAATAGCTATTTGGCAAATGCTTTCCCAACGATTCGGTCTTCTGCAGAGCAACCAAGAATGTCAGGTATGCAGTACAGCGTAAAGATAAATCAGCCATTTTAGAGGAAATAATCTGCAATGTGAAGGCCCTCTTACTAGGGAGTAGTCTAGACCTTTAGGGTCGCACACCTTATCGCACACCTTAATATCTCGTAGTCGCTATGAATAGGCTGTAGAAAATGCCAACATATCTATTGTTTCTTTGGCTCCATAATGAAGCCACACGTGCGTAAGTCATTAAATTCAATAGATTATATTTCTATCCTGGCCCGGGCCAGCGTTTAACCAATAATAATAATAATAATAATAATAATAATAATAATAATAATAATAATAATAATAATAATAATAATAATAATAATAATAATAATAATAATAATAATAATAATAATAATGAATCATGACCAGTATATCCACAAAGTGGCCCCCCATCTGGTCGCTAAAAAATACTTTACATGGTTTAAGACTTCTAGTATGATACTTTATTTCTAAGGAAAGATTAAAAGCAGGTAACAATGTTACATCAATCTGAAAAGTAAGGTTAAAAAGTTTAAAGTTTGTTATATAAAATATCTAAATAAGTTAAAAATTGAAGGTTAGGTTCTTCTCTTTTAGGACTTAAACTAACAGCCTCTTCTTTGCTTCAGTAAAGAAATGTTCTTTGGACTTTGATGAGAAATCGGCTTTTGTTTTTGAATTTCTTATTGCAATTGGCATCTTATTAAAAATTTCGGCTGCAATGTTCCTCAAAGTTTTAGAATCGGTTGAAGTTGCAATTAGTGGTGCAGAGCTTGATCGGAGATGTCTGTTGTTTTCTTTCAATGATATGTCTATGTATTCCCATGTATTCCCATGTATTCCCATACCATGTCGATTCCCTTTAAGATAAGTATACTACGCACAGGTGTACGATTCTAGGACAACGCCTTGCTATTATCCCTTACTAATAATCCTTCCTGTTTTTGCTGTATGATTGACTCCCCATTTGGGGCCGCGAACCAGAGTACCCCCCTAACCCCTAACCCCAGATGTCCCAAGGGGCACTCTTCAGCGCCACATAGAGCCCTAGACGTAGATGTGGGATGCAGGGGGCTGGGGAGCTACAGCCCCCTTCGTTGGAAAAATGTACCAATTGGCCACAATGAATAATCTGGTAGAAATTTTCCTTCGATTGGGAAAATTTCCTAGACAATGGAATTTGATCGGGCAGAACCCTGCCAAAACCACCGAAACCCTATAAGGTGTGCGATTAGGTGTGCGACCCTATAAGGTCTAGACTATTCCCTAATAAGAGGGCCTTCACATTGCAGATTATTGCCTCTAAAATGGCTGATTTATCTTTACTCTGTACTGCATACCTGACATTCTTGGTTGCTCTGCAGAAGACCGAATCGTTGGGAAAGCATTTGCCAAACAGCTATTACCACTCTGGCCTTGAATGAGCGTTCTTCTATTCAACGAACTCAATCGATCTGCAGCTGCAGCCTCCAAAAGGTCGCTGACAATTTGCTGGTCTTCGGTGCGGTTTCCTCCTTGCCTGTCCATCGTGAAATCAAAGAAAGGATACAGGCCTGCAGCTAGCAGGGAGCCGCATTTTGCAAACCACATCTCTCCTCGCGGGGGTAGTGCTCTAACGTCTGAGCTTCACAAAGAACGTAGCACATAGCAGATTGAAAACGAAGCCATAGCAAGTAATTCCCCCCCCCTGTCAGGATTGGTAATTAGCACGGCTAGCGAAAAAACAATGTGATATTTACCCCCTTTGACATGAACGAAGGTTTATCTTCGTCTTCGCATTTCTGACATACACAAAAGTTTTGATTTTGACATTCACAAAACTTCAGTGTTGACATACACAAAAGTAAATTCCAAAGAGACATACACAAGAAAACTTTATCACATGCACAAATTTCTATTTTGACAAGCACAAAAGTTATAAATACCATACACAAAAAAGAAGTTTGGTATGCACATAAGTTTCAATGTTTTTTTCCGCAACGGCGCGCCATATAAGTGCGTTTAAATCCCGAAAATTAAGCGCCCACATCATACTCACTGAGGGTTTAACTTAAACGCGCTTGGATAAACGCACTTAAGCGCACTTAAACGCACTTAAACGCGCAGTGAGTGCCAAGCTTTAAGCCCTCGTTGTGTGTGTGGTATGGGAAACGAAGACAGCGAGCATTTTCTCATGAATTACTCTCAGTTTAACTTGATGCGCACAGATCTCTTCGGTCAACTTGTGGATGTACCTGGGTTAGACATCACAAGTACAAGTATGGATTCGAAAGATTTGTGTCAATTACTATTGTACGGAAATATAAAATTGAATGTAGTCGAGAACAGAATGGTTATTGAGGCAACAATATCCATGATGAACGATCCAAGAGATTTTGCTAGTAACTCTCTGCAAGTAATTTCATAGCAGCGACTTCCTTCTATGTCTCTTTTCTTTCCTTGGTTTCAGTTTGATTTTGGTTGTTCATTGTCTTTTAGTTTTGTTTCGTTTTTCATTGTTTCGATTGTCTGTTAGCTTTATATTTTGGAAATTGTGTGCCGTAATTTGTAAGTCCCATCTGCAGTGGGAACTAGGTGACCGTGCGAGCAAACGGCTTAAATCTTTCAAATCTTTAAAAAGGTGGGTGTAAAATTGTATTACATTTTTCTATAAATTCATGTGCTTGAAAGGAACTTTGGGTAATTTGCGGTAAATCTACCGTGGCAATTTCTTGATATATGGATTATTTTCAATATGGTGGCATTTTGACTTATTTTGCAAAAATTCATCGAAAATTTTGAAGAAATTAAAATCATCGTAGATTGATCGAGAGAAATTGATACAATCTTCAAGATAACCATAGTTTATGAAGGTCTACAACATGGTTGCAAGCAGAAATCTGTTGCTCTTCTGGTTAAGGATTTAGAAATTTGATGACGCCACAGCCTCAAAATTAATGAATGCCACCATTTTGAAAGTAGTCAAGGTACCAAGAAACTGCCACGGCAAATTTATTGCAAATTACCTGAAGTTCCTTTCAAGAACTTTAATTCAAAGAAAAATGTAATAGAATTTTACAGCCACCTTTTTAAAAGATTGAAGCTCTATGCTGACCGTGCGTCTATTCCTGCTGTGGATGGGACAAATTATGTACAGTACGTTTAATTTTAGGCTTTACTTGAAAAAAGAAGTGCTGTTTTTGAAACAAACACTAAGTTTGCCTTTTCTCTGCCATAAATCAGCAACCACATGTCAGACTGACGCAAAAAAATCATCTCCACTTGTACTTGTTCCACCAAAAAATAACGACGTGTTTTTACCGCTGCTGTGACGTCAAACTAATATGACAAATGAAAGAAAAAAGAACTTACCTTTCCATTTGTTCGGCAGCATCTTCGGTCAGTGGATTGACATATCTGAATCCAATGTAATATTTATGAGGCGCTGGAAAATATAACGATTCAAAGCGAATATCAAAATCTAATGCAGCATAGATAAAGTGTTCATGTAAGTACAGCCGCCGATACATTCTGTCAAACAAACTGACAAGATGCACAGTCTAACTTACCTACAATCTCATTTACTCATGAAAACCGAGACGAATTAACCCTTTCACCCCCGGAAGGGCCATATGGCCCAACAGTATTCATTGAGAACTGCAAATTTTTCAGGGGGTAAAGCATTTGGAATTTTGATTGATTTGAAAGGTTATGCACATTGCATTTATCTATTGCTTACTGAATCACTGATTATGATACCCCCTGGAAAACCACAATCTACATTAGGTTTTCCTGTGAAGCTTAATTTTAGCCGGGCGTGAAAGGGTTAATCGCAAAATCCTTCGGATCTATTAGATCTAAATCACCAGCTACTTTTTTCTCACCAACACCATGTCTAGAATACCACGAAAAACATTTTTCTAAAATTACTGTACCAGAAAATTAGGTATCAGTACTTCTCGGTAAAAGTTCATTCTTGCCATGATGGCAAGATCGCCTTCTATAAGCCACGCTCTCACCATTAGACGACGGAGCGGGAATTTGTTGAGTATAGCTAGTATAATCTAGACTTATGACAACGAGTCTCTTGTTTCCCTCTGCTCTTTGACTTGATGATTGCGCTTCAGTCAACTGAGACTCATAATATTACTCTGAAAAGCCTGGCCCTATTTAGGCCTAACCTTTGCGATTCCTACAGTACCAGTCAGATTGCGAGATTTGTGAATTACTATTGTTACGGTGTAAATGTGATAGAATTTTCGATTCGATTGAAGAACTGAAAACACTCTCACAGGCCTGAGATTGGAATCCGTGATTCTATCATAATTCTATTGATGATTGAAGAAAATAGGGCCAAGTTTTTCACTGTTTCATTTTGAGTCCCTGTTAAGCAAGCTTTACAGCAGGAATACAAGGGACTCATCGTTATAAGTCTAAGTATAATCATACCTGTGTCAGGTGATATTTTGTCCAGTAAATCGACCATCCCTTGGCCTTGAATATGAGTCCATTTCTTTATTGGCGACCCACCACCGATTCTCGAATATTGCTCTTGAATTGACGGCGTTCTCCTTTTCGCAATCATCGGCGCCAGCCATCTGTAAGGTACAATAAATCCATGTACTAAATAAGTTGAAAATGTACAGGGTGTTCAAAAATAATTGTGCCTCGTTTGTGTGACAGCCTCGTTTTGGAAATCATTCAAAATTCTTTAATATGAAATTCTAGACACCAAATTTGGATTTAGCACCCAAACTTTTGTCTAACCACAAGTTTTCGTGTTGCTAGCGGTCGTAGCGTTAATTTTATGGCGATGTATAATTTGAAAATCTACGAGGGATTTGACCGTGCGAATGACTCGGGGTGTAAAGTTTCACCCCCAACGACTTTTCATGGGCAAACCCCTTATGAATTTTTGAACTTTACATTGTCATAAAATCAACATCACAATTGCTACCAGTTTAAAAACATGTAAACAGACTAAAGTTTTTGTGCCAAATCCGAATCTGGCCTCGAAATTTTCATATCAACAATAGGAAGAGATTTTGACAAATTTCCAAAACGAGGCTGCTTAATCAAAGTGGTATATTTTTACACAGTTGCATAGGTCTGGCTTCAAATTCGAGTTTGAGACCTTGCATGAGTCAATCTGACACGTGGTTGCTAATTTATGGCGGGAAAATAGGCAACGTGAATGGATGATTCACAAGCAGCACTTCTTTCATTCTCAAGCAGTGTCAGAAATCTAGTGAATTTCAAAAGAAATGATTCTGGGGTAGTAGTAATTAGTAATATTTTTCTTAATTATTTTGAAGGGTTGGCAGTAATTTCTATTCATAGGAGAGCACTTTCTTTCTTTTAAAACTTACTTGATTTGACATTGTTGGAGAGACTTGTTCTACAAGTTTGTAAATGAGATAGGGCCGATAGAGCTACCGTTTCAATGCTAAAGTTGTAAATCGAGCAAATGGCAAGCTCACAAGGTGAACACCATCCGAAAGAAGGAAGGAACTACGAAATAAAGAGAACAACCTTTCTAGGGCAGCCAAATCAAAATGTTAATCTTCTGATCTGTGAGACGTTTGGCAACTAATAAGGCAACATTTGTCAACTCGCAGAAATCTGGAAATCGTAGTAAACATCAAATGAGCATCAACAATTTTTTTCGTTTTTTGTTTACTATGACAATTTGTGATTTGATTGATATTTATCAAAATAGGAGGATTTCAATAGGAGGCTCCTTACCGGGATCGGATCTGGGATTTTCGTGTCAAAAGGTCGGATCTTAGCCCTGGCTCTACAGGAGATCCAATTCTTCCATTTCATCAAACTCAGTACTATCTTCGTGATCAGGATGTCATTGGGAGATTAAAGGCAAGAACTGAAAAATTCAAGGCTAGCGTCTATCCAAACTGTTTATCCGAATGCTGCCACAACTAGCGTCTATCCAAACTGTTAATCTACTGCTGCCACAAGCGCGCACTACTTGCTATGGCTTAGAGACGATCTCGTTTCTAGGAAGTAGATTATGGCAGGCACTTCCCAATGACATGAAACTATCAGATACCCTCTCCACCTTTAAAAGGAGAATAAAAACCTGGAAAGGAGAGGAATGTAACTGTAGACTGTGTAGACCTTTCGTGGCTCAGGTTGGGTTCTTAAAAGGATAAATGCGTTGCATTGTAAATTCTAAAAATTTCTGTAAAAACATTGTAAAAATCTGTATATATGTATCATATTGAATTAATCCTTATGTTAGATATATATGTATTTTTCTTTTATTTTGAAACAATTTTACTTTGTAGTAGGCTTGAATTAGCTTTTATTTTATAGCTAGCCATTATACGCCTACTTTAAATAAATAGATAATAATAATAATAATAATGGAAGAAGCTTGAACCTGAATTGAGGAATGCACCTTTTGTTGCTGTTTTTAAGCAAAAAGCTTTTGTCAATAATCCACCCCCCTGCAAAATCTGTCTTTGGAATTCACGATCCAAAAGGATTATCTCATCAGTCAGGGTTGGTCTCAGCAAATTGAATTTTCACAAATTCAAGCATAATTTTTATAGGGATACTGTAAATCCAATGTGCCCCACAAGCGATGGGATTGAGGATACGGAACACTTTTTGTTGCTCTGCCCCTCTTTTGATGTTCAACGACAAGATCTCGCTGGAATTGTTAAATCATTACGACCAGTCGTACAAATTGCCGACCTCTCTAATGATGCTTTGACCCAGCTTTTGTTATATGGTGAGCATGACCTTTCTAATGACTTGAATAGAAGTATACTCGAATTGACTTTACGTTTTATCCATGAAACAGGTCGGTTTGATTGAGATCTTCACGGCCTTAGCATTAACAACCACTAAGTCCCTTTAAGTAAATATTCTTTTCCTTGTAAATTCTTCTTCACATCAGATGTCAGGCATTTTATCTATCACATCAAATCAGTTGCGCTTGCGACACCATTCAATTTATCATATTCCTGACATGATATCTGGTGTGGAACAAAATCTGGTACATTAGTCTTTAATTGTTTGTAGTGTAGTCGTAGTTAGTTGAACCTTGCGTGTCTTTTAATATTGGCCATGGGGTAGTCATTGTCTTTCGCTCCCCTTGGTATCGTACCAGTAGTGTTGTATTGTAATTAGAATAGGTATAGTTAAATGTAATGATATATTGTAAATATTTATATTTGAATGGAAAAAATGCTGGAGAACAATAGAAGTGCTGTTTTTGAAGCAACAAAACAACTAATCATGCTATATTCAACAACAGAACATGCTAAATAGCAAATGGACAGCAGCGATGTCATAAAAGATTCAATAAACAATTTCGGGGAAGTTTTCGGAAATTTGAAAATTGTTCCGAATTTAAGCTTCGGAAAAGCTGCCTGGGAAATTTGTTCCTGTGTTCCCATGTTTATGCACGCCTGGCTGACCTCTTAGCCCAAAATTCACAGTGCTTATCATGTACAGCCTGCGTAATACAGGAACCAACCTAAAGTTACCCAAGAAAAGGTCGAATAATGAGGAGAGATATAGCCTTTCTCCTATGAAGGTGCAAAACTGTGGAATATCATGCCTGCTAAGTCAAAGCAGGCATATCCTCACTATAAAGTCTTGAGAAAGCCGTTTACAAGCACACAGATCCTGTTCCTCAAGGGGGTACTCCCATACTTGACTTGACAGGGTGTGCCACTCAACAGGGTGTCCTTTTACAGAAGAAATTATGCGACAGGGTGTGTCCTTTTCTAACTAATTATGCAACAACGTATTGAAATCGATAGCAGAATTATGCAACAAGGTATAACGTATGACAAAAGATGTTTTGTTTTCAATTTGTTTTGAGTGGGCTTGTCTGGATTTCTAGCTACTGAAAGCTAATTTAGGCCCACTGTGCATGCCGCATCCAGGCACGGGACCCCTAGTTTAACGTCCCTTCCGAAGGACGGCGAGGTGAGTTGCGAGGTCAGGCCTCAATGGTCACCCATCCGAAATCTGACCTCACTCGGCCAAGCTTAACTTCAGTCACCTGACGAAGACTGTATAAGCCACTCGGCCACTCACCCCGTGCTTTTACCCGTTTTCATTAACGTTGCTCTGGACCGAATTGAAATGTATCATTTGTCCACGTTAACCTCATGAATTTTCAACTTTTTAATTGCAATTTCATGAAAATTGTAAAAACAAAAGTCTTGCCCCCCCAAGGGAGGGGGCGCTCAGCACATGCACATTAGAGTTATGTCCGATTTCTGGGTCAAATATAAGCAACTTTCAAGAAAAAACATCTCAGCTTACTTTTGGAAAGGCAGTGGTATGAGATCTCCGTCATGAAACAGATTTGACAAAAAACTGTGTACTTCATCAGTTGTTTCTGGTCCTCCCATATTCATAAGCATGATACCAGTTTTTGGCCTAGCAAGAAATTACAGTAGGTTACATTAATGATAAGATTCTAAAGGATTGTATGCCTTTCAGGGCCGCCGAGAGCGAGGCCGGGCCCCGGGGCAACTAGTGGATGCGGGCCCCTTGCTTGACAGTTTCAATTTTCAATTCAATTTTCAACTCAACTTCATTCGCAAAATACAAATGGTTACAATGCAGATTAAATCTATAAGAATTTAGTGGTATCCTACGCGGTCCAAGTAATGCATTGCTTATCCAGCTTGGGCCACTATTGAAAAATAAGAATAGAAATAAGATTATAAAGTTAAAATAAGCACAAACGTATGATATCGTATAATGAGATACAGAGCTACATGAAGCAAGAAGATATCTAGATTTGCGAGGAAGGACGTGGATTGTGTGATATTGATACTGACTTTGCACTCTTTTTAGTTAACATTTGGCAATGAAGCTTTTCTTGAGTTTCTTAGCGAAGGTATAAGATATAAGGGCTTTAGATGTCTTTAATCTGAGAAAGAAGTTCATTCCACAAACATACTCCTTTATTGCCTATCATTCAACCCGTGTTTTGCTTACTCGAAACATTTTATATTCGTTACTTTGAAAGGTTAGATATGTATGACTACTTTCATAAAAAACGCACCAGAGAATTTCTTGAAAATTGTGCAGCGGTGTAGCTAGAGCAAATTAAGTGAAGACAGTAAAATGAAGAGGGTCTGGGGGCGAAGCCACCAGAAAATTTTTTGAGGCCACGCCCTTTACTTTAGCTTAGAATGCATCTCCCAACATCATGCTCGCCATTGGTTATAAAGAAACGTAGACAATTTTGTGACAATTATTGTATAAATCAAAGTGCGATGACAAATTTTTGAAGCAGTATCTTTTACGTTGGCTTTGAAGGGGGGGGGGGATTTTACTCCCAAAGCTCTCGTACTACTTTGGCAAAAATCCGTTTGTTTTAAAGAAAAATCAATCAAAAATCCGTAAAAATCCTTTTGTTCTCCAGTGCTAAAATTCAAGTCTTAGGAACATAGTTAAATTACAATATCTTTCAGCATTTCTCAGAAAAATTCTTACCTAACCAATGCCCCGCCATTTCTCTTCGGTCTTAAAGGAATCTCGAGGACCATCTTTCGACAAATGTGGGGCGGAGGCAATTGCCCCCTCATACCCTCCCTGTGGCGATGCTACTGAAATCGTGGATCTTTTAATGGAATTTGAGACTAATAGTGCGAAGCAATGTCGATCCTGATTGATTTCTAGCTTCAAAATAATGTAAGGCAAGAGCTTATATTTAAACTACTAGCTTTCTGACAGAGCTAATTTATTCGAAAACATAGGTAATGGCCTGAGCAATAGTTCCTGCGTTCGTTCTCAATATGATTTAGCGAAATCTCTGGAATAGATAATGAATTGTTATTGCTACTGCAAAGTGCAAAGGACAAGGAAAAACGTCGTAGCTTCTTGCAACATGATGAAAGATCTTTTAGGTACCCTGGTGCTAGCAAAATCTTGGAACAATTTTCCCTTGAAAATTAAACAATCTCCTTCAGTGATGAGTTTCGTCATCAACTAAAATTACACATGTTCTCTTCGAATTATCAAGTTTAGAATTTTAGCTGTTTTTGTATCAATCAGTCTCAAAATGTTTAAGATATTTCAAATTGAATGATAGGCTTTTAACGAAGGGGATGCTCTCTCCTCGATTAGTTTATCCACTGAGAGAGCTCCTCCTTTAAGGAAATTCTTCTCTATTGGTGTTCTATGTAATCTTGTTGTAATTTTGTCATCTTCCGTGACTTGTCATATTGTAAGATTTATAAATTTCATTGGTTTAAATGATTTTTGTATGTAGTTGAAAATTTTCTAAATGAAGCTACGCTGAACTAACGGAGAAAGTTCGATTTTACGGGCCCCTGGCGGGGCCCAGCTCAATGATATCATTGTAACATACAATGGAAAAGCAAGGCTCCTCTTTCTACGGGCCCCGGGGCGGTTGCCCCAGCTACCCCCCCCCCTCTCGGCGGTCCTGATGCCTTTAGCAAAATATTATGTATGTTTGGAGCATGCTTCAAGCTTGATACAAACTTGTTTTGAGTTTGATTTGGATATGTTATGTTCGAGAGCTTGATTCAAGAAAGAACTTTGCACCGTTTGCATTAGCTTGCTGCATGTATCTTTTGAATAGGGAGGCAAACTCAATCAAGCTTGATTGTAGTATGTTTGATAATGACTTCAACATGTGGTAATTTTCAAGCTTGATCAAGCTCTAATCATTCATGCAAACTGGCCAAAATTGTGTCAACATACTCATTTCAAGCTCCTTCAAGCAAAAATCATTCTCCTTTCGAAAGTTAACCGCAAAACAGGTTAACTTTTTTGACTCTCTCGATATAGCTATTTCTCAATAATGATATTACGAAAGGGTATACCTCTTTTCTCTCATGTGAATATACAAGTAATAGATGCTTACCAGGGGGCGTGCATAAAACCTTGCAACTTAAGTTATATAAAGTAATACCGTAAAATATAAAGTAAAGTAACACAGCAGCTGATCTGTGATCTCCCAGTCCCACCGATGAAATGGTGTAATGATCAGTGAGCTTGGGAATGGGAATGGGAAAATACTTGATCTTGAGCAAGAGCAATCCTTCGAGCAGCGCCCATTCAGGTGTCTCCGTTTTCAACCGTTTTAAATGGAAGAGCAACCAACAACAAATGCAACATAACAGCCCTGAAGAAGTCCTGCATGGCGGGACGAAATATTTGAATCTAATATATATTTCTTAATTTCGCACAAGCTTGTTGCAAGCTGAACTTTTTTTATGGGTGTGGACCAAAATATTGGTTTTAATGCTGGTACAATATTACCACCAGGGAACCAGAAAGCAAAAATTACTGGATAAAAATTCCTGATATACTTTGTAAGAGAACAAAGAATCACAACCTGGTTATTCACACAAATGATTTGTGGTACAGAATTTGAGAGTAGAGAAGTGTATAGGAGACTTTCATAAGGACGAAAACTGCATCATTTTATTCCTAGTACATCCAATCGCTTTAATCCGCCATCTTCCCATCAAAATGGGAGATTCTCTGCATATATAGTAGGGCCCATTTCAAAACCTGCAACAACGAATGAAAACGACACCCAAGATTTCCCTTTTTTCTCCTCCCTAGCACCAATGACACTTTTTGTCCTCTTGGGAGAATGGAATCCCCCTGAATAAGTTATTCATACCAGGGGGAAGACTTTTCAACCCAACAAAAAGAAAGCATAAAGCATGCTGAAAGTCGTCGCTGTGAGGTAAACACATTAGGGATTCTGGATTGTAAGCATTCTTTAAAGGTTGCTCAAAGGGAATCGTTTTAGAAAATTGCTTACAGAATCTGAACAGAGTGACCAATTTTAGCCAGGAAAATATCTAAAAATAATTGAACATGTTAGCTATTCAATCAGGTATTGCAAAATATCATTGCTTATATACTCCGGCAGCAGTAGCCTTTCAAAACGCCAAGAAAGGTTCTTAAAACCGCAAATCTTGTGCGAGGTGCACTAAGACATGGAAATACAAGATAGCTCTATTAGAACAACTTGAGAGTGGTTGGGCCTAACTACGCTCAGTTGAAGACAAAACAGAACAGAAAACAAGACAACAAAACAAAACACAAGGATCAAAACAAGGTAAATAAATAATCAAAACATCTGTGTCCTAACACCTTTGCTAATATTTGCTTTAGCAAGCCCTCAATCTGTTATGTAACATATCTGGTGGTGTGGGGGTATGCCCTGCCTGACATATTCTTATGTAATGGTGTGTACTAAATAGTTACCCTTTCTTTTAGGCAACACATTATTATGTAATTTGCATCTTAAAAGCATGGTATAAGGAAATATCCACATGAGTGATCACCTTCTGGAGGGACTGGCTTTAGCCACTAATTACCAAATGAGTAGCGAGCTTTACATCATTATAGGCTCTGTTAGTAATAAATAGCAAGGTGTGGGCTGGTAGCAGGTCCCTAAACAAAATAATTATGTTTGGAGCATGCTTCAAGCCTGATGCTAATTTGTTTGGAGTATGACTTCAGCATGTTTGAGAGAGCTTGAGTAAGAATTTTGCACCACTTGTGTTAGCTTGCAGCATGTATAATGTACTTTGAACTTGAATAGGCAAACTCAAACCACCTTTTCAAGATAAGAGGTGCCAAAACTGATCAAGTCTTTTGTTGTTTAAGATTTTGAGTTTTGAGTCTAACATCTTGTTCTGCATACAAAGTTTAGTACTACTGTATTGGGGCAAATTTTTGCTCTAATATCTGTCTTCGTTTGGAAATCACAGCGATTCTAAGAATTTAAAGTCATAACAGCTTTGACTGTGAAATCAGATGTTTGGATAAATTTTTGCCAAGTAGGTTTCAAATCCATTATTGGGAGCCCACCCTTTGCCCAGCAGAGAGTCCACCTCGCTCAGCCAGAATGGCTGCTCTGCTTGTAAAGATAGCTTGCTCCAAGTCTCGATAAATGCTCTTGCACAATCCCTCCTCCCTCCTCCCCCCCCCCTTCTATCGGTCTATCTATATAGGACTAGACGTAGAGCAAGTCCAAGGAGGGGGCGGGGGATTAGGGGTCGTCCAAAAATCCACTTGTGATCGCTTAGCGGCATTTGGCGGCTAACTTTTGGATCCCCCTCACTCCCAGTCAACCTCCATCCTTTTCAGCAGACTATTATGTATTTTCTACTCCGTCATTCTGATGATGCAAGTTTCCAGTCATCTCCCCCTTTATTTCATGGGCCTACAAGTATATTGACGACCGAACGAAAGCGAAGGCACGGAGACCAGACCGGCCTTTCTCTCACGTGCCAAATAACAACTATGATCATACCTTTTCTTTAATTCTGCCTCTTCTTGAATGCTTGAAGAACATCTTCGAATCACTCTGCCAAAGTATTTTGCGTCTTCGTGCAGCAAAACTCGAGTTCTCGATAAAAATCGTTCTAGCTTCTTGCGTAACATCTTGCTTAGGCCAATACTTAGAGCTTATGAACAGCCTCGTTGTCAATATCAATTTAACAATGTTTTTATCTTCCAACTGTTTAGACATACTCCAATCCAATATAATACAGGAATAAAGCGAAAATAAGTAAAAAAATGTTGAAGACTTGCATATCAAAATTAACAGTTTCTTAAAGGGGCAGGGTCACATAACCGTAAACAAACCTGTAATCATGCAACACATGCATGCGAGTTTTGTTTGTTTCTCTACGAAGTGCAAGAGTCTATCTTTGAAATAACACTTTCATTTTGAGAAAAATAGTGGAAAACCACTGTGATATGGCCTATTAAAAACTCTGCAAAATCGTCATTTCGAAAGAAGTTTGTTTACATTACATGAACCTGCCCCTATAAGTAATATTCTCTCAGTACTGGAGCTTTTTTACCTCCCACCAATCTGAGAGTAGATTTTCTCACAAGCAGTTTCTTCGTTAAAAAATATGTGAGTGCCTTTTCAGAATGACGATCCCACCCGACCTCCAACTTTGTCTTCAATAATCCTCCCTTGCTTCTTGTTTTTGTTTTGTCGCGTCGAGACTCTGCTATTTAGGAGCAGGCTTCTTTTGCAAGGAAAAGAGGGGAGAGGTGAGAGGACGAAAGTCAAAAGGGGGATGACCGTGACCTTTACTTCCTTTCAAATTTTGTAAGATAAGAAAATTGCCCTTGTCAATATTGAGATTAGAGAAAACCTGCCAGATATTGAGGGACTTCAATTCTTTCTTGGAAACGAATTTTGCAGCACAACAATTCTGGCCTGTCTGATGGAAACTGTTACTGTCAAACAGAAACGCAAATTGACGTCCCAGGGGGGAAGCACATGCACGAACGGGGAGGTAAGTCCGATATTTATGGGTCAGAATATTGCCAAAAATGATATTTTTGGGTCCAAATAAAGCTGAAACTATGCTCACATGATATCTTTGACATCAAACATCGTAACTGACATTTCTGGGTTCTGTTTCTAAGTATAAAATGTGAGGGGCAAATCACTGATTTTTTTTCGTACACCTCTCTTGAAATCACAAAAAAATCATATACAAAAAACACAAAATCACATACAGAAAGTACCAAAAATCACGAATCACTGATAAATTACTGAGAAATCACACGAAAAACTCACTAGGAAATAACTGAAATCACAAAGGAATCACAGAAAAAAATCATGTGATCTCAAAATCACGAAAATCACGTACGCTAATTGGAGGAGTGACTTGCCTCTCGACAAAATGATCCGATTTTTTTTATTACAATGAAGCTGAGGTGATGTTTTAGGGTTGCCTGAGCATTTCTTGGGTTGACCCTCCAGGGGACATTGGTTGACCCACCAGTGGAGTTGAGTGTCCCCCCCTGGGTCGACTTTGCAGATCGCGAAGTTTAATCAATCCATTCATTTTTGATTGAGGAAGTAAGTAACAGGAAGGCCATTGAACTTGAAAATCGCGTGAAACTACTTCCAATCCAGGGATAGTCAAAGTGACAGACAGGGAAAATAGGCTAACCATCTAACCAAGTGCCTTTCTTCTGTTTATATGTTTGCGTTGCTGGAAGTGACCCTTTTGATGTGATATTTAAAAAATTTATGATGTCACGTGATCGAGGAAGGGTCGAATGTCCTAACTACTTCAATTATTCTATCATTGAACTATCATTCAATGACCACTTTTCCTATAATGTGCACGCATACACAAAACCTTGTTACTTTGAGACCCCCTAGTTAGTAAAACAGATCCCAAAATTTGGCAACACTTGTTTATTGTTCCTTGGGCCATAAACTCTTATCGTTTCAAAAGCTTATGTATCCAGACATGTTCTGGTCTCAGATTGATCGATTATGTCACAAGGTTGATTTGGTAAGCCCCCAGTTCTCCCCCCCCCCCAGCGTTGAAAATAACTTTCAATGGAGGGATTCCGTGAAAAACGTGAAAATATTCAAAATAGATGGATATATTTCAGAAACGAAATCAACCGCGAAAAGCGCAAAAATATTTCCGATTTACTGTATGAAGATAGAAACGCAAATATATTTCTTGGATCGCGAATTGTAATTGATCCATTCATTTTGATCTGAGGAAGTGACTTGCAAGATGTTACAAAAAGTTGTTGAAAGAAAATTTATAAATAGACGAGAAAGGAAATGAATAAACGTACTCAAACTCAGATAAAGTGATGACAGATAGACAAAATAACAAAGCATATTTAAACAGAGTTGAAGAAAGCCGCGAGAATTATTTATTTATGAGGAACGGAAGTGACACGAAGCTGTGGGCCTAACAATAAGGCCTATTTTTTGGCGGTGAGTGTGTTGTGGTGTAGGGTGTATTCGGAATCACTGGGAATCGCCAACTGGAAAATCTGCTGTCGTGGGAAAAGGTGAACAGATGAGATACAAGAGACTTGAAGAGATGGCGGAGAAATGTAGCTGTAGGTATGGCGTCTGTTTTGTTTGTTTGTATCTGGCGAAGTGTTTGTTTAGAGAATCGAAATGAATAATGGTATGTACATGTTAGTCAGGGCTGGCATGAATACATGAGACTTCTATGTAAAATGCCTGTCTATTTATCCTTGAAATGCGTACTACCTATGAACGAGATAAATAAGAGAACTCATTTGATCTTGCTATGAATGAAATTAAATAGATAACTTGACAAAAAAGCAAAGCTTGTTTTCAGCCTGGCTGGCCTTGGTTTCAAATTAAAAGTGATTGACAAAAATCTATCTGCCAAGTTATACACTAAAACCGTATCTAAAATGAGAGGATGACAATTCATTCCTTATGTCTTAGGAGGAGAATTCTGGATTTCGGTTCTGAACTGAATTCCAAATTTTCTGTACTGGTAGAATGCACAGCAGATGCGGGGATGGTGCGACTGGGGGAGCTTGGGGGGAGCTTGAAACCAAAAATTCCCTGAGCCCCCCATTGGCACTTGAATGTTTAAAAATTGCTATACACTGCCGGCACTTCCATAACTTG
Organism: Aurelia sp. 4 Dawson et al 2005; assembly: GCA_964019985.1. Classification (NCBI taxonomy): domain Eukaryota; kingdom Metazoa; phylum Cnidaria; class Scyphozoa; order Semaeostomeae; family Ulmaridae; genus Aurelia; species Aurelia sp. 4 Dawson et al 2005. Next base: position 4,791,752 of record OZ026512.1, on the reverse strand, counting down.
CTTGTAATGTTTTTAGAGAGTTTTGTTGAATTTTGACCCTATCTTGTGAGTGCGTGGCCGAGTGGTTAAAGGCAGTCTGTCACGCATTTGATTGGGTGATAATGACAATACAAAGAATAGGAAATTTGAATGGCTGATGATCCTCTGACTTTCTACGGCCATAAAAAGTCGAGAAGATTAGCCCTCGTTTGTTTCAAATACACAGATTCACAAAGAAATCCGTTGTGTTGATCTCTGATTGTAGCGGCCAATCAGATACGTGACAGACTGCCTTTAAGGCGACTGACTCATAAACCGAAGGTCAGAATAGCCGAGGTTTGAATCATGCACTGGATAGTTTGTTTGCTATCCGTAACTCTAGCCCAGGTTGACCAGAGCCATTAGAGGGAAATCTGGTAGCTGTGGTGGGTTGATGGTAAAACATCCGGGCCCCTGCTGGAAATAGGTCTCTCAGACTTGCAGGTGTGATTCATAAAAATTCTGCTTGCTTTGCACGCTGTTGGCACTTTGACATTTCCCCCCCCAGCATTTCTTCCGTGGCGTCATCTCTGACCTAACTCCTAACTTATTGTTAGGAGAGCGGTCATGCTTTCACTCGCTCTCTGAAGAACAAGGTTTATTGCTTGTTATGGGTTAATTTATGAATTAAAGATATAGGAGAACGTTACAAATAAGCACAAGATGCATGTTTGACAAGTTTCAGGACGTTTATGCCGTGGAAATATCGAATTGAAGCCAGTTTCATCATCCAAAACGTGGCAATCTAGGCCCGCAGCACGCCAATCTTGAATTCCTGATGCCACCCAAGAAAGCAAATCCACCTCCCAACATGGATGAGGATACTCTCAAGAAGATTATTAACGATGCCGTTGCAGACCTTGTCAGTAAAGACCACATGGATACTCTGATGGAAACATTACAAAATAATATTGAAGAAATGATGAATAGGAAAATTGCTGAAGCAACGGAGCCTCTGAAGCAACAAATATTAGCCCTCGAGGGGAGACAAGAAGTCTTCCAGGCACATTTATCAGAGTTAGAAACTAGACTCGATGACTCGGAGCAATATAGTAGAAGGTCATGCTTACGTGTATTTGGAGTTCCGCTACCAGCCAGTGGCAATGAATCCAATAGTGACTGTGTTGCCATCGCAAAAAATATCTTTGCAGAAATGGAAGTTACCGTCCCCGAAGATGGACTCGACAGAGTCCACCGTATTGGCAAAAAGGAAAAGAATGCAGCTGGAATTATGGAGCAACCTCTCATTATGAAGTTTACATCGTGGAAGTACCGCACTGCTGTATATAGAGGAAGGAAAAAGTTGGATAGTCAGAAGGTTCTGTTGGATCTAACTCCAAGAAGAGCAAAGCTTCTTTCAAAGGCCCGATTGATGGTGAAAGACAACCCCAGCGTCGATTATTCCTTCGCAGATGTGAACTGTCGTCTGGGCATCAAAACAATAAATGGGGTTTTTAAATTTTTCAACAGCGAAGAAGAACTCCTAGATATTCTTGCAAAACTATGAATTAACTGAGACTTACCTTATTTTTCCAGATTTTTTCCAGGTGTTTTTCGGGGTTTCGCGTCGGTTTTTTTTTTGCGTTGTTTTTTAGCTGTTCGAACTTTGTCAACAGGTACTTTTCCCTCAAATCCCCAAAGGAATTGTCAAACTGATAAACAGCATAAATTTCCGTGCCCCCTATTTGCTATTGAAATATCCTCTAACAATACAAAGTTCATTTGAAAAGATCATGCCGCTTTTTGCAAAAACCATTGTTTTCATGATTGCATAGATGCTCGTTCCAATGTAGCCTGCGTGCGGACTTATAATAGTAAAGTCTGCACGCAGGCTAGTTCCAATGTTATTTTCCATTTTCGATAGAAATAGAAATTAGAGTCCTTGACAAACTCAAAGATTTCCATGACTTTATGTGATATCATGCTCAAATCTTTTCGCCTATTGTGAATCTCGGAATGTGCGGTGGTGGAGTGGGGGTGATGGAATAGTAGAATTCGCATTGTTAAGATGGGTTTTCTGGTGTCCCGTTCCGTCGTTCCGTCGTCTCATGTTCCGTGATTCGAGATGAACAAAACTCTCCGCATTGTTGTTGCTTAAAAACCCCCTTGCGCCTTGTTGACAAAATATGACGAACGACGTCTTTCTTTTTGTAATTGTTACTTTGTCCTTAATTGTGAGTTACGTTTGTGAAAGTATGTTTACCCTTTGTCTGTATGCGAGAGGAAAACCAAACAAACCCAACGGCCATAACAAATCTTGGACGTGCGAAATCGCTTTTCGTTTGTTGAGAAGATTAATGTTTCGTGATGCCGGTTGATACAAATCATTGGCGAGCTGCGATAGCGTCGTTCCGTTTATCCCTCAACACAAGGGCTAACGTGCATCTGCAAATCAAACCTTTATCAACGTTTCTTTCAATCTCCAAATTATACATATTTTGCTGTATTTTTGTTTTGATCTCGATTCCTGTCTTGCCACTCACGTTGGTTGTGCAAATCGCAGCAAATTTTTCGTTTTATCCAAACAATCGTTTCATGCACGTGTTTGCCTGGTTGTACTCGTCTGTCAAGGCAATGGTCTACGTATTTTTCGAGCTAATTAAACGCTTCCCATTTTTGTTTCTTGATCCTCACAAACGCACGAGCTTGAAATTTCTACTTCTTAGATACGCTTACTTTTATGCAATATGTTTAGTATGTTATACGCTTCACTTACAGTGGACAACACACAAGGCAATTATGATGAGTGGCGACGTTGAGACCAACCCTGGTCCAGACCATAGCACTTTCAGCTTTTGCTCCTGGAATTTAAATAGCATTTGTGCACACGACTTTGCACGTGTTTCTCAAATTGAAGCGTATAACTCAGTTTATAATTACGATTTGATTGGTACTGTTGAGACCCACCTCGACGACACTGTAGAAGTTAGAAATTTAGATCTCACTGGTTACACCTTCATGAAAAGCAACCACCCAGATAATGTAAAGCGAGGAGGTGTAGGACTTTATGTCAAAGATTCGTTTCCAGCAAAAAGTAGGCAAGACCTCGCGAGCTTGCCAGAATGCATTGTGTGTGAAGTTCAGCTTGATAAAAAAAAGTATTTCTTTGCAATCCTTTACCGTAGTCCCAGTCAGAGCCAAGCTGAATTCCAGGACTTCATGAATAATTTCGAACTCATGTTGTCCAGGATGTCCAGCGAAAATCCTTACTGTGTTATCATAACTGGTGATTTTAATTGTCGTGCTACCAACTGGTGGGAAAATGATATCGAAAATGATGAGGGAAAACTCTTCGAACCACTTACAGCCGACCTTGGACTTCATCAATTAATTAATGAGCCAACGCACTTAATTGGAAATTCTAGATCTTGCATCGATATTATTCTCACTGATCAGCCTAATCTATTCCTCGAATCTGGTGTCCACCCCTCTTTACACGAGAACTGTCATCACCAGATTATCTTTGGTAAATTGAGCGCAAAAAATTTGTCTCCACCTCCGTATAAACGCAGAATTTGGTATTATGATAGAGCAAACGTCATTGCAATCAAAAAAAGTATTGAAATGTTTCCTTGGAGTGATACCTTTTCTGAAGTCATATGCCCTGATCTTCAAGTTAAAACTCTAAATGAAATTTTATTGAATATCTTTTCAAACTTCATACCAAACAAAATAATCACAGTCAGGTCTCGCCGGGCACCTTGGATGACGCAGTCAATTAAAAACTTCATCCAGAAAAAGAATAGGGCTTACAATACCTTCATCAGGAATGGACAACCGGAGGACAGGCTGGAGGCAATCACTAACATGATATCCCAAGGATCCAAATTAATTGAGGACGCTAAGGACAAGTACTTTACGAAAATAGGTAGAACACTATCTAACCCTGACACTGGAAAGAAACTGTATTGGTCCTTGATTAATAAAATCCTGAACAAAGCTAAGATACCCATAATCCCCCCTCTGTTAGAAAACGATGTATTTGTCTTGGATTTCACTGCAAAGGCAGAAATTTTCAATGATTACTTTATACAGCAGTGCACCACAATCAATACTGGTAGCGAACTTCCACCGATATTAGTGCCCAATGCTCCACTGCTCACTGACGTTTCCATTTCTGATGAGAAGATCTTGAATATTATTCGATCATTGAATCCAAATAAGGCTCATGGCTGGGACGATATCTCAGTGCGTATGATAAAGATATGTGATGATGCACTCCTTCTACCCCTTAGTATAATATTTGAGTCGTGTATGAGCCAAGGTGTTTTCCCTGAAGTGTGGAAACAAGCTAACGTAGTTCCCATCCATAAGAAGAACAGCAAGAACTTGAAACAAAACTATCGTCCAATTTCCCTTCTTCCGATCTTTGGTAAAATTCTAGAGAAGCTGATCTTCGACTCCCTTTATCAACATTTAAACATGAACAGTTTATTAAACCCAAATCAGTCGGGATTTCGCCCAGGAGATTCAACTGTTAACCAGTTGCTGTCAATCGTCCATTCCATATTTACAGCATTTGACTGCAACCCCACACTAGATGTCCGCTCTGTCTATCTCGATATTTCAAAAGCCTTTGACAGGGTCTGGCATCAAGGTCTCATATACAAACTACGCCGTTGTGGAGTCTCTGGTAAACTACTAACACTAATGCAAAGCTTTCTTGAAAACAGAAAACAGCGGACTGTCTTGAATGGTAAAACATCAACATGGAGTACCATTTCAGCCGGTGTCCCGCAGGGTTCTATCCTAGGTCCTCTTTTCTTTCTTATCTATATCAATGACTTGACTGATGGCTTAAAGTGCAATGTGAAACTATTTGCCGATGACACATCAATTTTCACAGTCGTTCATGATCCACATACAGCTGCTCTTGATATGAACCATGATCTGAATCTCATCAAGCTGTGGGCACACAGTTGGCGAATGTCCTTTAACCCTGACCCAACTAAACAAGCAGTTGAGGTGACCTTTTCCAAAAAGAGAATTCAAACGAATCACCCGCCCATCTTTTTTAATGGTGCTCCCGTAATGCGGGTCCAAGAGCAAAAACACCTTGGTGTCATACTAGATTCTAAGCTGTCTTTCGCGAGCCATATTCAGTCAGTTATTTCCAAATGTAGACAAGGAATAGGGATGTTGAGATTCCTCTCGAAATATTTGCCCCGACACACGCTTAATGAAATGTATAAGCTATATGTTCGACCGCACCTGGATTATGGTGACATAATATATCACATTCCCCAAAATATATGTGAATTTAGTCAAACTGTCACTTTGACTAATTTAATGGAAAAACTCGAATCGGTTCAATATTCCGCTGCTTTAGCTGTGACCGGCGCTTGGAAGGGCACATCTCGTCAGAAAATCTATCATGAACTTGGTTGGGAATCGCTCAACTTCCGAAGATGGAGTAGACGCCTTGTTCTTTTTTATAAGATTATAAATAATTTGACTCCAGACTACACAAGGAGTCCTGTACCTCAGCTTCAGGAATCTGACTACAGTCTTCGCAGAAGAGCTGCAGTAGGGCAAATACGTGCGAGAACGGAGAGATTCAAATCAAGTTTCTATCCTAACTGTTTGTCGGAATGGGAAAAGCTTGACCCTGAGATTAGACAATCCTGCTCAGTTAATGTTTTCAAGAAACGACTATTAGCAATGATCCGTCCACCTTCAAAAAAGATCTATAACATTCACGACCCAAAAGGTTTATCAATTTTAACACAACTTCGCGTTGGACTCAGCAGGCTGAATTTTCACAAATTCAAACATAACTTCAGCGATACTTTAAATCCTTTGTGCCCGATAAACGATGGTATTGAGGATACGGAACACTTTTTGCTGCTCTGCCATGCTTATGACCAAGAAAGACGTGATCTTCTCAACAGTGTGAATGCGATACTGCGCCCCCACGGATTAACAAACCTCACAAATGAAACCTTACTTCAAATCCTCCTGTATGGCCACGAAAAGTTATCCTTTGATTTGAACGCAAAAATTCTTGAGGCAACGTTAAACTACATTCACGCCTCAGAACGGTTTCAATGAGTTCGTAAGTTTGCTGTCTCCTCTCTCTTGTAACTTGTACTTTGTTTTTTCGTACATTTATTTTTTTTGTGAATTTTTTTTTTGTCGGAATCATCTGTAATTGTTGTTTTCCTATTTGCCTTTTGTAATATGTTATTTGTAATATTTATATGTAATATCAATTTGAATATCTATGTTAAATGTTATGGTCACAGGGTTGCTATGTATTTCCATGCTCCTCGTGGCATCGTCTTGTAACCTTTGTTTGTTTACTGTAAAATTTTATTGGAATATAAAAAAAAAAAAAAAAAAAAAAAATCTCTGACCAGGTGAAATTTAATAATGGCAGGTGCGGATTTCATCTCACAATGTGCTGGGCACTTTCCATCAGGGGCTCCCTTCATGCTGAGGTCAATTTGCCAATTGGCTAATTTGGGAACAGTACAGAATATAGGTAAAGTTTGTCAACTAAAGAACACTAGTTACTTAAACCAAGCTTTTACATAAAACACAGACTTTCAGAAAATGCTTAGCAATTCTATTGTGTCCCAAAAATGTATTAAAACAGAAATGCATGGAGTGCTTGGGAAGTTGCAATGATGATGGCATCTGAGCTTAACTATTCTTCAAAAATTCATACTCCACTTGTAAGCTCACTTTGGAGCCTTGCCTAATGTTATTTTCTATACATCTTAATGGCAATGGGGTCTGGGGGTTTCTTTTGACTCTATATTTCCCATTGCTGAAATGAAAATGAAAATATTAAAATAAAAAAATTAAAATACCTTTTTGAGGATTGTAGCGAAAGATTAACTCATAAATCTTCAAAATGGGCCCAGCTAAAGTCAAACATAATGACCAAGTGAGCATATGGCTCAAATCTTTCAAATCTTTAAAACGGTGGGTGTAAACTTGCATCCCATTTTTCTTTGAATTCATGTGCTTGAAAGGAACTTTGGGTAATTTGCTGTCAATCTACCATGCCAACTTTTTGATATATTGATTATTTTCAAAATGGTGGCATTTTGACTTATTTTGCAAAAATTCATTGATAATTTTGAAGAAATTAAAATCATCGTAAATCTTACATTAGTCAAGAGAAATTGATACAATCTTCAAGATAACCATAGTTTATGAAGGTCTACAACATGGTTGCAAGCAGAAATCTGTTGCTCTTCTGGTTAAGGATTTAGAAATTTGATGACGTCACAGCCTCAAAATTAATAAATGCCACCATTTTGAAAGTCAAGGTATCAAGAAATTGCTACTGCAAATTTATTGCGAATTACCTGAAGTTCCTTTCAAGAACTTAAATTCAAAGAAAAATGTGATAGAATTTTACACCCACCTTTTGAAAAGATTTGAGCTCTATGCTGACCATGCCCTTGAGCCAATACTACTAACCCTTAACCAATATCTTGTGTAGTTATATGTAGTTAGGTAAAGTAGCTGTGTTGTGGTGTGAGTATCGTGTATCTCCGTCATGGGCTAAGCCTTTTTTGGAGATAAATATTGTAGATTGTAGATGATGAGTCCCTTGTTTCCCTGTGGTAAACCTTGCTCAAGAGGGACTCATAATGAAACAGTGAAAAACCTGGCCCTATCTCCTGCATTCGATCATGATTCGATTGATCAAATCAGGATCGAGCAACTGTTCAACGGTCGCTCCTCATAAGAAAATGCGATAAAAACCATGTTAAGCAGGCGTTTCATCAAAGAAACTTGGTATAAATCTGAAGAAGGAAGTTAACTTTACCTGGTGAGCCCAAAATGAGTCTTTCAACGCTACATTTTCCGTGTTTTAAGGCCAAAACAAACCAGAGAAAGCTTCAGCCTCCTGCTGTAGCAACTTTGTTCAAAATCTAGTCAACTGCTAGACTGATGACTTTCGGCTAAGTTTTGCTCCATTGAATTGAATAGTTATTTACTGTTATGTCATTCAGCGGAATGGGAAAAGTGGGGGTATCGTTGGGGGTAAATGGAGCGAAAACAAAGACAAATGTGATAAGTCTAGTCAACTGCATCATTTGAATCGAGAATTTGACATCATTATTCTCTGTCAAATCTCGCAATCTGATTGGTACTGGAAGAATTGCGAAGTTTGGGCCTAAGTAGGGCCAGGTTCTTCAGAGTAATACTATGAGTCTCTATTGCCTGAAGCGCCATCATCAAGTCAATGAGCACAGGACAACAAGAGACTCATTGTCATCAGTCTACCCACCGGGTAGAAAAAGAACAAGAATGGGAAAATTCGGCCAATTACTATTGCTTTTATGTGATAAAACTTGTCTCCTTTTCCTGTTGATACAGTAGTGTCCCTGGACTTGTTACAAGTCTCTCTCGCGGAAAAAACAGGACAAGGAAAAAAGCGAGAGGGACTTGTAATACTTGGCATGCTCATTAATATTCATGAGCAATCGAGCCTTGCTTCCCTTTTCAAAAACTACGGGGTTGTTGTCAACTGTTTCATCGAAGCTTGAGTCTGCCATCATCAAAGAACATCGCAGAGCCTCGCTCTGTTATATCATTGGCCTTCCTAAGCATATGATTGGATATTGGTTTTTTGTCAAAGGATGCCGACTGGACAGAATCCTGTCCAGCCAACGACCCAGGCTGCCAAGTATTACAAGTCTCTCTAACTTTTATTTCTTCTCCCGTTTTCGCCGCGAGAGAGACTTGTAGCAAGTCCATAGTGTCCCGCATATAAGAAACAACATTTTCAATTTCAGGTCTGATGTGTTTCTTATAAAATGAGATATAAACTTCCAATCAGGGTAAAATTTCTTAAGTTTCTTATCAGAAAAATTATCTACTATCAATGAACTAAAAAGACACAAGCTGCATGATTGTCATATAAAATTTGCATTTGTAAATTTTCACTACCAAGATAAGCCACAATCCACATTTTCAAGGCAAGAGGTGCGAAAGCGGAAGTCTTTTGTTGTTAAAGATTTTGCATTTTTGAGTCTAAAATCTTGTTCGGCGTACAAACTTTAGCATGGCAGCAGATTTTCACTTTCATATCTGTCTTCGTTTGGAAGTTATGGCGATTTAAAGAATTTGAATTCATAAGAGCTTTGACTGTGAAATCAGATGTTTGGACAAATTTTTGTCCAAACTTTGATTTCACGGTCAAAGCCCTTATGAGTTCAAATTATCTATGATGCCATAATTTCGAAACAAAGACAGATAGGAAAGTGAAAATTTGCCTCTACTCTAACCTTTGTATGTAGAACAGAAATTTGGACTCACAGATACAATATCTCTAACAACAAAAGACTTCCGCTTTCGCACCTCTAACCTTGAAAAGGTGGATTATTCAAGAAAGGTGCTTTTTGCTTCATTTGCATGCAAAATTATTTCTTTCATATGAATAGGTACAGTTTGATTCTGCTGCAAATCTGAATTTATCATATTTTTCAAATTTCTAATATATACTACATAGCTTTTGAATAAGAAAGATTCATTTTTCAGACCTAGACCAGTTTCTTATAAGAGGGGATATAAGTTTAAAAATAAAGGTCTGGTGTTTCTTAAATTCATGTTTCTTATATGCGGGACACTACTGTATGCATCATGACTTCGAAGTTTTGTTGGTCCGAAAAAAGTTTTTGTGTCCCTGTTGGCTTCAGTGCGAATGTTTGTTTTATTTTTAACTAGTGCAGTGAAAAATAGGCTTTAGTATTAAGTCAACTATAGAATATACCAGGTGAGCCAGAAAAAAGTTCCCACTTTTGAAAATTCATAACACCAAGACTACTACACGGATTTGAATCATTCAAGCTTGTTAAAAACCGAAAGATCAATGTATTTTTGTGATTTTTCTCGCTGTCCCATGTTTTAGGCCCTTTTTCGGTCATTTTGCAACCATGAAATTTTTATGAAGTTGAATTGACCTATATTTGTAGTGTTGGTAGGACAGCGAGAAAACCACAAAAATACTTTGATCTTTCTGCTTTTAACTAGAATTTGAATGATCCAAATCCGTGAAGTAGTCTTGGAGTTTTGAATTTTCAAAAGTGGGAACTTTTTTCTGGCTCACTCAGTATGCTACATTATTTTATACCCACGTTGTTTTGGCCTCATATATTCTCCTTTTTATCAGCAAAGAAATTTCTAAGCATATAAACCTGTCCTCCTGCAACAGCAACGATTACAAGTGTTTGTCCGAATGACCAGTATTTGATTCTGTCGAAAAGATATTCAGCTACTGAGCGACCAGTTGCCATTCGCAGTTTGTAATGTGTCTGGTAGTCAATGATGATCTGTGGAGGAATACCAGACTGATTGCATATTCGTAGTTATCACTATTGATGGACGGACGGACGTTCAAACTACGACTCATGGACTGTCACGGTGAAAATTGGGACGAAGATTTCCCTTATCGATATCATAACAATATATGGAACCATGGCAACACTGTATGAACTTCGGGCAATGGCGGATGGGCCTAAGTTGCCGGCTCAAACCTCCGATGCTAAAACACCTTAAAATTCACATGTTCCAAATCTTTAAATCTTGTAAAATTCAATAACCTATTTCTTCAAACTTGATGACTTGAAAGACACTTTAGCCACTTATCTATGATTGTACCGTTGGACTTTTCATAAATCTTGAATATTTGTCGAAATTGCAGCCTATTTCATATTTCAGCTCATTTTTTGATGTGACGTCATCAAATTTCTAAATCACAAACCAGAAGAGTGAAAGAGTTTCGCTTGATACCATATTGTAGGCATCCATAAACTATGGTTTTCTTGGAAATTATTTGATCTTTCGTTAACAGGTTTAGAAATTACGACAGTTTAAGCCTTTTTCGACAATTTTCTTGAATTCTTAAGAAAGAAGAAAAACACTGTAATTCTGAAAATGTTGAAGATTTCAGAAAAGACCACTAGTGACGGTAGGACAGCGAGGAAAACCACAAAAATACTTTGATCTTTCGAATTTTAGCTAGAATTTGAATGATTAAAATCCGTGTAGTAGTCTTGGTGTTATGAACTTTCAAAAGTGGGAACTTTTTTCTGACTCACCCGGTAGTGCGTTAGTCTTGGCTTTTGAACAGAGTTAGTCCTTAGTATGAGAGGAAAACAGCCTGATAGCCAGCTAGTCAAAACCCATTCTTCACCCTATATAGGGTTAAACGAATGCTAAGAACCACTTGTCAGTGTACAAGGCCTGTACTGTAACATAACCTTAGGCCCGGGTTACACGACGTCGCATTGGTTTTCACTTCGGATTGCCCATCCCAATCCAAAGCAGTTGCACTTTGCTTTTCGAATGATTACACGACTTTGGATTGACTTTTGCTCCGCTTTGCATCGCTGTTCCACGATGTCAGATTGCTATGTACTGCGGAGACAAAAACTTCTCTTTTGTGTTATTGTGGAGGAGAAGACGTTAAAGCAAGGCAAAGTAATTAGGAACGAGGTTTCGGAGTGAAAATCACTTCGGATTCAGTGATTACACGAGATGGAATGCGAAGCGAAGTACTTCGGATTGATTTTCACTTCACCTCCAGAGCGGAGTGACTTTCACTCCGGTTACGCCCACCGAAGTACTTCGGGTTGCCTCAGCGTCGTGTAACTGAAACCCCTATCCGGAGTGAAAGGCGATCCGAAGTGAGCCCAATCCGGCGTCGTGTAACGCAGGCCTCAGTCAGTTTTTGAAAGTCCTGCCGTTATTATTGCTCCACATGCTGAAACGTTAGACATGGTATTGTTTACGATATGAATAGTAAACAAAGTTTCTGTTTTGGTTGATGTTTACATGCACCTATTACACTGTTACTAAGCATTGTCATGCTGCGATAGAAATGATATTTTCTCTTTTGCAAAGCAAGGAAAACCAGGATTAAATGTGCTGTAACAGTTATGTAGTGTACAGTTAAATCATCCTCCCTAGATTTTTTTACGACTTCCGACGAAATGTTTTCAGACGAAACATTTTTGCCGACCTTTTTCACGGAATTCGGGCGTTTGTACAGAAATTTTGGAGGATAGCCTTGGATAACGGTCAGTGGAGAGGGAAGCACCAGCCGTTGAAAGACAGGCATCAATCTTCGGAATTTGAAATTCTGAAAGGTCGAGAAAGCAACCTCATCCGAGAGTGAGTTCGTTGCTCTACCTCTATCCTGTGATTAGCCTCACTACCATAAGGACCCTCAAGTTACGCTCATCTCATTGAGTTGAATTGCTGTTGTCGTTATCGCTCCACTGAGGGCCTTATGGACATAGAGCTGTAAAAACGGCAAAAAAATTTCAATCGGCGACAGGATTCTGTCGCCCCGTCGTCCAACGATCAGCATGTGCCTTAGAGCAAGACGGTTTTGCTTTTGTGGCAAGAATGATCCTTTATCGAAGTACTGATACCTAATTTGATGGTACCATAGTTCTAGAAAACTGATTTTTAAGGCATTTTAGACCTAGATAGCAGACGATCTAGGCCCACAGCTACATTCAAAAAAAGAATGCGAATCGAACGACAGATTGATACATTTTGTAGAATGTTCGAATGTACACAATAGTGATAGAGACTCCAACACTGCTCAATCGAACTTTTTTGTGGAGCAGCGGAAAGGTTTCAAATAGAATCAGTACGGAACTTTACCGTTTCCGCAAGCGTTTGGGAATAAGTCGTAGTTGTAGCGATATCAGTTCAGCCAAAAGCGAAACTACGACATGTAATCAAGTCTACCCTGTGATACAAGAGGCTGTTTGGTAATCTCATCGGCTGTTCGCCATTTTGCGCGGTAACTCCATTTTGCGCGGTAACTGCATTTTGCGCGAGGTAATCGGCCGAGGCATGTCAAAATTCGGCGTATTATGTCAAAATTCGACGCATTACCATATTCGTTACCTATTCGGACCATCATTTGCAATTTAGTTCCCAAATTCAGAGAATAGTGAACCGTTTCAGTTGATAAGCTGCGGTAAAAGTTTCTCTAATTTTCAACTTAAGCCCGTTTTCGTCCGAAACAAAACAGTTAACAAACCGTGCTTATTTTCACATTAAGCACACTTGCTAGCCCCAGATTATTGTTCAAATACCTTGAATAATGTTGAAATAAGGTCCTCAAAGTGTTTGTTTTTGGTATTTTAATTTATCTGTTGCAAAAATACCGCTAGAGCAACGGGCAATTTCCGTCGCTTGGCGTTGCCTAGCAAACTGCAAATCCAAAATGGCTGCAAATCTGCCCATTTTCTGGACAGATTTGATCGAAGTGTGCCGCTTGTCTCGATCTCGATACAGCGCTTTAATTAAGCAGCCTCGTTTTGAAAATTTGTCAAAATTTCTTCCTAGTTTTAAGGTGTCAAAATTTCAATCCCAGATTCGGATTTAGTGCCCAAACTTTAGTCTAATTACTTGTTTTCTAAGTGCTGGCAACTGTGATTTTATAACGATGTAAGGTTCAAAATCGTCATGAAATTAACACTACTACACGTTTTTTCTTTTATAAGAAACTTGGATAAGCCCACAGTACTAAAAGTTTCTTAATTTCAAGTGAAAATTTCAGCTTTTTTGTACTAAAAGTTTCTTAATTAGTTTCTTGTATTTGGTAGTTTTCTGGCAGTGGTAGTGGCAGTGGTAGGTTTCTGCCCTGCCACGTATTTGTTTCTTGACAAACAGCACAATTTTTTGCAAGAAAGAGAGTTCTTTTAAGCTCAAAGCAAAATTATCAATGATATCACTAAGAAATAAAAGTTCACTGCGATTTTCCAATGATTTTGTTGAATTTGGTTTTCGAATGTTTCTTAGCACTTCTCAAATATATAGTACTACAGTTTCTTAAATTTTTGGCCGTCATAGAACTAGTTTCTTATAAACCAGTTTCTTATAAAAGAAAAAACGTGTACTGCTAGCAACGTGAAAATGTGAGAGTAAACTAAAGTTTGGGTGGTAAGTCCCAATTTGGATCTCTAAAATTTCACATGAAAGGATTTCGAATAATTCCGAAAACGTGTCTGTTAACTGAAGTGATATATCGAAACTGCCAAGTCATTCAGAGGCAAAGGGTGACGTGATCATTTCCTTTCTGCCTTTTTCATTCAAATGATCACACCCTTCCTTGAACCGTAGTTAATATTTCGATCATCTTCACATGAAAGGCAGCATTTTATCGTTAAACTGTAATCTTCTTGTTTTCATAACCATGGCATTTTAATCCCAATAGCGTTTCAGTATTAATTCCCAGTTGATATTCGGTCTCAAGTATCAATCTCATAGGATCAACTGCTTAATCCCAGTAGTCTTTCAGCTTTTAAATTTGATATGAAAATCTTTGCATTTTTGGTGGGGAAAAAACCCCGGGAGTCATTGTGAACTTGTTGGGGAGACGAGATACGATTTGTCCGAGGAAACTAATGTGTCCCCCGTGCAGTGAGTGGGTCATGCGCCAGACCTTACAGAGATTAACCTAAAAACGCTACTGCGCAGGAGCTTTAACCCACTGCACGGGGGAGTCGTAAGTTTCCTCGTACGAAGAATACCTCGTCTCCCCAACAAGGGAGGCGAGATACGCTTTGTCCGAGAAAACTTATGTATCCCCCGTGCAGTGGGTTTAAGCTCATGCGCAGTAGCGCTTTGGAGTTGAAGCGGTGACGGCGCATGAGCTTTAACCCAGTGCACGGGGGGACACATAAGGTTTCTCGGAAAAAGCGTATCTCGTCTCCCCAACAAGGATGCGGATGCTGTTCTTGCAAAGCTGCAGTTGCGCTTGCCCGTATGAATAATTCCGGGGGATCAGCTAGGCTTCCCGAACATGACTTAAATGTACTCAGAAAAGTAAGATTTTTGTGGAGACGAGATATGCTTTGTGCGAGGAAATTTGTGTGCCCCCCCCCCGTGCAGCAGTTTATAGCTCATGCGCTGTTGCGCTTTGTGGTTGAAGCCCTGACGGGCGCATGAGCCTCCCTGCACGGGGGACGCATTTGTTTCCTCGGGCAAAGCATATCTCGTCACCAAAAGAATGGAGTTTATGGTGTTCGTTCGAAGCTACAGCGTGGATAAACATGTTGCTAAAATTGAGGTAATAAACTGTATTTACAAATTTCTTATATTTTGTATGCAATCATTCTTAATGTAAGAAGCACCTTGTGAGAAAAGCTAGGCTCGATTTTTCGAAAATGTGGAAGATATCAAAGAAGTAAATAAACTTTATATGGCGTCTCAAAAATATTGTTCCACGTTTGACTAAATGCCATAGGATAGCGATATGCTCAATGAGCACTTGGTCAAGTAACCTTTTTCCTGAGATTTTTAATTAATTTTTGACAGTAACAAGAATCTTGCAAATCCGCTAAAGATTCATTGAGTTACAAACCTTTGAAGTTCTATTTTGTGCGAAAGCTGAAACCAGAGGCCTCTAAAAGGCATCCTTGGTAAAAGTAGAATGAGTCATCGTTTCTGTTATTTCTCAATTGTTTTCAAGGTGAATCAATGGGATTTGCAAAGGCTTACGACACCCTAACTTTCAAGCATATGGATGCTTCGAGGGAAATAAATCAGTTTCCCTCAAATGGTGGTTCGTGAACCTGAAAACTGGATAATTTGGTAGCATTTAGTAATGAAACTTTTCTACGGTTTTCCATGATTTTTTAATGCAAAACTGATAGAACAAAGCAAGTAAACATTCAAAATTCATTTATAATTAATGCTGTAATGAATAAATTGGCGTGTGGAGGAGCGTACCAGGTTGAAACATGATAAATCTTAGAATAGTATGTGGTTGACAGATAGGACCATTTGCTAGTTTGGTAAGGCCCTCAAACCGACTGGACCCCTGTTAGGCCAAAATGGGAGTACCCCCACAGGTAGACAACCTGCTTTCAACCCTAATTTCTGTTCAGTTACAAAGAGATATTTCGTTCGTGTAGACAACAGAGTGTCTGCCCGCTCGAAAACGTCTGCTTGTTTGAAATTGGCCATTATAGGCCCCGTACACACAGTTCGGTTTGTTTACGATCCGTTGCTCACAGTGCTCTGTTTTCGCACAACAACGGAGGGAAAATATCCATTTTGTCTTGTAAAAAAGCAGAGCAGTTTGAACGTGGCAATAGAATATTCGAGAAGTCTTTGCAAAAAAATAATTTTCAGAACCCTTCATTTTTCTTTTTTAGGGACTAGCACCCACCAACTGAATCACATCGACTGTTTGTAAAAGACAACGACCAGTTGGAACCAGTGATTGCTGCGGATTGGTCAAAAACAAAGATCACTTGAATCAACTATTTAATCCTGACGGTTGCGACACTGGTATTGCCAGAATCATTGATCATTCTTGATAGTTCAAATACAAAGATCACTTAAATCAACAGTTACATCGTTCAAGCTAAGACTGGCATTTACAGAATCATTGATCGTTCTTGATGGCTTGATCATAAAGATCACTTGAATCAAAAATTTGCCTCTGATAGCTGTGAAACTGGAATTGACAGAATCATTTATCATTCTTGATGGCTTAATCATAAAGATCACTTGAATCAACGATTTGCCTCTGATAGCTGTAAATCGGAAGTAACAGAATCATTGATCATTCTTGATGGCTTAATCATAAAGATCACTTGAATCAACGATTTGCCTCTGATAGCTGTGAAACCGGAATTAACAGAATCATTGATCATTCTTGATAGTTCAAACACAAAGATCACTTGAATCAACATTTGATCCTGATAGCTGTAGCACTGGGATTGACAGAATCATTGATCATTCTTGATAGATATCATAAAGATCACTTTAATCAAAGATTTGCTTCTGATTGCTGTAACACTGAGATTACCAGAATCATTGATCATTCTTGATAGCTAAATCATAAAGATTCCTTGAACCAACGATTTGCTGCTGATAACTATAATACTGGAATTGACAGAACCATTGATCTTTTTGATTGGTCAAACACGATAATCACTCAAATCAACTGTGTGTTCTGGCAGCTGTAACATTAGGATTACCATAAGCAGTGATTGCTATTGATAGCTCGAGCAATAATTGTGATCGAATCAGCTTTTCTGTGATTGATTGATTGGAATTTATTTTGGTTTTGTAGTAAACACGGGCAGAGATATCAATAGGTAATTGTCTATACTAGCTGCAAAGCAGTGTAGCACTCATTAGGGCTGATTGATCATAGAATCAAAGATCAGATCATATTCCAAATAGCCTCGCAATCACCAACAATGTGGTTTATAGTGGTAACATGTCGCAGCCTCTTTTACATGCTATTATCAACTGGGACATTAATGCTCGTGTTTACTGCCATAGCAACGCCAAAATGGCTGATAGGCAAAGAAGAGACAAGTCGTCTGCATGGCAACAAGACGTATAGGCAATCCGTTGGGATTTATAACCGTTGTACTTACATCAACAATTTGGTCAGTCAAAAATTCGAACTGAATTGTGGGATATATGCGACCACGTTTAAGAAGATTGATTCGGCGGCATGGCAAGCTTGTATTATATTTCTTGGGGCAGCCATTGTGATGTTGGGTGTTGCAGCCTTCTTCACAGTGTTGGCGCTTTGTAAGCAGATATGCTTGAAGAAATCGGTGTTGAATCTTGCTGGTGTGTTGCAGGGAATAGCAGGTATCTTCTTTACTATGAGTGTGTTTGATTGGCACCAATTCTGAAAACGGTAGACTTGGTTGACTAGGACGTTGTATTTGATTGACTCCCCAATTCCGAAAACGGCAGCATAGGTTTCAAATCTTTGAAAAGCTTGGTGTAAAATTCTATGACCTATTTCTTTTAACTGAACAGCTTCAAAGAAACTTGAACTATTTTACAGTAAATCTGCCGTTGGATTTGTCTGAAATCTTCGATATTTTCAGAGCTACAGTGTTTTTCTTCTTTTTTAAGAATTCACGAAATTTTCGAAAAAAACTTTAAGCTATCGTGATTTCGAAACCTATTGACGAAACATCAAATAATTTGAAGAAAACCGTAGTTTTGGATGCCTACAATATGGTATCAAGGAAGACTTTTCACTCTTCTGGTTTGAGATTTAGAAATTTGATGACATCACATCATAAAATGAGCTGAAATATGAAATAGGCTGTAATTTCAACAAATATTCAAGATTTCTAAAAATTCCAACGGTAGAATCATAGAAAAGTGACTACAGTTTCTTTAAAGTCATTCAGTTTAAAGAAATAGGTCATTGAATTTTACACCCGCCTTTTTTCGCAGATTTAATGATTTGGAACCTATGCTGAAAACGGCAGGTTTGTGAGGTTTGGCAGGCTTGCTGAACATTTGCTCCAAAGAGCAGAAGGTTTGACAGGCTTTGGAGAGATTCTCGATTTCATTTGCAGAGCTCTGAAAACGAGTTTGCTAGCATTGCAACGGTAACTGGCAACTTTACTCTGTGTTGCCAAGCACCAGACTCGTCTTCGTGATTTTCAGTTGGAAACCTCGTCTTCATTTTTTAAATCTGAAACCTGCTGCTTTGAAGAAGTCCGTCCTCGATTGGGAACTTTGTTTCCATCCCTGTGAAGTCTACCTTTTCAGAATTTGGCAAGTTTGGAAATACCAATCAAATAAACCCTATTACTACTAACAATAATATTAGTGACTGTAGCATTTTGGGAAATGGGAACGAGCTGCACCAAAAATATGAAATGGAATAAGAGTAACAGGCCTTTCCTATTCTGGTGACTTTACAAAATATCTTTGCCCCTTCCCCCTATCTCGCGATCTCTCAGAGGCACTTCACATGAGCAAACTCAGACCGTTGTGAGTCTCACATCGGCTTGAAATTTAGCTATGTCTGCTATGTTACATTGCATTCACTTCGTTCAAAATCTAGTTACTGCATCATTGGAATTGAAATTTTGACAGCATTGTTCTTGGCCAAATCTCACAATCTGATTGGTACTGCCGGAATCGCAACGTTTGGGCCTAAATAGGGCATAAATCGCAAAGAATCTCGATTAACTTCACCTTCATCAAATTTCAAAGCAAAGTTGTGATCACGGAAATGAGATTATCCCCCGAAACTATAGAGTTGTTATCGCAAGGAGTTGCAAAAGTTGTGAACAGTGGTTTCCATGGATCGTAGCGAGTCGCAGTGAGTCAAAGAGATAGAAAATTTTCTATCACTGCGAGTGCTTGCGACAGTGATCGAAAGGAGTCGCAAGGAGTCGCAAACAACTTTTTAGCTGGTTTCGATGTGATCGCACAGAGTCACAAGCAAACTTGATCACTTTTTTTGCGACTTACTACGATTCCTTGCGATTCCTTGCGATTATATGGTTGCCAAAGAAAAAGTCAGCAAATGGGCAAAAATGCTTTTCGTACCGAGGAGCTAAAATATGGAATAGCCTCCCTGCTGAGTCAAAGACAGCATCCTCTCTGGATGGTTTTAAGAAAACTGTAAAGGGTTAATATCTTTGTTTATTGTTTGTTTGTTTGTTTGTTTTCAATTTGTTTTGAGTGGGCTTGTCAGGATTTCTAGCTACTGAAAGCTAATTTAGGCCCACTGTGCATGCCGCATCCAGGCATGCGACCCCTAGTTGAGGTGAGTTGCGAGGTCAGGCCTCAGTGGTCACCCATCCGAAATCTGACCTCACTCGGCCAAGCTTAACTTCAGTCACCTGACGAAGACTGTATAAGCCACTCGGCCACTCACCCCGAGTGGCTTATACAGTCCGATTGGCTGTATATATTGTATAATTGTAAATAGGCTTTGAGATTATGGTTTCTGATTTTAGTTGTGATTTATTTTAATTATTTATGGTATGTAAGTTTTTAATGGAGGGCCCCTTGAAAAACGGCTTCTGCCGAAGGGCTACCCTCCTAAAAAGATTCAAATATGAAAAATATGAAACATGGAATATGAGGAAGATGATAAGACTTGCCCGCTAGAGTAGCAAACATCAGTGGCGTATACTAGAAAAACGAACCTTTTAACTAGGATGTGGATGATTCAAATCCATTGGGTGGGTGGTCTTGATGTTATGAATTTTCAAATGTGAACTTTTTTCTGGCTTTACTCCAACGTCGAAAACAAACTTTTTGAGACACCCTTTACATGAATGGGATTTGGACACACACTGTGCACCATGCGCATACTAACCGGTTTTGTGTTGTACAGGAAAATATAAAGCCCGAGGTCTTTAAAGTACAGACCGAGCTTGCGAGGTCTGTCCATTAAGACCGAGGGCATTATATTTTCCTGTACAACAACAAAATCGGTTAGTATTAGTTTTATTACCTGACATCTTCTAATCTTGACTCTCATTTAACCAAACACATTTTGTTAGCTGCGAGTTTACTGTGATCTCACAGGCCTAGGCCTAAAGCAGTTGCTGTGGTGACAAAAACGCGTCCTTGTATCGTATTATACAAGGCTACGGGAAACCCGCGGGAAAGGTGCGATTAGCCGATAGGAATGGCGGGATTCTGTATTGCCTCGTTTTTGAAACTTCAGTCAGGTAATAATTAATCGCGCACAAAGGCCGTAAATTGATAACATGCTGTTCGTTTATAGGTCTATTTCTGACAATTGCATTGGTAACATATCCAGTTGGATGGCATACTGATCGCATCAAACGCATGTGTTTAAACTCGAGCGACAAAGCCGCAGCTTTCAAGATAGGACAATGCAGCCTTGGAATCAGTTATTATTTCGCCATTGGTAGCTGTGCAGGAGCTTTTCTTTGTAGCCTCGTTTCTGGATTTGCTGATCGTTCGTTGTTCAGCAGTGATGTGCAAGAAGAGATTTTGGAGGGTAAACATCTTATTTGTGTGCTATGAATACCGGGTGAGCCACAGAACTGACCGTTCGTTGTTCAGTAAGCGTTTACGTGTTTGGCGGGCTGTGAAACGAAAAGTATTACGCCGATACGGTAAAAACCCGCGTATAAGAACCTAATGATTAAGAATCTACAGACTGAAATTGTGAAATTAGACCCCCAATATGTAAGAACCCATGCTGCCTGAAATTTGAAATAGGTTCTTATTCGTAAAGATCATCAAGTTAGGTCAAAACGCCAGTTGCGTTGTAATTGAACCTATACAGACTGATACTGCCATATGTGCGTCTTGCAAAGAACTGTAAAGATGCTTTGAAGACTTTTCATTGTATTACACGTTTTTTTTTTATAAGAAACTGGTTCATAAGAAACTAGTACTAAGAAGGCCAAAATTTTAATAAACTCTAGTACTATGTCTGAGAAGTACTAAGAAACTTTTCAAAGTTAAAAGCATGGATTTTATAGCGAATAGATCATTGAACCTTCATTCTTGAGAAATATTATCTAACCATGTGTGTTTTCGACATAACAGAACACTGTTTATTCCTTTATGATGTGTTAAATATCAAGAAACATATCTGCCACAGTGTTAGCGACCACATTGCTAATTCTGCATTCAGAAAAATAAGAAACCAATTAAGAAACTTTTAGTACTAAAATGGACTTAATTTCATGTGAAATTAAGAAACTTTTAGTTCTATGGCCTGATCCTAGTTTCTTATGAAAAAAACGTGTATGTAGAATTTTTCATTCTTCTACAAACTGCTGTTGTGAATAAGGCCTCATGAACTCAGGTGCCTCTGAACTTACTGTAAATAATAGGCTTGAAGTTCAATCTTAATGAATGATATACCTGAAAGCTCTGAATGAACTAAGAACCAATTTAAGAACCAATTTAAATTTCCCGCTTAATGCTCAATATATGAGAACCTAATCAAGCTGACTTGCAAAATTGTAGGCTCTTATACGCTGGTATTTACAGTAAATCCCCGCATATAAGAACCTCCCAAAATAAGAACCTAGAGGCTGTTTTTCCTAAATTATGTACCCTGCAATTAAGAGCCTGTTTCAGTTTGATGAAACATAGATTCTTATTTCAGGGCTTGCAAAGTTGATCTTCGATTAGTTTTATTAAGGTCATTGTGGTCCCAGTTTGCTTTGATAGTTTTATTCTCCTCCCCCAGTTAATTACTAGGTCCATAAGAGCGCTTCCAAAACAAATTGTAGTGCTGAACATCTTTGTGGAACTCTCTAGGGGACTACATGAGACACCTTTGAAACAAGAACCTCCACATAACTTGAAATTAGTCTTAGTGCCTTTTGAAATAAGAACCAATTTCATTCTGGCTCTCAACAAAGTAGGTTCTTATATACGGGGATTTACTGTACTGTATTCCAAACTCGAATGTTGACTTATCAGTCAATGACGAACTTAGATGAGAAAATTTATCAGGGTGAGCAGCGGATGAGTCAAATTATTGTTTACGCGTTTGACAGGATGTGAAATAAAAGTATGTGGCCAATATCCGGGGAGGGGGGGGTAACTTCAATAACCGGGTGACGGGGGTGTGCCATTTGACATCTAAAATCATGCCCTAAAATATGTGAACTTTTGTGAAAACCATCCCCAAAGTTGACAGGCCTTTGAAATTATATACCCCTAATAGAATTGTGACAACAATCCAAAATTTTAACAAAGTAAGTGAAATCTGATCAGGAAAATACCCTAAAGAGTTATTTTTCTAAAATAGCATCCCAAAATTTATGACTAATTGTGATTTTACTAAAAGTGACACCCTAAAATTTATTAGCTGCTCGAAAAAGCCATGCCATAAAGTGGTACATCGCATACCAGCATATATGGTGGTAACTCCCCCCTCTCAGGCCCAATATTCAGAACAAGACTGATGACGATGAGTCCCTTGTATCCCTGTGGTAAACCTTGCTCAAAAGGGACTCGTAATGAAACAGGGAAAATCTTGGCTCTATTTTCTTCAATCATCAATGGAATTATGATGGAATCACGTCTTCGAATCTCAGTCCCGTGGGAGTGTTTTCAATTCTTCAATCGAATCGAAAATTCTATCACATTTGCACCGTAACAATAGTAATTCACGAATCTCGCAATCTGATTGGTACTGTAGGAATCGCGAAGTTTGGGCCTAAATAGGGCCAGGTTTTTAAGAGTAATATTATGAGTCTCTGTTGACTGAAGCGCCGTCATCAAGTCAAATAGCACAGGGAATCAAGAGACTCATCGTCATAAGTCTAATGCAGAACTAAGATTTTAATCTATCAGTGAAAGGCTAACTTAGATTTGACAATGCTGTTTGATAAAATCACTCACGTTTTAGACTCAGAGATTAGGATAATGCTGGTATAGCGAAGGTTCCACATCTTTTAAATTGGTGTAAAGAGGCGGCTGTGGAATTCAATGATCTATTCTTTAAACTGAATGAATTGAAAAAAACTTTCACCACTTTTCCATGACTCTACCGTTGGACTTTTTCAGAAATCTTGAATATTTGTCGGAATTACAGCATTTTCATAATTCAGCTCATATTATGATGTGACGTCATCAAATTTCTAAATCACAAACCCGAAAAGTGAAAGAACATTGCTTGATACCCTATTTTAGGCATCCTTGAAATACTTTTAGGCACTACGGCTTTCTTGAAAATTATTTGAACTTTCGTCGATAGGTTTAGAATTTACGATAGTTTTAAGTCGTTTTCGAAAATTATCTTGAATTCTTAAAACAGAAGAAAAACGCTGTAATTCTGAAAATCTTGAAGATTTCAGAAAAATCCAACGGCAGATTTACTTTAAAATAGTTCAAGTTTCTTTGAGGCTGTTCAGTTCAAAGAAATAGGTCATAGAATTTTACACCCACATTTTAAAAGATTTGAAACTTATGCAATCTGGTTGGGATTTGTGTAGAAACGAGAATTCCATGTTCCATTCTGGTCCATGATTTACTTGCCTTTTGAAGTTTAGATTGGCTGTCTTGAAAACATGGGATGTGGAATACTAGAATGGAATGGAACTCGGTGCTATTGTCAGGCTTTGAAATAAAACGCATCTTTTTACCTCAAGGCCTCGTTTTTTTAATTTTGAAAATCTCTTGATGCGAATTTCCTGACCATGGGTTTGGATTCAGCTCCCCAAGTTTAGTCTAACTGCAAATCTTGATATTCCTAGCGTATGCGATTTCGATTTCATGGCGATAATAAATGAGAAGTTATATGGGATTTCACCGTCAAATTCGTTCAGGGTGTAACTTTACACCCGTATTTTCAACGGTCAAATCCAAAATTAATTTTCAAACTTGTTATCCTCATAAAGTTAAATTTGCTAACACTAAGGTCATGAAAATTTGCAGTTAAGACTAAGATCGGGGTGCTGAATGTGAATATAGGGTCAGAAATTTCATATGACGCAAGCTAAAGAAATTTCGGAAAATTCCAAAACGAGGCTGCTTAGTTCAAAAGCTGTATTTTAATATTCGTTGATAGCAAATTACAGCCTCGCAAACGGGAGCATCTTTTCAACTTCCCCGTTAGAGTGTTTTGAGAGCTGATACGTTTGCAGTTTACTGCAGAATATTTACTGTATTTAAGGAGAGAACTTATTTGCAAAACTGTAGTTTTTTCCTTTTTCATTGTCTAAAAGATAATTTATAATATTATGTTATATTTATTCGTAGCTTAGACTAATAAAATCTTTAAAGTTTAGGAACTTAGTGAACTTTTATCGTAGATAATTTTGAAGATTAAAACACATCATTGCTAAAGTTCAGTGTATTTGTTTAGCCAGAAAAATTGCCCACGTAGGACGATTCCGTACACAAAGAGTACCTGATGGTTTAAGCCCCGGCCAAACGCTCTCGATTTTTCGACAACGCTCGACATCGATGTCGAGTGAAATGTCGAGAGTGATGTCGAGCGTTGTCGAGCCATGGGTTTTGGGAAAAGTAGAAGTTCCTATTAGATTAATTATCGTTGTAAAGAGTAAGAACTGTCAGGTCTACCTTGTGTGTTCTCTGTTTTCCATCCTCGCCGTCGTCCCGTCGATTTAGCATCATCCTCATCTTGGCTGACCCAACAAGTAACACGGCCTATCTTGTTTTCAAGAGCACCAGAGCACCCGCACTCTCATTGAAGGAGCTCACAGGCCGAACTGAGGCTGTGCTATCAAGATAGGCCATGTTACTTGTTGGGCCAGCCAAGATGAGGATGATGCTAAATCGACGGGACAACGGACAGGATGGAAAAACAGAGAACACACAAGGTAGGCCTGACAGTTCTTACTCTTTACAACGATAATTAATCTAATAGGAACTTCTACTTTTCCCAAAACCCATGGTCGAGCGTTGCCTGCGAGCAGGCTTTCACGCAGGCTATATCGAGCATTGTCGAGTCAAATTTGATCGAGGTCAAAATGGATCAGCGAAGGTGCTCGACATTTCTATTGTTTAAGGTTTTGTCGAGTGTTGTCGAGTGCGTTTGGCCAGGTGCTCGACTTTCCGCTCGACAATGCTCAGCTTACACATGCGCAACCAATGGAATGGAGAGGTTGCTGTCAATGTTTCGCTGGCATCTACGGGAAGAAACATCACAGGCACTAGATGCTACCTTCGCAAGCGTGATGGCTTGGTACAAGTCTTCGTTTTGTTTATATTCCCACTGTCATTGCGGAAAGGTGGTACCGTGCCGAAGGCGCAACCAGCGCGCAGCGCGAGGGCGGCGGGAGAGGGGAGGAAGAACAGTTTCTCTCCCTTCCTTCTTATCCCTTCATTTTACTCTGTGTGAGATATTCTGAGATTAAAACTGAGACTTGTAGCAAGTCAAGCAAGCGTGATGAGGCGTATCGTTGCAGCCACAGCCTTCAAACTGGTTGCCGAAAGAGAAACTGGCTACAGGTAGGTGAAACGTCAGTTGGGAACGATCTTCGCTGGAAGGGAGTTGCAATGAAGGATCGCGAAGCTTGCACGGAAGATCAATAATTCTTGTTAGGTATACAAGAATTTCAACAAGATCTCACAGAATGTGTAGAGCTGTCCTCTTTTGGATATTCGTCGGTTTACCTTGAAAGACCTGTACCTGGTGAAGAACATCCACTGGTGTTTGGCCCGACAGGAGCTCACAAGAGAAATATTTAGAAGGCCTGTAGATCTTGAATTACATGTCTACAGAGATGAGTACTTCGACGATCTTTTGGAGCTGGTGAGTAACAGTGCTGCTTATCAAGCTGGAGGCCTTACATATGTGCATAAAAAATTTTCCCACCAAAATTGGTGTCAGAAAGGCTCTGCCAAGCAAGAATTCTTCAAAATTCTGCAATATAAACAGAGAATCTTCGTAGGACATTCTTATCATATATCGGAAACATCCAGGATCTTCCATGCTCAACTCTGTGAAGATATTTTCAAAATAAAAACGCGTTTGCTGTCTCTGCTTCTCCTTCCTCGCAGATCACTATCAACATCGGGCTAGCAACTGCCTTACATTGTCTATATTAAGATTTAATTCTGGTTTGAGAGCAGCAACAAAATTTAGCGGGCTTTCATACGAAGAAAAAGAAACTAAAACGCGAACTTGACGCTACCGCGCAGCCGAGAAAGACTCGAGTGAAATGTCGACAGCGTTTCGCCACCTTTTGCTCCATAACGCTCGTCAAACCAGCATTAAGCAGCTACTTCGCTGGCCGTCAATTGAGAAACTAATCAATCGAGAAACTTGTACAATGGTGTATAAATCTTTGAACGAACTCGCACCTGAAAACCTAGGTAACATTTTCTACCAATTGTCTGATGTTCATACCAGGGTCTTTCGCGATACGAAATGCAATCTTGCAGTGCCAAAGATGAGAACTGCTTATGGCCAAAAATCATTTGCGTTTCGTGGAGCGAAGGCATGGAATAAACTCGACTCGGAAATGAAATTAGTCCCTTCGATTCAGTCATTCAAACGAAACTAAAAGCTTTGAATTGACAATATTCAAGGAAAGCTGTTCTACATCGAAAGAGTCATCGTTGTTTTTCTTTTTCCCGTTTTATAGCTATGTAATTAGAAACTATTGTAAATAGGTTTATTTCTCATTAGCTTGTTATCTTATTTTTTGCTGGGACGATCGGAAAGCAGTTGCTTAATCTATTTTTCAACTGAATTCTATCCCAGGGTAAACATTTTTAAACTGAAAAAAAAATTAAAAAAAATGAAAAAATAGCTCTATTTTTGTCGAGCGTTGTCGAATGAAAAGTCGAGAGCGTCTGGCCGGAGCTTTGAAGGCGGATTTCTATTCAGTGTATTTTGTTGCCTGGCATTCCAATTCCTCGAGAATTTTTTTAGGTAATAATGGTCAAATGCTTATCCCACATCAAGTGCTGGTCAACCTGAACACCCAAGTATTTTGCATGGTTGAGAAACTGGCTCCTCTCATATTTTTATGGCTGGCTCCCGGTTTTCAGATTGGCCGGTCCTTTTGAGTCGGCTTCGGTTACCAATTACCCTGGGTACCAGAGCCTCAAAAAAGATGAATAAATAGAAGAAGAAAGAAAAATGAGGAAAACTCATTTTTTCTTTCTTCGTTTATTTATTTATTTATTTTGAGGCTCTGGTACCCAGGGTAGTTACCAATTACCATGGTCCGTATCTTCGCTGCATTTAGCGATAACTTGTTGCTGGGGGGGGGAGTACTTAGCGGTGGTGGCGCGATTTCTAAGAAAATTCGAAAAGAAGTGGGGAGGATTTTGACGTAATTTTTCGTTCTAAAGGTATACGGAACTAATTTTCTGGCATTTTTCTTTGAAAATTTTTGCCGACTTTAGGAATTTGGGGGAAAAGTCCCACCCCAGTCCCCATGGTGTCGCCACTGGCACTTAGTATTTTTGTGCGCAGGGGGTGTGTCGTTTTTCGGGGTATCGTTTTCTATGGTTTTCGTCAATTTTTACAGTAGGGTATCAGAGGAAGGCAATTTTTCTGGAGCCGGTTGTCAAAACATGTCAAAAGGGAAATAAGTTTGTTAAATCGGGTTGTTATTCAGTCAAATTTTTGTGTTTTGGAGAATCCTTTTGACGGACTTTTTCTAGAATCGGGTATCACTTGAGGGCAAAAATTCTGGAACCGGGTAAAAAATCTTTCTTCGTGGCCACACCCCCGTACAAAGTTAGGTCAAATACCCCCCCCCGGGTTTCCAACCAGTTCTTAGGGCGATCTACGTCTTCATTGACAGAATCATTGATATCTGTGACAGAGTCTAACGAGTGGGAAGTGCTGGTGTCATCTGCATGCATTTTAACTTCCCCAAATTCTAGTGAGATGGGAAAAGATCATTGATAAATATCAGCAATAGTAAAAGCCCAAGGCAAGAACCTTGCAGTACCCCGCTCCTTCCCATCAACTTCATTAACATCGAGCTCTTGTATCAATATTTGGTGATCAACGATGCCAAAACCCTTTTTAAGGCCCCGTTTACACGGGAACGGAGCCAAACGGGATCGGATCCATTTGGATCCGATTCACTTTTTGAGGGGCGTTTACACGAGATCGGATCCAGAACTGCTGGCATACACGGGATCGGATCCATTTGCATTTTATGAACTTTTAGCTGCGTTCTAGTAAACCTTTTGTCTTGCTTCAATTTTTACCCTTTGAAATCTTGCAATCTAATAGACTCTGTCTCATCTCTGATTCCTCTCTATGAAAAGTCAACAAGGGATTTTCAATTTAATCGTGTCATTTCCTATCCTTACCAGTTTGGATCCGATCCCACCCGTTTACACGAGACCCTTTTGGGATCGGATCCAAACGAGATCACTTTCGAAAGTGATCCCGTTTGGGTACGGATAGCAGATCCAAATGGTTTCTGATCCGTCGAGTCCCGTGTAAACGCAAGGCCTATCCGTTATGCTTTTTTTATATATATTCCAATAAAATTTTACAATAGACAAACAAAGGTTACAAGACGATGTCACGAGGAGCATGGAAATACATAGCAACCCTGTGACCATAACATTTAACATAAATATTCAAATTGATATTACATTAAATATTACAAATAACATATTACAAATAACAAATAGGAAAACAACAATTGCAGATATTTCCGACAAAATAAACCACAAAAAATGAATGTACGAAAAGCAAAGTACAAGAGAGAGGAGACAGCAAACTTATGAACTTATTGAAACCGTTCTGAGGCCTTATAGTGTTTCGATGACACTGTGTTTAGGTCGAGGTGCCTTAGACCGCGATTGAATAAGAACGCATGGCATATACTTTGAATAAGAACCGAACTATATCTGAACTAATACTGAAAGTGTGTAATCTTACTCCATATCAAATGAACTTATATTATCTTAATCACGTGATGAAGTTATTAAATGTCATTGATGTTAGGACATCATACCTCTCCCTTACTTTGATAAATTTGTCTGTTAATTTAAATCATTATATGCATACGCGAATAAGATATTAAGACGAACATGAACGAGAGTACAACGAAAACTATGCTTAAGCAGAATAAATGTTTTGTCCGTATCTTTGAACTGGTTGTCTGTTTCTAACGGGATAGCGAGCATTGTTCTCTCCTTCATCTGATATACCATTATCAATGTCATGATCAAAATAGTCTGTCTCAGTTGCACTGCCCACTTCATCGTCAAACTCTCCTGCAAATTTCTTGAAAAACGAGATGTTTCGAGTGACATAATGTCCATTTCTCAAGACTGTGACTCGACTTCCTCTTCGCTTAACAACCTTGTACGGTTTTGGGTCATATCGTGTTGACAGTTTGTTCTCTTTTGATTGACGAACAAGAACGATATCTCGTAGGACATCATAGGCCTGAATGTATTTTAACGTTGCCTCAAGAATTTTTGTGTTTAGATCCCAGGATAACTTGTCGTGGCCATACAAGAGGATTTGGAGTAAATTTTCATTTATGAGGTTTGTTAATCCGTGGTGGCGTGGACTTGCTACAAAAGTCTCTCTCGTGGCAAAAACGGGAGATGGAATGAAAGCGAGAGAGACTTGTAACACTTGGCAGCATGGTTCGTTGGCTGGACAGGATTCTGTCCAGTCGGCATCCTTTTACAAAAAACCAATATCCAATCATATGCCTAGAAAGGACAATGATACAACAGAGCGAGGCTCTGCGATGTTTTTTTTGACAATGGCAGACTCAAGCTTCGATGAAACAGTTGACAACAAACCCGTCATTTTTGAAAATGGAAGCAAGGCTCGATGGCTCATGAATATTAATGAGCATGCCAAGTATTACAAGTCTCTCGCTTTTTTCCTTCTCCTGTTTTTTCTGCGAGAGAGACTTGTAGCAAGTCCAGTGGTGGCGCAATATCGCGTTTACACTGCCGAGAAGATCACGTCTTTCTTCGTCATAAGCATGGCAGAGCAGCAAAAAGTGTTCGGTGTCCTCAACACCATCGTTTATCGGACACAAAGGATTTAAAAGTATTGCCGTTATACTTTTGGTACGGATCCATTTGGATCCGATCTCGTGTAAACGGGGCCTAATTATATGAAGTTGACAGATGTAAACTGTCCCTTATCGCAGTCCAGATACCAATCATTGGTACTACTTAATAAACAGTACGGAATGGAGATTCCGAAATCCTGATAGGAAAGAATAGAGCTGGTCACAGATTAGTTTCTCGAGCAGGCGCGAGACCACAGGTCTTTTCTCATAAGAAACTAGGATCAGGCCATAGTACTAAAAGTTTCTTAATTTAACGTGAAATTTTTTCCATTTGAGTACTAAAAGTTTCTTACTTGTTCTATCTGTGTTTATACAATAATGTACCACTGGTCCTTCTCCCTGGAGGGTGGCGCCAGAAATCTTCCGTCAGGAGGACTGAAGCTGCTGGCGAGGAAGGCTACCAGCAAGGGGGTTCAAATGGCAAAAACTGCTATTTTCCAGAAATTTCCTCTCACCATGGGCTAGATGCTTCCGATGGCAGATGTAGTTCCCTAGCCCTCTCCTAGCACCGCCACTGCCGAAGCTTTGATTCGTCTAAGACCCCCCGGGGTAACTTCAATAGGCGGGTGACAGGGGTGTGCCATTTGACGTCTGAAATCGGACCCTGAAATTTATAAATTTTTGCGAAAAAGATACCCTTATATAAGCAGGCAACTGAAAATGTATGCCCTAAAATTATGACAGCCATCCAAAATTTTAACCAAGTAAGTGAAATTTGATCAAAATCAATACCCTATAGAGCTATTTTTCTAAACTACTTGTGAATTTACCAAAAATGATATCCCAAAATTTATCCTCTGCTCGAAAAAGGCACCCCAAAAAATGACACATACCGTACCTGCATACATGGTAGTTACCCCCTAGACTTATGACGATGAGTCCCTTACAATAATATCAACTACCAAATCTCCATTTCGGGGCAGTTACAAAGTTTAAGCTAACTAGTAACACTGGTAAAAGAAAGTAACAAAAGCTAAAGCAAATTAAACTAACAACAAGTACTAAACAACTGAACGTAACATATCTCAACACTATTTACAAAATCTTTTTACCTCCCTCATTATTCCCTTAAGAGCTTTTGGATCATTTGAAAAGAGCTTATCTTTGCTACAATTTTTCATGTCAAATTTCTTGCATTCCCATAGATGTTCTACATTTTCTTTATGTTTTCTGCATCTTCTACAAGTATTGTCTTTATACTTAGCCGTGTAGTTTGCTTTTAAATCTATCATATTTAACTTAAGCATCAGCAGATCTGATGCTTTTGTATCCTTCAGATAAGCCTTGAATCCAAAATGTGAGTTTCTAATCAGGCGCAACTTAGTTTCTGAGTTTTTCTTATTTGTTTCATTTAGTCTGTCAACTATTATTGCCTTGACTAGGTTTGACCATTCTTTTTTTGTCATGATGCTTATATGATTTTCACTTATTGTTATCCCTAAGTTTTTAATACTAGTCCATACTTCATCACACCAACACTTGGTCATCCCAAGTCTTTTCTGTTCGCTATATACTATTTTTACTAATCTACTGTCAGGTATGTTTAGTATCTTTCTTAGATACAACATAAGTTTTCGTATGATAATTCTGTGTTCGATCTTCAAAATATAACCCACAACGAGACGTTGTACGTGGGATAGTAAAGATTCTTTGTAATGCATCTTTCCGTATCTTCTCCAACTTATCAATTTGTTGTTTTGTGATATTTGTCCAACTTTCACAGCCATACAGAATCTTCGGTATTAGACTTGTTTCAATTATTTTTATACCTACCTCTATTCTATTTGCATTGAGGACTGGATTTTTCAAAAGTGTTACTATTTCGTATGCAGTAAATCCCCGCATATAAGAACCTACCAAAATAAGAACCTAGAGGCTGTTTTTCCTAAATTATGTACCTTGCAATCAAGAACCTGTTTCGGTCTGATGAAACAGAGGTTCTTATTGCAGAGGTTGCAAAGTTGATGTTTGATTGATGTTATCAAGGTCATTGTGGTCCCAGTTGGGTTTGAAAGATTTATTCTCCTCCCCAATTACTTAGTACATCCATAAGAACGCTTCTAAAATAAATGATAGGGCTGACCATCTTTGTGAGACTCTCAAGGGGACAACATGAGGTACCCTTCAAATAAGAACCTTTATACCTTGAAATAAATCTTAGTATCTTTGAAATAAGAACCAATTTCAGCCTGGCAGTCAAAAAAGTAGGTTCTTATACGCGGGGATTCACTGTATTATTTTATTTCCGCTGTTGCATTTATCATTGATGGTGTCATCTAAGTTACATTTCTCATTTACTATGTTTCCTAGGTATTTATACTTAGCTGTTTGTTTCATTAGTAAGTTATCTAGATTAACCTTTACTTCATCTTGCTTTGTTCTATTGAATTTAGTTCATATGTATTGCGACTTGTCAGAGTTACATCTGAGCAAATTTTTTTCTTGAAAATCTTGAGCTATCTTTGACATGGAATTCATAGTTGTTTTATTTACGGATATGAGTAAAGTATCATCTTGATATAGTAAATATGGAATTTTGATTTGGCCTAGATTTATACCCAATTGAGTCGTCTTTTATTTCTCTTAATCCTTTATCTATATTAAAAATTTGCACATATAGGAGCAGCCCACAATGTTCCTTGCTTGACATTTCCCCTATTTGAAATTGGTTGCTGGTTCCATGATCGCTCCTTATGGTGACTGTGCTTTCTTTGTTTCCCTGGGGTAAACCTTGCTCAAGAGGAACTTATAATGAAGCAGTGACAAAACTTGGCCCTATATTCTTCAAAAATCAATATAGTAATTCACAAATCTCGCAATCAGATTGGTACTGTGGGAATTGCGAAGTTTGGGCCTAAATGGGGCCAAGTTTTTCAAAGTAATATTATGAGTCTCTGTTGACTGAAGCGCCATCACTAAGTCAAAGAGCACAGGGCAACAAGAGACTCATCGTCATTAGTCTAGTTACCCACCCCCCGCCCCCCTCGGGGCACAGTGATCCAGCAAGTGGAAGAAATACCAAAAAATTAAGTTGCTGATTTCTGACCATTGATCATGCCATTCTAAACTAGATACGTTGACTATCAAAATAAAGAAAAATTCATTGAAATCGGACAAGCGAGTCCAGAGAAATTCAGGGTCAAAGTTTGATGAAATGTACAAGTGTCAATTTCATGTAATTTTTATCAAAATTCTCCCTGATTGGCCAATTAATCTCAAAATTCAAATTGTCACTTCTTGTGTCAGCAATGTCCGATTTTCACGAAATCAACTTTATTTAGGACATTGACATGACGACTTTCAACTGATTATCAGTTAGAGGAAAAATAGTTTTTAATTTCACACTAAAATAGACATGCGCAGCAGCAGCACAATTTTGGCAAGTTTGGCATTGAAATGTAGAAATTTCAAGTTTACAGTTGAAAAAGTAAAAAGTGACTCAAAGTGACTCCACCACACAAACTTCGTCTGAAAGTACCACATCTCAGCTGAAAATCTACCGAGGGGATCGTACAGAATCGTACGGAAAAAAGATTTATACGCAGTTAGAGAAGTTAAGTGTTCCTCTTGATTTTAAAGAGAAAGTTGGTTTTTGTGCTGCCTTTGGAGCAATATAAAGGAAGATTTATTAAAAGTAACTGTTAGTTATTTCTCTTCTTCTTTGTGGAAATTCAGAATGCAATATTGAAGTACAATTTTTCGCTGCTCCTCCGCAGTTACAATGAATTGAGTCATGTAAACTGCTTATGTTCTAGACCATTTCTTCACACAGCGTTAGGTTACCAACCTGAAACGCCCAAGATAACTTCATTGCGGACTAAACTTGCTACTAAGCTGCTTACATCCACAAAATTCAATAAAAAGACTATGGTGCAGCTATTTACAGATTGTCTTTTGTTCCTTCGATAATACTTCAATCATACATCAACTGGATTAGTGATTCCTCCTCGTTGGACACATAGGCGATTGACGAAGACTGTAGTGTTTGTGTCACCAGATTTTGTCTTATTTTTGTAATTGTTGGAGCTGATGTCATTAGCATTTTCACAAAGATGTCATTAATTACTGCATTACCCTATGTTGCCAGTCGATCGCAGAGAAAATATCAAATGTGTCATAATTTGTTGACCAGATATGGGGTGGAAGCATTTCCACCAAGAAACCAAATCAATGATTTTAAGAGTACTTTATATCCGCATGTCACAGTTGAACACTTTATCTCTATCTGTCAGTATTACTGATTTATACCACTCAACTCTTTGCAACATCGCTGAGACAATATCATAAACTCCAGTGTTCATCATCTGTTGGCACATTCTTGGTAGTTATTTGAAATGCAAGCATCTTGTGGTAGTTTGCTTTTGGATTGGCCAAGGTTGCAGAGCGAAGCAGACTTGTGTCGAAGCCACTATGAAAGGCACACTGTTGTGCCACTGATTAGGTAAATAAGGCAATCAAGAAGGAAAGAATTAGGTAAGGTTCAGCAATTTCGCTGTACAGTGAAATTCATGAAGATGCTAATGATCTGATTCCGTTTATTAGTGATTTTGATAGTGATAGTGATTATTAGTGACTTCCGATTAGTGAAGTATTATCGAAGGAACAAAAGACAATCTGTAAATAGCTGCACCATAGTCTTTTTATTGAATTTTGTTGATGTAAGCACCTTAGTAGCAAGTTTAGTCCACAATGAAGTTCTCTTGGGCGTTCCAGGTTGGTAACCTAAAGCTGTATGAAGAAATGGTCTAGAACATAAGCAGTTTACATGACTTAATTTATTGTAACTGCGGAGGAGCAGCGAAAAATTGTACTTCAATATTGCATTCTGAATTTCCACAAAGAAGAAGAGAAATAACTAACAGTTACTTTTAATAAATCTTCCTTCATATTGCTCCAAAGGCAGCACAAAACCAACTTTCTCTTTAAATTCAAGAGGAACACTTAACTTCTCTAACTGCGTATAAATCTTTTTTCCGTACGATTCTGTACGATCCCCTCGGTAGATTTTCAGCTGAGATGTGGTACTTTCAGACGAAGTTTGTGTGGTGGAGTCACTTTGAGTCACTTTTTACTTTTTCAACTGTAAACTTGAAATTTCTACATTTCAATGCCAAAAATGCCAAAATTGTGCTGCTGCTGCTGCGCATGTCTATTTTAGTGTGAAATTAAAAACTATTTTTCGTCTAACTGATAATCAGTTGAAAGTCGTCATGTCAATGTCCTAAATAAAGTTGATTTCGTGAAAATCGGACATTGCTGACACAAGAAGTGACAACTTGAATTTTGAGATTAATTGGCCAATCAGAGAGAATTTTGATAAAAATTCCATGAAATTGACACTTGTACATTTCATCAAACTTTGACCCTGAATTTCTCTGGACTCGCTTGTCCGATTTCAATGAATTTTTCTTTATTTTGATAGTCAACGTATCTAGTTTGGAATGGCATGATCAATGGTCAGAAATCAGCAACTTCATTTTTTGGTATTTCTTCCATTACCTCTATTGTTCTGGATCACTGTGCGGGGGTCCAAGCCCAGCTGGCTGGTGACATGACATTGAGACATTGAGAAATCATACATGAAGTACATAGGCTATAATTTGCCACCATCTTTCTTCTGTGAAAAAAAAAACAAAGAAAGCAGGTACACAACTAAAGACCTTCTGATTGCGCTCGCAAATATTCTTCAAAGATCAGAGAAAAACAGCATATATTACACACAAGAAGATGATATGAGCACCCATTTTTGATATGAAGCCATGAAGAAATAACGTCTTGAAGCGAAGACAATTTTGACGATAATTTTCAAGAGGGAAGTCAAGTCAATTGAAGTGAAAGCTGAGTCCAAGATGGCGGCATCAAAGGCTTTCAAAATTGGAGACTTGGTCTGGGCTAAACTCAAAGGATACCCGCATTGGCCTGCCAGGGTAATGATGTAGAGGGTTGTGCCTGATTATAGAATCCAGGCCCTGATACATTTGCCAGTTCATGTAACGATATCCGTTGACGTTCTTTTACTGACATTTGCAGTTCATTCTAATGAGTAGGTCAGGCCCTGCATTCTATAATCGCTCATAGGGTTGCTTGCTATATAGATGTTTTTCACTTAGTTTGAAATGAATTGTGGATGAGGGTGTATTTTTGACTGAGTTAGAGAAATCGCTGTCAAAGAGGCTAAGCCTGAGTTAGTACAACAGCCTGCCTGTTGGAATCAAACCCCAATGATTGAAGAAGAATGTTTGGCAGATGGGCTCGCTGTAAAAATAACAAAACGAGAGAACAAAGACACTGGTGCACCAAATTGGTGGATGGGGTCCCACACACACACATTCCACAGATTCCCCTGGCTTTCAATTTCGTTCATTTTAAATTTCCACTTCAGTATATGCATACAATAAATTAAAAGATTAATTACAGTACAACTATAACTAACATAGGTAGGTAGGTATTTATATTTAACGTGGCTAGCCTGCGAAAGTCTGAGAGACTTATTTCCAGCAGGGGCCACGGATGTTTTACCATCAGTCCGCCGCAGCTACCCGCCACAGCTACCAGATTTCCCTCACATGGCTCTGGTCGACCCGGGCTAGTGTTACGGACAGCGACCAAACTGTCCAGCGTGGGATTTGAACCTACGGCCGTTCTGACCTTTGGCTTACGAGTCAGACGCTTTAACCACTCGGCCACACGCTCACTTACAACATATAAAATATAGAAGACAAAGAACAACAAAAAGATACATTTATGTAATGTATATTGCATAGTTGATTATGGTTTGTGCATGTAACCAAGGTGCTCAATGCATGTAGCTGAGCATTATGAACCAGTGTGGAAAGTTCGTTTTTGTTACGCCAAAGCTTTGTGCCACGCCAATTGTCTAAAGACAATAGACCTATTGTTCTCCTATTGTTCTTGACGTTTCTCCACGCCAAAGATATTTGGCGTAACATACATGTTTTCCAGCATGGATTATGAACAATGGCCAGTGGCCAGTGACCACTATGGCAACCTACTGTACTGTATGAAAAATGTGGCACACCTAAGAATCAGATTAGAATCATTTCTGAAAAGTTTAGTATCATTTTGATATCATCTCTGAAAAGCTTAATATCACTTCTCAGTCTTCATAATATGAGGCGTGCGATCGCACGCGCACGCCTCTACACATGCCTAAATTGTCCAAGGCGTGCAAAATGTCGCACAGGCAAATCGGAAATTTTCCAAATTTCGTAAAAATTTCAATCAAAAAAATTTCGAAGAAACATAACTTGTGCAGCATAATTTGAAGTAAGATGCTCCTTTATTTATCCCTCAATGTTCCTACAATTTTGCTGCTGAATGGCGTTTCAAGTTCTTCACAATAGGAAACCATTCGTTGTAAAGGTCAGCTCATTGGCGAAAAGAGCAAGATGCAAGGATTCAGAACAAACCTTTAAATATTTATTCATTTATCTTAGCAAATGGATTCAACAAGAAACCTTTAAAGAACTCAAAGATGTGGAGAATGAAATTGTCTTTTAAACAGATTTACAAAGTGCTGTATTTTGCGATATAAGTTTCTTCATAGCCGTTCATCTCTCTTCTTCATTGATGTTCCTTGTTGACTTATGGTCGTGAAAGATCAAGGAGCGACAACGGAGAACGATCAATAATACTCGACATGTTAATTTGACTGGCACAAAACCTTTATTGAGTGCATCTCTGGAGTAAGGCCACTACAAGTTTCCATTATCTTCCGCTAATTTTAAAAAGCTTGGTTTTATTTCAACAGCGTGGACTCTCATCTCCTTCTCAAATCTGTTAATAACTTCCGTGCAACCTTTATTTGGCTTCAATTGACCTTCACACTTCGTAAAACTAGAAGACGGGAAACTGGATGGCCTAACTGTTTTGATTTTTCCCCAACTTGAAAATGGAGTGCGATAGCAAATGCAAACACAATGGAAAAATATTTTTGCAACTTTGTACCACAGAAGTTCATCGAGTTTATGTATGAGGACTTCCTTTCCAAAAAGTCTGCAAAGACCTCGAATGGCATATTTAGACCGACTGTAGGGTCTATGAATTAGCATATTTGTGCAAGAACAAGAACATTATTTGTGCAAGAGCATCGGTTTGCAGATCTTACTCAAAAGATTAGGCCTCTTTTAAAGGTTTCTCAATCACTTTTCTCAATCAACTTTCGTCATTTCCATTTGTTTACAATACGATAGGTCATCTTGACAGCACCAACTCATATTTCTTGAAAACAAGAATGAGAAACAATATTCGTTATCATTATGAAAAAATAAGCTTGCTCGTATCGCACGCCCAAACTAACCAAGACATGCGAAATGCTGCACAAGGCCCATTTTCATATTACAAAGACTGATTTCTGAAAAGTTTGATTTTATTTCTGAAGAGTTTGATATCATTTTGATATCATTTCTGAAAATTTTAGTGTCTTTTGTGAAAAGCTTAGTATCATTTGTCAGAAGTTTAATATCATTTTGATTTTATTTCTGAAAAGTTTATATAGTTTGTGAAAAGCTTAGTGTCATTTGTCAAAAGTTTGATATCATTTTGATGTCATTTCTGAAAAGTTTATAAAATTTGTGAAAAGCTTAATGTCATTTGTCAAAAGTCTAATATTTCTGAAAAGGTTGATATCATTTGTGAAAAGTTTAAAGTAAATGAACAGAGATATAGCAACATAATCTAAACATAGCACAAAAGAACCGCATGTGCCACTTATCTCCCTGTTGTTTCATAGATAAAAAATATCAAATACAATACACCACTTTGATTAACAGCTGCCTCGTTTTGGAAATTATTCAAAATTCGTTCATATGAAATTATGGAGGCCAAATTCTGATTTAGCACCCAAACTTTAGTCTAACCACGGGTTTTCATGTTGCTAGCAGTCGTTGTGTTGACTTTATGGCGACGTAAAGTTTGGAAATCTGTAAGGGATTTGACCGTGAAAATGACTCGGGGTGTAAAGTTTCACCCCGAACGATTTTTGACGGTCAAATCCCTTATGCATCTTTGAACTCTACATTGTCATAAAATCAACATCACAAATGCCAGCAGGTTAAAAACATGTTATTAGACTAATGTTTGGGTGCTAAATCCGAATCTGGGCTCAAAATTTTCATAAGAACAATAGGAAGGAATTTTGACAAATTTCCAAAATTAGGCTGCGTAATCAAAGTGGTGTATAGGTTGTACCTAGATTACCCCGTAGCTAAGTTTGCTTTCAATCCTGTCGCTTTACTTTAAAAACCCATTTTCACCTGGCATGCTTTGGTGGACAAACATTACCACAATGCAATTCTTGACTGTCTACTGAAAACGAACTCTTTCAAACTTTTGACTGATGAAGCCCTGTGCATGCAAGTTTCACAAAGCCTTTTGAGATCTGTTGCCAAGATCAAGCAGACGCAAACAAAAGCGCCCATAAAAAGCCTTTCTGTAATATGATCTAAAGCCATTTGCTGCAACGAAAATTGCATTCAAATGTTACACAAAAATTGTATAGCTTCAATAATAGAACTAAAAAGATAAAGACAAGCACGATGAAGATTAGAAGGTATAATGGGGGCTTGTGTTTGTGTTGGGTTTATTACGGCAATGGCTTTGTATATATTTGTTTTGCACGGGGGGCTCTTCTGCAATTAGTTTTAAAGAGTTTTCTTGTTGTTGACACTCAAGAATTGCATTGTGGTATCGCTGGTCCACCCAAAGCATGCCGGTTGACAATGGCTCTTTAATATCAAAAAATATCATTTCTGAAAAGTTTAATTTCTTTCCAGATTGATGAACCAAAACCAGGTCAGAAAGTTCCTCAAAGAAAGTACCTAATCTTCTTCTTTGGAACTCATGAAATGTAAGTAGCCTCTCCACACTACAAGTTTCCTTTCTTACTCAACTAAGGGTTGGTCTCAGCAAGGTAAATTTCAACAAATTCAAGCATAATTTTAGGGACAACATTTATTTAACCCAATGTGCGCAAGAAGCGATGGCATTGAGGACACAAAGCACTTTGTTGCTCTTTCATTTGCTGTTCAAAGTCATGATCTTCTCCCTGGAATCGTTGAATTTTTATGACCGTTTCTCGGGGGGGGGGGGGGTAACATAACTTGTTGAGGGCACAGGTAT
Source organism: Aurelia sp. 4 Dawson et al 2005 (assembly GCA_964019985.1). Taxonomy (NCBI): domain Eukaryota; kingdom Metazoa; phylum Cnidaria; class Scyphozoa; order Semaeostomeae; family Ulmaridae; genus Aurelia; species Aurelia sp. 4 Dawson et al 2005. The sequence continues at coordinate 4,751,319 of OZ026512.1, read as the reverse complement.
GTGCCGCCCATATGGGTGGGTTTTTGGGCCAAAATTCTCTAAGCAAGGGTCCCTTTTTCAGCAGATTTTACATAAACATGGGTGGGTTATCCAGAAATTGGTGAAAAATAGCCGAGAATGGGCCATTTTCCGCAAAAAATTTATCATAAAAGTGGATATGACAGCAAGTTTCGGTAATCATAAGAGGGTACCTTTCTGAAAACCGGGCTGCAGATCCGATCAGAATTGTTTGTATATGTTCAACTAAATTTACTTGGTAATACCAATTGGATACAGGGGAGGGGGTAGGGGGCTCTCTCCTTGATTAGTTCCTCTTTATTTGTATTTGTACCATGTGAGTCAAAAAAGTTTAGGCATTTGAAGGACTGTGGAATAAAAAGTATGTGACCGATAATCAAAACTGAAACGTTCATCTATCAGTCAAGGGTCAACTTAGATGAGGAAATTTTGTTTGGTAGTATCCCTCATCTTACAGACCCAGAAATTAGGAAAATGCTGGTAAAGGGCATGTTTTGGGACAACAATTCCACATTCCATTCTGGTCCATGATTTACCTTAACTTGAAATTTGAATTCAGCATCTCAAACTGGCAATGTAAACTTAAGTGTCACATAATTCATGGACCAGAATGGAATGTGGAATTCTTGATTCCCATACAAACCCCTTACAAGCATTTTGATTATTGTTGGGTGTCAAAGATGTTTGATTTTACCAAACAAAATTTTTTCATCTAAGTTAGCCTTTGAGTGATAGATTAACACGTAAATTTTGAGTATCGGTCACATACATTTTATTCCACAGCCCTCCAAACGCCTAAACTTTGTTTGACTCACCCTGTATGTTATATTAATTTTTCTGTATCATTGTATTAATTTTCTGTAACATTATTTTCTTTGTAGTGTAGTTACTGTATTTGTTTGTATTGTTAGAACTGTAAATTGTAAGTAGACAATTTAGATGATACAGTAAGGCCCTGCATTTAAGAAACTACTTTTTCACACCGCAGCCTAAAATGTTTCTTATATCTCTGATACTTCTCATGTTTTAGGCTCAAGTTTCTTAAATTGCTACTTTAATTTCTTTGAAGTCCTAAGCAAATAAGTTAAACCAAAACGGGATGGTCCATTGGTATATCATCCATATTCAGCCATACATGTGTGTCAACAATGATTGTCAAGGGCATGAATTAAAATTTAGGCAAAAATCTGTTAAATCCAAAATATCTCGCTAGTAATTTCTTAACGAATCATGTATGAAGTGTAATGCTGTCACTCTATCAGACCAGCAATTAATGTTACTCAAAATACAAGAAACTTTATTTTGGATGCGAGCCTCAAGAGTTTCTTATAGGCAGGGGGTCTAATCATTTTTTAGCAGCCTAAAAGTTTCTTTTAGGTGGTTTCTTAAATGCGGGGCCTTACTGTATATGAAACTGAAACTGAAGCTTGAACATCAAAATTTTGAACTTTTAAAATCATTGTATTATTGCCAATTGCGAAAAAAGTTACATCAAGTCTATCCACATCTTCCAAAACAAATTATACAAATTTGTCTTGGCAAATTTTTATCAACTTTTGAAAAAGATTAATTCTTGTCTATAGGATCTTACTGCGTACAATTACTTCTGCTATGACCTGAAACTCATTATAAAAGAGAAAATTTTGACAAAACCAAATTTTGATTTGAAAATACCTCAAACTGATCTTCCAATGTAGATCAGGTGTGTAAATGACATCAGTGATTGTAACTCTGGCAAGTTTTAGATTATTTTAAAAACAGTTTGCCTACTTTCTACGATTGAGACAAAATATGTAATGCCCGTTAAAATTAACTTTAATGTCGTCACACAAAGTCTTCATTTTAGCTCAAAATGCCAAAAATCCTTTCCAAATGCCAATGATAGTGCCGTTGAAGTCGCCAAAATCCCCCGCCAATCCCGCGGCCAATGCGACGGATCCAATATCCCAAAATTCGGCAACACTTGATGTTTTCTTGCTAGGGCCTTGAACTCTTGATTTAGCATTTCAAAAAGCTTATCAGTTTAAACACTTTCCTATCTCATATTAGTCGATGACGTCATTTTACGCAGTTTCTGCTATGTTAGTTAGAATAGCTTGATCTCACTGGTGTGAATCACCCGTCATTTGCGTTATCAGTAAACAAAAGAAGCCGCTAATTTTCATGATATCGGAGTCGTTATTATTGAGTTAGATCCAACAGCATGCCCACTAGACTGATGACGATGAGTCCTTGTATCCCTCCGGTAAACCTTGCTCAAGAGGGACTCATAATGAAACAGTGAAAAACTTGACCCTATTTTCTTCAATCATCAATGGAATTATGATGTAATCACACCTTAACAATGGTAATTCACAATTCTCGTTGGGCCTAAATAGGGCCAGGTTTTTCTTAGTAATATTACAAGTCTATATTGACTGAAGCGCCATCATCAAGTCAAAGAGCACAGGGAAACAAGAGACTCATCATCATAAGTCTACAGTAAAATCCCGCAAACAAGAACAAACGTTTCTAAAAAAGCAAGACTTTTTTATCATCCTAATATATTAAAATGTACACGAACAGCAACAACATTTAAAATAGAATACGCAAGTGAAAATTATGTCTTTCATAGCGAGAAAGGACACGCCTTCTTGACAACTATTAACAAAAGTCTTTGTTTTGAAAAGGGGAATAACAACACCATTTTGCTGGAGCAATGTGAGCACCTATTTTGTTCATTGCGTATTGTAAACGGAGCAGTTAGAACGGGTAGTGCTTCATCAACGAAAGTGGATTTTTTGGGGATACTATCAGCGATAGTCGTTTGGAGTTTATCCTCAAGAGCCAGACGCCGGTCGAAGCGCTTTGGAGTCTGCGCAGTACCTATCTCAGGGTCATCGTCCTTCATCCTTCCTTTGTTAATTTGCGCATGCCCCAAAACGCCTCGCTTGTCCCATTGACCAACGAGCCAATCAGGGTTAACGTCATTTCCTTTGTGATTTACAAAAGGGGGAAGTCGCAGTATCGCGAACAAAGATAGACATAAAAACAGAGCAGTGTGAAGGTAGCAGTGTGAATTAATGACTGTTCTATGTTTTTCCAGTGGCTTTGTAAAGGCAGACGATTTATTCCCATTTGAAGAATACAAATCAAAGTACTTCAAGCCAAACAAGCGAAGGGGATTTCCTGAAGCACTTGATGAGATCATCAACAATCCTACTGTGAAGCATGTCCCTGAGAAGGAGCAGAATGATGAAGATGAGGAAGAAATCAACATGGACAAAGATGACCAGGCTCATTCTTCTGATGAAGGTGATGCCCCTGACAAAGGTGATTCCCATGCTAAGGGTGATCCCCATGTTAAAGGTGATTCCCTAACTAGTGGTGAAGATGCAAACATAGAAAAGGACAATGTGAAGGAGAAAAAGAAAGCAAAAGAAAAGGAGAGAGTGAAGGCAGAGAAAAGGGAATTGAAGGAGAAAGCCAAGGAGAAAAATGAGTTAGAGAAGGAGACAAAAAGGGGAAGAAAATCAAAAGCTGATACTGATAAAAAGGTCAGTAATTGCAACAAATCTAAGGGTAATAGACATTTTAGCTATTCTGAAAAAGAATCTCAATCGAACGATACCTTCCTTCATTCTGTAGAATTTTTAAATTTGCACAATTGTGATAGAAGCTCTAACGCCACTCGATCGAATCTTGTGTATAAAAGTAACGCATGATCCAGGCTCTTTTGCTGAATAGCTGAAAGATCTATTGTTGTATTGACAATTAACCCTATAGTGGTTGGGCTATTTGATAGTCCTATTTTGGTTGGGGGGGGCAAAAAAGCCCCCCCCCTACCTAACTCTTGACTGGTAACAGGTAGAGTGACCAAATTTTTAGTGCTGATAGCCTCAGGCATGTACTTTTCGAAAATGTAAAAATTAACCTAAGATTGGCCCTCATTTTTGCTCACGTCAGCATTTTGGTTTGTGTGGTCAAGAAAAGCGGCAAAATTGACTAAAATCAGGAAAATTGCGATAAAATTAAATTTGGAGCACATTTTCCACCCAAACATAATAATTGTGATAGAATGCATCGAATAACACTACAATACAAAAGAAGTTTGCAAAATATTCAACATATGTTCCTTTTTTCGCGATAATTGAGATTTGAGAATTTGCGATTTTTCCTGGGTCAGTCCCAGAAAATTGTCTCCCGCCCCCTCATTTTTCAAAATATTTCAATGAAACCTTTTGAGAAGTTGCACAATAAGTAGTTGCAAAAAGTCAAGAAGTTTCATGGCTATAAATATCTTCCTAACAGAGTTATTAAAAAAATCTACTAGGGGTGGATCATGCGTAATCAGTTGTGCACTTAAACTTATCGCAACCCTGACCTTACATCTGATGTGGCACCGAATCTAGTATAGTATAGTATCCATTAGATATTAATTGTCCGTAGTGTTTGTTATACTTAGGTTATCATTGCGTGTCTTTTAATATTGGTCATGGGGTAGTCATTGTCTTTTGCTCCCCATGGTATCGTCCCAGTAGTATTGTATAGTAATTAGAACTGTATGAAAAAGAAAGTTTATCAATCTCGGTGTGTAGTGTGCTGGACTGTGTACATTTCTCATTGTCTGGGTAGTAGCTCACATTATTACCTGACTGGAGTTTCAAAAACGAGGCAATACAGAATCCGCCATTCCTATTGGCTAATCACACATTTCCCGCGGGTTTCCCGTAGCTTTGTATAATACGATACAAGGACGCGTTTTTGTCACCACAGCAGCTGCTTTAGGCCTAGGCCTGTGAGATTTGCAGTGAACTCAAACGACATGATTGTAACAAAATGTGTTTGATGAAATGCAGGTCAAGATTAGAAGATGTCAGGTAATAAAACTCATACTAACCGGTTTTGTCGTTATACAGGAAAATGTAAAGCCCTCGGTCTTAATGCACAGACCTCGCAAGCTCGGTCTGTACTTCTAAGACCTCGGGCTTTATATTTTCCTGTACAACACAAAACCGGTTAGTATGTGCATATGACATGATTCTCTTCCTTCTCCTCTAGACTTGCTCCAAGTCTTTTCCGAGATATATCAGCACTAAGGAACATAGTTACTTCTGCGGGGGCGTAAACCTTGAAGAGGACGCTGCGAAGGAAAAGCGAATGCGAAGGAAACGGAATACGCCCCTCTTCAAAGTTTACGCCCCCGCAGAAGTAACTATGTTTCTTAGTGCTGATATATCTCGGAATAGACTTGGAGCAAGTGTATTCTCCTCTGGAATATTCACACTTTACTGTCCATTGTCTGCTACTGTCTCCATACATGTGTTAGTGCCAGCAATAGAAGACCGAGCAATTATGGGCTCTATGGAACCATCTGTATAGTCACACCCAGGTAGATTTTGTACGGACGTGTTATTTTCAGTTTGAAGTCAAATGTCTTTTTATAAGTCTCCAAACCTTTGTCTGAATGTCGTATACCGAAGTCATAGGATATAACAAGCTATTGTGCCAAGCGTTTAGTTTTGCTTCATAAACTCGTGATATGGTCTTAGTTATCGCTGTTGATAGAACGCTCGAACTACACTCACAGAAAAAAGGTGGTTTTCAGGGGTACTACATAGAACCCTAGGGTACTTCAGCTCCTAGAGTACCCTTAGGTAATCCAGAGTACCCTGGAGTACCTTTAGGGGTACTCTAGAGCACCTTTAGGGGTTCTCAGGAGTACCTTTAGGAGTACTCTGGAGTACCTTTAGGAGTACTCTGGAGTACCTTTAGGAGTATTCCGAGGTACCATTAGAGGAACTTGAAGTACCTTTAGGGGTACTCTAGAGCACCTTTAGGGGTTCTCAGGAGTACCTTTAGGAGTACTCTGGAGTACCTTTGGGGATGCTCTTGAGTACCTTTAGGGGTACTCTAGAGCACCTTTAGGGGTTCTCAGGAGTACCTTTGGGGGTACTCTGGAGTACCTTCAGGAGTATTCCGAAGTACCATTAGAAGAACTTGAAGTACCTTTGGGGGTACTCTGGAGTACCTTTAGGGATACTCTGGAGAACCTTTAGGTATACTCTGGAGTACCTTTAGGAGTACTCTGGAGTACCTTTAGGGGTATTCCGAAGTACCATTAGAAGAACTTGAAGTACCTTTGGGGGTACTCTGGAGTACCTTTGGGGATACTCTGGAGAACCTTTAGGTATACTCTGGAGTACCTTTAGGGGTACTCTGGAGTACCTTTAGGAGTACTCTGGAGTACCTTTAGGAGTATTCCGAAGTACCATTAGAGGAACTTGAAGTACCTTTAGGGGTACTCTGAAGTACTATACCTAGGGTACTCCAGAGTACCCTCACTAAGGGTACTCCAGAGTACCCTAAAGGGTACCATATTTGTACCCGACTGGAGTACCATAAAGGGTACTCCAGAAACCACCTTTTTTCTGTGAGTGTAGCACGCCAGATGCTCTTGCTGGTTAATGTAAGCAGTCTCAGTTTGGTGTAGTAATATCGTTTGGACCCTTTTATTTGTTTTGGAGCATCAATATGGACCTAATACCTAATTGGGGACGAGAATCAACCCCTAAAAGCCAAGTGGGACCAGCATGAGCTTAATAACAGCAATCAAAGATCAATTTTGCTATCCCTGCAATAGCTGAGAAGCCATGTTTCATCAAACTGAAACAGGTTCTTAATTGCTTGGTGCATAATTTGGGCAAAACAGCCTCCAGGTTCATATTTTGGCAGGTTCTTATATGCGGGGATTTACTGTAGCTCACACCAGTCCAGCTCCTCATGTTGTCTGTTCAAGATGTTTTGGGTTGACCTCTTCCTCTTCCACCCAGCCCTAACTTCATACAAAGCTTCTTCTCGATGCCATGGAATGCAACTGCAAGTTCCTTTTGTGAACTGAATCTGACTATACTTGTGATAAAACTATGTTCTGAACCATTTGTAGGCATCAGAAAAGAACAGCAAAAAGGAAGCGAAAGAAAGTAAAAGGAAGCTGGAAGATAAGAAAACCAAGAAAGAGAAGGTTGGTATGTGTTTGTGTTTCTCTTCCATAGCACAGGCCTCAAATCCTTTGCAGGGGGGACGGAATAGTATCCCACAACGCCTTGCGTACCATTCATATTATCGAAGTTGCGCATTGAAATTTGATCAGTCGGATGTTTTGCACCAACGCGAAGGACGAAGCTCTGACGTTGGCCTAAAGAAATGATGGAAGCTTTGCAAGATGTCGATTCGCCGATTTGGAAACAAAATAAAACCACCCAGCAGCTTTAATGCATTTGCCACCTACCAGGAGCATGATTGCAGTGAAAACGTGACGAGAATATCGTCCTGTGTTGCTGTGGGGCACGTATAGTTTCTTCGGTTACATTTGGACGAGATCCGCATCTCGTTTTCAGGTGAAATAAAGCTTTAGATGTTGAGACTTAGCGGGACTTAGATGTTTTTCTAGCAGTCAAAGCCCTTTTAAGTGTAAATGAAAGCAAAACATTGCTAAGTCCCGTCCCCATCTGTCAGAAAATGAAGAACAAATCTGATACATTTTGGTCGAACCTCAGTGCCTAGGCCCACAGAAACTTCCCACAAAAAAAACGGCCGATTGAAGCTTATCACTAACCGACAATGACTGAAATTTACAACAAAACTGTGCGTAAATGATCAGTTAATCATATTCGAATCAAAACACCAACCATAATTGAAAAGTTCGTCTCTCCAATGCCAATCTTTAGACCCAGTGTAGAAGAGGACGAAAAATTTTCTGCCATTTGCAAAATTTCGAAGAACTGCGCTCAAAAGCTTCGCGGGGGGCCTTTTCAACCTGAATCCTTTGAAAGTCGTTATCATCCAGCGTCCTTTGCGGGCACTTTAATCATCCAGCGTCCTTTGCGGGCACTGTAGCAATTTCTTATGAATCTGCAATCTCGTCCCCAGAGCCCGGTACTATACATATACCCGGTACCCGGGGGGTACTATACATATTTTGGGTACGGGGACATGCCATCGGGAAGGGTATCGATTTTCACGATTTTGGTATAAGGAATGGTATCGATTTTCACGATTTTCGCAACTGGTACAGGGTCGTTTATGCATTTTCGGAAAATTGGTATGAAGTCCGGTATATATTTTAGAAAAATTGGTACAAGGAACGGGTATGTGTTTGAAACCTCAATGGAACGTCCCCATCCAAAATATGGTCAAATACCCCCCCCCCCCCCGGGCCCACCCGAGAGTGAGTTCGTTGCGCTACCTTTACTCTGGGGTACAAGAGACCGTGCGGCAATCTGATTGGCTGTTCCGTGTGCCTACCCTCGTTGGTGAAAATTTATACCCATAATTCCGTGTTTGTCGATGAAAAGGTACCCTTAAAAATGGCACTTCCCGCTACCATATCCTAGTTAAGTTACCTCCCCCCCCCACACGAGACAGTCTTTGAAGATTTAGAGCTTTACAATCAAGAATTTGTTTACGCTTTGTGACATCTATGCAATTATTGAGGTGAACCTAACCAGCGCGATGAACCTCATGGAATTGTGGATAAACTTCATAATTATCTTTTATAATACATACAATTATACTAGGCACATCTTTGTCCTATTTATAGTCAAGCGCTATATATCTCAGGTCATTCACCCCCCGGGGGGGAGATAACTTAGTACTTTTCATGGTACGGGGACGTGCCATTTTTAGGGGTACTTTTTATTCAAACCGTTACGGAATTATGGGTATCTTTTTCACAATTTTTAGACACTTAACGGAATTATGGGTGTCCTTTTCAGGGGATTTTTCATAATTTCCAGAATTATGGCCCAGATTTTCATTCGATTTACCGAATTATGACATTTCATTTCATTTTCATTTATTTATTTATTTATTTATTTATTATTTATTTATTTATTTATTTATTTCATTTATTCATTTATTTACGTCAACGCTGGCCTCGCAATTCTTCTTCAAACTCTCTTGTCGATTTTAAGTGAATCTTTCTCCGAAACTACTCGAAAGACTTTCATTTTCCTTCCCCTCTATCTTTAGCAAGGTCACTGATCAATAACTCTGCCAAGTACTAATCTTTGAACTAACGAAATTTTGAAAGTTCATTAACAGCACGAGATCGGCCAACACTTAATTCTGGGTTGTCCTTTTTAGCTTTGGCAAGGGCCTTCCTACGGGTGTGTTCCCCCTCTGGTGATTCACCATATTGTTTTTAAGTATGTTTACTTCCTCATTTCATTTCATTTTCATTGCATTTTCATTTATTTTCACAGGGTAAATACATTCAGTAACTATGGTATCTACTGTTTTGCAATGTGCCCTGCTTTAAAACCCTAACTTACTTAATTACATGAATTAATTAAGATTAAAATCCAATACATAAGAAAGAAAAATATAAAAAGAAATGTGACTCTGGAGTCAAAAATGTGGCTGATGTTGATTTCGATCATCAACTTCTTTGATCTTTCAAAAACGATTTTAATTTCGTCTTGAAAGCAGCTAGCGAAGGAGCAGTTTTTATTTCAAGGCTTAATTGATTCCAAACAGTAACCCCTCGATACGAAAAGCTTCGCTGCCCATTTGAAGTTCTACAAAAAGGAATCCTGAGGTCAGTGCTGGTATTACGTAAAGTCCGATTGCAAGACTCGGACAATTTTTGAAACATCGACTTCATATAGGGAGGTGCAAGCCCATGCAAGGCTTTATATACCATGCAGGCTGTATCGAAGTCAGTCATGTCGTTAACTGTTAACCATCCTAGTTTTGATATTAATGGCAGCGATGCATGGTCAAAGGGACTGTTTGTCACGACACGAGCTGCCCGATTTTGTAGCTTTTGCAATTTTCTTAGAGCGGTATCACCAGCACAACCCCAGACAGAGCAGCAGTATCTAAATTTCGAATCTACTATGCTGAAGTACATCCTTTGTATGGTTTGCAGTGAAAGATATCTCTTAGCATACTTGAGCATTCCAATTCGTCTTGAAATCTTACCGATAGCAACGTTGATTTGCTCTTTCCAATTTAATGACGGATCGATTTGAACCCCAAGATATTTTATATTTCCAGTGGATTCGATCTCATCGCCATTTATTTGAAAGAGGGGAAAACTGTTTGAATCATTGCTATCTAGTCTTCTGAGGTTTGGTACAGTACCAAGGATCATGCTCTGAGTTTTAGCCACATTAAGAGACAATTTATTCCCCTGAAGCCACGAACTAAGATTCTGAAGATCTGAGTTGATGGCATTTGCACAGGTCAGAGACAGATTTCGAGGAATAGGAAATGCTTGTATCATCTGCATACATTGTGACCTTAGTTCTTTGTAATGCAAACGGCAAGTCATTGATATAGATCAAAAATAAGAGTGGACCAAGGCAAGAGCCCTGAGGAACTCCACACTGGATGTCTTGTATTTCAGAAGTTTTGCCATTTACCTTACAGCATTGCTTCCTATTACTTAGGTATGATATGAACCAGTCGAGCTCCACGCCTTCAGCTCCATAGAAACGCAGCTTAGCTATGAGAATAGCGTGATCCACTGTGTCAAAGGCTTTCTTTAAGTCGATGAAAGTGACTTCAGAAAAGAGTCCCTTGTCAAAACTTAGATACCAGTCATCGGTACACTTCAGTAAGCATGTCAATACGGAGTGAAATAATCTGAAACCCGACTGGTCTGAGTAGAAAAATTCATTCTCAGTAAAATAATTATATACCTGATCGAAGACTATCTTTTCAAATAATCGTGAGACTACAGGAAGCACAGAAATAGATCTATAGTTAGATCTATCTTCGGTGGAGCCATCTTTGTAGATAGGAGAGACCCTCGCAATCTTCCAGTTTCCTGGAAAGCAACCTCGTGAAATAGACATATTGAATATATTACATAATGATGGTGCAAGAACAGGCATCGCAATTTTGAGAAAAGAACATGATATACCGTCAACGCCAGAACTTTGAGAAGTTTTTTAAACTTATTCATTATTTTGCTTAGTTCATCAGGGCGAATCGTTTGGAAGTGGAAGCGCGCATGTTTCTCGTTTATTGAATAATCACCATTAAGAAGTGGGTTTTCTAAGTTTGGTATCTTCGAGCTAAGTTTGCTACCAATGTTGCAAAAATAGTCATTCGTAGAATCTGCAATTTCACTGCTTTTTGTCAAGCATTCCTCATCCACCATTAGTGAAGAAATATTGGTCGTTTTGGACCTTTTATTGATTAGTTTGTTAATGGTGTTCCAAGTTTCTCTCATGTTGCCCTGACAATCGGCAATTTTTTGTGAAAAATAGGCCTTTTTCAGTTTGGTATTTAAGCTATTAACCCTGTTTCTGATATGTCTGTATGCTAAAATAGCATACAGACATATGACTGACACATTAGGGTCAGACATACTGTCTAGGGTCAGACTAGGGTCAGACATACTGTCTGACACATTAGGGTCAGACATACTGATATGTCTGACCCTAAAATCCACCAGAATTTACGGAATTATGGGTACCAATTTTTCGGGCGAAATGGCACGTCCCCGTCAGATGATAGGGCGAGATACCCCCCAAAATTCACCCAAAGCGACATGATGATTTTGTGGCATGTGACTATATGAAGAGGAATGCTCCTAGAACATCAGGCCAGGACTTAGGCCCTGTTTATATGGGGAAAAACACCTCACCTGCCAGACCCGGGGCTGAGAGGTGAGATTCCACCTTCCAAAAGAATCCTTTGTATTTTCATACTGCGTTTACATGACGAACGCAACACCACCAGTATAGTGAAGTCCCACCTCACCAGAGGTGGAAGCTCACCTGGGTGAGGTGAAATTTTTCCATATAAACGAAACACCACCGGTATGGTGAGGTGAAATGAAATTGTTGGTTGATTCTCATTGGTCAGTTCATTCTGATTTCACGGAAGAGAGACTTTAATCCACCTCGCCTCTCAGCCCCGGGGCTGACAGGTGAGGTGAAAATCTCATGTAAACAGCCACTGAAATTTACCTCGCTTGTCAGCCCCGGGTCTGGCAGGTGAGGTGATTTCCCCCATATAAACAGGGCCTTAGTGTCTACCAAAGTACAGGATACTCTATGTCTTTGTGAGCCTCACGAGTTTTCTTCAATAAGTATGGAGGTAACTTTTTTCAGTAGCTAAATAATTTTTCTTCTATATTCCAATAAAAAGTTACAATATATGTTTCAAGCTAGACTCTACAATATAAGCTACACTACATAACTTACAGAAATGACTCGACATGCTGAGGACTGTAAAAGCCATACTTACGTTAGAAACTGCTGTGTTGTCTTCACGACTTAGAAACTTTAAAATTGCGTTGTGTACCAGGCGAAGATGTGTTGTGATGAAGCAAGGCGCGTTGGCCGCGCTAGTTCCTAGTCCTCCCAGGCGCGTCTTCGTGTGGCGCGTCGTGAGTCGTAAACTCACTAATACTACTACAACGATGCCCCGAGGAGCAAAAGACAATGTCTAACCCCGAGGCCATTAAACATAGAAATATATATAAAGGATTAGAATACAAGACAAGAGAATCACGTGAACAAAAAGAACAATTATTATAACTACATACAATCTACTCTTTACTACTACATACATAACTACATAATAGATAAACTACATAAAAGTCAAACTACATAAAAATTTTTTGATGAAGGGGGAAGGTGGTGGAGTGTAGCGAGGTTTGCAATTATCTCAATCAAATCGAACAGTTTTATGGATATACTGCAAGGTTAATTGTAATGTATCTCTATTTATGTCACCAGAAAGACCTTTATCGACTTACAATAAAAGCTTGGTAAGAAACTTGTTTGAAAGATCGATATATCCATATGGTCGCAATTAAACCACTTTAATGAGCAGCCTCGTTTTGGAAATTGTTCAAAATTCTTCCATATGAAGTTTTAGACGCCAAATTCGGATTTAGCACCCAAACTTTAGTCTAACTGCAGGTTTTCATTTTGCTAGCAGTCGTGGTGTTAAGTTTATGGCGACGTAATGTTTGGAAATCTATAAGGGATTTGACTGTGAAAATGACTCGGAGTGTAAAGTTTCACCCCGAACGATTTTTCACGGTCAAATCCCTTATAAATCTTTGAACTTTACTTTGACATAAAGTCAACATCACAAATGCCAGCAGGTCAAAAACACGTAACCAGACTAAAGTTTGGGTGCCAAATCCGAATCTGGGCTCGAAATTTTCATATTAACAATAGGAAGAGATTTTGAAAAATTTTCAAAACGAAGCTGCTTAATTAAAGTAGTGTATAGCGAAACAACTCCAGCGAGAAGATCTCGTCGTTCTTTGTAAAAAGAAAGGCGATGCAACAAAAAGTGTTCAGTATCCTCGACACCATCATTTGTGGCGCACATTGGATTTAGGTGATTTCTTTCAGGTGATTTCTTAAATGCAGGCCTTATTGTTTTCTATGTTGCCTTCACAGCCAGTGGTGAAAAAGGCAAAGAAAACGTCAGCAAGCAGCCAAGGATTGTCATCAGATAGTGGATCTGAAAGTGATGGTGATAAACTTCAAATTGATGAAAGAAATAAAGACATGGTTTGTTTTGACTTTTTTAGACCTCCCCCCCCTCCGTTTTTGCTTCTCCTCTGCTCCCCTTTGCTTCCTCTCTCCCTCCCCTGCCTCCCTCTTCCCTTTCTTTTGTTATCCAGTAAATCCCCGCATATAAGAACCTACCAGAATAAGAGACTAGATGCTGTTTTTCCTAAATTATGTACCATGCAATTAATAACCTGTTTCAGTTTGATGAAACATAGGTTCTTATTACAGGGGTTGCAAAGTTGATCTTTGATTTCTGTTATTAAGGTCATGGTGGTCCCAGTTGGCTTTGAAAGTTTTATTCGCCTCCCCAATTACTTATTAGGTCCATAAGAACACTTCCAAGACAAACAATAGGCCTGAACATCTTTGCGAGACTCTCAAGGGGACTACATGAGGTACCCTTGAAATAAGAACCTCTATACCTTGAAATTAGTATTAGTATCTTTGAGATAAGAACCAATTTCAGCCTGGCTCTCAAAAAGTAGGTTCTTATACGCGGGGATTTACATGGTCATTTTACTTTGTTCCTCATTATTTTCATTGACTGGTAGCTGACCTTTCTGTCAGTTGATAAGCAACGCTTAACAACAGCAAACTTCGACTTGCAGAATCGCAAAATAAATCCCTTTGTATGTTCGCACTTTTCAGCCGTAATAGACCTTTACACTAAATCGCAACAGTCTATTGAAATACTGACTTGCCGGTTTCGCCTCGCTTTTGGAGTTACCAAACGGCGTGCGTCTCTGACGACAACCCATTGAATAGTAAGGAGTGATGAGTAAAAAGCTATCACATTTGACGGGCTATGAAACAAGCAGTAAGTGGCCGATAATTAAAACTATAATGTTAAACTGTCAGTCAATGCCAACTTAGATTGTGGTTTCCAAGGTGAAGAACTCCTCTTGCAATCGAGGGGCAAATCACTGCTTAAAATCTCGTACGCTGTAAAAAATAATCACACTTTAATCACAAATAATCACATTAATCACACAAAAATCACATTAATCACTAAAAATCACCAGTCGTATTAATCACAAAGTTTGAATGTTTAACCATTTGAATTTGTTTACTTTTATAAGAAATGAAAGGATTAGATTGTCCCTGTCACCATTTCCCATAATTATGTGAAAAAATTGCCAGATATGCAAACACAAGCTCGCAGACGTGAACAGCACAACAGCACAACATTCTGAGTTCCTTGCGATGGAGGAAAAAGGAAAGTTTCGTTCTTGTGTTACAAACAACCTCGAACAACTCTACCAAATTGGCATGATAGTCTATGACTTGATTTATGAAACAGCTTCATATTTCATCATTTGGCTGATAAATCTTGCTCTGTCTTGCCCTATTCTTACAATTGTATAGTACAGCAGGTTATTTGAGAGCATTTTGGAATGTGTGATTTATTCTAGAATAATCACAAATTAATCACGTAAATCACCAAAAAATCAGATAAATCACAAAATAATCACTTGTGATTACTAATCTCGTACGCCTTTTTCAGCAGTGATTTGCCCCTCGCTTGTAATCAACTATTAGGTTTATGACGATAAGTCTCTTGTTTCCCTGTGATCTTTGACTCGATGATGGCGCTTCAGTCAAGAGAGACTCATAGTATTACTCTTAAAAACCTGGCCCTATTTAGGCCCAAACTTCGCAATTCCTCCTGTACCAATGAGATTGCGAGATTTGGCAGAGAACAATGATGTCGAATTTTCCTTTTGAATGATGCAGTCGACTAGATTTTGAACAGAGTTGCTTTGGCAGGTAGTTGAAGATTTCTCTGGTTTGTATTGGTCTTAAAAACATGGAAAATGTAGCATTGAGAGACTCATTTTGCACTTACCAGGTAAACTGAACTTCCTTCTTCAGATTTATACCAAGTTTCGTTATTCAATGTCTGCTTAACGTGGTTTTCATGGCACTTTCTTTCCGACGAGTGACCGTTGAACAGACCTACGGCAGTCGTTCGATCCTGATTCGATCGATCGAATGCAGGAGATAGGGCCAGGCTTTTCACTGTTTCATTATGAGTCCCTGTTGGGCAAGTTACCGAAGGGATACAAGGGACTCTTCGTCCAAAGTCTAATCAACTATGCTCCACCCAAAGGAAGCAAAACTCGAATGAAACGGAGGCAAACAATAGCCAAGCATAGGTTCCAATTCTTTAAATCTACGAAAAAGGCGGATGTAAAATTCAATTGCGTATTTCTTTGAACTGAATAACTTGAAAGAAACTTTAGCCACTTTTCTATGATTATACCGTTGGACTTTCCTAAAATCTTTGTTACTCGTCGAAATTACAGCCTTTTTTATTTCAGCTCATTCGAGTATGTGATGTCATCAAATTCTTAAATCACAAACGAAGAGTTTGGCTTGATACCCTATAGTAGGCATCCATAAACTATGGTTTTCTTGAAAATTATTTGATATTCCGTCAACAGGTGTAGAAATTCAACAATTTTCTTGAATTCTTAAAAAAGAAGCAAAACGCTGTCATTCTTCAAATATTGAAGATTTGAGAAAAGTCCAACGGCAGATTTTCTGCAAACTAGCTCAAATTTCGTTGAAGCCGTTCAGTTGAAAGAAATAGGTCATCGAATTTTGCACTCAGCTTTTTAAAGATTTGAAACCTATGCTGAATAGCCATCCAGTCGTCCAGTCAATCATAAAGATTATTTTCAAATAATCTTTTAATTTACTTGGTGCGCTTCTTCCGCTTTGTCTGTAAAGGACAAGTCTGGGGCTTGTATTGCTAATGCTACGAAGGAAACTGATCATCTACTTATGTGAATTCTTGCTTTTGTTTCACATTTTGAGCATTTCAACGGCTGTGTCATAACCTTCCTGTTTGTGTGGAGTACGTGAATGCAATAGAAATCACGCGATTTCTAAACTTCAACACAAGTGCCCCGGTACATCCTACCCCGGTGATTTCCCTGGCGAAAACATTGGAGCAAAATTAGTCCTTGTTGGGGAGATGAAGTGCTGACCCTATTGTTCAGACATATTGTGTTTCGGCTTTGTTGAGAGCGAATCAACGTTGGGGCTCACGTTGTCATGCGCATCTTTCCTTTTGTTTCGATCTCTTGTTTTCAACGGTCAAACTGATTTGCATATTACTTAATCGAAGTAAATTGTCACTACGCATGCGATCTGGAGCCCTTTAAGGGGGATTCCCTCGAGGCTCACAACTTTGCCTCTTCATAGCTCCAACAAGTCCCCAGACAAGCTATGAATCTTCCCGGTACAAAACGCCTCACAAGTGAGACCTCGGCAGCAAACATGCAAACCCCCGGAGACAAATTTGAAAAATTATTTTCACGTAGAAACAGTTCCCCACCAATAATTATGCTGTCCTCGTTACAAAATTTGAGCTCCCCAGAGAATATTTGACCATGTCCTTCGGTCACTAGGACCCTGGTGAAAATCTGACCGCTCACCGAGCCACTTACACGGGGGTGTCTCAAAAAACACAACTGAATATCTCAAAGGTTACACAAATACAACAGCAAACAGCAACGAAGGGGTTTTATCCATAGTGACGTAATCACTACAGGCTGCGAATTCCAAAAACGTTTTGACAATTCAGGCCACATCTTGTTTCTATATCGCCATTTTCTAGCAAGAGTAAACGATAAAGAGGCTGGCAAAGATTAAATGACGAGAAAACAAGAGAACAGCCTTGTTTTCGTTGACGCAATATAACGTCATTTCTCTCAGATCGCTTTCTTGAATATGTAATTTCACGGGGAGAGGGCGAAAACTAGTGGGAGAAATATCATACACTATTCATAGCAGTATTATGTTGTATCATTCATAACAGTGTTATGTTGTACTTTATTATCCATCATACCAACTCCTGACTTATTCTTTGAGTCAGACAAAAGATGTAATAACAATCGTGCAATCACTGTTAAAGACTTTCACACATGCGTTTTTCTTCCAGATATCTTCAGGTGAAATTTCGTCAGATTCTGAAGAGGTATGTTTCATCTGCTTTTTCCATGCCCTTTGTGTTTCCGCTCTTTCCTCCTCCTCTCATTCTTCCTCCGCAATAGCACTAGATGCTGTTTTTGCGTGCATGCTTTTGCATTGGAAAACGCGCTTTTGTTTGCGTTTTCCCGTTCAGACTGATATGTCCCTTGGAACCCATATAGCAGGTTGTTTGTCTGCTTCTGGAATGAAAAGCCCAAAATACATGTCGCTTGCACGCGTGTGTGAGTAATCTGCTTGCTAACCAACGATTTTTTTCGCTCGAGCAAGCTTCTTTCTGCATGCAAATATTTTGCAGTCTGAAGACTGTAAGGGATCAGTATGGCGGATTTCTCCAAGAGCGTTTACGCGCTTACAAAAGATTGTGCAATGTGAACGCAGCCTAAGTAATCTGCTTGCTAACCAACAAGGTTTTTCGGACGAGCAAGCTTCTTTCTGCATGCAAATATTTTGCAGTCTGAACACTGTATGGGATCAGTATGGCGAATTTCTGCTTGAGCGTATAAACGCTTACAAAAGATTGTGCAATGTGAACGCAGCCTAACGGGAGCATTGCTATTTCATGGCTGATTCGTTAAATTGTCATAGTGGTCAAAAGTTGTGCCAATATAGTGTAAGTTTGAGTTTATTTATCATTGTCATTATCAATTTCTTTTTCGTTGGTTAAAATAACTGATAGCTAAAAATATGTAGCTAATTAAGTCCAACGCTAAAATGTATATTACAAGTGTAGATAAAAATTGAAACCGCCCTTGGGACGTAACTGCTGATGCAGGGTAATTGAGTACCCCTCCCTCACCAGGTTGGCAATTAATTATCGAATACTATTCTTCTGAGCTGCGCCTACTTTACATTGTTAACAGCCAGTTCTAGACATTTTCAGTTTACCTGCAACCCTAGGAACATGGTCGAAGCAGATTTATTCATGATGACTTACGCTAAATAAATGATTGATTTATTTTAACTAAGCTAATCTGCCGTTAGGGAGAAGTTTTCAAACATTTCTTGTTAAGTTTTCTTGAAATCTCATTCTTCAGTCTTTGCATGCAATGAAGATGAACCTTTTCTCGAAACCTGATAGTCGAAGTAGGCAAGAAGGCCGAGGATGTGAAAGAAGCATTGTGGATGTTTTTAAAAATAACTGCTTGACGTAATTCACCATGGAATAACGTTATAATTATCTTAACTCAATACATGTTTTCTTACAAGAAACTGGCAGATAAGAAACTATAGTACTAAAACAGCCAAAATTTTAAGAAACTCTAGCGCTACGTTTAAGAAGTATTAAGAAACTTTAAACTTGAACGGAGGATTTGATGCCCCAGGCAGGCCACTCATAGAGAAACTTGGCTGAAAGACCATAGTTGAGCTAATTGCTAGTGAGTCTAATATCATGGTCTAAACATCTCTTCATGAGCTGGCTCCACGGTACATGTGTAATCTTTAAAAATTAATTTAAAAATTAAATTAATTTGAAAATTAAGTTAATTTAAAAATCAAACTATATGGAGATCTCAATCTCTTTGCACGTGTCAAATCAACAAGCAAAGATTTTGTAATACAATGGCAGTTGCTTTGATTTACAACTCAATAGACGATTGCGCTAAAGATGGCGGCGAGGAATTTTTTACCGTGATGCATTGCGTTCTTTAATCGAGTTCCTATAGAATCGTTAAAGATTCATAATTCGAACGCGATGCATCTCGGTAAAAAATTCCTCGCCGCCATCTTTAGCGCAATCCTCTATTGAAGGTGATTAACAACTGCAGACAAAAGAAGTTCTCTCAGCCAGTAAATCAAAACAAACACTGTGAGAACCGAACAATTACATATATTGTTTATGAACAATGCCAAATACAATAGCATCAATTGTTTTTGTCATAACACAATAGCATTAAGTGCTTTTGATTGACACCGCAATTCAATGCGATTTCTAAGACTGCATTACCGTAACTCCGTTTTCGTATTTTTTTTATTTTTTCGTATGTTTTCGTTTTTTAAAACATTTTCATCTTAAAACATTGATTTGCCATGTATCTGCAGGAATTTGAACCACCTGCGAAGAAGAAGAGGCAATCGACAAGCGATAGCAAAACAAAGAAAGAGAAGAAAAATAAAGAAGTTGCTCCGAAGAGAAAATCCGTTCCCAAAAAGGAGGATTCCAGTGAAGAGGTATTTGCTTATTGTTATTCAGTTCAGTGACAAAGGAAGGTCATTTATGTATAGGATGAAAAGGTCATAGGCAGGACGCCTGTGGAACACCACATGAAACTTTTTCAAACTTGGACAGCTTTCCATTTACTCTCGAGTACCGAATAATCGTCCCCCCCCCCCGCTTATTAATTTTTGAAAAATTTTCCAACCCCCCCCCGCTCATCTTATTCCAACCCCCCCCTTTTATTAATTTTTGGAAAAATGAAATGATATTAGACATAATTTCTGAATAAACGCAAGAAAAAGTCTCAAGAAGTGCATTCAACAGAACCAGAGTTCAAAAGTAAATGTATCAGTAACATCACTGTTCACATAAATATATAACAGATACGTGTTTACCTAAGAAAAGGGCTGTTTTCTATTTCTCCAAGCAGCCCCCCCCCCCGATTATTCCAACCCCCCCGATTATTGTTATGTCGAACCATTTCCAACCCCCCCGATTATTCTCACCCACCCCCCCCCCGTTTATTCGATACTTGAGAGTACCTTACAGCATTACAATTTTTTAATTGCTTATTGTTAATTGCTGTTGGTAATTGGTAATTGGTAGTTGGTATTCAATTCAAATTTTATAAGGAGGATGGCCTTTTAGCAATGCTGTTCTCTAATGTAAAGGTTACAAAATTCGTTTTTTATGGTAAGAATACCACAGTCATTTACTCATTTGTTTGCTAAAATGCACTAATGACTGGTACCTAAACATAGACAGTGGACAATATACGTCAGAAACATTCATTGACTTGAATAAGGCCTTTGACACCGTCAATCACGACATTTTACTGAAAAAATTGGAACTCCATGGCGCGAGAAATAAAGAACTCAACTGGTTTCATTCCTACCTGTCAAACTGGATGCAATGCTGTAATGTAAATGGAAAGCTGTCCAAGTTAGAAGGAGTTTCACGTGTTGTTCCACAGGATTCTTGCCAAGGACCTCTTCTTTTCATCCTATACATAAATGATCTTCCTTTGTCTGTCATTGAACACTCTCAAGTGAACAGGTGTGCTGATGACACTAGCATATCGTTTTCAGCTTACTCCATCCCTGTAGTCAATGAACGTGTTAATGAGGACCTAGGCAGTCTCAAAACGTGGCTTGCTGCAAACAAGATGTTACTAACTGCTGCCAAAACCCACCGCTTAATTATTGGTAGCGGGCAAAAATTGAACACTGGAAAGTATGGAGCAAACTACAGAAGTGAAGCCATCTCATGTAATAGGAAACTGGCATACAGTAAATGACTTGATCGTAAAAGAAACATTGAAAATGGTATTCAAGTGTACAAATGCGGAGGCTCCTTCGTACCTTGCATGCCTGTTCGACAGGTTCCCAGAAACCAGTACCCGGGGACTTCGGAACACTGAAACCGATCTACGTGTCCCGTTTTTACGAACCCATGTGGCCAAGAATGCTTCTCTTTTAGAGAAAGGTATCTATGGAATGGCGTGGACGCAAAATCAAATTAACGAGTACCTTCAAATAATTTAAATCCTGTCTCGAAAATTCCAGAACATAAAGGAATTATTTTTATTCCCCCTGATCGTTCCAGTACTTTTAACTACATTTACTTTGTCATTATGTTCATATTGTAAATTTTAGGGTTTATCTTTTTCTGTGCACAGGAAAGCAATTATGTATAAACAATTAATAACTTTACTCTGTGTGAATAAATGAAAATGAATTGAATGAAATTCTCTCAACCGGTAAATCAAAATAAATCCGACCGCCAAAGTTCCGCCGAAACCAATATGGCAAACTCTCGCTTGATGCAAGCGAAATGTGGTTTTTAAGAGAGGTCAGGTGCATATAACGAAAGAAGAAGGGTAAATCTAAAGTTCTGTGTAGCGGATTTTGTTTGTTTGATTCCGGAGCTTTGTGTTAATTGTTTTATTTAAGCCTAAAATTCCCCAGAATGATACTGCCTTCTTCTCGGCTTTGGAATCACGTAAACAAAATCTGCGAGGCAGGACTTTAGATTTACCCTTCTTCTTTCGTTACAAGCACAGAACTTCTCTTAAAATGACCTTTTATCTTGTAAAAGATGAGAGTTTGCCCTACTGGTTTCAGGGCCACTTTTGCGGCCGTGTTTATTTTGATTTACCTGTTGAGAGAATTTTCTTTCCCCGCAGTCTTCAATCGCTTTGAATCTACCTTTTCGAGATAAGAGGTGCGAAAACGGAAGTCTTTTGTTGTTTGAGATTTTGTTTTTGTGGCTAAAATCATGTTCAGCGTACAAAGTTTTGTGCATGAACCAATTTTCACATTCATGTCTGCCGTCATTTGGAAATTACGGTGATATAAAGAATTTGAATCATAAGGGCTTTGAGCGTGAAATCAATGTTTGGAAAAAATTTGATCAGATATGTGATTTCACGGTCAAAGGCCTTGTAACTTAAAGGACTTAAAGTCTTACTGTCGCTATAGATATAGTCATAGCCTCGCTTTTATCAGTTGCTTTTGATAACCGCAAGAGACGGTCATGAAACCCCATTGTTTCTGCAGCGATGTTTGTACATTATTAAATCAAAGGTTCGATTGAGTGACGTTGGAGATTCTATCACTATTGTGCACATTCGAAAATTCTACAAAATGTATTAAAATATCGTTCGATTCAAATTCTTTTTTAGAATATCTAAGGCTCAGCGGATGACCTTCCTCTGCACAAAAACCAAGCGAATGAATTATTGGCAGCCAATAATTCGTGCTTTCTTTATATAGCGACAGTAAAACTTTAAAATCGCTGGAATTTCCACACAAAGACAGATATGAAAGTAAAAATGTGCTGCCGAGCTAAACTCAGTATGCAGAACAAGATTTTAGCCTCAAAAATGCGAAATCTCAAACAACAAAAGACTTCCCTTCTCGCACCTCTTATCTTGAAAAGGTGGACTGAGATGTAAAAGCAACTGTTGCTACTGATTACAAAATCTGTCCTTGTTATTCCTGTCTACAGTCTTCATCCGAAGAAAGGCGGAAAAAAGAGACGCAGAAGAAAGCTGAGGAGCAGAAAAGGATTTTGCAAGAAAAATTGAAAGAAATTCTTGAAGAAAAACATGAAAAAGAGAAATTAAAGGAAGAAGAAAAACGGAAAAAAGAGGCAGAGAAAACTAGAAAGAGGGAAGAGCGACGGAAAAGTAAGGATGAAAAAGCTGAAAAAGATAAGTAAGTAAACATTTTTGCTTCTTTTCTGATCTGTTATCTCACGGGCTGTAGGATACTTTGAATTAAATACAGTGAATCCCCGCGTATAAGAACCTACCTTTCTTGATAGCCAGGCTGAATCAGGTTTGTTATTTCAAAGGTACTCAGATTTATTTCAGGGTGTAACGGCTCTTAATAGTTCTTATTCATAGCATCATGGTCTTAGACTTATGACGACGAGTCTTTTGTTTCCCTGTGCTCTTTGTCTTGATGATGGCGTGGCGCTTTGGTCAACAGAGACTCAAAATATTACTCTGAAAAACCTGGCCCTATTTGGGCTCAAACTTTGCGATTCATACAGCACCAATCAGATTGCGAGATTTGGCAAAGAACAATACTGTCGAATTTTCAAGTCGAATGATGCAGTTGACTATATTTTGAACGAAGTTACTGCAGCAGGTAGTTGAAGATCTCTCTGGTTCGTTTTGGTCTTAAAAACATGGGAAATGTAGCATTGAGAGACACATTTTGCAGTTACCAGGTAATTTGAAGTTCCTTCTTCAGATTTATATCAAGTTTCGTTATTCAATGTCTGCTTAACGTGGTTTTCATCGCATTTTCTTTCCGACGAGTGACCGTTGAACAGAGCTACGGCAGTCGTTCGATCCTGATTCGATCGATCGAATGCAGGAGATAGGGCCAGGCTTTTCACTGTTTCATTGTGAGTCCCTCTTGAGCAAGGTTTACCGGAGGGATACAAGGGACTCAACGTCGTAAGCCTAGTGTAGCAAGTAGTCTTTCAGTTTCTTTTTAAATGCAGCAGGTAGTTGAAGATCTCTCTGGTTTGTTCTGGTCTTACAAACATGGAAAAGGAAGCGTTGAAAGACCCATTTTGCACTGGCCACATTTGAAGAAAGCATGTGAAAGCAAGTGAGCGTGTGGCCGAGTGGTTAAGGCGTCTGACTCGTAAATCAAAGGTCAGAACGGCCGTAGGTTCAAATCCCACGCTGGACAGTTTGGTCGCTGTCCGTAACACTATCCCGTGTCGACCAGAGCCATGTGAGGGAAATCTGGTAGCTGTGGCGGGTAGCTGCGGGGGACTAATAGTAAAACATCCGTGGCCCCTGCTGGAAATAAGTCTCTCAGACTTTCGCGGGCTAGCCACGTTAAATATAAATACCTACCTATCCTCGGGCAAGGTGTTAACACAAATTGTGCCTCTCCCATCCAGCGGTACAAATTGATACTTTTTCCGTAGTTATGAGCGCTGTCTGTGGCTGCACCCTACTATATGCTATTGAGCTGTGTGACCAGTGGGTAGACTCGATTACATGTCGTAGTTTCGCTTTTTGCCTGAACTGATGTCGCTGCAACTACGACTCATTCCCATACGCTTGCGGAAACGGTAAACTTGCGTACTGATTCTATTTGAAACCTTTCGGCCGCTCCACAAAAAGTTCGATTGAGCAGTGTTGGAGTCTCTATCACTATTGTGTACATTCGAACATTCTGCAAAATGTAGCAATCTGTTGTTCGATTCATATTCTTTTATAGAATGTAGCTGTGGGCCTAAATCACCTGCTACTTTTTTCATCACAACCACTGGGTCTAAAATGCTTTAAAAATCAGTTTTCTAGAACTGCTGTACCATCAAATTAGGTATCAGCCTTCAGTAAAGGATCATTCTTGCCACAAAAGCAAAACCGCCTTGCTCTAATCCACATGCTGTTTTACAGCTCTATGTCCATAAGGCCCTCAGTAGAGCGATAACAACAACAACAATTCAACTCAGTGAGATGAGTGTAACGTGAGGGTCCTTATAGTGTTGAGGCTAACCAGTGGGTAGGGTGTAAAGGTCGGTTGAGTAGCCTGTACCTAGCCTCACTACCATAAGCCTTACTTACTTTTGCTTTAACCCGCAAAACCATTAGTTAGTGAATGCTACGTTCTGACCACTAGAAACAGAGTAATCCATTGGTGTAGGCTTTAGTCGACGTCTAGCGCAATTGCTTCTGTTTTACATCTTGCGTTGATTAAGATGGCGCCATGGCAAGAGGAGTAGAGTCATTAAGAATGATGGTATCTCCCCACTACCTGAAATTGCATTTCATTTTGTAGAGAGGGCAAAAGGCAAAAGAAAAGGGAAGAGAAGGCACGAGAAACAGCAGAGGAAAGAGAAGAGCGCGTTTTGAATGAAGAAATTGATAAACTGAGAAGAGAAGAAGAAGCAAGATTAGCATACGAGAGACTCGCCCAAGAATCACAAGGTAACCCTATATAAATCTCCCTGTTTTTCACTGAGTTTGCTACGACAATGAATAGTAGTAGACCTAAGCGAGAATCTTGTGGAACATCATATGGTGCGTTGAGGCAAGATTAGCATATGAGAGACTCGCCCAAGAATCACAAGGTAACCCTATATAAATCTTTCTGTTCTTCACTGAGTTCATAGTTTAGTTCAGTTCAGTTCAGCTCAGTTCATATATAATTTTAAAATTCCACTACATACAATAACACTACACACAACAATATTAGAAAAAAACACACATACTTAACCAAATGCACTAATAATTAACTAAACGCAAATTATGGGAATTGTATGCAGGGGAATTTCTTAAGGAGGAGCTCTCTCAGTAGCTAAGCTAATCGGGGAGAGAGCACCCCCTGTGTTAGGAATGATTAAGGAACTTGATAAATTGGTTCTTAACCTGTTTGTTCATAATGATGATAGAATAGAAAGAATAGAATAGAATAGAATAGAATAGAATAGAATAGAATAGAATAGAATAGAATAGAATAGAATAGAATAGAATAGAATAGAATAGAATAGAATAGAATAGAATAGAATAGGACTGCAGGGTGAACAATGACTCAAGTTTCGTAATTATTTTCAAAGAAGAAGGATTTGAGTTTTTGACGAAAAGTACGAGCAGATGGTGAATTTTTTATAACCATGGGAATGTTATTCCAACACTTTGCTCCAAAGAGACGCACAGACATGAGACCATATTGAACGGTGTTTTTCTGAGTAAGGAAAATATCATTCTTGCTAGCTTGCCGCATACCATATTGATGAGCAGTTTCAACTAATGCAAAAAAAGAATGAAAATAAGAAGGAGCGATTTTATTTACACAATCATAAACAAAAGTAAGCAATTTCAACTGAACGAGGTCATGCAGCTTTAAAGTTTTCAAATTCAAGAAGATAGGTGTAGAATGTGAAGTAAAATGTTCAAATGACATTGCCCTTACAACCCTTTTTTGTAATAAGAATACTGGATTAATATAAGTTTCATAGGTTAGTCCCCAAACTAAAATACCATATTGAAGAAAAGGTGAGAATAGAGAATTGTAAAGACAAATTAACACATCAATGGGTAAAAGTGTCTTACTTTGAAGAACATGCCACATGTTCTAGCAAGTTTTTTTTTAAAGTTCTGTCAGGTGATATTTGCAAGAAAGATTTTCACCCAGAAGAACACCAAAAAATTTGACATAAGTAGTTTTCCTAACTGGAAGATTTCCAGTTGTGATACTGACAGCTTCAGTGATAGAATGCCTGAACTGAGTTTATTACCACAATGAATAGTAGTAGACTAAAATGAGAATCTTGTGGATTAACATACGGTGTGTTCAGGCAAGATTAGCATACGAGAGGCTCGCCCAAGAATCGCAAAGTAACCCTATATAAGTCTCTCTGTTTTTCACGGAGTTTATTACGACAATAAATAGTAGTAGACTTGAACGAGAATCTTGTGGAGCAACATATGGTGTGTTCAGGTAAGATTAGCTATATAAATCTTTCTGTTCTTCACTGACTTTATTACCACAATAAATAGTAGTAGACTAAAACGAGAATCTTGTGGATTAACATACGGTGCGTTCAGGCAAGATTAGCAGGTGAGAGACTCGCCCAAGAATTGCAAAGTAACCGTATATAAGTCTTTCTGTTTTTCACGGTGTTTTTATTACGACAATAAATAGTAGTAGACTTGAACGAGAATCTTGTGGAGCAACATGTGGTGCGTTCAGGTAAGATCAGCATACGAGAGACTCGCCCAAGAATCACAAGGTAACCTTATATAAATTTTTCCGTTTTTCACTGAGTTTATTACCTCAATAAATAGTAGTAGATTAAAACGAGAATCTTGTGGATTAACATACGGTGCGTTCAGGCAAGATTAGCATTTGAGAGACTCGCTCAAGAATCGTAAGGTAAATATATGTAGCTCATCCTTTTCTCTGGTCATACTTTGCTTCAACAATGAATAGTAACTAACCTAAACGAGAACCTTGTAGAACATCATACGATGTATTTAGGTAAGATTAGCAAATGAGAGACTAGCCCAAGAATTGCAAGGTAAACACATAACAAGATGCAATCTAAATAGTAACGTACCTAAACGAGAACCTTGTGGCATGTCATTCTGTGTATTCAGGCAAGATTAACAGATGAGAGACTCGCACAAGAATCACATGGTACATTTTTACGATTTGCAATGTAACTCTCGTCGTTTTTCATTGGTCATGATTTGCTATTTAAGTACGACAAAACTGACTGTGTATTCAGGTAAAATAAATATATGAGAGAGATGCCCAAGAAACATTAGATAAACCTTTACTATACTTTATGTGATGTGAAATCTTTCCGTCTTTCGGTGGTCATTGTGTGCTACTCAAGTTTGGTAATAATTAGCAACAGACCTAAACAAGAACCCTTGTCGAACATAATGCAGTGGCTTCAGGCAAGATTGGCATTTGAGAGTTTAGGGGGGAGGGTTTTTTGGGCTAATTTTTTAAGCACATCGAGATTTAGAACTACAGTCCAATCCAGGCAGAAGGAATTGCAGCGTATGGTCGTATCGAGCCAAGATGAAGGGCCAAGATGAAGGGCCAAGACACTATTTCGATAATCTTAGCTTCTCATTGTCCTAAAAGTACCCTAGGGCGGTAGGTAAAATTACTGAATGAAATAGCACACGAATTATTATTTGTGTGGGTAGCTGAGTATACTTTTCATATCCCAACAGAGATCAGCACTCAAGAGAGGCTGGAAGAACTCAACGAGAGGTTGAAGTCATCACTGTCGCTTGCAAATCCGGTAAGTCGCACACAGCCTTGGCATCAAGTTTTATGCATCATATGTAAGTTTTCTTCATTTTAATCAGTTTTATATTCGTTAATTATATTCGTTTTATATCGCAGCTCCATTATAGGCATAAAATCGTAAAACAGATAACAGCAACTGTAAAGTTAGTTGACGGAGATAAAGCTTGCTGAGTCCCCTTGCACATGCAAGGGACTTGGGCAAGCTAAAAATAGATCTGGTTCTTAGCCAATGAATATTGAGAACTTTTGCAGTGATCACCGTTTTCACGTGATCAGGTTTTCTGGAGAGATCAAACAATTCAAAATGGCTGATGATTATTCAGCAGAGTTGTGTTCTCCTGGAAGAAAATAGCAGACTCAACAAGCTGGAAATTTTTTTAGGATACGGAGAAAGAAAGAGAAGTTGTACGACGAACACAATGATATCCACTTGTTATTAGGCGTTGAGACGTCAGCAGAAATGGCATTGCCTAATTCTGGGTCATTCTGAGTCATGAAACTGTTCATCGTGACACTTGTGACAAATTCTGGGTCAGTTTCAACCTGAGGCTGGACTTGCCGTAGACTTGCTCCAAGTCTATTCCGTGGTATATCAGCACTGTGTTACATAGTGCTAATATACTGCCGAATAGACTTAGAGCAAGTCTAGACTTGACCAAGTCATCATATAAGAAAGAAAGTGAGGACTTGTCGCTTACGGCTCCTCATGTTTGTAATGTGACCTAACCGCAAGGAACTTAAAAACAAGGGGATTAGTTGTATCTGTCTATGCAGGTGCGCTGTTTTGCAAATGGTGGCGCCAATATGCTCGTTTTAACATGCAGCCATTCATGTTTCAAAGTTGGCTTGCCCACGTCAGTTTCCGTCAGGGAAAAGCAGAACCTTGTCTGCCATTTTGGTCAAACATTATGATCAAAGGTGCCGTCTGCCGTACCAAAAACCGTCCGGCCATCCAGCTGTGTTATCCAGCTGTGAGCTGCTCGCGACAAGTCGTCACGTGCTTTCTTCCAGGACGACTTGGGGGCAAGTCCAACCTGAGGCAAACTCAGGGTAATTGGTGTGGTACAAACAGGGCTTGAAACTGTTTTAGAATCACTTCAAGTCGAGTAATTAGTCTCCTGATGTTGCGCCATGGAAAGTTGTGCTAAATCTTCCCAAATGTGTGGTCACATGATTTGAACTGGGTAAAATTAACTTATCTCATGTGGTGTATTGTGTTTTGCAGCACCGTTTTATAGAGTAGGGCCCCTTGCTCGAACCGACGAAGAACATTTTATTTTACCTGTAGGACCCAACGAAGTGTTTAAAGACAATGCA